>CM050447.1:162261173-162861173 GCA_027563935.2 Costus lasius | reverse complement strand
TTTACATGTTTGAATTGGCATTGCGTTGAATTTGTATCAAAAGTACTAGAAGGCGAAGATTTGTTTGCATCCTCTAGCCTTTTCCACATGTGGGAGATATAAATCATTATTGAAGTTAGAAGACGTATTTGAAACTAGGTCCTCGTTTTAATATGAACAAACTACTCTTATTATCAATGTGCTATTTATTCATCTGGAAGATTTGTTTGATTCATTGAATTTGAAACTAGGTCCTCGTTTTCATATGAACAAACTACTCTTATTCATTAAATATGTTTTTTTTTTGGTCTCATGTAAATTTTCTTGTAGGTAAATCTAGTTCAAATTCAATAAATAAATCTGTCTGAGATAATTAACTAGACATTACTTACTTTGACAACCTTATTCAGCAAGTTGAAAATTGATTGTAGATTATTTTTAGTTCAAAAGTAAAAAAAATTAATCTGTCTGATCAAACTAGTTACTTAATAAGCTAGCTAGCTAGCTTAGCCTGTTTTTAGAATGAGAAGGAAAAAAAACAATCCTGGGATCATTCAGGTGGGTCCTTTGTCCTGAATCTTTCCTGATATCATCTATCAATGCAATGAAACTTTTTGTTTTAGTCATGTATCCTGATATTTGTGGTGAACTAAATATCGCAGGGGAGTGAGATATCATGAACCTGAGCATTGGAAGTTTGGAGAGCAGGGGAATCAATATTTTCGCCATGCTACAGAGCAGATTTATGCCATTTCAAAACATTTGGCCACTTACATATCCACAAACCAGTATGTGATGTCTGTTGTGCTATTTGATATTTTAATACAAGTTTTTACAATGAGAAATAACATATTATCTATGTATTGAACGTAGGCATATGCTTCACAAGTATGCAAATGAGGATGTTTCATTGGGATCATGGTTTATTGGACTGAACGTCCAACACATGGATGACCGCAGGTTCTGCTGTGCCACCCTGCCTGGTCAGTTGTATTCACGATTCATGATTATCCAATTAATATATTCTATTTTCTCTTGTTAAGTAAAAAATCTATGTATAAATTGCATTAAGGCAGGAGAAATAATAAGTTGAGCTAATGCAGACTTCGAGTGGAAAGCTCAAGCAGGCAACGCCTGCATTGGCTTCTTTGATTGGAGCTGCAGCGGCATTTGCAATTCAGCACAGAGGATGAAGGAGATTCATCGCCAATGCGGTGAAGGGGACAACACTCTCTGGAATTCATTCTTCTCATAAAGAAGTGGTTCTGAATTCAGCAAGTGCATTGGCTTGGGAACTCTTCCATTTTATAAGAGAAAAAGGATTCCCAATTCAATAAGAAGACAGAGAGGAAATATACGCACACAGTGAGTGATGTACATTTTGTTTCTTCAAATGTCAATGGATTCAGATGCAGTAAGTTGTAATTAGTGGCCACTAGAGATGTTAATGGATGCATATTTTTTGTTCGTAAAATTTCTTCTTTCTGCGGGATCCAAGAATATCCTTGTATGGACCTGATGCTCAAAATACCAAATTTAAGAAATATTGCAATTCTACAAAATATACTTTACACACATCTTGATTTATCATATGTGAGAGAATTTGAGATTTTAGAAATACATGTAATCTCTTGTATTATTTATAGCAGCAACTAATGAATTGATTTCACTCTAGTTATGTTATATTGTACTCTGCTTTATTTTCTTCCTTGACCTCGTAGTGCTGCTATGTAATGTTACAGTTATTGGTATTGTATCACTAGATTGCTTATTTTGATGGTTGACACTATGTAGTGTTACAGTTATTGGTATTTTGATTTAACAATCTAAATTTTTAAGTTTTAATTATTGGTTTGTATTTGATGAGGTTGCAATGTGGCTTGCTGATGTTTTTGTTTACTTTGTAGGTACTTGTTGTTTTTCTTTTTTTGATATTTTTGAATTTTGCTGATGTTTTTGTTTACTTTGTAGGTACTTGTTGTTTTTTTTTTTTTGATATTTTTGGAATTCATTCTGCTCGAGGCCTATCACAATTCTATCAAAATGATATTTGGTCCAAGTGAATTGTTGCCGA
This sequence comes from Costus lasius, assembly GCA_027563935.2. Taxonomy (NCBI): domain Eukaryota; kingdom Viridiplantae; phylum Streptophyta; class Magnoliopsida; order Zingiberales; family Costaceae; genus Costus; species Costus lasius. Next base: position 162,859,120 of record CM050447.1, on the reverse strand, counting down.
GTCATTCGAGGCCTCTCTTTATGGATAAGGCTAAATTAGTCATGTTGTACCAGTCAACGTTATGAGTCTTTTGAGATTATTTATGATGGCGAATCAAAACTGGAGCTACCCACCCTTCTCTATATCATGTTTTTACTGGATGATGCTTGTGAGAAACTGAGATGCATGGTTGATATGTTTGAGGATCATGATGAATTTACCAATACTGTCAACTTAGTAAAGATCACAAGCAATAAATTTCGGAAAGTGGATCACGGCACACCTAAAGATGTCAAAGCATTATTGTTATCGGAGAATGTTTGCTCTTCACTAGTTTCATTAGCTCATTTCAGAGAAAGTTTGTATGCTACTAATTCCTCGGAAGAAGATACAGACAAGTATAAACATTGTTGTCAAGTGAAAGAGAGAAAGATGTACCATTCCTTGGTGCTGCAAATGAGTGGAAGGAAAATACTTGCTAGGTTAAGAGCTTATATGCATCGAAACGTTGAAGAGCATTGATGGTAAGAAAATTTCATTATTTGTAACCTTATAGAAGTCATTGACTGCAAAACTAGTCTAATGGTAGCTTGAAAATTCAGTGCTTTGTTTTGAGAGAAAATATTGAAGGTTTTTAGATATTCACATCTATTTCCTTTATTGAAGAAATTTATTAGAATATATGAAAAATATATTTTTTTTTTTTTGCTGTTCTCTTCAGAGAGAAGCCAATTTCAATTTGTTTTACTTGCTTAGACACGATATTAAAAGAAAATAGACAAGTGAATGTATGGTAGGTTTGACGTGTTTCTGATGAGATTGACAATTTTTCTTTCATAGAATTGTTAATTTTCGATGATTTATTTGTGGAATAACTATGTTAATTTTTGGCATTTACTGAATTTCTTATTAAAAATATTTTTAGTTTGTTCTTGAATGTAGTATGCACGTAAAAATATTAGTAATATTCTGGTGGTTCATATAATATGTGAGGGTGTAATTGGAAATTAATAAAAATAATGCCTCGGTAAATTTTCTTAGTGATTGCTATATTAACACTTATATACACAGTGATGGATGATTATCAGTTCTCATAAGATCAAAAGTTAGCATATATGTACTTAGACTTGCATAAACGATGATGTGTGTTATAAGTATTTAAAAATAATACTAATGGTTTTAAAATAATAATGATATATATGATCTTTTACATAAAATCACTATATATTTTTGCATAATTGGCTGTATATTTTGACGTGATCAAACATTCCTTATAATAGATACAGGTGAGTATTTAGTAAAATCAAAATTGAATTTACCGATTTTTTTTTAATTTTAAAATTAAAATTAAACTAAATTGAAAAATAATTTGCTCTCCTATTGAACTGAATTTATAAAAAAAAATTATAAAAAAGTTTAGTAAATTACTGATTTATCAATTTAAATTATTTTTATATATAAATATAATAATATTTTTATTTTATATAATTATCAAATAAAATTAGTTAATTTTATATTTATATTGATAAATTGGATAATTTATCGAAATGAATTTATTAATTTAATATTTAGTATCTATAAATTTGATTTGTACCGAATCAAAAAATAAAAAATTGATATCGAAATTAAAAATCAAATTTTAGAAAATTTATTATTTATATTAAATTTTTTATCGAATTGAATTTATCAAGTAAATCGATAAAAACTAAATATAGGATTTATTTCTCTTATAAAATAAAGGTACTAGCATTTTAGGACTTTCAATTAAGTGACACTAATATATATTGTCATGCTAGAACTATACAAGTATAATATGAATATGTTAAGAATAAAAAAAATCATATTAGTCTAATTAGGAATTAAAAAATCATGATTGAAATATACAAGTATAATATGTTTTATTATTTGTATTTAGTTTAAATCTATAATAAAGGAATTTAGTTTAGACCTAGAATAAAGGAATTAAATTACATGAAATTATAGAAAAAGGTTACGTCAAATCTTGATATTCTTATAAGGTATACAACAATTATGTGTTACTAGATATCTCTAATTATTTGTGACATAATAATAAGATTATATTATTACATTTAACATTATAAGAATATATTGAGTCACACTAATATCACAGTGAAGTTTCAATTAAAATAAATGTTAAGTGACATGACTATAATAGTTATAACTAAGTGACAACAAGATGTGGTTTTGAACCACAAACATAATATTTTTTATAATCAAATTAAAGTATCTACTTTTTATTTTAACTTGAATTTATGCATATGTGGAGACAAATTTGTTCAATGCTAATAAACATATATCAAAAATTAAATATTTCATGTGAATGTCATCAAACATAATATTAATATCTTCATAAATAAGAAGATATGCGTCTGCGTGGCTAGGGACAGAATTCGCATGGCACATGCGTGGCTCACTCCCGGCTCACGCGTGGCGCATGGGTGGGGAACGAGTGGCTCACGCCTGGCTCACGCGTGGCGTGGGCATGGCTCAGGCGTGGCGCAAACATGGCACCCCTGAGGCTCTCAGGTGACGCACGCATGGTTTCATCGTCAGCGTCCGCGTGGTTGCATCGCGCAATGTCCGCGTGGCGTCATCAACTTTTGCGTGGCGCTGCCACATGGATGCCACATATTATCCACGTGGAGCTCACTTGGGCTTTTAAGTGCAATTGGACCGCGGTCCGAGTGAACCGGTTGAAATCAGATTATTTGGTTGAACCGTCCGGTTCATCCTTTCTATTCGCTTTCCGGTTCAATATTGGTTTGAAATATTTTTTCTGCCTCTTTTCCGTCGCCCATCTCTCCGCCTTACGCCTCTTCTTCCTCGCCGTCGCCAGGCGCCCGCCTCTCTGCCTTGCGCCTCTTCTCCCTCGTCGTCACCCGCCTCTCCGCCTTACACCTCTTTTCCCTTGACGTCGCCTACCGCCCGCCTCTCCACCTTACGCCTCTTCTCCCTCGCCGCCTGCTTCTCCGCCTTACGCCTCTTCCCCAACATTCGCCTCCGACGTCCTGGAGAGGCCTTTGTACCGCCGCCACCACCATTTGTGGCCACCGTTTTCTTCATGAACTTCAATAGCCATCTTTATGGTTTGCCTCTTTCCCTCGACTGGAGACAAAGTGAGTTCTATTTGATTTCTCTCTTTTGCATCTAGAGTTCTATGTGCTCGTAGCCCATGACTATAGTGAAAGCTGCTAGTATGTAGTGTGAGAGGAGCTTTAAGGGTTTTTTTTCTTGCATCATATGATATTCTCCCCTTTGACTATTTGATTAGAGTATTTTTCATTATATCTGTGCATGATACAAAAATGAGATGGCTTATTCCATTGCATCCCACACACTATAGCTAGTCCAAAAAGCCCAAGAAAAATCATCTCATTAAAAGTTTTTTATATTTTAAATATTTTCTAATTTAATCCTTGCACTCTTAACTATATTTGACTATCTTAATGCATTCTACTCTTTTTAAGCTTTCTAATGCCGTAAGAATCACCTCAATCCGAGTTCTACATCAAAAGTTATAGTCGTTTTAATATATCCTATTTTAATATTTAATTAAATATATTGATTTAATTCTTTACCATGGGGCAGACACGTGGTGGAAACATGCGAAGGCATGGCGCTATCGAGGCGAACACGTGGCGAGCATGTGTCGGACGTGTGGCGAACGAATGGCGGACGCGTGGCGCCAATGTGGCTGACCATGGCGTCGCGTGGCGCACGCGTGGTTGATGCGTGGCTCACGCGTGGCGAACGTGTGGCTAATTGGCAGCTTCCACGTGGCTCCATCGGCACCGTCCGCGTGGCTCAATCGATGTCGTCCGCGTGGCATCTGCTGTGTTGTCCGCGTTACCGGCTTGAAATCCACGATGCGCCCACGTGGTGCTGACGTGATTTTGTAAGTTCGATTGATCCGCGGTTCAATCGAACCGTTGTGGTTCGATTAATCGCGGTTCAATTGAACCGGTCAATCTTATTAAACTGTTTTAGACAATTCAGTCCGGTTGAATCGCTTTGAACTGGACAACTGTCGCGGCCGCCTCTCCTCCCTCGCCCCCTCCAGCGGATTCCGCTTCCGCCTCCTCTCCTCCAGCCCCGTCCGCCGCTTCCGCTTCTGCATCTAACCTCCACACCGTCGCCCCCGTTGCCTCCAGCCTCTGCCGTCGCCCCTTCCGCAGCTTACGCTTCCTCCTCCAGCCCCTGCCGTCGCCTCCTCCAGCTACCTCTCCTCCCTCGCCTCCTCCAGCCGCTTCCGCCTCTCCTCCTCCAGCCTGACTCACCCAAGATTCCCGTACATGGAAAGGGAGATATTTTGATCAAGTTAAAGGATAGAAGTCATCATTTCATCTCAAATGTGTATTATGCCCCTGCTATGAATAACAACATACTCAATATGAGACAATTGTTAGAAAAATGATACTATTTCTATATAATTAGATATAATCTATATCTGAAAAATAGTATAGAAAAATTAATTGCAAAGATACCAATGTCCAAAATCGACTCTTCTCACTGAACATTCAAATAGATGCAGCACGATATTTGGCTGCATGCTGTAAAGACTCACCGTGGCTATGACATTTGAGACTTGACCATTTAAATTTTGGAAGTATTATGAAGATGGCACAAGAAGATATGGTGAGAGAACTACCATACATCAATCAGCCTGATAATCTATGTGAATGATGCATGTTAGGAAAGCAGTCAAGGAAGAGCTTTCCAAAGGAGTCTGAATCAAGGTCTTCAAGACCTCTCCAACTGATATACACTGATGTGTGTGGGTCAATCATACCAAATTCTTTTGGTCAGAATAGATATTTTCTTCTATTCATTGATGATTTTAGCAGAATAACTTGGGTTTCCTTCATAATGGAGAAATCAGAAGTATTCAAAACTTTTAAAAATTTTAAGGCCCTTGTTGAAAAAGAAAAGGGATGTAGAATATAAGCTACAAGATCAGATAGAGGGGAAGAATTTACCTCAAGAGAATTTGAAGACTATTGGATAACAGAAGGAATTCGAAGATTCTTAACTGCTCCAGGATCACCATAGCAGAATGGAGTAGTTGAAAGAATGAATCGCACAATCATGCATATGACAAGAAGTATGGTAAAAACAAAAACATATGCCTAAAGAATTTTGGGTACTAGCAGTGGATTGTGTAGTGTATATTCAGAATCGTTGTGAAACTAAATCTGTGAATCGTAAAACTCCTTTTAAAGCATGGTGTGGAAGAAAACCTTCCATCTCACATCTCAAAGTTTTTGGTAGTACAGCTTATGCACACATCCTTGACAATAATCGTACAAAGTTAGACGATAAAAGTAGAAAATGCATATTTGTTGGCTATGACTCAAGGACAAAAGAGTATAAACTCTATAATCCCACTATAAAGAAGGTCTTTGTGAGTAAAGATATTGATTTTGACGAAGAAACAAACTGGAATTGGTAAGTAGAGACTGATGATAATAATTTTCTGCCCTCTATTGGTGAAGAAGAAAAGCAAGATACACCTGAAGCAACTACTCCACCATCATCACCACCTCGCAATCCTAGCTCATCAGAAGCAAGTACAAGTAGACAACATCCTTGCACAAGAAGTTTTGATGAGACAGTGAGAATTGATGATGTAACATATATTTGTTTATTTGGAGATATAGAGCATGTTAACCACATTGAAGCATCTAATGACAAGAGATGGAAGAAGGCCATGGATGAGGATATAAAAACCATTGAAAAGAATTAGACTTGGAAGTTAGCGAACCTTCCAAAAGGGCACAATGCAATTGGAGTTAAGTGGGTCTATAAGGCCAAGAAGAATTCTAAAGGAGAAATAGAGAGATATAAAGCAAAACTAGTTGCAAAGGGTTACAAGCAACGTCAAGGTATTGACTACGACGAAGTATTTGCTCCAGTTGCTCGCTTAGAAACTATTAGATTAATTATCTTTATGGTAGTGCAGCAAAAATAGAAAATCTATCAGATGGATGTAAAGTCAGTTTTTCTTAATGGATACTTAGAAGATGAGGTTTATATTGAACAACCTCCAGGATATGTGGCAAAAGGACATGAAGATAAGGTCCTCAGGCTTTCAAAGGCCCTATATGGTTTAAAACAAGCTCCTAGATCTTGGAACTATAGAATCGACAGCTATTTTCAGAAAAATAGATTTAAGAAATGTCCTTATGAACATTCCTTATATTTGAAGGCCAATAAGGATGGAATCATGATAGTGTGCTTGTATGTGAATGACTTAATATTTACAGGTAACAATCCAGAAATGTTTGAAGATTTCAAAAAGAAAATGAATCTTGAATTTGAGAGGACTGATTTGGGGCTGATATCTTATTATCTTGGCATAGAGGTGAAACAAACAGATGAAGAAATTTTTATCTCACAAGAGAACCACACAAGAGAAGTTCTGAAGAAATTCAAATTGAATAACTGCAATTCCATCAGTACTCCAGTCGTGTGTAACATAAAATTGTCCAAGCATGATGATAATGAGAAAGTGGATCCAACTTTGTTCAAGAGTTTAGTTTGAAGTTTGAGATATTTGACCTATACTAGACTAGACATTTTTTTTCGTGTGGGACTTGTAAGTCACTATACAGAGACCCCTACTTCAATACATTTGAATGCTGCAAAAAGGATTCTTCGGTATATTAAAGACACTCTTGACTATGGACTGTATTACACTACCTCCGATGAATTCCATCTTACTTGATATTGTGATAGTGATTAGGCTAGTGATATAGATGATCAAAAGAGCACAACAGAAGATAGCTCATTATTTGGTAGAAGATAGCTCATTTACATGGAGTTTGAAGAAATAATCAATTGTGGTCTTATCAACTTGTGAAGCAGAATACGTTGCTCTAAATTCTTGTGTGACTCAAGCAATCTGGTTGAGACGTCTGATGGAAGATCTACATGCTGAGGAAAAGAAATCAACTCAAATCGACATAGACAGTAAGTCTGCAATCGCTCTAGTAAAGAATTCTCTATTTCATGAATGAAGCAAACATATAGACACGAGATTTCATTATGTCCGAGAATGTCTTGCAAACAAGCTAGTGGAGTTGAATTATGTAAAGACCCAAGATCAAGTTATTGATATTTGTACCAAAACCCTGAAGATTAATGATTTTGTAGAATTGAGAGACATGTTGGGAGTTTATAAGTGTCGTGTTTAAGGGAGAGTGTTGAAATTGGTAAACACGCCATGTGTTACCATATCTATGTAGCATTAATTAGAGTTTACCATATTACAGTATTTGCTACCATATAGGTGGATTAGTCCATATTAGTTAGATAAGTTGCCTAAATAGATTAGGTTTGTTTTTCTTTAAATATGCTTTGTAATTCTCTATTTTCATATGCAACGATAATATTGGTGATTCTTCTATGTTCTTGATGCTTTGTGTTCTTTGTGTTTCCCTCCTCCTAGATGATGAGCTGACACTATGTTCGTTGCTAACACTAGGAACCAAAATGCTACAGTGTTGAGAACGACAGAGTTTAACTGTCACCATATATACACTTCATTTGCTAGCTATCTTCTGGTCAACCATGGAATCATTTAACAAATTGAGAAAAGTATGGAACTAGGTAAAGTTTGGTTATGCATGACGTGTGTGGCCACTTTTTGTGTCAAAATTTATAAAAATATTAAAAGAATATAACTTATACAGTCAATAATAAGCTATCTTCTACCAAATAATATAGTATAATGCGATTATAGAAACATCAAATTGGTCATGTTCTGACCAAGCAATTCAAAGCTTTTGTAGATATGGTGTAGAAGACACATGTAAGATGAAATGTGGATAAAACTCTGGTGAATTCAGTAAAGTATATTCAGGAGAACTGCCTGATATTTGGGTCATCAAACAGTGTCACCAATTTCCTTTTATCTGGCTGAATCGTCTTTGAATGTCCTCCATAAAGATATCTCCGATGTCCCATTAGGAAGTGCAGAAAGCTGCCTCCTTGAGTTGTTCCAAATACGTCACTTTACATGAAAATATTATAGTCAAAAGCTGCCAAATGAGATGAGTGCTCCTGTGAAAACTAAAGTATCCTATTGAAATACAACAATCTTTTTCTAGTCATAGTATACGTTGAAGAATAGAACAACTTATAGGTATACTTATTTGGTTACATACTTGGGGTACTTGCATCCATAAAAGAAAAAAATAACTACCATATAGAGGTAGTTATTAAAACTTGATGCATCCATGAGCTAACACATAATTAGCAGATGATAGATTGTTGCTAGGTAAAGAAATTATTGGGTCTTAGTAACTATTGTGTATAGATGGAGAGGGCATTAGTTACACATGGGAGTATGGCTAAAACTAGTATATTTTGTAATATAGGTTGTATTGATAATTGCTATAGTTGAACCCAATCAATCTCATCCCGAACTTGATTTTGAATGACCTGACCTATTTAGCTCAATCACACATGTTTTAAAAACTCGTAAGAAATAATATTATTCAATTTCGATGGATTTAAATATTAAAAAAGAAAGTAGACATATCTAAGGAAACTTGGAACTTTATTTCAAGATGTTGAATTACTTATCTATATCAATGTACTAATGGGTTATATATATATATATATACCTTGTATTAGTACCGGTATAAGGTTGGATCACAACGCCCATCCTGAGTATTACAAACCCGTTTTTAAATCCTTTCTTTAGTGAAATTATTGATGTCTTACATTACTCACAAGATATTATCTAATAAAGTTACTTAATATGCGCTTTCACTAAATCCAAAATCAGTACTCTCAAAATAGTAGGAGCTTCTGTACTAAAGTTACTTAGTGGAGTCTAATAACCTTTCATGTTTGATTTGGAAATAGTTTCACATACCTTTGCATCAATCCCCATATCCTGCAAACCTTCAAATATTGAAATTATTCAATTTTATTGTTTCTGATAAAAATAATATGTGAGGGTGTAATTGCAAAAATAATAAAAATAGTGCCCAATAAATTTTCATAATGATTGCAACATAATTTAGGGATAGCAAAGGGTTGGATCCTGATCCCGACTCCTAAACTTTTATACCCAACCCTGGATTTGACTGTCAGGTTTTAAAAATTCCTTTCACACTCAACTCTGACAGGGATCGAGTCCCTGTAGGAAACTTGACCCCACAACGACAATGAGCGGGTGGTACTGGAGAGCATTCTAGCATTTCGGCATGTAGCCAGGGCTTGATAAATTTCAATCTTGATTCTAGACGCTAACAACTTAGAAGTTACATTTTGACTCATGACATTGACGCATTTCAACATAACTAAGTCAAAATTTAATATTATCGTTTCTCAAAACCTTCACATTTTTATTTCAACAATGTTACTATTTATACGATGCTAAACCTTTCTCTCTGTAGATTGGTTAACTTATTGTTCTGATGTGTTACTAAATTGGTATTGAACTCGCATATACAACTTCATGGTTTGCACAAACATTCAATTGTTTAGTTTTTTTAGAGTTATCTGTTTAGATATTGACATTATAAGCGCCAATATGGAATTGATTATTTTTTTTCTTGATTCTCATAGTTCAGTTTTCTACGCATCTTTATTTCTTAGTTGTTTTCTATTTAGTTTCTGATGCAGAATAACAGTGCTATAATTTTTTTCCCTGAAAATATTCAGCAAATTTGAGGATATCTTTGATGAAGATTACTTCATTGAGAAGCTCAAGCATCAAGTAGGAGAGGTCAAGGAACTTCCAAAAGATACATTGGAGCGCTTTGACAACAGTATGAAGTATGAACAACATATTGAATATGAGATCTAAGGCTTTTTCCTCCAAAGGCTATTATCTGCAGAAAGTACTTCCTAAATTATTAGATGTGAGTTAAGCATGTTCTTTTAGTTCTTAAAGGTTGCTTTAGGTTTTTTTTAGCTTTCCTAGATTGTCTTCCATTGATCCTGTCTAGCCGTATCCTTCTATTTAATTGACAGTACATTACAATTTGTTTTCATGTTGATAAATCAATTTAAAAATGTCTACGTATGATATTTTTCTTGTGTAATATTGTCTATAATGGTTTGACTAGCACATTATTAGGATATCAGGAGACACTTGTACATGCTCATGAGATGAGAACTTGATTCATAATATAGCCATATAGTTGTCTTCGGTCATAGTTACTTGTGTCTTTAGTTTCAAAATACTAGGACCTATAAAAATAGATCATTTTACAAAACGATAGTTCCATAATCTTAACTACCTTGGCTTAACACTTACATCTTCAACAAATCTTAATTTTCACATTTTATTTTCTTGAGGGATAAATTTTCTTGATGGTAATCCCTTCTGAAGATGTGAAATTTTTTACATCATGGAATACAAACAATTTAGTTAATTATTAAATCAATAATGTGTACCAAATTATCAATAAAGTTTAAACATTGTTCTCCTGGTATGTTTTTTTGGTATAAGGATCCAACAATTCAAAAATAAGATATCAGTTCTATTGACCATATCAGAGTATAAAACTACTTAAAATTGAAAAAAGTAAAAAAAATAGAGAAAAAGAATATTTGATTCTAAAAGTAAAAAACCGAGAAAACATATTATTTTCTTCAATTTATATTAAAATTTTGTTAAATCCAAATGTTTGTTGTTGGATTTAACCTATGTATCAATTAAATATTGTATTATATATTTAGTACTAAAAAATAATATGGAATATTATGCGTCAATTTATAATTTTCTAGATATTTTTGCACTCTAATGTATGATAAATTGATATTATTAACATTATATAATATATAGTTAATAAGTATTTTAATTACTTTTATCAAATATAATTAAATATTTATTATTTATTTATTTTTATCATATCATTTTTCTAATAATTATATGCTTATTAAAGGTTGAATATATATTATTTTTTTATTAAAATAAAATTAACCAATTTTATTATATGCAAATGATAATTAACATTTTATTCTAATATTTGTATTACTTAAGATTTTAAAGTAAATGTATTTAAGTTTATGATACTATTACTAATTAATTATATAATTATGCGAAACATTTAATGATCCTCTTTTAATAGGTAATTTAATTAGATGAAAATAAGTGTTGCTTATGGTTTAGTATCAAGAAGTAGAGTACATAAATATAGGTCCTCGTCCTCATAAGACTAAGAGAAATAAAAAAAAATTGAGACCGGACACATTGTAATAATTCATTATTACATATATTCCATAACATTCTTTGTAAACTCAAGTCCCAAAATACTAAAGTTGATGTAAAATTGAGTTTAATATTTCTTGATTGCAAAAAGAGAGAAGCTATCCATTTTACATAAACATTAGATCTATCTATCGTAGGGATGACAGAAAAACTCATACTCGAACAAACCTTTAACCCACTCAGATTTAGATGGAGAAAACCTAAGTTAGCCATGTTACATGTGGGGTTAGGGTAAAACTTGACTATTATAAATCAGATCAGAGTTGGGCATGAAAACTTAGGTATTCGCCTTGAACTTGTCCTATTGTATATATTTACTAAATTATCATTCCATAAAAAAGCATAATCATAATTCTTTCTTTCCCCTCCTCTATTCTTTCGCTTCAAGTCTTAGCTGCCCCTTTCCCTCCCCTTCTCCTGCTCCACCCTCTTCCTCCCCTTCTTTCTGCCTCCTTCCCCTCTCCTCTCCCTCCCTCCTGCCACCACTCTCTTCCTCCCCTTCTCGCTGCCCACTTCTTCTCCCCTCTTCCTCTCCTCCTATTCTCCACTGCCCCCTCCTCTCTTTCTCTTGCCACCCCCCATTCAGCCCCATGCTGCCCTCGCCGCACCACTTGCCATTGCTTGCCACAGGATCAAATTTCCTATGGGTACCCGATCCCCATCGGGGTCGGGTGTAGGAGTGAATCCCAACGGGTGGGGTTAGGTATAAGATATATGGGTGTTAGGGTTGGGCTTGGCCCTACTTCCCCCTGCCCTAACCCATTGTCATCCATTGCCCTTTGAGAAGATGGCACTTAATAGAAACTAAAAGGATGGCATGATATAGGCCGGTTTTATAAATACACTTCATAAATTGATTTGATAATCCTATGATCAACAACTATCTTAGCACGAGATGGTTTTTCAAACTTAAGCCATCAATGATCAAGTGTGCGATAGGTTCGTCCACAATGAGTATAAAGTGGAAAATCTTTGTAATGCCCACGTCCACAACAAGTGTCAAAGTTCCCATTATAACTAGGGCGTTGATCTTAGGTACTAGAAGCCATTGAGACACACGAGGCTGGGGAGACATTCTAAAGACTTTGAAAAATGGAGTTTACAAGCAACTACACTTTGGTAGAAGAAAAACTCTCCTCGCAGCCTAATAAAAATTTGGCCACTATGAAAATCTTAGCATTGTTGAAGAACCATGCAACAGGAGGGTGATATTGTGATAGTTTATCTCACTTTCTTTTTAGATGGGTATAATACTCTTTTAGTAGTTAACCATGCAACAAGAGGCTGTATATATAGCACTATGGCAGCATAATGTTGCTTCAGCTGAAGATCTCTTCATATAGATTGTATATATGAGAAGTTTTGTTGAGGAGTGGTAAGAACATGAGTGGATGCAATATTCTTCTACATGCTTTTCAATAAGGATGCAAGTCAAAGTGGCATCATAAACCATAAGAAGAGTTAGTAGCAGTTCGAGACTTGGCGGAAGAGTGTCGAGGTGATGATCCCTCCTATGAGAGTGGTCAAGAAGAGGAATCAATAGGTGGTGGAAGAGTTGGGTAGAAGAGGTGGCTGTGGCAAAGCTTGAAGAGAATGGGAGGTAGCTGACAATTGGGTTGCTAGTGGCCAGTGGCGTCATAGCGAAGCAGAAAGGATCAGAGGAGAGGGAGAGTGGCCAGCGACTCTGATGCCATGTAAAAGGAATGGTTAATTTACATTCACTAGAAAGATAAGATTACATATAGCACATGAAAGAAACATTATGGTATATAATACTCGAACTTATGGGTATTCAATAAGGCTCTAATAGTAGGAAATTGTATTAAGGCATAACTTCCAAAATGGACTATAGAAGTTTCTAAGTTGAGTCTCAGAAATCACTCAATGTCTAGTATGTACTTGAAATGGCCTAATATGTGCTTGAAATGCCTGATTTCCAGATTTTGTGAACTCATCCAAGAACCAGTTGACTATTTCTGATTCTTGTCCAAATTGGATGAGTTGGAAAACTATAATTTCATGCTCATCTTGAATGGATATTTCTCAAGTGTTAAACTAAAACTGCATTTTACTTCTGCATGTAATATAGTGTTTGCAATGACTTATGAGCAGTTCTCTGAAAAATGAAATGATAAGTAACAATAACTTTCATGTTAACCTTAATATAACATAATTCATATTGGGGAACCTTTTGCTGTCAATTCATTTTGCATGTTGTTTTCTTATCTTTTGGTTATTAGTTTTCCTTTATTACCAATTTAATCACGGATGGTAAATTTGGTTACTAGTTTTCCTTGATACAAAGATGAACAAAACATTTAGGTAGTGATACAGGTTCTAAATACCTATTTGTACTGTTGCATCAGTATATACTATCAATACTGACACAGTGTTTTCATATATATATATATATATATATATATATATGATAGCACAATACAACAATCCATAAAAAATAATATAGTTTTTCATCTAAAAGTATTGTCTAGACAATATTTCTTCTTGGTTAAATCTAAACACTACTTATCTTACTAGCTCAACGAGATGTAGCGTAAATGTGACAGCAAGAAAGTCAAAAACAATATAATCCTATCCATCTCCACTGACCCACCCGCAAATCAAACAAGTTCCAAACGCACAATCCACAATAGCACTAGCTAGATAAATAAGTCATGCCTTAGGCAGCCATGCACGGATCGATGGTCCTCAACACTCTATTACATATCAAACCCGATCGACTATTTGATCTTATACTCAAATATGCATGTGGTGTACTTAGCGCATTCTAACGCCGATTCCCATTTACTTGAGATTCCAAATCATATGTAGGATGTTGCTCTCACCAGGTCCTTGATATGCATCATGCATGTTCGTGCTGGCCTCATATTTACATCTATCTCTTTGTAGAATGCCCTCCACCGCGAGTGAGCAATTTAAAAGAGCGGAAGATTACTGTTTGTTTCCGTATGAATTGAATACAATTATATAAACACAACATAGGAACAAGCATATATGCTTTAGAAAGCTAGTACTCGATGTTGTTGGTTCCGACATTATATATGTATACTTAGCCTGATCTGACCTTTGCTCGGAGACAGCCAAACCCACCTTTGGCAGGTCAGATTGGCTAAACAACAAAGTGCATGCATTAATTTATGTGATTGTGATCGATCACAGCACTCTAGCTTCCTTGGTTACTTTTGATTACGTACGGCACAGGAAGGCATCTAGCAACGGATGGATGGGGTTCGCTTTTCTAGTATCCACAGCCCGTGGGCTCTCGTGCTATCGCCACCAAGTCAACTGTACACATGGGCGGGCCAACCTTATCCTCCTTAAATATGGGCGATATGGATTATTTTTTTAAAGAAAGATCCTCTTATTGCCTTTCCAAACCCGTTACTAATTAGTGTCTAATACTATCGCCTTGTGTGTTGACAATCTGGTACCCACCGCTACTAGAATTATCATTACTTATTGTGCATTTTTATTTCCGCCATATATTTGCTTGCATTATTGGGATGTGATAATTGTGGTACGTTTGTATTTGTGTGTGTGATAATTGTACATTTGTATTTTGTACAAGTGGTATATGCCTATATTAGTGTATGTGATAAGAATATATTTATGTTAAATACAGGGATGTCTTAAGCATTACAAAATTTTAAAAGATCGTAATTATGTTCACACTTAAAAGATGCCATTAAAAATATTAATAATACTTTTTTTTTAAGTATCGCTAATTAATTACCATTAAAAATATCATCATATGCCATTTTCCTTCTAGTGTTTCTTGATGGACTTGTTGATTGATGATAGCCAAATTAAGATTTACTTGTGTTGACCACAATGTTTCTATTGATAAAGATTCTTTGTCGTGGTTTGTCTTTAGAAGAAGCTTTGCTTCCTCTAGGCTAGGTAGGATGAAAAAAGTAGGTTCCTCCACAGCGTGTGTTGCATGATGCGGCCAGCTACCTACGATCGTGAGTATGCGCATGTGCGTTGATCAAGATATGGTCGCCTGCATGAAGGACGCATAGCTTTGTCTAAGGGCTGAATCGCATGCGCTCGTCCTACAATGTCTGGCTATGATTAATTAGCAAGTTAATGAGTACATGAATTAACTAGTAAAATTAACAACAGTTTATCACATTACATCACAGTGGAGCAACAAGTACATGTGCGCCAATAATCGATGGTGTACGAAATGAAGGGCCCGTGCATGTGATCAGGGTAAAAAGAAAAAAATGGCAAAAAGGAGATGCGGAGTGGGAGGGAAGTGGACATATGGGGCCTACGGCTACGACTGGAAGGGAGGCGCCAGTCGTGCATTGACAGTGAACTGGACGCTGGGGTTTGGTTACATCCATCCTTGGATTGCGCAAAAAGGCTGCACAGGAATTCCCATCCAGCTTTTTGCTCCACTGATGGTAACAAATAAGGATCCCATTTGCATGCCTACAAACCCTCACAGAATAATTTATTCTTTTATCCATGGAATTCAGGCTGCGGGATAATCGACTTATAATTGATACATAAAGCTTAAGTAATCGCTTTACATTTTAATTAAGGAACCATCAAGTTTAACTAATTAATTACCTTCCACTTTTCGTTGCTACAACGAGATACGATAGTGGCAGCAGAAAACAAAAAGCTGATTTGTTTGGGGGGAAGAGCTACCTCTCATTACAAATCCCTCTTGTTTTTGCGGGTGAGCTCTACAGTGAGCAAGACTCGACGAACCTCACCCACACGAGCCCAGCAAGCCCCCTCCCATCTCTGCTAGCAGTTTTCACTCGGTTGAGACCCCTTTCTAGCGGCCAGCCCAACAAGCCCTCGCTCTCTCGCCCGAAATTCTACTAAGGGGAGACCTCCTTATTAGAGGTGAGTCCATATTCCCCCTCCCCCCTCACAGGCGGTGCCCCTCCTCCCACCTTCTCACCTCCCTCTTAGATTTTCCTCCTTCCACCTCACCGGCGGAGGCCCCTCTCCTCACCTCCCACCCAAATTCCCCCTCCCCTCTCTTCTACAGCAACCCACCTCCCGATCCCCCCTCCCAAGGAAAAAAAATATAATTATTATTTTTAATTATTAAATTTTAAATTATTTTATTATTATTATTTAAAATTTCCCTTTAAAAAATAATTAAAATTATTGTTACTAAATTAAGCTATTAAATTTTAAATTATTTATACTATTATTTTAAAAAAATTCTTTTCAAAAACATTTTTTATTTTTTTTAAAAAAATTCATTCTGAACCCTAAATGCTAATTTATTCGGTCATTATTTTTTTCAATCGGTGCCTTTTTTTGACGGGCAAAAGTTAAAAACACCTGATATATGAAGACAACATCTGCCTCACGCCCTGCAAAATAAAATTGCAGTGAACAGTCACATCGCTTTCTCCATGGGACAGCAGCACATGAAGTGTATGCGCCAAAATGGGTGCAGTGGTGCACAGAGCTGCTTTGCTTTGACGTAATTGCCATTGCCTTTCTTGGTAAGGAAACCTGCGCTTTATTGTCTCGGCTGCACATCAAACTTGAAAGCCACTCTTTATTTATCGCTTCTTCCCACATCACCATCAGCAATACTAATATCGTGCGTCACTTAAATTGGAATGACGTGAGTACATATAATTAGTATCAACTTATAGTTAATTAATTATACATGGATCGCAAAGATCGAATTAGCTAGCTAGTTCCTTGACCACTTGGCATATCCAAATTAATTATATAAACTAAAAGGCACAGTGAGCTAATTGCATGCTAAACCAATGCAAATGTTGACCTACTTGGAAGACAAGAGTACGAGAGCCAGACAGATAGTACCCGTACGCGCTACTTATAATGCTGCTCATCTAACAATTGCTGCTAGCAAGAGGCAGGAGTTGAGAGAGTATGTTGATTTTTGGAGCTTTTCCTCCTCGGGCTCCTGGAGGTGAAGCTGTACCCCAAGGCTAGGGATTTCCAACAGCGGGATCTCTTTGACATTCAGGTGCCTTGCCAAGTGGAGAAGCTTGGGGGAAATGGGTTAGTGGATTAAAGGAAAACGTCTATATTGATCAGTAAGCATGCGGTGAAGCAACGGAGTTAACCACAAGTGCGAGGTCGTTGCAAATTGTACGTATGGCGTGCGGCACGTACACTGAGAAATATAAAGCAAAACAAGAAAACTAATACAATACACAGAAAACTGAGTCCTGGAATGACTAATTAGTTAATTTACGGTGACAAGGATGTGTGTATGTCCGGTGAGAGAGCATTGAGACCATCAAATCAATCAAAGGAAAAAAAATTTATAAAAAAAAAGGAAAAGAAAAAGGCAATTCCACTTGCTACTGTTTGGTTTGAAAATTGAAACAGAACTAGAGGATGCAAGTGTACAACGAACGCATAACCAATTAACCAATTAGAAATGGCCCCCCCTTCCCCACACACTCCCCCCTCCCAACGTTGCCAGTCGCATCCCCACCTATAAATCCTCATCATATCCACATCACAATCCGCATCCCAATCTTCCCTTCCCCGGCTCAGCATTCCCACCTCCAGAGACCAGCAAGGCAACCATTTCTATTGTGCTGTCACTAGCTAGTAGCCAGTGCCATTATGCCTGAAGCGCCCAACATTACTGCTTCTCACCTGCAGCCGCTGCCGCCACGGGCTTCCGCCATCCCAGAAGAGCACCGCAAGGCTCTCGAATTCATCCAACATGTGACGACCAACGCCGACCAAGTCCAGCGGCGGGTGCTTATCGAAATCCTCACGCAGAATGCACCCGCCGAGTACTTGCACCGGCACGGCCTGCCCCACAGCGCCGCTCCCGACGCCGACGCTTTCAAGCACCTCATCCCGCTGGTGACCTACGAGGACATCCAACCAGACATCCTCCGGATTGCACATGGAGACACCTCCTTCATCCTCTCAGGACACCCCATCTCAGAATTCCTAACCAGGTATACATGCAATTGTTCTGCACTTTTTTCCTTCCGACTATATATACCGTAAACCAACAAAAATTTTCAAATGCTCAATTATCAGCTCGGGAACCTCGGGCGGCGAGCGGAAGTTGATGCCGACAATCGAGGAGGAGCTCGACCGGCGTTCACTACTGTACAGCCTGCTAATGCCTGTGATGGCCCAATTTGTGTCGGGACTTGACAGGGGGAAGGGAATGTACCTTCTGTTCGCCAAGTCGGAAGCCCCAACTCCAGGCGGCCTCCTGGCCCGCCCCGTCCTAACTAGCTACTACAAAAGCCGCCACTTCCTCAACCGGACCTTTGACCCCTACAACGTCTACACCAGCCCAAACGAAGCCGTTCTCTGCCTCGATTCCTATCAGAGCATGTATGCGCAGCTCCTCTGCGGCCTGGTTCATCGGGACGAGGTGATCCGCGTCGGTGCTGTCTTCGCCTCCGGCTTCATCCGCGCCATCCGTTTCCTGGAGAAGCACTGGCCGCGCTTTTGCCGTGACATCAGCTGCGGGGAGCTGGACGAGGAGATTACCGACTGTGCCGTGCGGGAAACGGTCAGGCGCGTGCTGCGCCCCGACAAAGAGCTAGCTCACCAGATCGAGGCCGAGTGCAAGAAGAAATCGTGGCAGGGCATCATTCATCGGCTGTGGCCCAACACCAAGTACATCGACGTCATCGTCACCGGGACCATGGCACAGTACATTCCCACGCTCGAGTTTTACAGCGACAGTCTGCCGCTTACGTGCACCATGTACGCGTCGTCCGAGTGCTACTTTGGCCTCAATCTCAACCCCATGTGCAGGCCAAGTGACGTCGCCTACACACTGATCCCCACCATGGCCTATTTCGAGTTCCTTCCCGTCCTACCAAGCAGCAGAAATGGTGACAGCCGCGCAGAGCAGCTGCTCGATCACCGTGACTTGGTCGACCTTGTGGATGTGAAGCTAGGCCAGGAGTACGAGCTTGTGGTCACCACATACGCTGGCAAGTAGCTAATTAATTTATATATTGATTGACTACCAAATGAGTGTTAATTAGGGAACGGCATGGCACTTGGAAATTATTATAAATATTGCAGGACTGTATCGGTATCGGGTGGGTGACGTGCTGAAGGTGGTGGGATTCAAGAACAAAGCGCCGCAGTTCCGCTTTCTCCGGCGGAAGAACGTGGCGCTGAGCATTGAATCGGAGAAGACAGACGAGATGGAGATCCATGCGGCAGTCTGCAACGCCGTCAGCCACCTGGAGCCGTTTGGCGTGTCGCTGGTGGAGTACACGAGCTATGCGGACGCAAGCAGCATCCCGGGGCATTACGTTCTCTACTGGGAGTTGCGCGACGGAAGTACGACGGTGCCTCCGACAGTGTTGGAGGACTGCTGCTTAGCGGTGGAGGAATCGCTAAACAGCGTGTACCGGCAGGGGCGGGTGTGCGATAAGTCAATCGGAGCGTTGGAGATTCGGGTGGTGGAGGAGGGCACGTTCGACAAGATGATGGACTACGCGCTCAGCCAAGGCGCCTCGATCAACCAGTATAAAGCCCCGCGCTGCGTGCGCCCGGGCCCCATCGTTGATCTGCTGGACGCTCGCGTCCAGTCCACCTTCTTCAGCCCCAAGTGCCCTAAATGGGCGCCAGGAAACAAGCACTGGAATTATAATTGAGGGCATGAGCGGCCACGAGATATATATACGTATACGCGCCTAAACAAATTTTATTTTATCCAATAATGAACAAATTAGAGAGAGAGAGAGAGAGAGCGAGCGTTTTCTATGTGAGATAACTAGGCGTCACAGTGGATCTAGCTGCCTATCGAGCTGGTAGTTCATTCCAACTGTCCACACACCTCCTAATAAGGATTAATAAGGAACGACGTCGATCGTTCCTCTCTATGGGAAATTAAACCATGTATAAAGTTTTGTGTCTCTCTCAATTAGGATTTCGAAACCCGGCACAACACTATGAATAACTCGAAACTTTTCCGAGGTCTAAGTTTTCAGCGCGATTGGACGGGTCAAGATTAAAACCTACGCTAGGAATGTATATTCCCTTCATCGGCAGATTTATTTCATGGCAGGCAAAAAAAAAGCGCAATATGTAGTGTGCCTCGAATTATAGTCAGACATGGAAAAAGGTTTCGGCGTTTTTAGTGGTACAATTAAGGCCCACTTGCTTCTAGTCCGCAGTATGCCTGCTGTAGCTTGATGTCACTCATTTTTGTACTCCACATTGTGACCGGCTACGCTAAATGGAGAAAGGTTATATGGAAGCACCAGCATGCATCTGAATTTAGGCAAATTCAAGGTTTTTTCTCATTAAAAGTTGCCTTAACTTGTTAAATTGTTCGATTGAATGGTTATATGGAAGCAGAAATAAGGTGGTTCATTGAACATCTCACGAGTCGATATATGAAAAAGTTAATTTCTAAAGAAAATTTTCTATTACATAATGTATATGTACAATCCATAAAATGGATGAGAAAGATTGAACAAAAACCTTATAAATGGATCCCATTTAGAATTCATACAAAGAGAAATCTATTAAAAAAATACTTTTTCTTAATATTTGATTTAACTAGTTTGAATAGGTATTGAAAATATTTTGTTGTGTGCCTCGAATTATAGTCAGACATGGAAAATTACTTTTTTTTCATATAAATAAAAAAATTTCACTTCTCATTTAACACATACCAAATATTTTTTAAAAGAAAATTTATTTATGATGCTTAAGATACATTGCCATAGCCTATAGTTGTGAATTCAGACATCACTCATTTTGTTACACCTAGACAGTCAGCCGGCCAATTCCCGTTCCTATTAATATGGAACATATCAAATGAGTGGATTTTCCTCTTTGCTACTGATGACTTGCTTACGAGAAAACTAAAGCATAAGAGAATGAATCCGAATGCGGAGAACAAAAAAAAAAAATCAATACCAATCAAGTGAAAAGAACGATGGTTGATTGATCACAAATATTCTTCTACAAAGAGACACAAATATTCTTCTACAAAGAGACAGAGTAACAAAAACTTTTACAGGGGAACGCTGAATCGTCCAATGGATAGGAATAAGTTCCTTATAGAGGATTATGTTAATATATATTTCACCCCTAACAACATCATGTGTGAGAACATTGCTTGCCTAACAATTATTATGTCGAGTACCACCAATTATTATGTTGAGTAACACTTAAACCCTAAACCCTAAATCCTAAACCCTAAACCCTAAACACTTCAAGTCCAATTTCTACTCGTAGGCTTCGTACGTCTGTAATCTATTCTTCAATCACAAACCCCTTACGCTCTTGAGTATGGTGAGTTGCAGTATACTGAGGGCAAGATAGAGATCTCCCTTAGATTGGTCATGCTTAGATATGCTAATCATCATTAGTTGGAGAATTTCATCATAGAGTGTGCCTGCAGAGTTGTTTCCTTTACCCAAGTATGTGTGTGATCTAACTTCACGTCACTCAATTGGATTCGTTAAGTTATTCTGACTTACCGCACACTTAGAAATCGTATGCCAGCGAAATATTGAGTCCATATCCCGAGTTTCTTTTAGTAGACTAATCCCTTCCTAAGTCGTTCATAAACCCATTTGACACCATCCCAAAAAGTAAAACAAGTCGAGTCTGATTTCCAAAAGCTTTGAATTTCTATTCGTCTAAAACAGATCATTCATAAAGGCTCGATTCAAGTACAATTCTATTTTTATTTATGGTGGCTCTATATACTAGTGCCACACTTGAACGAACGCAACAGGCTAGCTAGCTATAATGCTAGCTAAACACACAACAAGTTGCTTATTAGCTTTATTTATTGGAGTGGCCAACTCGTAGTTGCCTTGTTCAGTCATGCATCTTCATTTTCCTCACCGAAATTATCTGTTGCCGGATCGAATGGGTATGGTGGCTCCATCGGTTCCGCTGCCTCCAGTATCTTCTCTATGGGAATCTCTTCTTTTGATCTTTCGATTGGCTTGATGGGTATGAAATAGTTATCCGGATCCGGGCAATACGCCTAAAACGACCAAGAGAGATGTATGGTTAGATACTGTTCAATGACACCAAAAATTAATTAATTAATTACCAGATCAGCATGCATCTTCTTCACAAAAATCTTAAACGTGGCAAAGTTTCCGGACTCGAGCAGGACCGACGACAGCCTGAGATATGTCAAGGCAGACATCCTGAGTTGTGGAGGCCCATTCGGGTTGATTCCGTTGGGCCTTGCATTCCTCAACATCTCGTTGTATGCGGTTTTGTCATAGCGATTAAGTGCATTCTCGCCTGCGACTTCAATCGCTTCCCTCCACGCCGCGGTGAATGCCTGCTCCACAAGCTCCTCGGGCCCACTTTTAGCTGCTGCAGGTTGCTCAGAGTCCCTCATCTCTACGCAGGTGAAGTTGAAAATGGCGTTGTGCCTCGTTAGCTGACGAGCGATGGTTCTATAACCATCTCGATCGTTCAAGTTGTAGTACCCTGCCGTCAGCTCTGCTGCGTGACTGTAATGCTTGTACCACCAATGAACACCGGACACCTACGCATAATGATCCCTCGATAACTAGTTTAATTACTTTCTCTAGTGTTGTATATGTAATATATTATCATCATGCACCTACTTTGCAGGCAAGTTTGACTTTGCATCCAAGGAAAGCCTGATTGGCAAGATCGAGGATGCGGTCCGCGTGCAGAATCAAGTTGTTGGAGTACCAGGTGAGGAAAAACTTGCCTCGCTCAGTGGCGTAGGTGCCTTGTTGGGCGAAGAAGCCTGTCTCATCGGGCGTGTCGTTGTACTCCCCTGCGTCATCCGGCAACTTCCATTCGGGATGTCCCGCCTTTGCTGCGGCTTCACCGAAGTCTGCTTCCATATACTTGTCGAAGCACTGGAATTCCCCAATCCCCGGGAAAGACCACCCCTGATCCTGTGGGTAAGAAGGGTACCTCAATTCGCCGGCAGAGCCGAGGCCTACTTCTATGTTCGTGAGCAAACCAGTTGCCAAAAAGTCCGCCATGGTCTCTCTGAAGCTCTTCATGAAGTCGCTGTAGAGCTGTACAGTGCAGACATTAGAGTGAGCATTTGATTAGTACCAACATATCACACGCATTAATTCATCAATAGACCTGCACGGCAGTGCGGCCCCCGAAGAGGGGCTGGTTGTCGACGCCGAGGGAGAGGTACTCGGGGTTCCTGGTGCCGCTTCTGTTGGTGTAGAAGATGTCAGGGTTGGAGATGCCCACGTCGCGAACCCACTGTGGGATGGGGATGTAGACGGCATCACCGACGTTGCCGCCACACTGGTGAAACGACATGATAGCTTGCAACTTGAGCCCTTCCTCTTGGATCATCTGGAACAGCTCTCTGTACGCATTCCACTCGTACGACGTCGGGCCCTTCCCTTGTATGATGCCCCACCACACGTCCACCATAACTCCGTCCACGTCCCCAGCCTTGAGTTGCCTTAGCTGCGCCCGTAGCGCCTCACCATTCTCCAAGACGTTCTCCGAATTCACCACGCCCAACTGTAAATGCGTGCGCGTTCATCGCGTATCACGAATATAGGAAGATAAATACAGTAATAAGTAGATATATATACAGAGAGAGAGAGAGAGTTTTTACCTGTAACATCACGTAGACTGGAACATAGTTGCCGAGCAACGCTTCGTTTTGGGTCGACGCCATGGAAGAGCTGAAGCGTCTCGAGTGAGAGAGAAAGGGAATATTCAAACTGTAACTTGCAAGCCTATGCTGTGACTGACCATCCTTTTATACTGATACAAGGGGTCGCCATGCGTCAATTATCACCTCCTTGTCGGAGAAAAAAGAAATTTTCAAATAAGGATGATAGCGGTATTTGAATAACTCTTCTATTATTATGCATACCCGTTTATTTTTTAAAATATCTACCTATTTAAAAATTTAATTATCTATTTAATGCTTAAATTTTATAAATACGTAACTTAAATACTTATCCTATAAAATTTTAACCCATATATAATTAGCCGATTAAATTTGGGTACACCAACCTATAAAAACCCTAATAATAATTAAATTTTGAATAAATTAAATTAAATTAATATTATATTATAAATTAAATTAATATTATATTTTATACAATGTCGATTATTGCATGGTCTATGGCTGATAGATTAATTGGATAGTAACGGTGAACCTAAATTTCATCAATATATTAAGGCTGATAGATTGATTGGATAGTAACGGTGAACCTAAATTTCATCAATATATTAAAGGGAAACTCAATTGTCATTGTAATTTAAGCTGATTATAAAAATCTAACACCTTAACCGATTCAAATATTTAAAGGAAATTTCGATTAAATATTTTTAATATTTTAAATTATTATATAAAATATAAAACATAAATTAAATTAATATTATATTTTATACAATGTCGATCATTGCTGGTCCATGGCGGATAGATTGATTGGGATGGTAACGGTGAATCTATATTCTGATCTATATATTAAAGAGAAACTCGATTAACGATGTAATTTAAGCTAATTATAAGAATCTAATAACTTAATCAATTAAAATATTTAAAGGGAAACTAGATTAAATATTTTTATATTTTAAATTATTTTATAAAATATAAAATATAAAATAAATTAATATAATATTTTATACAATGTCGATCGTTGCATGGTCCATGGCAGATAGATTGATTGGCATGGTAACGATGAACCTAAATTTTGATCAATATATAGAAACTCTATTAACGGTGTAATCTAAGCTGGGTATAAAAATTCAACCCCCTAACCGATTCAAATATTTAAGGGAAACTCGATTAAATATTTTTATTTTAAATTATTTTATAAAAATATAAATTAATTAATAAAATATTTTATATATTTACTAATCTAAAAATATATTTGTAATTATTTTTTTAATTGGGTAATATACCAATATACTCTATTTCTCTTAGAATTCTAAATTTGTCATAAATGGGTGAGTATCTCGAGTATACCGGGTTAAATTTCCATTATTAAAATTGAACGGGAGTGTCATCTGCATGAGTAGTAAATTGTCAAAAGTATTACGGATATATAGTTAACTTTATAATAATAGAAATATTTTTATTTCATTTTATGATGTGCTACATTCAAGCCTTTTAAATAAAATAAATATATCTGTATATATACAAATATAAATGGGCACATTTTAACTTACTGATGATTATATAAAAGCATATGAAATTATTATTAAATAAATTTTTAAAAATTCTCCATAATAATTTTACGTAAAAGTTTTAGACTCTCATGCGTGTTGATTTCAAACTGAACATTCAAGATATGACTAGGATACTCATTCTACATGTCGCAATTGTGAAGAAGATGATCAGATTCTCTTTTAGAAATTGAGCGGTAAAAAACTAAAGAACGAAGAAAGAAAATAAAGAAAAGACGAAGGAAACATAATTGATGCTCTCGGCCGAGGCTTGGAAGCCTTATAGGCTAAAAACCGACGACCGAAAAACAACGTTGCTAACGTTATGCTGCAGCAATTTATGGATCTGTCAAACTATATGCACATGCTGGGTACGTAGGCCGATCAAGTTATGGGCACACATACAATTATTAACAGAAGGATAACATCTTGTCAGTCAATCGTCAGAACGTCAACGGCCTTGAATATTAATTAGCATGGGCTTGGCCACGTTGAAAAGTAATTTTTTTTTATTGTGCTACACGATATACTCAAAATCAACAAAAGCTAATTGTGGACCTTAGGAATTCTAGTGTAGCATCACGTGGCTAAGATTTTAATAATTAGATAAGTATATATATCAAAATAAAAAAATAATTAGATTGCTTTGTAAGGAAGGCCCAAATAAGTAGATAAGTTTCTAAGGGAAGGCCCAAATAATTAAACTCCTTCAGTTAAGAATAAATATCTTAATCATAGCAGCACAGTTAATTAATTTTTATTTGACGTGTCACTTCCAGGGCCGATGAAATACCACGCGCACGAATGCTTGTGTGGACTCATCCTGACACGCGGTGCAGGACGGTGAGGAATGGACAAGTGAAACATTAAGTATGTAGATAAACAATTAATATCCATAGACATAATTTGTTTATGTCTCGCCAAAATCTCCAGCTCACAATCACAGATGAACACTTGTTTATTTCTACAGAGTGCAAGTATAGCTACGTTACAACAGTTTATACCGTTCCGTCCAATTGGCATAATTTCCTTTATTTTATCCTAGAAAGGAGGAAAATAGAATGGAAATGAGCTTAAAAATCAATCCGGGAAGACACGAATTGAAAAAGACTATACAGAGGGAAAGCAGAAAAAATGCACAAGCGTATACTGTTGGAGGAAATTTACCGGATATATGATAATTAATCATAATAAAATTTTTATGCCAAAATATAAAAAATAAATAATTAAGCAGAAGCATACCCAATAAATATATTGATTTATCTCTGAAATTAATCTTGCCCTAATTTTTTGAGACTATGTCATGCTGATGGGTTCTTTAATAAGATGAGTAGTTTTCTACAAAAGTAAAATACTTTATTAATTATGTAAGGAAACACAACTATGACAAATAAAAAATATTATTTATGTTTTTTAACTTATTATAAAAATAAAAACATTTTTTTATACATCAAATATTTTATCTAATTTAAAATATTACTACTTATTATTTAATTATATATAATTAATTAATATATACGTGGACTACAATTAATTGTATATAGCCCAAATGATAAGTGAGATGCAGCTTTCACCTGTTCAGTAAAAGGGATCGCCGCGACGCGAAAGATGAACCGACCGATCGAAAGCTACAAAGATTGATTTTGGCAGCAAATTAGGTTTGCCTTTCTAAAGTTAAGGAGATTGATGCTATGAAGATTGATTTTGATTAATACTAAGGCTATGTTCTTTGAATAAAATTTATGGTGAAAAAAATATAAAATATAATTTTTATCTTTTTCATCGTGAATTTCATTCAGCTGAGGATAGCCTAAAAATTTTAGTTTACCAACTACTGCTATCTTCTTTATGAGGTGACACCGCATAGCAGCGAGTGAACAGTGCCAGTCTTTCACCTTCACAGGTGCTGGCCGTGATGGCCACGGACTTCCCAGAAGTATGTTCAGCGCCCTGTTCCCTGCCGGTCTAGTTTTACTTTCGGAGCATTTCCATCCTCAGCGACGCAGTCTCAATCCTGTTCCCTTCCACCCAGGTCCAAGGCTAAGAGAACCTAATATGCTTGAGGGAAGAACACCCTAAGGTATGTGAGTCCTAGGTCTCAAGATTGATATCACTCGAGATTGAGGCACTGGAGATAGAGATAGCACATAGAAAAAGTATATATGATAAAGTATAGCTAAAAATATATATTATTATTCTTATAAAGTCAAAGCAATACATTTGTTTCCTAAGCCAATTATGCTCAAGTATAAACCAGTTGTGCTACCTTATATAACGTGCATCTTCTCATTAAAACACTGAGTAACGTGATGCTTTTAAGTAGATTAAGAATTAGTTTGGTATAACTTGAAATTTTAGTTTTTGTTAGTTGAAAAAATGCTAGTTAAAAAGGAGCTGATTGAAAAAGCTTTAAAGTGTTTGATAAAATTAGCTTTTAGACTAAACGGCAGCTTTGGCTAGTCATAAGAAATATAAATTTATTAAATTTTATTTGATAAATATATAAAAATAAAAATATTATTATATTTATAGGAATAAAATAATTTAAATTAATAAATCGGTAATTTATCGAATTTACCAAAATTTTTTGGTAAATTCAGTTTAGTAAGATCTCGGTAATTTTTTAATTCAGTTCAATTTCGATATCAAAATTTTCAGTAAAAATAGGTTCGGTAAAATTGATTTTGGTTTTTACCGTTTGATTAGCCCTACCAACTTATGAAAATTTACTTTTGCGACTAGCAGAAGCAGCTAAAAAGTTATGCCAAATGTACCCTATAAATACCCTCGATGTGCTCTTAACACTCTACTTAGGTTGCGTTTGGCGTAGCTGAAACTTTTAACTTTTGCTGGTTAAAAAGTAGTTGCTTGGAAAAGTTAAAAGCTGTTTGGTTAAACTATTATGCTGATCAATTTTTTAAAAAAAATATTTAAAAATAATTTTAAATTTAATATTTTTTATTAAAATAATAATTTTGTTATCATAAAGACATACGAATATAGGTGTCGACATGAGATACAATAAGAAAAATAATTAGAAAGTAGTCAAAAATAACTCCCTTCTAACTTTTCCAAATTTATGTTATTTCAGCTTGCTAAATACTTTAGCTTCTTAAATTTAACTATTTTGATAAGTAAAAATAGCTTACTAGCTTACCAGCCAAACAGGCCTTAATTCCTTTAGGACACGTGACACACTAATTACTTTTCTTCCCTTTTTATACTGTATTTTTTTTTATCATTGTTAAAAAGATTAGTGATGAGTGTTACGAGGAGGATGCCTTGCAAAAATCCAAGTTTCCTTTTTTTAGGTGACAAGGAGAATGTCGACAGTATATTATCTGTTTATGTAAGGTTAATTTTGAGAATAAACGCTGGCTCGTATGGATGACAGCTACTATGATGTATATTACTATCTATCGTAATCTTTTTCATGAAAGAAGAGTACAATTGTAACCGTAGTTGCTAATAGCATTCAAACTATCACTATTTATTCACCGTCTATGCACATTCATAGAAGTGGGACAGCTAGTGTGTGTTTTTTTACATAGGTCATAGCTCCCAGTGCACGAGATATAAAACGTGTTGAAAAAAATTTACTCAAACGTGTTGGGTATTGTCACACATATAGGGTTATGGGTAGAGATGCCCAATCCGCTAGACTGGCCCTGGCCTGCATGGGTCAATGGGTTGTGGGCGGCCTGTGATATAATTTTGGGTTGGGGTAGTTATATAGCCTAATTTAAGATTATTTTTGACTGAAAAAATATCCAACTGTTTTGTTCAATAACTATGCTGTTAAACAGAATAAATTACTGTGTTATAATATTAAGTAGAAACTGAAAATAACAATAAAATAAGCTTAAAATTACTTGAAAAAAATTGAAAAAGCTAGCATTCTAATAATCTTAACAAACAAACAACGCCTACTTCAAAAAAATTCAGCACATTTTTAATGAATAATTTAATAATAGAATGCGCTGCAGTAGCCTAATTATCTGTTTTCTAATTTACAATGTATAATTATTGACAACATGGATAGAAACTATCATATGGCTCTACATCCTGCATTGCCATTTTTATTGAAGTAAAATAACTTTACAAACTGCACTATCTAGTATATTAGAACCACATAATTTCGGGTACAAGTAGATGTCCACCATTTTCATTACTGTTGAGCTCAAGTTCATGACACTCAGATTGGTGCATTAGCTGAAGAAGAAAACTTCTGAAGAACGAAAACAGGATCCCCAACCGCAACTGCATAACCCCTGCAATTTGCAGAGCTCATGACGAAAATCACTGCAGGACTAGCTTGAACCACAAGTATATGTAATCAAAATGAGTAAACTACTAGCATTAAGGATGTTTTAAGAAAAGGATTAGTGATCTATGTATTATACTTTGCCATGAAACGATTAATTGGCACTATTATTACTGAAAATCAATTCATCGAAGGAGACAGGCGCTCCTCCTCTTTCGCTCCAAGATGGGGGGTGGAATCGAAGAAAGAGATGGGTGTCGGCTAGCGGGGAGAGGCGCGGGAGCCAATCAGGGCGAATCGAAGCACACCATTCATCATCCGGCATAAGATGGGAGAAGAAGGGGCTGGTAGATCAATGTGGATTATATATATATATATTAATTAATAATTGTATATGACTATCTTAAATATTTTAGTCGTGCTAAAATGATCGATTAATTAATTAATTATTACGACTTAATTATCTCAATTTTGTATGAAATATTATTATGTGTAGAGACTTAGGTTTTATTTTTATTTTTTGTGATGGATTAGAAATAAAAATATTATTTTATTATGTCGTGATCCCGATACGTGTGTTTTTTATTTTATTAATTAATAAGAAATTTTTTATTATAAAAAATCTTTTCCTTATATATATATATACAGGTGAATTTCCTATTATGTTTTTCTAGCCTCTGATATCATGCATACATATTTGCATGATATCAGATACATATTTGCATGATGTCAGAGGCAGGTTTATATTAAATTCATTGACTAAAATTTTAAGAATTTCTAGCCTGATCGCATGCATACAGTACTTATTTTTATTAATCGCATGCAATCTGTTTGCTTCCGTTGAGCTTTTGCCCTAATTGTGCCTTTACCCTAAATTTTGGTACGGAATTACCTTGTCGGCGTTCATCCCCGACATCAGAATTAAATATTTCCGTTCGATTTTCATCGACGTCATCGCTGATATCAATCGAAAATCGAATCCGATTTTGGCTTCTCCCTATCGCTGTCGTAATCCTTCAGCCGTCGCCGTGTTCCGTCGCCTTCTCGTCAATCGCCGTCGTCTCGACGTCGTGGGCTGCCATCAGGGAGGATCGGCGCTCGTCGTCGATTCTTATCGGGTCGCCCAGTGACGAGAATCGCGAGCCGGCAGCTGGCGGCGGATGTTTCCAGTTCGACGGCGATTTCAGGGAAGGCAGCATCGGGGCGATTGTGTTCGGCGATCGTCATCAGCTTTCAGACGATTTAGGGCTGAAATCGCGTCTGATTTTGGAATCGTCAGTCGGCGCTCCTCGGCAGCTAATCCTCGTTTGTTGGGTTGATTCCACCGCTCGATCGGTGCTTGTCGTCGATTCTAGGTGGGTCGCCCAGCGACGCGAATGGCGAACCAAGCCTGCCATTCGGTCCTGGTGAGCTTTGGCGAGCCGGCCGCTGCGTGCAGATCATGGCGACATACTGTCTTCCGGCGAAAGGGGTGAAGGCGACTCGAGCGTCGCGTGCTGCCGACTGGGCGCCCTACGTTTCCCGGCGGTTTTCCTCCGTGGCTCCGGCGACGTGCGGTTTAGGGCGAGCGTGGTGCTCTTCGTCGCAGTCGAGCGTGGCGACGTGGGTCGCGTGCTGCGTGCGAACGGAGGGCGACAGGCGGCGTTTAGGGTAGACGTGCTGCCGTGATGGACTCGTGAGCGCGTGCTCGTGAGTGGTGGATTCTGGGTCCGCTTCTTCTCGGATCCGGGCATGAGGAGTGAATTCGGGTCAGATCCTGGATTTCGGATCCGAATTTGGGTTAATGGTCTTAGCGGGTCGGATTTAGTTTCGAATACGCTTCATTAACCAATTTGGTCTTAATGGATCCGGACCGAATTTAGGCATGCAGTTTGGGACTAGCGCCCGGG
The DNA here is from genome assembly GCA_027563935.2 of Costus lasius. Lineage (NCBI taxonomy): Eukaryota > Viridiplantae > Streptophyta > Magnoliopsida > Zingiberales > Costaceae > Costus > Costus lasius. The sequence goes on along the minus strand of CM050447.1, from coordinate 162,827,583 downwards.
CTTGGATTTCTGGGCTTGGGCCTTGGTTGTCCTCTTCTGCTGTGCTGTGTGCAGAAACAATGTTATTAGGCACAGAAGCAGGCTGTTGTGCTGTTTCTGTTGTCTGGGTCTATTTTGAGCCTAGTCATCTGGGCCAGCTTTTCTGCTGTGTGCAGAAGCAGCAGAGAGCTGTTTGGCTAGCTATGCTATGTAGCGGCTGCCTGCTACAAATTTTCATGAAATCCAGGAAAATAATTTTGTAATAATTTCAAACAATGACATAATTATTTTTATTATTGTCTCAACAATAAAAAGTCTGACATTATGAAATATATTAATTGAAACAATATGACTACCAAAGTAGCGTATTGTGTAGGTTAATTTATTTTATATTGTTAAGATGGTGTGTATATAATTCATGCGGGTATTAATCGGCCCAAAGGAAGGTTGATACTTGGCCGAATTATGTGCACATATGTGGCAATGACACGTGATGATTATTTGGTTTTCTTGTCAACATTAAGTCGGTCCAAAGAAAGGCTTAGTGTTAGATGAGACTTATTATCAGTGTTTGATTACTACAATGAGAGTACCACTTACAAGTTAATATTTATGTCCAAAGATGAAATATTAACGTTGTGCTAGGTATCTTGTTATGCACCCATCATTGTTTGAATTTATTATTGGTTAATACTTGAATTTTTAATTTAAGTATGATATGAAACTAATGTGAGTTTATTCAGCTATTAATTCTGCTTCCAGTATTACTACTAATATGAATTCCATTCTCATGCTGAATGACACAATTTTTAAAGCATGATAAGAGAATATTACCATTGTTCTCATAGTCATGGATCTAGACCATGCTCAAGGTAGAACGTCCTACTGATCTTACCACTATAAGTTCCTCTAATGATAAGAGGGAGTTGGAAAGATAGGACAGTTCAAATAGCATGAGTCTTATGATCATTAAGTGTGTCATATTAGAAGCATTTAGGGGTATACTACTAACAAACCTCATCTCTCTAAGGTATAAGAGTAAAGGATACATAAGAGAGCTCATTATGAATATGTCTAGTCTTGCTTCGAAGTTAAAGGCACTTAAGTTAGAGCTGTCAGAAGACTTACTCGTGCATTTGGTTTTCATATCTCCTCCTACACAGTTTTATTATTTTAAGATCAGTTATAACGGTTAAAGGGAGAAATAGACTCTTAATGAATTAATTTCTCATTATGTATAAGAGGAAGAGAGATTGAAGCAAGATAAGTCAGTGAGTGCTCATTTGAACTCTACCTTAAAGCATAATCAATAAATAAATAAAAGGATAAAGAAACTGCAATATGTACACCACGAAAGAGGTAAAAGAAGTAACAGACTCAGGTATTCATCTGTTTCTTCTATAAATGTGGTGCACATACCAAAAGGGCTACACTAAGTATCATACTTGGTGTGCATAAAGAAATATACACTTCTCACTTTGGTTTGTTTTAAAGTTAATTTAGCTGATGTACCTAGACATACATAGTGGGTGGATTTAGTTGCCACTACTCACATAAGGGTCCAAGCAGGGTTACATGAATTGCTGAAAGCCAATTGATGCTGAAAGATTCATCTATGTGGGCAATCGCAGAACAGTTGAAGTTTATGCAATAAACATATTTGGGTTATTATGTAAGACTAGTCACTATTTAGATTTGAATGAGACATTTGTTGTTCCGTCTTTTAGACATAATTCAGTTTCTATTCCTATATTGAACAAATCAGAATATTATTGTTTATTTGGGAATAGTAAATTTACTTTGTCTAAAGATTCAAATCTTATTAGTACTGATCTATTAAATTCATTTAATAACCTTTATATGCTAGATACAGTTGCTTCATTTAATAAAACCCTGCATATATGTGGTACAAAGTAAAAATTAACAAATGAGAATTCTTTATGACACAAAAGATTTGGTCATTCCTCCATATGGAAAATGGAAGGACTTGTGTCTGATTGAATTCTTGAGCCACTTGATTTTTACAAATTTTGAAATTTGTATTACTTAAAAGGGGAAACAAACAAACATAAAGAAGAAATTGGCAGCCAATAGAACTTCAGGCGTCTTAGAATTAAGCCATATAGAAATCTATGGTCCATTCCCTTCGGCTTCTTGGAATGGTCAACAGTATTTCATTAAATTCATAGATGATTACTCCAGATAAGGCTACCTCTATCTTATTTATGAGAAGTCACAGGCATTGGACATGTTCAAAAGTTTAAGGCTAAAGTTGAAAATCAACTTAGCAAGTCTTTTAAGAAGAACGTCAAATCTGATTGTTGTAGTAAGTACTATGGTAAATATGACGGATCAGGAGAACAATGTCAAGGTCCTTTTGCTAAATTCCTATAAGAAATGCACTAAAGATTGCAGTTTACATCCTTAACAGAGTTCTAACTAAAGCAACTAATAAAACTCCTTATGAGCTTTGGATAGGTAATAAACCTACCCTAAAGCATTTGTACACTTGGTGTCACGCCCCGGTCGGATCGGTCTAGAATGAGCGCTTATCCGCTTCCTAGAGCCGTCCGGCGGAATACCAGAACGTAACTTGCCCTAGGGTTTCCGACCCAAAATCGAAACCCTAATCTCCCCGGATAATTTTTTTCCCCAAATACAAGATCGCACGGAGAAAACCCTAACCCCAATTTAGAAATCCGGAAAAGGACGGAACCCTAAATTAAATACCTCCTCTGATTTTGACTTTGGTCAAAATCACAATCGCCGATTTTGCCTTTGCTTACGTCAGCCGCTCGTCTGTTGACGTCACCTTCCGATTTCGTTCGCCGCTCGCGAATTCGAAATCGAAATCACGCCGCCTTACGTCAGCGTCGCCCCGCTGACGTCTGCCGAAATCGAAATCCGATTTCGTTCGATTCCGCGTCGTTGACCGCCTCAATGTTGACTTCTGCCTCGTTTCGAACGCCGAGCGTTCGAAACGCTCGCGTCGTCTTCAACCTCGCGACGAACGTCGCTGCGTTCGCCTCAGCCGCCAGGCGCCGCCGCACCTGCGAACTCGCCGGAAACCGCCGCATTTGAAGAACACAGAACAGGGAAGGGAACATATGAAAGGAAGAAGCTTTATTCCTTCAACAAAGCTTACAACGTCTCTCCAAGCCGCCGACCACCGTCGCCGGTGCCCCCATCCCTCCCTCGCCGGTCATCGCCGGTTACAAGCTCTCCTTGATCTCACTCTCTCGTCGGCACCTCCGCGCCGACCTTCGCCCCCTGGCGGCATCAGAGCCCAGCTCTGGAAGGGCGACGGCGCCTCGCCGTCGCCGGTGGAGTCGCCCCCGGCGCTCTCTGTGTGGTGACGCCTCTGCGCACCCCGCTGCATCGATCTCCCTTTGTTTTAAAGGGAAGAAGGCTGCTCTGCTTCACGCGATCACGTCTCCGCGTGATCCGTTCCTCGCGTGTCCGCTTCGCTCGGCGACGACGCCGTCTTCGTCGCGCCCAAGTTTCGCGAGGAACTGCGTCTTCCGCTTCTCTCGACGTCGCCGAAGCCGTCGAAGCTCTGCTGATATCGCGAAGGAGACGTCGTCCGCCGAAATCTCCTCGCGCGTCCGAGTCTTCCTCCAGATCCGTTCCATGCTGCGCCGAGCTTCGCCGTCGTCCGGCTTTCTCGGCGAGCTCGCGTCCGAGCCACGCGTGGAAAGGAGACGCCGCCGCGTTCCTTCCGCTTCTTCCGCGCGTGCCTGCACACGCGTGTCGCGCGTTCTCCTCAATCGGATGTTGACCCGATTTTGACCCAGAAATTGGATCTCTGTGTGGGCTTGGGCTTGTGTTTCGGGCCTGGGCCGGACCGCCTGAACCGGACCCTGACACTTGGGGATGTCCAACTAAAGCAAGGCCTTATAGGCCAAATAAAAGTGAATTGGACTCCATAACTATTAGTTGTTATTTTATTGGTTATGCTGAGAGGTCTAGGGGTTATAAGTTTTATAATCCTCCTGATAAATCTATCTTTGAGACGAGAATTGCTTATTTCTTTGAGGATGATGAGTTTGGGAGGGAAGATAATAAAGTTAAAGTTAAAGACTTTGTCTTTAAACAAGAATTCATTGCTTTTCCCTTGATCACTAGTGAGAATGATCAGATTTCAGTTTCTGACAGTCATGACATTCAGTCTTTAGTTCCTGAGATTTCTCAACCAGTGAATTCAGATAAACCTCTCGACTTAAATCAAGAAGTTATTACAAAAAAGCAAACTCATCATACTCAAGAAACGTCATTAAGGAGATCCATTAGAGAAAGGAGAAATGCGATTTCAGATCATTATGTCGTATTTCTCCATGAATATGATATTGGAATGGTGGAGGATGATCCAATCAACTTCCACCAAGCCATAGAAAGTTCTAATTCTCAAAAGTGGATTGATGCCATGAGTAAGGAGTTAAAGTCTATGATTACAATCACGTTTAGGATCTGGAATCACTACCTGAAGGTGAGGAATCCATTGGTTGTAAATGGATATTTAAAACCAAGTGGGATTCAAAAGGTAGTGTAAAAAGATATAAAGTGCATCTTGTTGCAAAAGGCTTTACTCAGAAGGAAGACATTAACTAGAAAAAGACTTTCTCTCCGGTATCATTGAAAAACTCTTTCTAGATTATTATGGCTTCTCGTCAGTGGTATTATAAATGTCATTAATTGGTCATCTCCTTTGGTTTTGAGATGAATATAGTAGATAATTGTATATACCACAAGTTTAGTGGGAGTAAGTATATTTCTCTTATTTTATATGGCGATGACATTGTTGTTACTAAGAGAGACAAATTTAGTCTCAAATAATGCCCCAAAGAATAATTTTGAAACTAAGGAAATGCAGAAGATTCCATATGCATTTGTTGTGAGGACTCTGATGTATGCTCAGATATGTACGCATCTGGATATTGCGTACATCGTTGGGATGCTTGGTAGATACCTAAGCAACTCAAGAATGGAGCATTGGATAGCAGTTAAAAGGGTTCTGCGATATTTGCAGAAAACTAAAGATCATATGCTCACATACAGAAAATCAGATCAGCTAGAGATCATTGAGTATTTTGATTCTGATTTTGCTGGATGCCAAGATAGTCGCAGATCTACTTCGGGCTACATTTTCCTGCTAGTTGGAAGAGCTATTTCCTGGAAAAGTGTTAAGCAGACACTTATAGCTTCTTCCACTATGACAAATTGAATTTGTAGCATGTTATGAGGCATCCAACCATGGGATATGGCTGCGAAATTTTGTCACAAGTCTGCGTATTTTGGATAATATAGAAAGGCCACTGAAGTTATTCCGTGACAATAAATCTCCAGTATTATATTCGAACAACCACAGGAGTTCGTCAAAGTCTGAGTACATTGACACTAAATTCCTGGTTGTTAAATAAAAAAGAGTTCAAAGTGTTAATATATCTATAGAACATATTAGTACAAACCCCATGATTACGGATCCACTTACTAAAGTTTTACCACCCAAGGTCTTTCATGAGCACATTGCTCATATGGGTGTTATATCACTTAGTGATATGTCAGTTTAGTGGGAGTTTGTATTTGGATTATGTTGTGTACACACTAAAGAATAAAGTTTTCAGTTTCACTCTGAACATAAGGTTTTGGTTTGATCTCATAAGGAATAAAATTGGATCAGTTGGAAATAGGCATGTTATGATCACATTACATGAAATTTCCATGCTACACATCCATACATGATCTATGTCTTTGACTGTATTGACATACGTGACCATCGTTCGGGCTAGTCACGTTACATACTGTGACGAAGGCCACCTTGATCCTATGTTAATATATTCATGGACCAGATTGATAGAGATAATTTCAGATAAAAGATAGCATTAAAGAGCTCATTAAAGTATACAATTATATCAGGTGATATATATATGGCGCAAGTGGGAGATTGTTAGATCAATTAATGTGGACCACATGTATATTAATTAATAATTGTATATGACTATCTTAAATGTTTTAGCCATGCTAAAGTGATCGATTAATCAATTAATTATTATGGCTTAATAATCTCAATTTTGTATGGAATATTATTATGTGTAGAGACTTAGGCTTTATTTCTATTTTTTGTGATGGGTTAGAAATAGAAATATTATTTTATTATGTCGTGGTCCCCGAGACGTGTGTTTCCTTATTTTATTAATTAATAAGGAATTTCCTATTATGGAAAATCTTTTCCCTATATATATAGGTGAATCCCCATCAATTGAGCCTAATGCTAAATCGGCAATAGTCCGGGAAAACACACAGTCTTGGAAGACCAAGACAGGTGATCTTCTCAACTTCAGAATCATTTTCTATGGATTGAGGTACGCTTCCGCTACAGTCTCTATTTTCTCAATGCTTTAACATTTTTGCATGTTGTGTTTTTCTATTCACAACCTTTAGTCGATCCAACAGGGGCAACGATGGAGGAGATAGAACAGGAGGAAGAACGGTCACCCCATTTCTCATCCTCTTCTCGCGCCGTGGCAATCGCAATAAACCATTTTGATGTCGATTTGTTTCTGTAGTGGGCCTGCTTCCGTTCTAGCTGGCGACCTGATTGGCTGAAGGGGAGCAGCGCCGGACGACGAGCAGCAGGTGACAGGCCACAGCGGACGGCAGACGATGAGCTGCGGGCGACGAGTAGCAGCAGACGGTAAGCGAGGAGCAGCGGCGGTGCAGATGCCAAGAGGAGACGCGAGAGGGCAGAGTTGCAGCGACCCGTTGAAAGCAGCAGCTGCCTGCAGGAAGCAAGATTTGCTCAGTTTCTCCGCATAAGCAAATATCTGGTGGTCACAGAAGCAACCCCAAACCACTATTGACGCTACTTTTGTTGCTCGCCCCAGCAAAAGGCCAAAAGCTACGCGGCCAGTAACCCCAAACAAAGCCATAACCAAGCTAAACATAGCATATGGATTGTGCGAGGTATAACACCTGACTATGCCAAACATAGTATAGCACATGAGCTAAGCACGACACAATCTATTTTTTAACTATTATTATTTTTATATTATTATTAATATTTTTTTAATATTTTTTTATTTTTCTATATTTTTTAGTATTTTATATATCTTCTAAAAGTTTTTAAATTTATAATATTATTTTTAATATATAAATAAAATTGAATTAAGGTTTTTTGATTGGTAATGTTAGGAGGATATAAAGAGAGCCTGAATTTAAAATTTGGTAAAGGCAATTTTGCAAAAAGCCTTGAATGGCCCGCATGTTTAGCCAAAAAGCCTTGAATGGCCCGCATGTTTAGCCCAACCTGACCGTGTTTGGCACAGCCCGTGTGTCACGCTCAAGGACCGGCGGGTCCTGGGCCTGGGCCAACGGGCCGCTCGACGAAGATGCGGCGGGAGCCCAAGCAGACGAAGAGGACGGCAGCGCGGAGCGCGATGCCGCTCCAGGTTCCCGAGGCGGACGGCGGGCGCAGAGCAGGCGGCGGCATCACGTCCCGTCGACAGCAGCGGCTGTTGGCGGCTGGAGCTGGTCAAAAGGAGGCGACGAGGAGCGGAGCTCCTCCTCTCGGATCTACCCCACTCTCGGAGGGCCCTCGGAGCAGGTGCTCGGGCGGGTAGCAGGTGCGCCTGGCGAACGGCGGTCCGCCCCTCCCTCCTCCCCCTCGGGCGGCGGCTCCATCGATGGGCTTCCGTCGGCAGTTTGCTGGGACGAAGAGTGGCGGCTGGAGTCGGCGGACAAGAGAGATGGCGGCGGAACTTCGTTGGAGGCCGGCGTCCAGGCGTGGACGCCGATGAGGCTGAGGGGAAGGGCAGGCGGCCCTTCCCTGCCGGAGGCCCTCCGGTCCGGCGACGGTGGTCGCAAGCTCGGCGGACGAGTGGACGGAGCATCGCGGTGGACGCGACGATGATGACGAAGAACGAATAACGCACTGACGTGGCACGATTTTTGGGGACATGTTGACTGTGTGTTGACCCTTACCGGGCCGGGGCCTAACAAGGGTATCAGAGGGGTTGCCGGTCGGCGGCGGATGAAGCCGGATGGGAGGCGAGCAGCGGCATCCCTTCCTCCGCAGGCGGCTGGCATCGCGCAGGCGGCGGACGCAGGGTTCGCGGCTGTTGCAGCGCAGGCTGCCGGCGTCGCGTAGGCGACTGACGCAGGGCCAGCGGCTGATGGAGAGCAGGCTATCAGCGTCGCGTAGGCGACGGACGCAGGGCCAGCGACGGATGCAAAGTAGGCGGCCGGCGTTGTGCAGGCGGCGGACGCAGGGCCAGCGGCGGAGGTTGCTTCACCCACGCGTCGTGGACGAAGACTCGGAAGACCCCCTTGGAGCGGAGGCGCTCGGGGCGACAAGCAGGGGGAAGCTCGCTGGAAAGCTCTCGGAGCGAGAGCTCTCGACAGCGGTGAGCGCGGTGCTCCGCGGCAGATGGAGGTCCGTCGCCTCTCCTCCTTCCCTCAGGCGGGAGCCGACGAAGCCGAAGCCGACGGGAGATTCCGGCAGACGGCGGGTGGAACGCAGAGGGTGGAGTCGACGTGCGCGGAGAGCTCGGGAGGCGCTCGAGCACCAGCGAGCTCAGCGGAGGAGCAGAGGCACCTCCCTCATAGGGCCAGCAGCGGAAGCCGTGAGGTGAGGACGCAGAGGCACCTCCCTCACAGGGCCAGCGGTGGAAGCCACGAGGGCGGACGGAGGTGGACGAGCAGAGTCGCGGCGGACGGTGGTCTGCCGCCTCCCCTTTTCCAATGGGCTTCTAGGGATGCTTTTGGAGCGGAAGTGACGCAGTGAGCAGGGGCTCCGCGGCGGACGGAGGTCCGCCGTCTTTCCTCCTTCCTCGGGCGACGGCTGCGCCGTGGTGTACGACTTGGGAAGGGCCCGCGAGCGCCCAGCTCCTACACAGAGAGAGAGCGCGGGCGGCTGCTGGGACGAAGAGGACGGAGTGACGAGCGCGCAAGCTTCGGAGGGCACTCGAGCACCCAAGGAGTTTCGGCGGAGACTTCGGCGTTCGACGGAGCGCCGACAAGGCCGAAGGAGCTGGACGAAGAGTGGCGGCTGGAGTCGGCGGACGAGAGAGATGGTGGCGGAACTTCATTGGAGGCCGGCGTCCATGCGTGGATGCCAATGAGGCTGAGGGGAAGGGAAGGCGGCCCTTCCCTGCCGGAGGCCCTCCGGTCCGGCGACGGTGGTCGCGAGCTCGGCGGACGAGCAGACGGAGCAATGCGGTGGACGCGACGATGATGACGAAGAACGAATAACGCGCTAACGTGGTGCGATTTTTGGGGACAGGTTGACTATGTGTTGACTCTTACCGGGCCGGGGCCTAACACCGTGGGTCTAGTACTATACGGCTTAATCATGCCAGTGTTGAGATGAGCTAATTTTATCTTGTGCCGAGCCCTGTCTAATATGGCCCGCTAGAAAACAGGCCGAAATGGGCCTATCCCCAAAACGGCCAGTTGAACACCTCTAAACTACATACAAGATGTGGGCGGAGGGAGCTTGCCCGCAAATCGATTGCTTTTGTCTACTACATACAAATTGACAATGGCACGCACTCTCTTCTTGCAGCTCTTCCCTTGTCCGACTCAGACCTGCTTCAAAACCTCAATTCCGTTCCAATTTCCTAGTCTCCGCACCCATCGAGCCAATCCCAATTTGCCGCTACACCTTCGCCCTGCCTCAATCTTGGGCAAAGACAGACTCGCACTCTGTTCTATTTCCTCTTCTTCTTCCTCCGGTCCGCCCTCTTCAAGAGAAGAAGCCATCTCTCAGGCCAAGATCTGCCTCTCCACCACCCTGCACAAGTCCCTCAACAATTCGCCCCTTGTCCCCACCCGGAAGCTCAAGAAGCTCAGGCATCCCCGCTACCGCGTCGAGGTCCCCGTCGCCGATGACTCGCCTGCCTCCCTTACTCAGCTTGCCCTCGACTTCTTCTCCGACCTGCCTCTTCGGAAGAAGAAGGCTTCCAACGCAAGGGCGCTCATCTTGTGGTCTTCCTCCTCGGTGGCGGAGTCAGCCCGGCAAGCCATCGTCCTGTCCGATGTCGTCAACTCGGACTGGGGCTCCTTGATTCCCGAGTCGCTGAGTTCCGTGGACTTGGCAGTTTATATGGCGCCCGACGTTTCTCTGATGGAGGATATGAAGAGGGTCACCAAATATTTGTACCCTAAGCCGGTGGTTCTCTTCAACCCCAAGTGGGGGTTCGAGGAGGAGAAGGATTTGGGGAAGGATAGTGAGAGCTTCGTTAGCTCCTTCGACGTAGTCTATTCCTTCATGGGGTTGGAGGTCAGAGGGATCCTTAACAAGCGGCGGGGTGTGGTGTTCAAGTGTGCGAGGGATGGGGTGGTGAGTGGTGAGTGGGCCGTGATGGTGGAGGGCGACGGCACCAACAAAGATGAGCTGAAAACGGTGGCCAGCTTCAAGAGGCGGCCGTCCATTTCGGAGGTCGAGTTCCTCTTGTACAACCAAATGGCCGCCAATTCTCCGGTCACAAAGTCTGTGAAGTTTTTTAGCGAGCTGGTCTCCAATGTCACCGGAAGAAAGCAAAAGAATCGGTAATTTCTGTTAGCATTTTCCTGCAATCGTCACTCAAGGTGTTCGCTTATTTGCCTCAGACGAAAATGCTTTGCTCGACTAGTGTTTTCCGTAGTTTCTCCGACTAGTTAACTGTTATTTATTTTGTTTTCACTATGTTTAATTTTGTAATCCTGCTGAACAATAGTCCATCTGACTGAGCCTGCTGAATATACTGTGAAATAATTTTCAAAAAATCATTTCGTGTGGCATGTGATTACGAATTCTGATGCCACAATTGATGTTTATGGTAGTTAGGAGGCTAACGCGATGTTAACTTGCTTGTGTTTGTGCCCATTGTTATAGGTTGAGTATCATTCACAATCTAGTAGATCGTATACTACACACTGCTTATGAGGGAAAAAGTCGTGGTACCAAAACAGGGCAACCAGGCAAAAAGCAATCCCTCAGCGTCAAACATGGGCGAGGGATTGCCCTCGATAGTATAATCTGTATATTCTACATGCACAGGTGGTCGAGAAGGCTATATGGGCAACAAGAAGGAGACGAAAGTGGAGTACTCTTCTTCTAGCGGATGTGACTTAGATGACTCACCAAGTGATGGTGGAGCGACAAGATCTATCAGAGGTGTTGTTCATTTGCTTAATGCAATCAAGGTTCCATTGAGGGAGTCAAAAGCCGAAGAGCAAAATCCACAATCTACCATTGAATGAATGTACAAAAACATAAAACTCAATGGATAGAGGACCAAGACAATGATAGATCAAGGGGCAAGCCTCGACGTCATCTTAAGAGAGGATGTAGCCAAGCTAAGTTTTATTAAGATGGAGAAAAGTTCAGGTAAAAACTAAGAACTAAAAGACCAAGTGAATTTTAAGTGTTGCTAAAGGACATTCAAATGAAGGTGCGCGACTAGAGAAAAAGGCCACTTTTACATATCATCTTAGGTGTCTATGCCTTTTCTGTATACTCTTACATGACGAGTGATGAGAACTCATGTATTGCTCATAACGTGTATAGTGCACCTAAGGATAAATAAAAGTTGTTTTCGGTAATAGAATTGAAAGGAGTCTGCCAGGGCAAACTTACGATAGTTGTTGCTTTAAAGTTAGAGGACTCAACTAAGAAAGTCTGAGTTATACCCACAGGCTATCAAAAAGATATTTAAAGAGTTTAAGGATGTGATGCAAAAGATTACCAAATAAATTACCGGGATGGGATCATTGCATATGCTATAGCCTAATGCCAAATCACCATCTTGATCGTCATATTGACTTAGTCCTTTTGAACTGGATAAACTATGAAAGCAGCTTAGACATTTTTTGAGGAATGACTCAATTATAGTTTTAAGCCACCATTTGAGCACTAATAATCTTTTTAAAGAAGCAAGATCGCAACTTGGAGCTTGCAAGACAATCAAATACTAAAAAATAACTATGAAAAATATAAGTATCCTTTTTGCTCATTCTAGATCTACTCAATTAGTTAGGCAAAGTGAAGTACTACTAAAAGCTTGACATTATGTCAGGATACTAGCTAGTTGCAACTAAGGAGTACATTGTGAAGATTGCCTATGCCATCAAATATGGCTCATTTGAGTTCTTATTCATACCTTTTGGCCTAAAGAGTGCACCAATCATATTTCACATGATGAGCAAGAGCATCTTGACAAGTTAGATAATAGTTTGTTTAGATAACGTAGTAATATATGGTTGGATGCTTAAGGAACACATCTAGTACATTTGTACTATTAGCCAATGAGGTTCTGTGATTATCTTAGTAGCAAGTGGCAACTGCTAAGGAGTGCATTGTGAAGATTGCCTATGCCACTATGGCTCATTTGAGTTCTTTCATGCTTTTTAGCCTAAACAATGCACCAATTATATTTTGCATGATGATCAAGAGCATCTAGACAAGTTAGATAATAGTTTATTTAGATAATATAGTAATATACAATTAAATGCTTAAGGAGCACATCCAGTCAATCTCTACTAACAACCAATGAGGTTCGGTGATTACTTTTTTTGCTTGTCATATTGAAAATGTGTCTGAGAAGAGATCTTATGGCCTAGATTTATTGGACTAAGCTTTTTTGCCATTAATGAAGTTATGGTGATTGTCCTTTTTCGTGTATATATTTTGATCAAGTTTAACTTATTTCCTTCGAGATACTCTTTTCGAGGACTCTTTCTATGGAGTTATGTTGTTGAAGCTTTTTCTTAAAACCTTTCCCAAGAACCTCCTCCAAAAGTCTTTGTCTAGAGCTTCTCTTATGAGCTTTTCTTACTGGGTTAGATGCTTGTCTCAAATTATTCCTTCTTTACATTGATGACTTATTAAGAAAGTTTATATTCTCAAATTGGTCGCAATTAATGTAACTACCTCCTTACATGTTGATATAATCAATAATATTTCTTTAAAAACTCAACAAGCATCATGCCGGTGTATTTAATTGTCTGTGTAAAGCAATATTAATACATTTGTGTAATGCTCATTCAATATTTGATAGCAGAGTACTCTACTATGGTGATCATTAGGACCCTTGAATAGGGAGTACCCACTAGCCAAGTATAAATATTGCTTTCATAGGTAACTGATCATTAGGAATCTTGCATAGGGAGTACTCATTGGCCTAAGTATAAATATTACCTTCAGTAGGTAGGAGACATTATTTTATATTTACTTATATTAATTACTCTATATAAGTTTTAGAGGAAGAATCTTCCATTATCTAGGCACTGGGGCGAGACAGCTGAAGATTCCTCTTATCCGACCCGATGAACCTAATGTTAACTCTAGTTTTCTATTTGGAAAGGGTGATGATTATGAACAAAAATTTGGTTTAAGTAAATTCGGTATCAGTTTGGTAATTTCTTTTTGTTATTCAATTTTGTATATACGGCCAAGCGCCAGCCGCCACGGTCTTATTGTCATACAGAATGAATAATTCTATCATTTTATATTCCTTTTCTTCTCAAAAACGAAGAAAGGATATCCTAAAGATGGATAAACTGCCAAAGTAAAATTTGAATACCAAATTTATAAATCTCATAAAAGAATTCTTATTATTATTTCTATCACAAACTAAAACTAAAGTCCCAATTTATCTGTGAAAAAGGATTACACTAACATTTGTAGCCTGGTTCAGAATTTGCATATTCCCCTGGACGAGTCATTTTTAAGGCTTCAACATATAGATATTTTCTTTTTTTACTTATGAAATTCAATTTCTTTAGGAGTATTAGTTAATTTAACGGGTAAGAAACTTTATTATTAATAACAAAGTCTTAAAATTGATTTCTGCCTTTATCAATTGCTTGCCCATATAAAAAAAAAATTATTCAGATTATTTTAAAAATTAAAAAGTATTTATATAAAAATATAATATTATAATTAATAAATTAATAATTTAGTGATTTATTAATCAATAAATTTGATAAATTATCAATTGATAATTTTCCTATTCAGTTTGATATAAAATTTTATTTTAGTAAATTTGATAACTACTTGGACAAATGGACTTGTAGTTCCTATTAACTAAATTCTTCTTTCAGGATGAGCTGCGAGACACAGATTTTACCTCAGCAGTATACTGTCAGGGTTCAGAGGATGTACGTCCGTGATAATACGGCGGAATCGTGGAAAAAACTACTTCTTAAATAATGAAGGCAGTTGACGACTTGCCTAAGTAGGGCTAGTTTGGTTCTGCTACGCTGCCACAGCTGCGCTGTGATAGCTGCACTGTCACTGTAGTACCTGCTGTAGAGGGTGTTTGGATGAATATGTTATGACAACTGCACTGTCACTGTAGCAAATGCTAATTAAAATTATTTAGGTAGATTTAATGTGTTATAAATTATAATTAAGTAACCTTACTAAAAATTTAACTTTTTTAAATATTTAATTTTATAAAAATATTAATTTATATATTAACGAATAAATTATTTTAAGAAAAATATTAATTTTTATAAAATTAACTAATTATTTTATAATATCAAAATTAATAATTAATTTTATATTTAAAGAAAATTAATTAAGATTAATATTTATTATATTAATTAATATTATATATTATTAATTTTTATAAGATTAAATAATTATTTTGTAATATAAAATTTAATAATTAATTTATATTTAAAAGAAATTAATTTAAATTATAATTTATTAGAATAATTAATATTATAATATAAATTTTAATTAATATATATTAGATTAATTAATAATATATCTTAATGGATAAAATACATTTATAACTGTAGCATGTAAGGCTACAGTACTTTGGCAGTTGGCAGCGCTCAAAGCTGGATTTTTCAGCTTTGAGAAACAGTGTAAAAATTATACTGTTACACCTCTTAAGTTAGAGAACCAAACGAATAAAAAAAAAAAAAAAAAAGCGGGGGCCAGTCGCCACGCCGCAGGAATCAGCGTGGCGCCAAACGGGGCGGTTGACGACTTGCCTAAGTAGACGTTCCAACTGGAGAGACCGTGTCATCTACTGAAATGATCTTAGACGGGGAAGTTCTCCCTTCAATCAAAAAAAAAAAAAAAAGACAAAAAAAAAAAAAAAAAAAGGAAAACGTCAAGTCTTGCCTAGGGCAGCATAATTTGAAAGGCTGTCTTTGTTGACCCTGCGATATATGTATACGTACGCCGCATGAATTTATATTCCACAAGTCAACTATAACGTCTGTTTGAACTGGGGATGTGCGTTGACTTTTTCTATTTATTTCCTCTCCTCGAAGGCAATTAGCGAGATGAGTCGTTTGTTGAAGGAAGCTTCTCTTCCGTTGAGCTTGCCCGCCCAAAGCTGATCAGAAGAAGCTGTCAAACAAGGCTGCACCAGTAAAATACTTGTATAGTTAGTAGATCTGTCTTGATATATTCTAGGACCTCAATGATCTCACCAAAATACAAACTAAGTTTACAGATGGCTCTCAACATTAGATCACTTAGTCTTTACCTCCTCTCCTCCATTCTTGTGCTCCATGCAGCTTGCGCAATTGCCAAATCTGATTCTCCTATCCATGCAATCTGCTCCAACTCCAAAAACTACACGGTAAACGAGGCCTTCAGCAACAACTTGCATCAGTTGATGTTTCTGCTGGCTACCAAGGCGCCACAAATCGGCTTCGCAATCGGCTCGGCAGGCCATGGCAACGGTAGAGTGAACGGCCTCGCGTTGTGTAGAGGTGATGTCAGGAGATCAGCGTGCTCCAAGTGCGTCCGGACTGCAAATGCCCGAGTCCGCCATCTTTGCCCTTACGACAAGGAAGCGATCGTGTGGTTGGACGCATGTATGCTGCGATACTCGGACGCCGAATTCTTCGGGGAGATAGATTACGCCCATAGCTTCTCCGTCTTCAGCTCAGGCGGCACTAGTGATAATTCTACGAGGCTGATCAACGCCGAGGTAGTTCACTCACTGGTGAATCGGCTGAAGAAGATGGCGTATCTTTCACCGCTTTTGTTCGCAACCGGAAAGATGGCGCTTGGAGATTCGCAGCTGGACCTGTACGGGCTGGTTCAATGCACAAAAGATTTGTCGGGTGGCGACTGCAACAGGTGCCTCGAGACGGCCATTGCTGAGCTTCCTTGTGGGAAACGAGTAGCAAGGGTTGTAAGTGGCAGCTGTAACGTTCGATACGAGTTACATCCCTTCTTCGATGATGCCTAGATAGACTAATATTGTTGGAAACGATGTTGACCTTTTCTTTTGGTGGAAATGAGAACTCTGACTTTGTTTAGTTTCTTTGATTTGTGCAGCACTGCCATATAATAAATACATAGAGGTTGTCTAAATGGAAATTATCCAGAGCATTCTACATCTTGTCACAACATTAGTTAGTAATCAGGTGTAGAAATTCTAAAGAGCTGACCAAGGGGTATTTGATTGAGCGGCTATTATTTTGTATCACTCAAATGAAATTATCTCATGCTAAAAAACTATTCTTCTACAGTATTTTTAATTAGATGGTGAGAGATAAAAAATGTAATTGACAACTCGAGACTAATCTTTAATGCAAATCATAGCAAGCCCTTGCCTATAAATTTTTACTTGATCATTATTTAGTATTGATGTGGAATAGTTTATACCACTTAAGCTTGAATGCTTAAGATTCATTTAGTCTATTTTCCTTAAGATAAATCAAGCTTTGTAAGATGTCTTTTTCCTCTTTCTAATCTTGTACAGATGAGAGGAATGCCTAAGATATTCCAAGTCAAAATTTACTTGAGTGAATTTGGGAGCTAAGTCGAGCTATTTGTTTACCTTTCTTCTACTAATTCTAAGAGTATCTATCACCTACATGATGGAGGAATCCAATCTTTTGTTTGCCACTTTGTCTCATCCATGGATTTTGTGGCCTTATGGTCATTAAATTTGATGAGATCACTATGGTCATGAATAATATCTCTGTAACATCAATCAGTGACGATAACTTCGCTAACGACATGCACGCCACTTCCATAACATCTTAGCAACTATGAATGATGGACAAGTTATCATATAGCTTTTTAAGTACGAAATGAAAATGCAACTAAATGAGGCTTCGTTTGGCCAACCGGTGACCGTAGAGGCAATCAGAAAGTTGTTTAGTATTTAAGGCTGACTCTTGGTTTAATACAATCGATTGTAATTAACTGTTGTACAATTGCTAATGTCTGATGATTGTATTTATAATTTTATAATTAAGGCTGACTCTTGGTTTAATACAATCGATTCGTGTCTAGCTCGATCTGAGTCGATAAGAGATTCGGCGCCAACCTGGGCTGCGTTGACCCATCTTACAACCGATTCGTGTCAAGTTGAGTCAGTTGGAGCCTTGATTCTAACCTGGGCTTCGCCGACCATCTTGCTAAGTCGAGCGGCATCTATGACCAATGAAGTCAAGTGGCATCTGCGACCACGACCAGCGAAGACGATTGGTTAAGGGGAAGGGGAAGCTTAGCGAGCGGCAGGTACTGAGTGAACAAACGGTTCACTTGTGAGTAAACGAACACTTCATAGTGGAACAATAACCGATTGGTAAGGGGAAAGGGGAGAGTTTGGCGAGCGGCAATTCGAAGGTATCAGTAACGAGGAACAAGATCGTGAACAAATAGTTCACTGTACCCACCACTAGGCCAAACGGAAGTCTGCCGGGGAACATGAGTAGATTGCTCAAGTGCATTTATATGTCCTTATAAGCATCATAGTTAATCACTTTTGTCTACAAGAATCTAACCTTGCTGATTTGTTTAGAGTAAAATCATATAATAAAATTGTTATCCAGAATTGCATCAACAAATAGTCACCAAAATCTTTCCTAGACAAAGAAACAGAATTTAATACAATTACATGTTCATTTTCTTGCACAATTTCAAGCCTGTTTTTAAGAGGAATCAGTCCGCGTATCAACCAAATCCTTTCTTTCCTCCAATTTGACGGCCATCCCTGCTGTCCTCGCAGCGGACTCCTCTGCTTGTCCTGTTATGCTCTAATGTTACAAGCCCTGATGAACTTGTCTGAAAAATCCAGGTATTTGGTCCACAGTGGTCTGATTTCTGGAAACGCTATGTCCAGCCAAGGCTTAGCTCTGCCATTGAAATGGACAACAGCTGCTTTCTCTGCGTCGGCTGCGGTTGTATTCTCTTGGTAGCCCAGCCCCAACATGTGCCAGTAAGGATCGATGACATGGACGTGGCCGTGGAAAGCTATTAAACCTGGAGGCAGAGTCCCTAATTGCCATAGACTCAAGTCCGATTCCAAGTTCTAGCATGCATCGTTGATGAGACGATTCAGAGATGAAGATAAAATGATAAATCAGCAATCCTTGCAATTACGTAGCTATAGATTAATCAGATATAAAATACCTTTTGCAGCCAGTGGTAGTAAGTAAGACTGATGTTGGTCTTCCGCCATGCATCCAGATCAAAAATGTTCATGCCGTACGCCCAAGCACATTCGTTGGGTTCAAAATTTTCATATATTAAGGGGTGAGAGAAGTTCAAGTAGTTCTTGAATCGCTTTGACATGACAAACTTATCGGCGCCTCTGCACGTTTCCACTGCCCCGTTTACTTTGCCATGCAGATCGATGTCCCACAAGGGAGAGAGATCAGCTTGGACAACAATGTCGTCGTCCAGAAACACTACCTTGCTAAGGCTAGGAAATAGCTGCTCCCAATAACATGGCAAAATTTTTAATATCTCTTGTGCCTACAGATAATGGGGAAAAACAACAGAGCTCGAGGCCTCACCTCAGGCAAATGGATGCGTATATGGTTCATGACGGAGTGATACTTGGGGCTCAACGTCTGCAGCTTGGCTGCCACAACGACCGGCTTTTCGCTAACGTTGGCGATAATCGCCGACGACCCTCCCCGGAACTGTGACCGCGCTGCGCGGTCCTTCTCCATAGCCTCCATCACCGGCACCCGGCCCCGCGTGAACCAGTCGAAATGGTGCAGCGCCTTGACCTCCACCACCGCCGGGGCCAGCGGGTGGAGCGAGAACCAGGCCTGCATGGGCGCGTATGTCTTGCGGTCCGTGATCACGTGCAGCACCACTAAGCCCGGCCGGAGGGCGTTGGCCACGAGGGAGGCGGCCACCGCCGCGGCCGCAAGCACGTTGTCGGTGGCGAGGACGAAATGATACAGAGCAGGGTTCACGAGAGCCGGGACCAGCTCCGGCGCCGGCAGCTGGAGGCGCGCTCCGGCGTTAGTGGAGTGTTCTTGAGCGAGCCGCAGGGCCAGGCAGTGGAGCGGCTTGGGGATGCTGCTTGACGCCACGTGGCGGTAGATGTACTCCTGGATCTTGGCCACCCT
Organism: Costus lasius; assembly: GCA_027563935.2. Taxonomy (NCBI): domain Eukaryota; kingdom Viridiplantae; phylum Streptophyta; class Magnoliopsida; order Zingiberales; family Costaceae; genus Costus; species Costus lasius. Next base: position 162,808,275 of record CM050447.1, on the reverse strand, counting down.
CGTCTTTTGCTCCATCAACACCACCTGAAAGGTCACAGCATTCAATCTTGCAAGTAATGATTCTGCTCCCACATTTTCCGAGCAATGCTCAGTCACCCACCATAGCTTTGAGCCGCAAGGCAAATGTTTTGGCATCGGATCTGTTGTTTTTCATTTCTTCAACCAACTCCTGAAACGTCTGAGGCACGTCTGACGCATGCATTGGCTGCTCGATCTCGGCTTCTACCAGCACTTGATACATCTCCTCCGGAACCATCTGCAATCGAACAGAATTGCCAGCTTATACAATTACTTCACCGTCTGTCTTGAATTTGGCGCGGAGAACAACCAAGACTTACCACCGAATCCAGCCGCTTCCACATTCTTGGAGCCAATCTCTTGCCTATGCATCCTGGAACAGCCAACGAGCACAAGTACATTGGAGGAGGAGCAGGCATTTCGATAACACAACCCAATTATTGTACAAATTATCTTTCCCGCCTAACGATACATAGGTGTCATTAAGCTAAAAGCAAACGTGTCCTATGTCGAGAGACTATGCTTTCCTGTAATTGAATACGTTAGTCTTCTTCTGTTTGGGACTGAGTGTAGCTTCCAAACATGATTAAAAGTCAACTTTTCAAGAAGAGAAATATAATGATGATGCATCTTTTCATTTCAGCATCAACTTTTTTTTTTAAAAAAAAAAAAATTGAAAGTTGTTTTAGACTGCATTTCATCAGATTCAGCTTATATATGACCGGCCAGCTACCCTGCACAGTAAAGCTTGTCACTTGGTAGTTTGGTGGTGGAATATCACCCATCGCTCTCTGCTAGCCAACAATTTTCTGAAAGTTGCTTTTGGAAACAACTTAGGACTCAAGTAATCAAACCTCCATCGACTTAATTTAGCAACCACTTGTTTATGCGTACAAGTTCAAGACTGTAATATATATATCTGATTACAAATAATATATAGGACCGTTGTTAGAAATATCATATATAGTACAGATTACAAATAGCATAAGTATCACTAGTGTGAATGGAAGAAAAGAGACATAACTGGCTGTGCATTGGCTGAATAACTGGACGTAAAGATTAAATTAAATTGGCAAGTTTGGCTCATGAGCATTCCGGATACTTCATTTTGCATGTCTCAATTAAGAAGGTTGGCAGAAACTTAAACAGTTCGTCAAAAGTGCTAAAAAGTTTTGGTTTCCAGAGTAAGCTCATAGGAATCAGAGAGTAACTAATTGACAAGGGCATTACCTAGAGACGAGCACTGCGTCTCTCCCTCGATGGTGTCCATGGCAGTCAAGACAAAAATGAACCTGAGCAAGAAGGTCATGAAGAGAAGGGAATAGATGAGCATCTTGTAGGAAAGCCTCCTCGATGTGACCTTGACCTTGATGAATTCCCTCACGCCCTTGCCCGGGAACACTGTGACGTGCCGCATGCTGGGCGATATGTGGAGCTGCATGCTACGTAATTAACTGCAAGGAAGTATTGCAATCAAGCTAGTATGGGAAGGAAAGCAAATGCTCGGTGTGCATCAGGGGCCTGGGGATGATATCAGAGAATGTAGCAATAAAGAAAATGCTTGGTGTGCATCAGAGGCCTGGGGATGATAGGAGAGAATGTAGTAATAGGAGGCGGAGTTGTGGTGTCAAAGGTTGCTATCCACCACCTACCGTTGCTTAGCATTGGGACTAATGTCTCTGCCTTCATTTGCAGGGGTGCAAAGGTAGAAAATATATATGGAGGGAATTTAGACTCGTGAGGTTCAACACCCACAATAATACGACAGTTTGGTGAGGCTAAATCGATATATGTTTTTATAATTGGGCTCCTCATGGACGAATTATTGATTCTCTTAATCACTCCGTCCTTGCCTTCAACGCCTTGTCTTGATTTCCAAGCATTACAAGGCGCGCAGAAGAAAGCATGTTCCATGACAATAAATTAAGAATAATAAATAGATGAGAAGCTGCTGTCTGTGTTTTGATAGTGTGTCATTCTTGGTTCCTTTACCTTCAAATAAAGCAGGGAAGGTTAACCAAACCACATATCCTTCACGGCGGATAGAGACTGCCCAACCAGCTGCATGCGCTTCTATTTAGTTCTTCCTCAATACACACCCTTTCATGTTTCATTATTTTATACTGCTGATCGACTTGCCACTTTTAATTTCTTCTCTCTCCCTTTCAGTTAAAAATAAATTCAAGTCAATATTATCAAATTAACTTTTTCGCGTTTCCATCCCTCTACTCATACTTTTCGTCCACTTGCTTTCTTATTATTCATTTTGACCCTCCATAAAAAATGGTTCAACCTAAACTCATGTTAACTAAAATATTGAGAATTATATTTAATTGATTTAGAATACAGAGATAATAACTATCTTCCTATTATTATAATTACATCAACTACCAAATTAGAAATATTTTATGTATTTATATGTTTTATTTTATTTTTAATTATTATATTATGATGTATGAGCTAAAAAATTTAATAAGCTTTTTGTATTGTGTTATATACAATATTGTTATTGTTAAATAGACAAAGTAGGAAAGCATATTTCGAACCCCTTTTGTTCCCATAAGTGAGTCAATAATTTGTTTAGGAGATATAAATGATGATGCAAAACGAATTAGACAAGTTTTCTCTTTACTCTTCTCTCATCTCCTCTCTTCTTTACCTCTCTTTTCTCTTTTCTTTTTATCTCAAGTCTACGAGATTGGCGCTCTATACTAATGAGTACAAGTTTTCAATTTATTGACATGTATATCCCGCCAATCTCCCATCCATCAAGTAAATTCTATCCTCTCCATAACCACATATCTTTCTCATGACCCACCTACCCACAAATAATATAATTACTAAATTTGTGCTAATGATGTCCCCACGGATGTACATAGCCCCCATTGACTCTTCGTTGCAACTATCTTGTTTTCTTTTGCCCTCACCCTTGGTAGGGGAAAATTTTAACATAGTTGACTTTGACTAAAGTGCACAACTAGTAGAGCCACCATGAGCATGCAAGTTACTTAAGAGATAAACACACACTTACTCTAAGTCATTTAGACATATATCACTTGATCCTTTCTTATGTGATCAACACCTAACACATAAGTCTAAGTCACTAGGTACTATCTGAACAGTCAAATCTTTACTAAACACTTTACTTATCTCACTCATGTATTCTGAGTACCAACATCACTACTCAGTTCAGATTGATTCTTTCCAATTGAATAAGTAACAGTCTATCAATCAAAATCTTTTGACTCTTACAAGTTCTTGAGCTTTACACTCTTGAGAACTTCTCCCACTAGAATGCATAGCAAGTGACATATTCATAACACTAACACCTTATAAGCATTAGTTAATTCTTGTAATTAGCAATGATGAGGATGCATAAAGTGCATAGAACACTAGCACCCTATGAGAGCACTTGAATGATTCAAGCACTACAGCGTTGAGGATCAAGCTTCATTGATTCAGATGTTATTTGACTAAAGTACCAGTTAATTGAGTAGCACTTCAAATGACACATATAAACCTGTACTTCACCTCTCAAGTGACTAAGTAAATATTTGAGCTGAGCATATATATATATGAGAAATTTGATTATTTAACAACACCCAAAAGACTTGTGCTCATATGTTAGGCACTAACGTATAGAATGGACATACAATATCTATTCACATAATAAATTCCATCTATCACGCAATTTTTATCCACAGTAATTTATGTTTTATATTTCTCCTTTGTATTTTATCTGTAGTTTAGCCATCATATTATAAGTAAATGCAAGCATTTGATTAATCTATGTTACTTGGTCAAAATTAAAATTTTAAACCACATGTTTATTTACCTCTGTGTTTTCTTTCACCAATATTGATCACTAATGTTTAGACTATGTTCTATTGGAAGAAATCCACATTAAAAAAATGAAAAATATAATAAATCCACGGTAAAACAAATAAAAAGTATAATGAATCTAGACCTTTTCATCGAAGATTTATTTTAACAGAACATAGCCTTAAAGTCAAGCCGTAAATACGCACTAGATACCGCACGTACGCATGTAGACTTTCGGTGAAGAACCACCATAAGAATGTGCTGGAAGGCACAACTTTAATGGATTTATAGAAAAAGAAATCTGAATCCTCCGTACAATCTCTCCTACACGGATATTTTAGAACATGAGGAACACAAGAAAAAAGATTGGCTCAATGAATGGTTGAATGGTTAATATTTCAACTACATAGCACAAGAATGGGAGGGGAGACAAAATCCATCAAAATTGGCTAGTGAAGAAACGCCTCACAAGAGTAATCAATTCAGATCCAAATTGAAATTGTCCACTTCATCTCGTGTTTCCTGAGAACATGACGCACCTGCATTTTGATTGTTATTGATCAACACAAATCTGTTATAAATGTGGTGCAACGTCATGGTTTCAATGCATGTATGAATCAAAGTCTGGTATCACATAAGCATTATCCCTTGGATAGTGTAGGTATACACGTATAACTTACTCTATTTTCAAAATATATACATATAACTACAGACCCATCTAGTACCGTTTAGAAATGCGTGGCATCGAACACCTTTGTTTCCTGTCGTGGTACATCCTGACTACAACAGCTGCAGTTTCTTCAATTGCTTTTCCTGTAACCTCTGCAAAAAAAGTAAGAAAATATTGTAGCTGCTAAGATCAATAGGGCTAAACAAGTCATTGATCAAGATTCTCGACCACTTACCAATCACTGGCCATATAGGGTTCTGTGCAAATATTTTATTTGCATAGTTTAGCTCCTCCTTCACATAGTCCATTTCTGAATAATTACTCTTCATCTCATGGTCAAATCCAAGACTTTTGGCCCTCGCCTTTCTAATGGTCTGCAGAATAACTGAATTGATAGTTAACCCAAATATCTTCTCTTGATTAACCTCAAAAAGTGTCTTTGGCAAGTCCACGCCCATTACTATCGGAACGTTTGCAACCTTATAACCCTTCTGAGCTAGATATATGGACAAGGGTGTCTTCCCAGTGCGTGAAACACCAACGAGAACCATATGGGCACGGTTCAGGTTTTGGGGCTTGGCACCGTCGTCTTGTTTGATAGTGAAATCTATGGCTTCTATACGTTTAAAGTATTCTGCAGATAGGGGGGCATTTCTTCCGGGAGCACCTCGAGGGATTCCAGAAGGAGCAACACCAAGATGTGTAGCAATGGCCTCGGTTGTGGGTCCGAGTATATCTGCCGATGGGACACCCCAGAGTCTACAGGCATGCTTTGCAGATTCTGCCATGGCAGGATCGGCGAGAGTATAAAGGAGCAAAGCTCCATCTCTGGCAGCTTGCTTTATGATCTCCATCAGTCTGTCCATATCTTCAACCTAAAACATAATGTCAAGAGGACATTAAGTTCATATCAAGAAAAATGAACGGCAGAGCCAGTAAGAATTAACATAGCGATCAACTCGGTAAACTAACGGAAGATCGCTATCCTTATTGCTATATTAGCTTTGATTTTTTTTTTAATCCTTTTCCCTTCTCCCATATATTCATTTAATTATGTGAGTGAATGCATGTGAATATGTTACGGAGGGCATGATGTTTTGAGAAGAGGTGCGAATGAGTTATGCAGGTGATATATACATATGTACATGTATTTATGTATATACACACTTAAATGGATTGGCTCATTTTGTCTAGATGGACCAGAACTCCGAAACTTGCCTTCAATTTCGTCTCCAACACTCTTGCAATCAAGAGAAGAGTCCCGAATGAATCCTTAAGTCAAATTACACAATATTACAAATGTAATTAATAGAGTTTTTAGGCAAATGAGTTGGCATACCTCACCCTTGTAAGATTTACCAATATTTATATCTATGTGTAGGAGGGATTATTTTGGTTTACATTATTAGGAATATGTCATTTCAGACATTTTTTATAACCTAGGTCAATTGAAGTCTTTTAGAAATGACATTTTTATAACCTAGGTCAATTGAAGTCTTTTAGTCATTGAACCTTGCGGTGATAATTGTACTTAGTTGATATGTAAATTTAAGTCACATATGCAAGTGTACAAATGTAATTAAGTAATAGAGTTTTAGGCAACTGAATTGCATACCTCACTTATATAAGATTCACCAATATTTATATCTATGTGTAGGAGGGATTCAACGATTTTGGTTTACACTATTAGGAATATGTTTTTTCAGACATTTCTATAACCTAGGTCTATTGAAGTCTTTTAGTCATTGAGAACCTTATGCGAAGTCCATTACCCAAGACCTTGTCTCCCAATAGCTCCATCTCCTGCGACCTTCATTTCCTTAGAACTAGTCAGTCAACAATGTCTCACATGCTTGCTATGACAGTTTGTGGGTGGCTTTCTAAGGATGTTTCTATCTACTTGGTGGTCCATAATTTCATAAGTGTTTCTTTGCACAAGGCTATCATCATTGACCCCCATGTGTCACCATACAAACTGTAGCAACCATGCCACAAATAGGATCAAGGGCGCCATTTGCCATGTGTCTTTTTCTTGAGGTGTCGAAATTGGTGTCTCATGTTTAAATATTTGATTTCTTGTGAAATGATTTTCTTCGGGTCTCATGCTCATCTCATCATGCTCCTTCAGCTCAACTTTTCAATGAGCTTGAGGTGATCTTCACTTTTCCAAAATATTCTTCTCTTCTAAAACCCTAGTCGACTCGTTGCTTCCCTTACTTTACAAACTCGATTTCTAGGTTCCAAGCTTTCCTTCTACTTCCTTTCAGCGATCAAAGTCCATCCTTTCGTCTCTCGGGTAACTATAATGATCATTGAATCCACTGTCTCTTATTCTGTTGTTGTTAATTTTAAATTATTTCTTTTTCCATTCAGACTCTATGACCCTTTCCACTTTACCTCTCTACGCCTAGGGACGAAACTATATTGGCCTTCACATGGTCACTATCTCCCTACATTATCGGAATATGGTGGGGAGGTTTAACTGATTAACAGTGCTTCTAGTGTTGTCATCATTTCATAAGCTCTTTTTAACTCTTAACCTTCTTAAAAGTATATATATCTTAATCCACAACTCTAGCCTTCCATCGTATTTCACTTGGAAGGAGGAAGTCCCTAACATATTCCCCCTCTCACCAGGCAAAAGCATGAGGTTAGAGTAGGGTCTATGCATTTAAGGGTACGCAAGCCAAGATCCAACTAAATGAGAATTGCTTAGTGACTACCAGCATTTCTTTAGAGAGTGTCCTTAATGAGTGCAGCACAGTGTCCTAGTCTTCAGCTTTGCTTTTAATTTCTGTTTAATATCTTCAATATTAACCTTCTACTATATTTGTGAAGTTGACAACATGGCACTATGAAAAATTTATTAGGTGAAAGCCCTCACCACAAGCGTTCCGACTCTAGTGAAGTGTAGTTAAGATGAGACCAAAGAAAATAAAGCCAAGAAGATTAATAATAAAGCTGAGAAGAATAAAGTAGTAAAGACTATCTACATTGTCATTCCAAAGAAAACTCCATTATTAGAAGGCCCTCAAAAGTTGCTCGATGACCTTTAAAAGCTGCCCAAGAGATATAAGAAGTTTCTTTTACCTTGGTACCACCAACCCAATATACTAAGGACCTCTAGCAACTAATGAGAAGAAAACACTTGAAGCCCTTTGGGTTTCAAATGTGCATAAAGTCTAATGCCTAGAAGGTCCCAGTGCCATATCAAGAAAGAGGCCAGAGCCCTATCTCTTAATTGAAGGCAAAGTTGCCAAATTGACTCCATTTAGTTCGTATGCACCAAGGTCCTCTATTGTTTCTCTTAGTAAATGAAAATTACTAAATAGAGAAGAGAAGCACCTCGGCCTCAACGACGAGGCTTCAACGTCAACTAGGCCCCTTTCCGAAAGTATTGATGTTGATTAATATATGAGGCGACTCCGAATGTTGACTAATCCACAAGTATTTAGGAATGCCTAACCGTGTCAATAAAGGAAGGGTAGCTCTGAAAGAAATGAGGTTCATCTCGGAAATAGTTTATTGCTTGTGCCAAGGAGCGTTTATCGAAGACCTTTTGCACTTGCAGTCCGAGATGCTCCAGAAGACTCAAAAGGAGATGTCAAAGCAATGCATGGTTGAGGCTAGGGCTGAGGCTCAATTGGAGGAGAGGCGGTATGCTAAGGAGAAGTGGCAGCCTGGGCCAATGAATCAGATATAAATTCTATGCCAAAAAAAAAAAAGAATTAGATATAAATAGCCCTTCTTTCGATAGCTAAGGAGAGATTTTATTGCTTGAATCATCTCTGATTTGTACATATGAGAAGGATAAAAAGTTTAATTCAATCCCAATGCCATCCTATGCAAGTGTGACTTAGCTTTCACAGATATTTTGACTCATGGAATCCTCTTCTAAACTCATACCATACCACTCAGGCGCACTAAATTTAGATCGCATTCAACTGAAGGACCCCCCTAATGGAAGTAATACTAGCAAAACAACAAGTGAGAACGGATGAATTCAACATGCAAACCATTACTCTTCCTTTTTCATTTGCATATTGCCTTCAGCAAGCAATGGTGAGTGATTCAGGGCATATTCCAAATTTGAGAATCTGAAGCAAAGTTCTAATTCATTCTCCCAACAGTCACATACGCATATATCATGAAAGAGAGGACCTTTCTGACATTTCATCAAACATACCCTTGTCGATGTGAAGCACAAGATTTTGCCTAAATTTTCTCTAAGAAATCCCAGTTCTTCTCAAACTCAGCCTGCCAATTATACACCTCTTCAATCCAAATCTATTTAAGACTGCACAAAGACACATGACTTCCAATCTACTCATACCTTTGCCACAAATGAGCTTGGCTGTACTAAATTGTACTCGAAAAACAATAAAAACCAACGCTTAAAATGTTTGTTCCTTGTGATGCATTCCGCCTCATACGAGTTCTATATGCGAGAACGTTAGATAAAAAGAAGGAACATACCCCGGAGAAAAGGTGTGTGTTGACGGGGCAGCCACGGTCGACGAGGCAGTGCTCGAACTGGCCCAGGGCCGCGTTGACGGAATGCTCGGCCGTCCACCCAGTGCCATCGGACACCATGTAGATGGCTTTCCCCTCCATTAGATCTCCAGCATCGTTGTCCTCCCGATCCTCATCGGCCCCCAACACTTCCGATGGCGACGACGAGGGAGGCGGCGCTTGCGAGAGAGAGGCATCGGTCTTCTTCCGAAGGGTGGGCCAGTCAAGCTTGCGGCCAGATCGGATGGACCGGGCCCTGGACCATCGACTCAGCTGAGTGCTCACCCTACGAGGCGGCGGCTCCGAGCTCGGTTCCACAGCCAAGTCCGGCTCCTCTTGGAGGCAAGAGGATGAGAAGGGACGCGGGGATCTCTTACTGAAGGACCGTGGGCTCCACGACGAACGGCGCGGTAGGAGAACGGGAAAGGAAAGAAGACTGGTTTGCAACATGGGCAGAAATTTTAGATATTAGAATGATTCTGGTAATGAAATGATGGTGGAGGAGGAGGTAGGTATTTTCATGGTTTTGGTTCACGAACTCTTTTTTTTATATTCTCGAAATAAAATAGTTAATTCGAAAGAGACCCTAAGAATCAACCAATTCAATCAAACCATGATGAGTCCAACACCCGCAAAATCTATAGCAACAGGGCGAATCCAACAGCAATCGAGCCGAATCAGTCTTACAGTTCGCGGTTTGACTGATTAGAGAGATCCAGTCAACAACTATACGCACGTACAGTCGTTGTTATAGCCCTAATGAAATTAAGCCCAACATGTTCAATTTACTCATTTACTGCAACGGAAGACTAGGACCGACTCGTCTGGTCAGGCCCCGTCGCTGCCGGCCGGATCCCGAGCACCGAGTAATGGCTTCTGGGATCTCAATCGCGGCCGCCCTCCTCCTGCTCGCCAGCGCTACCTCAGCTGTCCCGTCGGGCGAAGATCTGGCTGCGGAGTTGGAGTCTCTCCGGTCGCAATCACCCTCCGGCGTGATCCACCTCGACGACCGCCTGGTCTCGCGCTTCCTCACCTCCGCCGCCGCTCCTCGCCCTTACTACCTTTTGATCTTCTTCGATGCCGCGCAACTCCGCAACAAACCTGACCTACACCTCTCCCACCTCCGATCCGAGTTCGCTCTCCTGTCCGCATCCTTCGCCGCCCACCAGGACGAAGCCTCTTCCTCCTCCAATCCCTATCGCCTCTTCTTCTGCGACATCGAATTCGGAGAGTCGCAGCACTCCTTCGCCCTATTCGGTGTCTCCACCCTCCCCCACGCTCGCCTCATCCCTCCCTCTGCTCGATCTCTACGCGATGACTCTATACCCATGGACCAGTCCGATTTCTCCCGAGGCGCCGAGTCCATGGCTGACTTCGTCGAGGCGAAGGCCAAGATTCCTCTCGGTGGTCCTATCATTCGCCCGCCCCCAATATCCACCCGCCAGGTCCTCTTTCTCCTTGCCGCCCTCTTCATATCCGCACCCTTCCTCATCGGCCGAGTCATGAAAGGAGACACCTTCATACACGACAGCCGATTTTGGATGGCCGTTGCGCTCTTCGTCTACTTCTTCGGCGTCTCCGGCACGATGCATACCATCATACGCAAGATGCCCATATTCTTGCCCGACCGCAGCAACCCCGACAAGCTCATCTTCTTCTACCAGGGGTCTGGAATGCAGCTCGGTGCCGAGGGATTCGCTGTCGGCTTCCTTTACATGGTTGTCGGATTGATGCTGGCCTTCACCACGCATGCACTGGTACAGTTAAGGAGCGTGGCTGCACAGAGGGGATTTATGCTCGTTGGGATGCTGGTGTCGTATTGGGCGGTGAGCAAGGTGATCTATTTGGATAACTGGAAAACTGGGTATGGCATCCACGCATTCTGGCCTAATAGCTGGCGATGATCGGAGGTCAGATAATTTGTGTTCTTCATGTAAAGTTCTATGTTTTCTCGTACATAAAATTCTGTTCATCATAGTTAATGTCATTTTGTTCTCAGTTTTCGGTCTTTTGCAGAAAAATGTGCATCTTGATATGGTTCTCTAGTTTATAAGTTATTTTTACCGATTTCTTTCTTCATTAACTTTTATAGTTTTGTCGTTTCTTTCTTCTTTCGCTGATAATAAGGACAAAGCTAACACAGAATAGGCACACTTAAAAATAATATCAAAGTTTACTTGAGAAAGAATGCAATAATGGAGAAGATTGATGCTGGGATGAGCGGGGTAATGGGGGCGAAGTCTAGGAGAATAATTTCACTAAAATTCAGTGAGCAGAGTAATGGTGGAAAAAGCAGTGTAATGCAATGACAGATTGCATTTTGCTGCCTACTATAGGTTCATGTATCCGATGGGAAACTCGTATGGCTTTCCATTGTAGAATTTAATTCCTAGATATTATGACCTGCCTAACAAAAGAATTGACTTATTAACTTGATGAACTTAAAATAGTGTGGTCTAGTTAAAAATGTCTAGTCCAAGATTACTGATAGTAATGGGGGCCAAGTCTAAGAGAATAATTTCACTAAAATTTAGTGAAAAGAGTAACGGTGGAAAAAGCAGTGTAATGCAATGACAGACTGCTGCCTACTATAGGTTCATGTATCCAATGAGAATCTCATATAGCTTATCTTGATTCAATTCCATTGTAGAATTTAACCCCTAGATATTATGACCTACCTAACAAGAGAATTGACTTATTAACTTGATGAACTTAAAATAGTATGGCCTAGTTAAAAATGATTAGTCCAAGATTATTGATAGTTTTCTCATTATATTATGTATATATCAAGGTTAAAATATTGATCCAAACTAGTGTACTTATCCATTTTTAAACTGGTATGTACCTAAGTACCATTTGGTCTAAATACATAATATATGTGTGTGATGTAATTCTTCTCTCGAGACTAAATTCATGTATCATACTAATAATTTGAACTTATAATTCTAGCATTTGATGAATCAAGAATTGGAATCTTTTTTTTTTAATTATGTTGTCTTTTAAATTTTCAGTTATGTTAAAGTAATATGCCACCCTATGTGAGTGGAATTTGGAAGTCTGACACATTTTAAAGGAATTTTGGAATCATTGAGATGCCATTTTCAAGCGCAACGTTCTAATAAACAAGAGATCATACTATACATAAAATATTCTAGTCGTGTCATGATGTCATCTGTTATTTTAGTGTATAACAGAAGTTTAAGGTTGTTACTATGAGTTTCGTCTACTGGAAATTTTACTAAAAGTTAGTAGTTTAGTTCTCCTAATTCATAATTATTTGTTTCTCTTAATAAATTGAAACTAAAAATCCATTGATGCAATGATTTGTAATTACTTCCGTCCTTAATTGTAAGGTTAAAAGATTGACTAAGTCTACTCAACAATATTATTTTCTCCCCCAAAATTTGCTTATCTTTAATCTATCTCTTCCTACTCCCTACTTCACCCCTACTTTTGGATATTTTTTAGAAATGTCAACATGTTTGTCTATTATAACGTGGCACTTTTATATGAGCTACTCAAGTGGAGTAAAGTAATCAATGTTGATAAATTTATTCACTTATATGATCATTGTTTATTCCACCTTAGAAACTAAAATGATTCTCTGAACACAAGCATGATCCAAATGGTTCGAACTCAGAAATCCATAGTGAAATTATATATGGACACACCATTAATTAATAGGTTAAATAAGTTACGTGTCAATAAGAAAATAATGCACCAACTATTTTTCTAGTTACAATATTTCTCAGTGGTGTTGAAAATGATTGTATCATCCGCATGCCATTGATGACAATCTTTAACAATCTTTGCCCACCCTAGAAACCAAACAATTCCCTTGAAAATAAGCTAAAATTTATTGAGAACTTTAGCAATTATGATGAAGATAAAAGGAGAGAGGGACTCCCCCTGCGGTGTCCCCTCTAATCTTATATCCAATGGCGTTTCTTACTATTTACAAGAATAACAGAATGTTCAGGAGTATCCGTTTTTGAGGTAAGCCAATGCATTTCATGACCTGATAAATAGTTCTACCCTTCAATCTGATAATTTGTTCAAAATCGAACTTTAACATGATTGATTTTGCTTCTTGACATGGACATCCGGTTAGAATCTTGTTGAAAATCGTGAAACAATATTACAAATTCTCATCTTTAGGGAAAGTAAATTGGTTTTTTATGCTATAGCTTTTCTGAATTGATTAGCCAAACACCTTTGAAATAGTTTGATATTGGAGTGGACAAGTGAAATAGGCCTCGATTCTTTTACTGCTTTTTTCTTTAGCAATTAAAACAATATGAACATAATTGACATGCGTATGATCCACAACCATCATAGATATTATAGGGCAGCTTAGTGAGTTCCTCCTTAATAAGATCCCTGAAGGACAACCGAATTTGGGCCCAAAACTATCAGATGTAGGAGATTTCAGCATACCAAGACAATAAGACATCTCTTCTAATTCTATTTTCTTGAAAAGTGTTGATCATTTCACCCCAATAAGAGTTCGTACGAGACTACGAGTACTGAACAGTTATTGCAATCTCAACTCATTTCCATACAAAGTTGTACTTCAGTTAATATTGGTTGTATGTGTTTGCTTTTTCTTCTTGTTATGATTTCTCATCATCCTGGTGTTGTGGTTCTGCTAGACTCACTAATAATTCTTGTTTCCCACTTATTGTGTTCCTAAATTCCTTACTGAAGTTTTATACTTATATAAATTGTTCCTGTGTATCTTTCTTTGTATTGCATTATAACCCCCTCGGTTACACATCTTCAATCAATCCAGAGGTATGCCTCCAATTTTCTTTTTTTTCCAAAAAATGATGTAGAGAGGTAAAATTTTATGCTTTAGTTATTAAACCATATTATAATACCTTTTCATGTTAATATATTTCATTTACAATTTTGCGAAAAAAAGTTAGTCTTAGCCTTGGCTATTAAAACTACGAGCGCGTTTCAAAAAAACATATAAAGAGAGAGATTGACGTGTAAGGCACATGTATCAGCTACTAGTAGGAAATATTAACAACTTTTTGTTTATCAATTTATGTATTTATTTCGGTTTTTATAACTAGAAACAATATATAATATATAAGATGATTATACTCGAAGTTTATTATTATTCAAATAGTTCGCTTTAAATTTTTAAATTAAACATATAACACAATTCAATTAATAAAAAAGTTTGAAATTAACAAGATAATATGCTCAAAATATTTTCTGATAAATAAAATTTTAAAATTAATTAAAGTTATTTAATAAGATATTTGTATAAGGAAAGCATGATTAAATAGTTGTATTAGTCAATGAAATTGTAAAAATGATTGGGAAACATAAAAATATTAAAGTAACATGATATTTTAAAAGAAATTTTGTTAATATAGAAATAAAAGATAAACTTAAAAATGTTCTCCATATTTGGTAGATAATTCATTTGATTATTGATATAAAAATATCAAATGAATAAGGTTCTAAAATTGCAACAAAACTCATAAATTTTAGATGATTCTTGTCTACTTTTTAATCTATAAATCATTATTTTGTCTGATTTCAAACTAAATCTAAGATAAATTGGCTAATTTTCAATATTGTTATAATCAAATTTCATCCAATTAAGTTAGCTTCACGGATATTTGCAAGCCAAAGGTGTACCCTATCCTGTCTAAAATGCCTTATATTTTCATATTAGGCTCCATCTCTTCGGGATGGATATTTTGTTTATTGTTTTTATCACATTATGTATCACTTTTCTCAAAATCTTAAAAAAATATATGGTCAAAAACAAGGGCAGAAAAAATAAGGAGAGGTTATATTTAAGGTTGTCAAAAACATGTTTTGGGGTTTAAGATTCTACATCCCAAATTAGACAAATCATTCCAGAACGAGCATAGGATCTGAAATATGGTTGGATCGGTAGGAATACTGAATCAGGTTTTAGGATCAAGTTGGATCTTTTGATCTTATCGGTCCTATTCAATCCTAAATTCAGAGGTAAAATAGGTTTAAATTTGACTATAATAATATCAAAATTAATAATTTATTATGCCAAAAACCCTAAATTGTTATGATGTAATTGTTATCATTTGCTCTTTATTACTTGCCTATGTAAAAAAAATCATTTGCTCTTCGTCGTCTTTAACGAATATTCATTAACTTAAACTCTTCGTTATCACCAACTATTTGTCAAACTTTGGCTATTTCTCAATATCAACTTTGTAATATGTCATTTTTATTTAGTGTATTTATTATCATTTTTATTATTTTCATTATCATTTTTATCGTTTTCATTATCATTACCATGTCTATTTTTATTTTCATCATTTTCTATGCTTTTGTCTTGTCATCTTCGTTTCACTAATTGTTTCTAGTTTGAGTGTACACCTTTGTTGTATCTATCATCTGCAAACTTGTATTCATCATCATCTCCTTATAATATTTAATTTTAACATTATAATCTATTGTATATATATAATTTACTCTTGGTGATTGATGCTAAATAGATATTTATTATTATTATTGTTACTTATAACTTGTTAGATTGTTTATCTTAGCCTTGAGTCTAATTAGATGAATATATTTTTTAAAAAATATATTTTAGGTAATTTAGTTGGATCTCAATCTTGACAACTTACTTTAGTCATACTCTTCATTACTTGGGATAGAAAGAAGATAGAAGATACAGGCAACGAGCAAAAGGCGATAGAAGGACTTAGCTGGAATTTATTTTCTCATTTTTACTCGCTGGAGTTAATTCCTAATTGAACTTTCATTTCTCATTCATATTTTCGTAATCATCTCAGTTGAATCCCTCCAGAAGGCATAAGCCCAACTCAAGATGACACTGCATCATATCTGGATTGCGCTGCATCAACTTTGTTGTATATTTGAAACGTATTTGAGATCAGTTATTTGTTACTTTTTGTAGGGGACCTTTGCGAGAAACTTCAGCCTCATGACAACAGGAACTTGGTCTTGTTACGACCAGTAAGGTTTCATTTCAGTTGAAATGGAAAGAGTACGTTATGTTGTACAGACATACAACATCAGGCTCGTAACTGCTTCCGGCTTAGTTTTTTTGCTGCAAAACCAAGTGAACATTTGAAAGGTGTTTATCTTTTTAATTTAAGACATTGATGTTTATTCACAGGTGATTGGAAAATGACCTCAAATCTTGGTGCCTATCTTGTATCAACTTTAGGTATACAAACTCTAATATAATGCCAGCAACTTTGTGAAGCAGTTTTAGGCAAATAAGGCGGTCTTGTTTCTATGAATTGCAAATGTTCACCAACTATTGCACCCAAGTAAGGTGCTGTTCCTGTTCTCTCCAAAATTATATGGGCCTGTTGAAAAGTTAAACCCTAGTAGCTACTATTGATTGTCGAACAGAAAGTGTTGGTGCATGGTCATGTGAGAATTACTTGTGGGTATTTAATCGAACTTAATTGCACTCATCAATTATTTACAAAATAAACAAACAATAACATCACCATTCAAGATAATACTTAACATAAATCATTATCTCCCAAGAAGAGTATTGTAGGAGGTGGGCAGTGAGAATAACATTAGCGCAAGATTCTCATCAGTGACACCACTTACGTATTATTTAAGTCTATCAGGTTTAGTATTGGTTGCCATACTTTTTATTTAATACCCATCTTGTATCGTGAGTGTATACAACCCTTGTTTTAATGTCATTTTTTTCCTTGGAGTGAGGTGTTAGCCTACATTCTGTCGAATTGCCTTAAACTTTTTTCTATGTTAACTTCGTGGGATACTTTCGAGAATTGGAGGTACATGCCATCATTGTCTTAAGGTTCCTTGTTCCCGAGTAATCAATACTAATATAGCACTCAAGTTCCCTGCAGGTTGCATGATGATTAACTTGACTTGCCACAACGTAATAACTCTTTGTACGAATAAATTTTGATAAATTTATAAGCTCATCGTTTTTTTTTCTTTAATTCATTCTCACTATTTGTGCCAATTATTCGGAACTATTGCAATATGGATTCGTTCAGTGTCCAATAAATGTATGAAAATACTAATAAGATGCCCAGTAAATAAGTATATTAATTTTTTGTATAGTTTAATCATATATTTGCATACGCCAAAGAGGGTAGGAAAAGTTGGACTCGCTGAACTTGACTCAAAGGTTGTACGTACACCACACACTCGAATTATTGCTCAGACACAAGCCTGCCAACCATTATCACAATGGGGTCAGTGCAAAAGCACGCGTAGCAATATTAAACTGAAGGCACAATAGCACGCGTAGCTCATGAACGTGTTATAAGGGTATTATAATCCAGTAAGCACTATATCCACTAATAACCATAGTCATTTATTTCCTAATTATAAAGAAGATCATCTAAAGGACATGGGCACAGAAGTTGGTACCCCCCCAAAAGTCGAGTTCTAATATCCAAGTGAGCAACAGGACATGACCAGCACGTTACCTGCGACAAGATTCACGTGTGAATTGTAAAACCATGGTGCCAAATTCGATCCCCATCCATTGCATATAATGCTTTATCTAGATTTCAAATTTCCAGAGATGCCTCGGACAACTTAAAATAGCATTATTTTAAGCAATCCGCCGTTCCCCCGTGTTGTCTGCAGCCTTGCTTGTATTCGTAATAATTCTGGTCCATTTCCAATTTGCAGGACATCTCCTGCACTATATGCATGTGCCCACGTGCTTACTGATCCTACCATTTCTGCTTTTTGTTACTTTAATTGAAGAGCTGAAGAGCCCCATTAATCAACCCTTCAATAAACAGAAGCATCAATTAAAGTGTTCTCATCTCTTAATTAGGTGAACTAGCACATCCATGCCATTACATAATATAATACTAACATCATTTGGATCAATTTGCAGAAAGTGGATTGATCATCGACCATCTCGAGTGATTCCATATCGCTCTATAAATGGAAGCCAAGAGGAGAGGCGCATCTAATACCTGCAACTAGGTATCAGCAATGGCACCCAAGAAAGTTAGCGAGACAGAGCAGCCCCTCCTGCCTAATTCGGCCACGGCCGATGGTGGTGACAATGAGCAGAAGCCAGGAAGCTTTCCTTGCAAAGCTCTGTCGATCACACTGCTACTGTCCTTGGCCGCTCTTGCTGCCTTCATCGCCCTCCAGTACTACTCAGTGGTCACAACGGCTCCGCCACTGCTCCAGCCCTCTCATCTCTGCATCAGCGCCCCCAACCCCACCTCCTGTCATAGCATCGTCTCCGAAGCCATGCTCACTCCCATCAGCACTGCAGAGATTAACAAGGAGCACACACCGGCATTGCAAATCTTCCGCTCCGTACTCCGAAGTTCTCTCTTCGTACTCGACGGCGCCATAGCCTCCGCCACCGACATCCACCTCAGAATAAATCAGCGCGAGCAGCAGTCGGCCCTCGCCGACTGCATCCAGCTGCTCGACCTTTCGCGCGACCGCGTCATCAGCAGCGCCGCCGCGCCCACCGGCACCGCCGACGCCCGGACGTGGATGAGCGCCGTCCTGACCAACTACGCCACCTGTCTGGACGGGCTCAACGGCGCCGCCAAGTCAGCCATGCAACCGCAGCTTGAATTGCTCAAGGCTTCCGCCAGCGCATCCCTCGCCGTGCTCAACGCGGTATCCTCCGACCAGGACGAGATCGTGAAGGCCGTTGTTGGGAACTTCCCGTCGTGGCTGACGCATCGAGATCGCAAGCTTTTGGAGGTTACCTCGGCCACCGCCATCAAGGCCAACATTGTGGTCGCCAAGGATGGAAGCGGGAAGTTTACGACCGTGCAGGGGGCAGTTGACGCGGTGCCGGATAGCAACAAGGACCGGTATGTGATCTACGTGAAGAAGGGAGTGTACAAAGAGAATGTTAACTTGGGGAAGAAGAAGACCAACGTGATGATCGTGGGTGATGGCATGGACGCCACCGTCATCACCGGCAGCCTCAATGTGGTCGACGGATCCACCACCTTCAACTCCGCCACACTTGGTGAGTACTAATTATAATGCATGTTGAATTTTAATAGTATATCCGTTGATTTGTAGTTCATGATTTGCGCAACACTAATTACTTCTTTTCTCCATCGAACCTTTTTTAAGTAGGGTTGTGTCAATCAATTATTGATTTATTAGTACTAGTTGGCATGGCATCAAAACAAATTTAAAAAGAAAAAGTAAAAAATACCTTGTCCAGCGGGGAAAACTGAAATATTAGTACTCATAGTCGTCGACAGGACATTTACAAATAATTTAATAATGCAAAAGACGAGGAGCTCCTATTTTTATACTAATAATTAATTTTTGAATTGAGATTAAATAATACAGATCTCAAAAATGAGACTAAATCATACAGATCTCAAAGTAAAATAAAGGGGTGAGATCATGGCATTTCCCAATTTGCTAGTCAATGAACCTGCTTAGAAAATTCCTGCCTCGTAATTTTTTTTTTCGTCTGTTTGCGATTCGCACTGTATTAACTAATTTTTACATAAAAACTCGAGGAAGTTAAATTTGACTGTGTGCTTGTGCCTGCGAATGCAGCCGCCGTGGGCGATGGGCTGATACTGCAAGACCTCAAGATCGAAAACACGGCAGGGCCGACGAAGCACCAGGCGGTGGCCCTTCGCGTAGGTGCTGACCGCTCCGTGATCAATCGGTGCCGCCTGGACGGCTACCAGGACACTCTCTACGCCCACACTCTCCGCCAGTTCTACCGCGACTGCTCCATCTCCGGCACCGTCGACTTCATCTTCGGCAACGCTGCCCTCGTCATCCAGAACAGCGAACTCGTCGCCCGCCGCCCCATGGACAACCAGCAGAACCTCGTGACTGCGCAGGGACGCGAGGATCCCAACCAAAACACCGCTACTTCCATCCAGAACTGCAAGGTCGTCCCCGCCGCGGACCTCGTACCCGTCCAGACCTCCATCCCTTCCTACCTTGGCCGCCCCTGGAAGGAGTACTCCCGCACCGTCGTCATGCAGTCCTTCATCGACGGCCACATCCACCCCAAGGGTTGGCTCGAGTGGAGCGGCGACTTTGCGCTCAAGACGCTCTTCTACGGGGAGTACCAGAACCGGGGCCCTGCGGCCGGCACCGCTGCCCGCGTCAAGTGGCCCGGCTTCAAGGTCATCACTGACGCCAACACTGCCAAAACCTTCACCGTGGGGGCGCTCATACAAGGCGCTTCGTGGTTAAAGGAGACCGGCGTCGCTTTCACTGAAGGCTTATGATTTAGTTAAGCACCATGCGTGTTCCAAACGTACTAGCTCGCTTGCTAGTTGGTTGACTCACGTTTCTTTAGAAACAAATGAATAAATTTACCCTGCGACTTACCGTAAAAGTGGGAAGGAACTTTGCAGCAGGGCGTCTGCTGACTTCAGCAGAAGCCCTATCAGCCTCTGATTTAATGGGCACAAATCTTTATGCCACATTGAGTATTAAAATGTTTAAAAAGTAGCAACCGTTAGATCAAGCACGGGAATCTCCAAACAAAAACATAGATTATATTAATTTTTATTTTCATTCCGCTTCTACGTTTTAAACTTTTCTCATGGCCCACCCATATATATATAATATAAAAATAAAGAAAACATTATATAAATATATAAAATTACATTAAAATTATAAAAATATATAAAATAAATAAATAATATATATATATACATTATAGAATAATATAATTGATATTTAAATAAGGTATACATTCAAGTAAATAAAGTAGATCTTTATGTAATTAAGGTAGACCATTAAATAAGGTAGACCTTCATGTAAATAAGGTAGACTTTTTAATAATTAAGGTAGACAATCATGTAAATAAGGTATACTTTCAAATAAATAAGGTAGTCTTTCATGTAAATAAGATAGACCTTCAAATAAAGAAGGTAGACCTTCATGTAAATAAGATAGACCTTCAAATAAATAAGGTAGACCTTTTAATAATTAACGTAGACCTTCATATAAATAAGGTAGACCTTCATGTAAATAAGGTAGACCCTCATGTAAATAAATAAAGAAATTAAGGTAGACCTTTTAATAATTAAGGTAGACCTTCATGTAAATAAGGTAGACCCTCATGTAAATAAATGAAGACAGTAAGGTAGACCATGAAAAAATTAAGGTAGACCATGAAGATATTAAAGTAAACCATGAAGATATTAAGGTAGACCATAAAGATAATAAGGTAGACCATGAAGAAATTAAGGTAGACCATGAAGATATTAAGGTAGACCATGAAGATATTAAGGTAGACCATAAAGATATTAAGGTAGACCATGAATAAATTAAGGTAGACCATGAAGATATTAAGGTAGACCATCAATATATTAAGGTAGACCATGAAAATATTAAGGTAGACCATGAAGATATTAAGGTAGACTATAAAGATATTAAGATAAACCATGAAGAAATTAAGATAGACTATGAAGATATTAAGATAAACCATGAAGAAATTAAAGTAGACCATGAAGATATTAAGATAAACCATGAAGAAATTAAGGTAGACCATGAAAATATTAAGGTAGACTATGAAGAAATTAAAGTAGACCATGACGATATTAAGGTAGACCATGAAGAAATTAAGGTAGACCATGAAGATATTAAGGTAGACCATTAAGGTAGATCATGAAGATATTAAGGTAGACCATCAATATATTAAGGTAGATCATGAAGATATTAAGGTAGACCAAGTAGATATTAAGGTAAACCATGAAGAAATTAAGGTAGACTATGAAAATATTAATGTAGACCATGAAGAAATTAAGATAGACAATGAAGATATTAAGGTAGACCATGAAGAAATTAAGGTAGACCATTAAGATATTAAGGTAGACCATGAAAAGATTAAGGTAGACCATGAAGATATTAAGGTAGACCATGAAGAAATTAAGGTAGACCATGAAGATATTAAGGTAGACCATGAAGATATTAAGGTAGACCATGAAGAAATTAAGGTAGACCATGAAGATATTAAGGTAGACTATGAGGAAATTAAGGTAGCCTTTTAAAGTAGACCATGAAGATATTAAGGTAGACCATCAATATATTAAGGTAGACTATGAAGATATTAAGGTAGACCATGAAGATATTAAGGTAGACCATGAAGAAATTAAGGCAGACCATGAAGATATTAAGGTAGACCATCAATATATTAAGGTAGACTATGAAAAAATTAAAGTAGACCATGAAGAAATTAAGGTAGACCATGAAGATATTAAGGTAGACGATGAAAATATTAAGGTAGACAATGAAGAATTAAGGTAAACCATGAAGATATTTGAAAGGGGGCGAAACCCTAATTCAGGCGCATATAAAATTTTTCATGGGCGAAAACAAGGGTTTCATGAAGATCGCATGGCATGAACATATGATCAACTATTAGTTCTTGCAATGAGAAGATAGGATGTTACCATGGCCATTATTTGGATGGCGACTTGGAAGAATATAGAGGGCGAGCGGCTCTCCTCCAAAGCAGTCGCACACAAGGTGACGATGGCTACTCCCTTTTCTTCTTTGTGCTAGCAAAGTTCCAAGGTGTCCTTCAACGTGTAGGAGAAGATGAGATGTTCTTCTTCTTGGCTAAGCAAAAACTCTCTACCTCTTCTCTTTCGTGGAGCCTCGACACACACACGAGAGGAGAAGCATTCCTTCGAGAGAGAGGGAGGCGTTGAGGCGTTATCCAACGTGGGAACGCTTATGGCTTCCAAAAATAGAAAGTCATCAAGCCATGCGCCCATGTTTTCGAACCAACCAAAACGTCTTCTCACTTTGAACCATGCGTTCACTTATGTGAACCGGTTCTATTGCATTTGGTTCAAAGACCAAATCAAACCAAGCCATGGTCTAGATCTCATATGAACCAGATGGCTCAAGATCTAACCACACATCTCTTGATGCTCTTGATCTCATCGATCAAGCATCAATTCTCCCGATCGAAGCTTGCCGATCTCAAGCCCTAATCAATCAAACATGATCAGACCAGATCTCACTTCCAATCAGAGTTTAAACTCCTTTAAACTGAACCAAAACCATTCAGTCCACACGATCTGACATAAGTAAGCCATATCATCAAATTGTGCGACCCTAAGGGTTTCCTTCAATGTCGGTAACGATAACTTACGTTATCACGATCAGAGAGGGGTATCTAGCAACACATCACTGTCTCCCGATATGAAGGAAAGAGTCTTCCAAGACTACACCCAAACCATAGCACAAGTGTGAATCCAATTCACTTGACATACATGTTTCCTTTGCCACTGGATGTTCTCATTGGACAAGCGTGTCAAGCTTGTAATTCCAATATGATGAAAATGATTAGATCAGATGAACATAGTCATCTGGGTATGGCCATACACTTTCTCAATCATCTCATCCAGGGGGCCCCTTTAGAACATCACACTCCAACAAGGAGAGGCAATCCTATATCTATCAGTAGTGTCCTAACATGACTCATGCTCATTATCCAAGATAATCTATAACCATTATATTTCAAATGATATTGAATTACCTCAAGACAATGCCAATCATCATTTAGAAACACAAGCGATCTCAAGTCAGAGGAAATATGCCACTTGCTTGCATATAAGGATTATTCACATTGTGACAAACAATTGAATATCCTAAGTAGGGTCTGTCCAGTACATCCAATGCACCTATGTGTCTACATCTTATTCCATGCTCGAAGCACCCTATAAGATTGGAACACATATTAGTCTCAATCATATCAAGGCTGTCTCATGTTCACCAAGATATCTCGACTAAGGACAATGCTAATGTCAGCCAAGCTGAACACCATTGAGACATTATTCAGAAGTATACATAACAGCAGCAGATAATGTAACAACCTGAATAACAACCATTGCCTTTATAAACTTATACATAGTTTATACATGATACTGAAATCATCCCAAAGGCCTCAAACATTAGCCTTAAGGGCATACCCCAACAATCTCCCACTTGCACTTAATCTAATGGTTGAGAAATCTCAAACCCATATTATTATAGTGCTTCTCATGCTTCTGCTGCGCCAGAGGCTTAGTAAGCGGGTCAGCTAGATTGTCATCTGTATGAACCTTGCAGATCTTGATCTCTCCACGATCTATGATCTCACGGATCAAATGAAACCTTCTCTGTATGTGCTTGGACTTCTGGTGTGACCGTGGTTCCTTTGCTTGTGCTATTGCTCCAGTGTTATCACAGAAGATAACCAATGGATCAGCACTCGAAGGAACAACACCAAGTTCCTGAACGAACTTACGAATCCACACTGCCTCCTTAGATGCTTCCGAGGCTGCAACATACTCGGCTTCTGTTGTGGAATCAGCAACAATTGATTGTTTGAAACTCTTCCACACCACTGCTCCTCCATTCAAGCTAAAAACATAGCCTGATTCCGATCGGAAATCATCTTGGTCAGATTGGAACGAAGCGTCAGTATATCCTTCAATACTGAGTTCTTCCTGACCTCCATAAATCAAGAACATATCTTTGGTCCTCCGAAGATATTTCAAAATGTTCTTGACTGCAATCCAGTGTGCCTTCCCTGGATTACTTTGGAATTGACTGGTCACGCTTAACCCATAAGCGACGTCTGGGCGAGTACACAACATCGCATACATAATGGATCCAATAGCCGAAGCATAAGGCGTATTGTCCATTTCATCTTTCTCAGACTGTGTTTGGGGACACTGGCTCTTAGAAAGATTCAGACCATGTCTGACTGGAAGATATCCCTTTTAGAATTTTCTAAATGGAATCTCTCCAGGACTTTATCGATGTAAGTACTCTGGCACAGCCCGAGAAGCCTATTAGATCTATCTCTATAGATCTGCACACCTAATACATAGGCTGCTTCTCCTAAATCTTTCATCTGGAAACTTTTTCTTAACCATGCTTTGACCGCATGCAGTTCAGGAATATCGTTTCCAATGATCAAGATATCATCGATGTAGAGGACTAGGAAAGTAATCACGCTCCCACTAAACCTCTTATATACACACGGGTCATCTTCATTTTTGATGAAACCAAATTCACAAACTGATTCATCAAAACGAATATTCCAGCTTCTCGATGCTTGTTTTAGTCCATAAATAGACTTCTTTAATTTGCATATTTTATGACGATCTGATGGATTGATGAAACCTTCAGGTTGTGCCATATACACATCCTCTTCCAGTTTTCCATTAAGGAAAGCGATCTTCACATCCATTTGCCAGATCTCATAATCATAATATGCAGCTATCGCGAGAATAATCCGAATGGACTTAAACATGGCTACAGGAGAGAATGTTTCATCATAATCTATCCCGTAGATTTGTTTGAAACCTTTCGCAACTAGCCTGCCCTTATAGGTAACTACGTTACCATCCATATCAATCTTCTTCTTGAAGATCCATTTACAGCCTATAGGGATTACTCCCGGAGGCGGATCAACCAAATCCCAGACTTAGTTATCTGACATGGAGTCCATCTCAGCTCGCATAGCTTCAAGCCATCTTGCTGATTTCGGTCCACTGACCGCATCCGCATAGGTGAGGGGTTCATCATTAATGATGTAGACTCCGTCATAGCGCTCAGGCTGTCGACGAATCCTTCCCGATCTACGCGGTTCCCGTGATATCTGAGCCTCAGGTTGAACATCAACCTGTTCTATTTACTCAGGCTCATCCAACTGAGCTTGACTACTTTGTCCCTCTTCTGGACTTTCATCCAGTTTTATTTCTCTCCCACTGGCTTCTTGTAGAAGAAATTCCTTCTCAAGAAAAATAGCCGTTCGAGCAACAAATATTTTGTTCTCTTTGGGATCGTAGAAATAATAACCCTTAGTTTCTTTAGGGTAACCGACAAAGATACATTTATAAGATCTGCTCTCTAGTTTCCCAGAGGCGAGCTTTTTGACATAAGCCTCGCAACCCCAGATTTTGATAAATGTCAAGCTTGGCTATTTCCCATACCATAACTCATATGGAGTCTTTGAAACGGCCTTGGATGGCACTCGGTTTAGTACCTTTGCAGCTGTTTCCAGTGCAAATCCCCAAAAGGAGTAAGGAAGAGTAGCCTGACTCATCATCGAACGAACCATATCCAATAAGGTTCTATTTCTCCTCTCGGACACACCATTCCATTGCGGTGTTCCTGGCGGAGTGAGCTGTGAGATAATCTCACACTCCTTCAGATAGTCAGTAAACTCTCGACTCAAGTATTCTCCACCTCGATCGGATCGAAGTGCCTTGATATTCCGGCCTAGCTGATTCTGTACTTCATTTTTGAACTCTTTGAACTTGTCAAAAGATTCACTCTTATGTCTCATTAGATAGACATAACCATATCTACTGAAATCATCAGTAAAAGTAATGAAGTATGAATAGCCACCTCTGGCATGTTTACTAAATGGCCCACACACATCACTGTGAATAAGGTCAAGTAAACCTGAAGCCCTTTGACCTTTATTAGAAAAAGGAGTCTTCGTCATTTTGCCCATTAAACAAGCTTTGCATGTATCAAGCTCCTCATAGGAGAATGATCCCAGCAGTCCATGGTCATGCAACCGCTTAATGCGCTTCTTGTTAATATGACCTAAACGACTATGCCATAGCAAGGTGTTGTCATCAGCATACTTGGCTTTCTTATTATCAATTTGTTGTACAGAACATTCCATGTCCAACATGTATAACCCATTGTTAATTGAGCCAGTAGCATAAACAATATTATCAAATGAAATACAACACTTTAAAGTTTTGCATTCAAAAGAAAATCCTTTCCTGACAAGAGCAGGAATAGAGATAATATTCTTAGTTATGCTCGGTACAAAATAACAATTGTCAAGTTCTAATACAAAACCAGATGGTAAAGAGATGTTATATTGTCCTACAGCAACAGCGGCAACCCGTGCCCCGTTTCCAACTCGTAGGTCCACCTCATGCTGTCCCACCTGTCTTCTTCTCTTGAGTTCCTGTACATTTGAACAAATGTGAACTCCACATGCAGTGTCCAACACCCATGAAATAGAAGAAGCTACCATGACTTCAGTCACGTAAATACCTGAGCCAGAAGTGAAAGGCTTGCTTCCCTTCTTCTCTCCTTGGAGAGCTTTACAGTCCTTCTTCCAGTGACCGAGCTGGCCACAATGGAAACATCTGTTGTCCTTTGACCGCTTTATCTTTTGTTTCAGAGCCTTGTTGTAGCTCTTGATAGGGGCTTTGCCCTTCTTCCCCTTCTTCTTGTTCCTTGAAGGAACCAGCAAGACAGAGGAGGAAGGCTTTCCCTTCTCAAGAGTCTGCTCTGTGGTACAGAGCATGTTCAGTAACTCTGCCGGAGTACAATCGATCTTGTTCATATTAAAATTAATAATGAACGGATCAAAAGAGGCCGGGAGAGACTGCAGGATAATGTCTACAACAAGTTCCTGATTGATGGTGTGTCCCAGTTTCTCTAGAGCCTCCTTGTACCCAATCATCTTGAGTACGTGAGCTCCCACTGGACTCCCTTCAGTCAGTTTGCTCTGAAAGAAAAGTTTCGTCAAGTTATAGCGTTCAGTCCTTGCCTGTGCAGCATACAGCATCTTGAGATTTGCTATAATATCAATAGCAGATAAATCCTCATGCTGACGCTGGAGCTCTGGCGTCATTGACGCAAGCATAAGGCAAGCGACATCAGTACTATCACTGACGTGCTTCTCATAAGCATCCCGAACCGCCCTTGCGGCGTTCGCTGCGGGTTGAGCCGGTATTGCCGTCTCAAGGACATACAGTTTCCTCTCAGCCTTAAGAACAATTTTAAGCTGTTTGTACCAGTCTGAGAAGTTTGGCCCAGCAAACTTCTCCTTTTCCAGTATGGATCGCAGATTGAGCCCTGTGGTGTTCGTTGCTGCAGGAATCTACAACATTGCAAGAACAACAAGATCAGTATCCATGTTAGAATCAATCCAGGACTTAAGAATGATTCTTTTCTCACTATTTTATCTGACTGAAAAATCCAATAAAACAGTCCGAAAGAGTAAAACTCTTTTTAGTGAGATGGGATCCAGATTTCATACTTGGTCTCCGCGTCCCGCTCAGGCGAGATAAGATGCACAGAGAGTTCAAGCACTAATCACTGGTAGGCTATCCATGCCAATCGCCAACCCGTGCGATTCCCCTTCATCTGGGCAATCCAGCAGACTGTGCCAACTGAGTTGGTACAACACAGTCTCTGATTCCACAGATGGCTGCCTCCATATAGCTAACATATGCTCAGTATGTAGCCTACATGGTCAAGCTGACCTGACCTACTCCCTGGACCACCACGTGCTATGCTGAGCAACGAGAAGCGATAAATCCCTTCTCTGTAACACGCAGGTGTAATCACACACCGTCTGAAGATAGATGGGCGTGCCCACTGAGTGGGTACAACACGGCCCCAACGATAGTCAGAACAGTGAGGTTTCGCGTCAGAAGGCTTTCGTGCTTGATATTTGACGTTGGATTTTAACGGTCCATTTTATCTTCTTACTATCATGTAATATCTATGGTGATAGCAAAAGAATAAATCAAGCATGTGCTAATATTTCTTAAACAGTAAATAGAAAGCACAATGATCTTATGTGGTAAATGCCCATAAAAGCCTAAGTAAAAACCCTAGTTTTACACAAGTCTTCACTTGAGCTCTTTATGGGTCTCTTGCACTTTATCTGGCCCAGCCCGGGCCCAAGTGCCCTCTCTGCAGCTCAAATGCGCCCATCAGGTAGCATGCGCCTGTGCTAGAGTCGAACTCTAGACCTCCCACCTGGTGAAGCCATTGACTGCAAGCGCTTCTGTCATGTGTGCTCTGTGCTCATATCTGATCAAATTACATTTTAAAATATCTAAACATGGATTGACACGCAGGTCAATTGTACATTATTATAAATTAAAGTGTGATACACAGATCACAATAAATATTTACAACTAATTCCAGGCACGCAGGCCCCAGCACAGCACACAAATTAGGGCAGCCCACATAAGATTAAATAGACACCCAATCAGGTTAAATAAGCATACATGTGATCCAATCAGAAAATAAAATTTTTGAAAAACCCCATGGCATCAATTTTATTTCCTTGTGTGCCCTACTACCTTACAACGGTCCATTAATAGGGATCCACTCATCAGACCAAGTCAGACCCACTGCCCTTGCATGCACCCAGTCATAACTGACTTGTGTTGACTTAGTGGTCAACTATGCATGCCTTAAGGGCTGAACGTCCCACATGATTTCTGGCAGGCGGGTGTGACCCCGGGCCTTAATCATGATCGTTCACTAGGCGCCTCAATCAGACATCGCTACACGCCCTTCTGCAGTCGGCCTATAGCCACCTGTATGCGTGCGCATAGGTGCTATCTGGCCGACCCATCTAGGCTGTCAGATGGTCTGATCAGGCTGTTGGGTCCAGACTAGACTGACGACTTCAACCCTAGTAACCCGTCTAAGTATATCAAGTAGGCGCTTTAGAGATCTAGGTGAGGGGCGCGCAAGATCATAAGTGTTTGATAAAAACTCTTCAACATGCGCAAAACAAATATCATGCGCAACTTAAGTAAAAACCAAAACACATCTAATGTCTAGCATGTATGTTGGCATGATGATTTATAACATGCGCAAGTCATGTTTAGATCTACTTTTAAACCGCATGGATCACAAAATAAGCAATCATATGGATCAAGCCAAAACACATGCTCTGATACCAATTGAAAGGGGGCGAAACCCTAATTCAGACGCATATAAAATTTTTCATGGGGGAAAACAAGGGTTTCATGAAGATCGCATGGCATGAACATATGATCAACTATTAGTTCTTGCAATGAGAAGATAGGATGTTACCATGGCCATTATTTGGATGGCGACTTGGAAGAATATAGAGGGCGAGCGGCTCTCCTCCAAAGCAGTCGCACACAAGGTGACGATGGCTACTCCCTTTTCTTCTTTGTGCTAGCAAAGTTCCAAGGTGTCCTTCAACGTGTAGGAGAAGATGAGATGTTCTTCTTCTTGGCTAAGCAAAAACTCTCTACCTCTTCTCTTTCGTGGAGCCTCGACACACACACGAGAGGAGAAGCATTCCTTCGAGAGAGAGGGAGGCGTTGAGGCGTTATCCAACGTGGGAACGCTTATGGCTTCCAAAAATAGAAAGTCATCAAACCATGCGCCCATGTTTTCGAACCAACCAAAACGTCTTCTCACTTTGAACCATGCGTTCACTTATGTGAACCGGTTCTATTGCATTTGGTTCAAAGACCAAATCAAACCAAGCCATGGTCTAGATCTCATATGAACCAGATGGCTCAAGATCTAACCACACATCTCTTGATGCTCTTGATCTCATCGATCAAGCATCAATTCTCCCGATCGAAGCTTACCGATCTCAAGCCCTAATCAATCAAACATGATCAGACCAGATCTCACTTCCAATCAGAGTTTAAACTCCTTTAAACTGAACCAAAACCATTCAGTCCACACGATCTGACATAAGTAAGCCATATCATCAAATTGTGCGACCCTAAGGGTTTCCTTCAATGTCGGTAACGATAACTTACGTTATCACGATCAGAGAGGGGTATCTAGCAACACATCACTGTCTCCCGATATGAAGGAAAGAGTCTTCCAAGACTACACCCAAACCATAGCACAAGTGTGAATCCAATTCACTTGACATACATGTTTCCTTTGCCACTGGATGTTCTCATTGGACAAGCGTGTCAAGCCTGTAATTCCAATATGATGA
This sequence comes from Costus lasius, assembly GCA_027563935.2. Classification (NCBI taxonomy): domain Eukaryota; kingdom Viridiplantae; phylum Streptophyta; class Magnoliopsida; order Zingiberales; family Costaceae; genus Costus; species Costus lasius. The sequence goes on along the minus strand of CM050447.1, from coordinate 162,777,511 downwards.
AAATGATTAGATCAGATGAACATAGTCATCTGGGTATGGCCATACACTTTCTCAATCATCTCATCCAGGGGGCCCCTTTAGAACATCACACTCCAACAAGGAGAGGCAATCCTATATCTATCACTAGTGTCCTAACATGACTCATGCTCATTATCCAAGATAATCTATAACCATTATATTTCAAATGATATTGAATTACCTCAAGACAATGCCAATCATCATTTAGAAACACAAGCGATCTCAAGTCAGAGGAAATATGCCACTTGCTTGCATATAAGGATTATTCACATTGTGACAAACAATTGAATATCCTAAGTAGGGTCTGTCCAGTACATCCAATGCACCTATGTGTCTACATCTTATTCCATGCTCGAAGCACCCTATAAGATTGGAACACATATTAGTCTCAATCATATCAAGGCTGTCTCATGTTCACCAAGATATCTCGACTAAGGACAATGCTAATGTCAGCCAAGCTGAACACCATTGAGACATTATTCAGAAGTATACATAACAGCAGCAGATAATGTAACAACCTGAATAACAACCATTGCCTTTATAAACTTATACATAGTTTATACATGATACTGAAATCATCCCAAAGGTCTCAAACATTAGCCTTAAGGGCATACCCCAACAATATTAAGGTAGATCATGAAGATATTAAGGTAGACCATGAAGATATTAAAGTAGACTATAAAGAAATTAAGGTAGACCATCTGACAATTAAGGTAGACCATTAAGGTAGACCATCAATATATTAAGGTAGACTATAAAGAAATTAAAGTAGACCATAAAGATATTAAGGTAGACCATAAAGAAATTAAGGTAGACCATGAAGATATTAAGGTAGACCATGAAAATATTAAGGTAGACCATGAAAATATTAAGGTAGACCATGAAGAATTAAGGTAGACCATGAAGATATTAAAATAGACCATGAAGATATTAAGGTAGACCATGAAAAGATTAAGGTAGACCATGAAGATATTAAGGTAGACCATGAAGAAATTAAGGTAGACCATGAAAATATTAAGGTAAACCATGAATAATTAAGGTAAACCATGAAGATATTAAGGTAGACCATGAAAAGATTAAGGTAGACCATGAAGAAATTAAGGTAGACCATGAGGAAATTAAGATAGACAATGAAGAAATTAAGGTAAACCATGAAGATATTAAGGTAGACCATGAAGAAATTAAGATGACCATGAAGAAATTAAGGTAGACCATGAAGATATTAAGGTAGACCATAAAGATATTAAGGTAGACCATGAAGAAATTAAGGTAGACCATGAAGAAATTAAGGTAGACCATTAAGAAATTAAGGTAGACCATGAAAATATTAAGGTAGACCATGAAGATATTAAGGTAGACCATGAACATATTAGGGTAAAGCATGAAGAAATTAAGGTAGACCTTAATATCTTCATGGTCTACCTTAATTTCTTCATGGTCTACCTTAATATCTTTATGTTCTACTTTAATATATTGATAGTCTACCTTAATATCTTCATGGCCTACCTTAATTTCTTCATGGTCTACCTTAATTTCTTCATGGTCTACCTTAATATATTGTTGGTCTACCTTAATATCTTCATAGTCTACTTTAATTTCCTCATGGTCTACCTTAATTTCTTTATGGTCTACCTTAATATCTTCATGTTCTACCTTAATTTCTTCATGGTCTACCTTAGTATCTTCATGGTCTACCTTAATTTCTTCATTGTCTACCTTAATTTCCTCATGGTCTACCTTAATATCTTCATGGTCTACCTTAATATATTGATGGTCTACCTTAATATCTTGATGGTATACCTTAATTTCTTCATGGTCTACCTTAATATCTTCATGGTCAACCTTAATTTCTTCATGGTCTACCTTAATATCTTTAAGGTCTACCTTAATTTCTTCATGGTCTACCTTAATTTCCTCAAGGTCTACCTTAATTTCTTCATGGTCTACCTTAATATCTTCATGGTCTTCCTTAATTTCTTCATAATTTCTTCATGGTCTACCTTAATATATTCATGGTCTACCTTAATTTTTTATGGTCTACCTTAATTTCTTCATTTATTTACATGAGGGTCTACCTTATTTACATGGAGGTGTACCTTAATTATTAAAAGGTCTACCTTATTTACATGAAGGTATACCTTATTTACATGAAGGTCTACGCTAATTATTAAAAGGTCTACCTTGTTTACATGAAGGTCTACCTTATTTATTTGAAGGTCTATCTTATTTACATGATGGTCTACCTTAATTATTAGAAAGTTTACCTTATTTATATGAAGGTCTACCTTAATTACATAAAGATCTACTTTATTTACTTGAATGTATACCTTATTTAAATATCAATTATATTATTCTATAATATATATATATATATATTTATATATATTATTTATTTATTTTATATAATGTTTTATTTATTTTTATATTATATATATATATATGGGTGGGCCATGAGAAAAGTTTAAAACGTAGAAGCGGAATGAAAATAAAAATTAATATAATCTATGTTTTTGTTTGGAGATTCCCGTGCTTGATCTAACGGTTGCTACTTTTTAAACATTTTAATACTCAATGTGGCATAAAGATTTGTGCCCATTAAATCAGATGGCTGATAGGGCTTCTACTGAAGTTGACTTCAGTGGCCACCCAGCTGGAAAGTTTTTTCCGTAAAAGTGTTCCCGCCAAATGCGTGCGGTCCAAGTACCGTGGGTCTCTCCTCCGGCTTCCTCTCACTGTCCAGCCCCTGCCGCTCCTTTTCTTTCTGTCTCACTCTCCTCCCCCCTGCCTCTTTCCTTTTCCTCTTCCTCTCGCTCCCCTCCGCCCTTGTCTCCCCCTCTCTCCATTTCTAAATCAATCTCTTTCCATCATCCACAAATTATCTATCAAATTAACCACATTTTTCAAATACAAGATCTCGAATTGGATCAAGATTATTCCAAGCAAACTAGGAATTCATCCATTTAATTCCTTTCCTGAGCACTCGATCGGCGTTGCACTAATTAATTTCTATTTGGGTAATTAAAGATCGCCGCATAATGCCATCGCGTCCGCTGCCACGGGAAGCCTTTCTCTTTGCAGCCGCCTGCATTTGTCTAGCGATCCCTGTGGGAGTGCGCGCACAGGACTATGACACCGAACCGGTGAATCCCCCGCCCAAGGCCCAGGACAGCTGCATCGGCGTCTTCCTCACCTACAACTTCATCTCGCGCACCAAGGAGTACCCGCACGTGAAGAACGCGTCAGCGCAGTCTTGGGCATTCAAGTCCACCGCCACCGTGCTCAACACCATGGCGCACGACCTTGCTGAGTGGAAGATGTTCATCGGCTTTCAGCACGACGAGATACTCGTCTCGGTGTCGGGGGCTGTCATCACCGACGGCACCGATTTCCCGGCGCGCGTCGGCAACGGCACGACCATGAGCGGCTACCCGCAAACTGATCTGCTGAACTCCATCGAAACCGCGGGCGACCTATCGCAGATTGCTGTAAACATCGACTTGACGGGGACGCAATTCGGGGTTAGGCCGCCGGGGACGCCCATGCCCAAGACCATCAAGTTGCTCAACGATGGTTACAAGTGCCCTGCGCCTACCAAAAAAGGTTTCATATTCATAAATATTCGTTAATTTCTCTTTTGTAAAATTTAGAAAAAAAAATAGAGTCGCTCTTGATTTTTACTAATATATGCGGGCATTCCTGCAGCGACACAAATGTACGTTTGCTGCGTGCAAGACCCCAAATTTAAGCCTAACAAAACGCACGACGGTCGGTTCCTTCCTCGCCGGTACGGGGACCTGACCTTCGCCTACGACGTGCTGCAAACCTACGGGGCCAACTACCTGGCTCAGGTAACCATCAACATTCTCAGCCCCCTTGCCCGCTTAGACAACTGGAATCTCACCTGGGAGTGGAAGCGCGGTGAATTCATCAACACCATGAAAGGCGCCTACACCCTGAGAACGGGCATCTCCGACTGCCTCTATGGCAAAGCAGGCCAATTCTACAAGGACTTTGATTTCTCCAACGTCATGAACTGCGAGAAGAAGCCCATCATCGTCGACCTCCCCCCGGAGATGGCCAAGGACAATAACATAGGAAACATCCCCTTTTGCTGCAAGAACGGCACGCTGCTACCGCCCACCATGAACCCCAGCATGTCCATGGCCATCTTCCAGCTCCAGGTCTACAAGCTCCCGCCCGATCTCAACCGCACCGTCTTCAACCCGCCTCAGAACTGGAACATCAGCGGCGTCATCAACGCGGACTTCAAGTGCAGCCCTCCGTTCCGGGTGAGCCCCTCGAAGTTCCCGGACCCGAGTGGGCTAATGTCGCACTCTGAAGCCATCGCTAGCTGGCAAGTGGTCTGCAACGTGACCCGGCCCAAGGACCAGCGTTCCCGCTGCTGCGTCACCTACTCTGCTTTCTACAACGATTCCGTGCTCCCTTGCAACACCTGCGCGTGCGGCTGCAGCAAAGACGACGGCGGCAGGCAATGCAACCCTCACGCACCTCCTTTGCTTCTGCCGCCGGAAGCCCTTCTCATCCCCACCGAGAACCGGAGCATGAAGGCCAAGGCATGGGCCAGCATCAAGCATCTCCACGTCCCCTATCCGTTACCCTGCGGGGACAACTGCGGCGTGAGTGTCAACTGGCACATCATCTCCAACTACCGCAGAGGGTGGACGGCGAGGGTGACTGTCTTCAACTGGGCCGAGTACACATTTAAGGACTGGTTCGTGGCGGTGGAGATGGACAAAGCGCACCTCGGCTACGAGAAGGCCTACTCTTTCAACAGCACGAAGCTGGAAGGCCCTGGAAACATCAACAAGACCATTTTCCTTCAGGGACTGGAGGGCCTCAACTACCTGATCGCCGAAACGGATGGAAAGAACCCAGAAGTCGATCCTCGCGTGCCAGGGAAGCAGCAATCTGTGCTGTCATTCTCCAAGAAGAGAACGCCGGGTTTCAGCATTATCAAGGGCGATGGCTTTCCCACGAGGCTCTACTTCAACGGAGAGGAATGCGCACTCCCGCACGAACTACCGACAGTTTCCGGCGGACGGCAGACAGACGCTAGTCATTTAGCACTTTTTATACTGACTCTCGTGCAGCTGATATCAATGGCACATTACATTTGAAGAGTAGCAACTAGTCAAATGAGGAAGTCACTTCTTTTACACTCGAAACATGTAGCCAGCAAACTAACACCGCAATTTGTCAGTTGTGTCATATTTCGATTAAGATGTGTAGGATGCAAACAACACTGCAAGCCCAAAGCAGAGGCAAAAATAAAATATGCAGCTACGATAGATATTGATGTTTGTAATCAATGATTGTGGATGAAAATAAAGAACAAATTTAAATCCTGCAGATTCTCTGGTTCATGAGAGATGCAAGTTTCTTCAAATCAAGTTATAGAACAAGTGTTTAGAAACAATCTCATTGCTTCATATATGATCTAAAAGTAACGAAGACAAAACGTGCTATAGAACTGGCCAGTACAACAATAATTGACGAGTAATCTCATTGTTTCGTATATGACCTAAAAGAATAAACTTCTATAGGAAGTTTTATGCATCCGTTTTTTATATTAATTACCTAAGCCTTTATCTGTGATTCTCGTGTTCATTTCATTTCTACAATAATTTACCAGTACAACAGAAGAATTGTTTTGGGCATCAGAAACGCCCTTTACCTGCAAATTGCCGCTCTGTTCTGCGAAAGGTTCTTTCTTCTTACCGAACTTCCAAAGTTTCTTCAGCGAAGAAATCAGTTTTTGAACATCACGTCGTATCAATCACTGCCTCTACATTTTCACGAAAACGCCGGTAATTCCTGTGCTGTGTAAATGATCGAATCTGCTCCGACCAAATTTCAAGTAGTTTATAATAGTTATCGGTTCTTATCAGCTAATGGTTGTACAACGATTTAATAAAAGACTTCAATCTATATGCCGTCTCATGATTAGAGGAAGGACCTCCGACTACCATCCATCAGAAATGGAACAAAAACTAGTAATACACCTAAGAATCGTTGTTTTTTTATTCATCACTCTGTTACAATCAATCCATCGAGCAATAACGTGTTTGAAGTGATGATGTTTGAAAAAGAAAATACAGTCGCAATGGATTGTATGGGTGGAGTAAGAACGAATGCCACAAAAGAACTATACATCTACTAGGCTCCACGATAAGTTTTATCAGAGTTAATTTATCCATATGGGAATAATCAACTTGTGCTCTAGACTACTGCATTGCTTAGTAAATTACCCCTTCAATACTTCAGACAATATCGTGTATTTTTCCACTGCAGGAGATGACCATATGCGGTGCAATATACATATGAGAATTTATGACTTGTTAACCTGCAAATTTTGTTGAAAAAAAAAAAGTTTAGTCGTATTGTGGTCAGCCCTTCATCAAACTCAAATGGATGAATTACAACGAGATAATAAACTTCATGGAGAGTAGTATAGATTACATGCTAGTGTCCACAAGCTAGCTAAACCCAAACCCATTTGACCGGCCAGTTTGAGGAGTTCATCTTATACAATTGACAAAAACCAACTACTAAGGCATTTTTACTCATTCACCCACAACTTAATTACTTTTTGTAGTAATCCTACGTGTTTTTTTCCGGGAACTACATAAGAAAGCAATAATTTAATTAAATTGTGAATTGGCATGCATCAAACACATGCTATTACCATAATTTATGTCCATGTTAGACCCACAGTGGTGAATGAGGCAACAATTAAAACAAGTGGCTACAAATGATCTCATAAGGAATATTTTAATAAACGAGCCCTTCATATGATTTTCTATGGAAGTCCATAAGACTTGGGCAGATTGAATTTCCCCTTCTGCTTTTTGACAAGACAGCCCTCAGTCCGACTTGCCCAAATCTGACAGTTCGAGCGCCACTCTTACGAAAATGAAGAGCCCTTCACTAGATTTGTTCCTTCATAGGCCTCTACTTAATGAGGCAATTCAACGTATAGGATTCACCAAGCTCACACAAGGACCTCTAGTCAATTCAAAGCAAGATCTCCACTAAGAGAGGTTCAAAAATTACATAAACTATATTTAGTTTCTACTTCTTATTTAGACAGAAACCCATAAACGGACACAAAGATAAATTTCAAAGGAGAATGAAAGACAATCTTATCACATAAATTAAGTTTCTATCCAGCAAGTGTGTATATATGTACATATATACATAAACACATACACACACACACATATATATATATATATATATATATATATAATGGATTTGAACTAGTTTGAAATGAAGACATTGCACAGTTTGTTCTTTAATGTTGTGATATTTTTCTCATTACAAAATATAGTTAAAGGATCTTTATATGGCATACAAACAATTACTATATCATAAGAATTCTATCCAGTCTAATACAGACTCAACTAATAATTCTTTTTTTGCATAAATAACGTTATATATGCAATGTGCAATAGTACAATCATATGAATGAGCGATATAATTTCTTGTCCAAGTATCCTAAGTTAAAGAAATTGTATAAGCATAAAGATTATTACTAACATGGTTTTATATATATTATAAAGATATGCATAATTTTTAAACTAATTGTTCTTCATTGCAAACAATAATATAGTTAGTTATCTTCTATTTAATTCTTGCAAATAAGTAAAAAATTTTAAAGAAAGGAAGAAAAGTTAAAAATAGTCTAGGCATGAAATTTTCAGTCTCATGATTTAATTTGGCAAGATATGGCCATTCATATTGCAAAATCAAGAGCTCATATTTGTTCAAGAATTAAGGGAGAACTATATAATCCCAAGAAGAGTACTTGGGATCATAAGCCTTGGGATCATAAGCACCTAGAGGGATGGTGTAGTGTGTCATACGATCTGAGGATGAATTAGAATCCTCATGCCTAGAGGATTAGTTGACACAATTAAACTTGATAGTGATACAATGAGGAAATGTGACATCAATATTATAAAGAAAGTTAGAGAGATTCAGCTTTAGGTCATACCAGCATAGTAATAAAATAGAACATTCCCTTGGAATATGGAAAATAATGCTTGAGATACACAAACCCTAGGATAAGAGAGAAGGGGAGGTAGACCGAAGAGGATGGAGAGGAAGAGAGAAGCAGTGAACGAAGATGCTAGAGTGGTGGTGGGAGGTAGGTGGAAAGAGAGAACACAGAGTAGCAAAGGTAGAAGAAAGATAGGGAATGAACGATCGGTGGACAAAAGGGCAACAAGAGATGAAACTGAAAATAAGAGAGAGGATTGCCGATGAGGGCAAGAGCATCTAGGATTTCAAAACCCACTTTGATATTAATTGAAAATAAGATGAAATTGCATATTGCAAAATAGAATAATTATATGGTCTTATAAAGAGACCCACATAAGGGACAACAATGACCAATTACAGTGTTATCAATAGCAAATCGCGAAAAATAGCGGAAAGCTAAAAATCTACAATATGATATAGCAGATTACGTTACGGGCAGATAACGGAAGTCACATGGCGTTTAAAATATATATTATATACATAAAAAATTAAGTATAACGTTTAAAATATAGGTTATATACCTAATAAATTAAGCTACATAAAAATAAAATAAATTATATAAAGAAAGATCTCTTAGTACTAATTCAATCTAAGTCATAATTTTAATTTCTAAAACTTAAAAACATTATAATGTGGTCCTATCCGCTATAGCGTTTCATAGCGGATTGCTCAAAAACCGCTATGGAAAAACGCTATAGCGTCGCTATTGCGGCTATTTAACAACACTGACCAATTTACCAAATGAGGCTAAAAAACTAATACCACTGAAATACAAAATATACTATGAAAAAGCTGCCTCTACATGAAAATATGTTGTAGATCAGTTTCTAAAATATATAATTATCTCTATTTACTACAATCAATAGTCAAATTTTCCATTCCCGACCTGGAGCAGCACTTGTCCTATTGGTAGGCCTAGCATATATTTAATGAAAGCTGAACATGCTTCGTTTAGATATGTGTTACTTCAATAGTTCAATGGAAATGTTACCGAGAAATTATGAATGATTAAACGCATCAAAATTGAGAAAAATGCTAATAGTTTGTTAAAAAGAGCTGCTTACCATTTTCAGATATTTCTTGTGAAGTTTAATCGCACCACTGCAAGCTTTTTTGGCATCTAAACTTCCGGTAACATCATTTAAAATCTGAATAAAAAATCTGTCTATCAGGAAATAGTTGGATCCTGAAACCAAAAAAAATATATTTTTCCTACAAATAGAGAGGACTTAAAAAACTCAACACTAGTTAAAATTTAATTTGAAATAGCCTTAGTGAAGGAGCTATAATTTCGCTTATCTGCTAGTTGTCATATAGATTTAATGGCCTAAATCCAAGCAATCTCTTTTCCAAACGATTGTTATGGTTCTCTCTAAAAAAGGAAGAAAAGGACAAGAAAATTGCTTTGCATCTGTTCAACGTAATACTGTTGCCAACTTATTTGCTACTCGGTACAATAGAAGTCAATTTCTTTATGTTACATATTAGTTGAATTTCTTTGGGTTCCTACCACCTTCCCACTTTACATTTACTCGATACACAATCTGTGTGTTTCCATGTCAAAGTTGAAGCTATGTAAGCAACTTGCCTACTTGAAATTACATGAGCATCACTTGGGACGTGTGCATCTATTTCTAGGCCAATCTATTGACCAAGTAAAAACATTGGTCCATGAACTATTTGAAATGATAACCTGGCCGTTCATTTTCCCTTTTTTTAGATCTTGAGTCCTTAAACTTTGCTAATGTCTCAAATAGGTCCTTTTGTAATCAGTAGCAACTGTTAACAAAAAGCTGATTTGATTGTAGGTAGTTTGCAAAGGCACTCTCCCTCAGACAACGATGCCTAGTTGACAAGGACACAACAGATTGATGCCTAGTTGAAATAATAGATCCTCCAACTATAAAGCCAATACTTGATCTATCTAAGTAGCAAGTAGATCCTCCAACTTTCATTCATGTGAAACAGAAAAGTAGGCCCCTCAATTATCACAAAAGTGACAAGATATTCAATTATGCTTCAATATTTTTTAGCATGGTTGACAGCTGACACTTCTACTGCAGAAGAGGTGGAAGGAAAACCCATAGCACCACTAGGAGGAGATTAAGCATGTCGTATTTTAAATTGATTGATGTTCATGAAGTTTTAAATAATAATTAAGAAATCTGAAGGCCTTGCAAACCTGTTAAGCATGATTTTATCCATCAGTTAAAATGGCTTGATTTGCAAATTGGCCCACATAATTTACTACTTCACTTTACTTTGATTTGCAAAGTGGCACCTGTAGTTTTGAAAATACAAATTTGCCACTGTGGTTTCTTATGTCTTTGAAAAATGAATTGGGTAAAAAACCAAAAGCAATGGAAATGGAAATTACGAGGGCTATTATATATATATATATATATATATATAAGATAATTCTGAAGGAATCTGAGAAACAGGAATTGCATTGCAAGAAATCTAGAAATTGCAGGAGCCAATTTGAAAATTTTAAATTGTGAGGGCCAATTTGCAAATATTACTAAACTATAGGAAAATAAATCAATATAATTAATTATTATATATTTCCTATTCATTATCAGTTTAAAGTATCTCTTCCACCGAAAGAAACAAGAATAGCAAGCTAAAGAAAGGAAAAAGGCGCTAAACGTAGTTGAAGGACTTTGCTGCTTTAGTGATACTTGAATGAACTACTTGACGCTTTGTCAAAAATTAAGAAAATTTTAAATGTTGATTAGGCATCAAGCTGATGCATCCCTCTTGACTAGGAATCAACTGATAAAATTTAAGAACTCAATATTTATAGAAATGGTTCACGCATAGTTGTCAATTCTCTAATAATTTAAGGACCAATGATGTGTTTAACCTTTGATATATCTATCATGATTTAGGAAAGGGCCAATGCAACATGCATGCAGTGGATGTTCAAGGAAAGGTTTACTGATCAGTTAATACGAAAACAAAATCTATTGGAGATTATTGCAAATATTTTTAGTAACTCAAAGAGTGTATAGTTTATTTCAAAAATAGTGTAAACATGGTTTATTTGCAGGTAATAGTTTTTGCTTTAAAATGGTCACTAATTTTAAGCAGCTAACGGATACTAAGACAGATATATATAAGTCCTCACCTTAACAACATCATCTAACCCACGTGCTTCCTGCATTAGCTTTGCACCTTTGTCTTTAAGGACACTGGCAACGAGAAAAACTGTGATAGGCAAAGGGCCATCTGATGTTTTAAATCCATTTTTCATATTATCCCTTTCATATTTCCCAAATTGCCGTATTGCTTTAACTTTTGCTTTAGATCCAAAATTCTTTTCAGCGGCAAACGCTGGTTTTTCATACATGGAGAACAGATCTGGGTGGTATTCTAAAGCCCACATCATCTGTATGAAAATTACATGGTAGTTATCAGTGAGCCATAAACAATAGCATTAACCCATAAATCATGAAAAAAAAAAATGAAAATGAGATATCTTAGTAGCCCCGTCCACATAGGGATTCCGTCTACTCCCAATCTTTACATGATGAAATTAGGAACTGATTATCTACTTATATGAAAATAGTAAATTGAAACAACCTCACGTCTAAGTAGATTGATGGACCTAAATAGACAATGCTGCACAAGGATAACAACCACCATCTGTATTAGATCAACTAGAGCAAAAGCCATATTACTAAACCTGCTCCATGGACTACTAAATAGATACAAATTGTACCACAACTAGTTTATTATAACTAGATGTTCAATGAAGCTGAAAGAACAATATAGGATGTGAGCAACACAACATTGGAAAACACCACAAGCAACTGAATAAATAACTGATGAGGTTGGTAATATTACTCAAAGCTATTTATTCATCACTTCTATTACATTTGATAATGTACATAAGAAATGCATCTTAGCGTAAATCATGTAGTTTGCAAGAAGCCAGTATTTTATACGTTAGTAGTATTTTCTGAACAATCTGTCATCGTTGCAAATATAGGTAAAAGTATAACCATCTAAACTTAATTCATATAGATGATAAAAAAAGCATGATAATATATCAGCGCTTGAGTTGACAGATTTCCCATGTAAAAGAAGATACATACAGTAACGAAGTTCATCAAAGTTTTAATCAGATTTCAATACCTCCCAAAGATATAAAGAATCACCAAAGGATAATTCTCGGCGGAACAACACCATGAACATGCGAACAGCAAATAGATAACCACCTCCACCTATTTTTTCTGATTAAAAAATGAAACTGTCGTTACCTCCGTTAATGGGAAAAGAGCGGTAACAATGAGAAAGAGTGAAAGGAACATACACTCAGTAAATTGACAGCTCTCATCCTTGGAAAATAGAAAGAAAAGAAACTCTAGTGATTCATAAAGAGCTGATAGTAAACTAGAAACAAACTACAAAAATTTGGAAATGAACTATAAAGCATGTCTAACACCTAGTTCTCCACAATATAGAAGGTTTGTGTTTCTTGTTGATTTAATTTTACTTGTAAATGTTAGAATAGAGGAAAAGAAAGAGAGAAAAGATGTGAAACCCTATAAGAGTTACATTGTATTAATCAACTTATCTATTACATGGTAGAAAATATCTCTATATATAGAAAAGTATTGAGTACATAATAATAAAGTCTAACTATTACTAAGTCTAACATTTAAATATAACCATTACAAATTCCAACACTCCCCCTCAAGCTCAACTTAGATTGGCCCAAAGTGAAGATGAGCTTTAGTTCCTTCGTAGAGGCAATAAAGTGGGTTCCTCCACATAGAGGATGGATGGAGGAGAAGAGGGAAGAGAACTGGGCAAGGCATTCGACAGTGTAAATTGGGAAATGATGAGGCGATAAGATGGGTTGAGGAAATGTTGTGTGGGTGTTGGGATTTGAAGATAGGCTTCTCTCATTGGTTAGCGGTGACAGCAGAGTAGGGATGGCAAGAAAGCTCATTCCCGACTCGGTCGTTAGAATATACAGAAATAAACTTGCACTAACCTCAAACAAGCCAAATTTTCAGCTTAGCATGAACTTTTGGGTAGCCACACGGTTTCGGTGCCTTAGCCCTAAACACAAGAGAATAGGAAACTTCCCCTTGCTTTCGGTGTTCGGAAGGTGTTACGTCGAGAAAAGAAAATAATGCGAATTGAGACACAATTGCAAAACAAGAGTTACCCTCATGCGAGGCGTGATCTAATTTCTTCAAGTAGAAAAAACGACTGGACCCCAGGAGATTATCCATGTCTCCAAGCTACAACTCTCATAAATCTCCAAGGTGAGCTTCCTCTCCAAGCAAGTTGGGTTTCTACTTCTCACTAGTCCTCCTTTTATTAGTTTAAGGTGGCTTAGAGTAACAATTACATGACAAGGTAGTTAGAATATTCTAACTACTTTAATAACTTAAAAGCTGAAAAGCTAAAAGCAAAATAAAATGCTAATAACTAAAATGATTGCGTAGGCTTTGATTGCGCTGGCACCTGGGCTGAGCCTTGTTGGGTCGGATGCGCCGTCTACATTATCTCCGAGCACACCGCGATGAAGCAACAAAATTAGCTAATGGTTGATTGGTTCATGACAGTGTTAGTTGACTCCGGCACTAAATTTGACAATTGATTGTTGCAATGTTTCAAATTTCGGTCCAGCAACTTGTCGGTACGGTACTGGTGAATCGAGCGGCAATGGACAGAAGGAAGGCGGGTAGTGCTGGAAGCGAAGCTTCCGCCGGCGCTGGAACATATTCCAGAGCCGCTGCTGGCGCCCGCTGCCTCCCTTCGCCGTCCGCCTATAACCCATGCTCTAATGGCTGTTCCGGGACTGGACAACCATCGAACTAGTACCGTACCAGACTTTTCATCCTGTATGGAATGGTTCCTTGAACTAGGATTGTTGTACCCATGGTTCCAAAACTCGGTCCGGCGGCTGACCGGACTGGTACATACCGCCGGTACCGTACCGGTGCCGGATCAAAACCGGCGGTGCCCTAGCAAGCAGTAGACGGAGAGGTGGGCGGAACGAAGCTTCCGCCGCCCGCCTCGCCGCCTGCCGCTTGCTCCGATTGCTCCAAGGGTGTCCGGTGCCGGTCCCTCACCAGACCGGTACAAACCGGCCGGTACCGAACCGATTTTTGAATCCATGGTTGAATTTGCTTTGTGGGAGCAAACACATGAGTTGAATTTGCTTTGTATGATCTGAAGAAGGGTTGATTACTCCTATGTAACACTCAAGAGGTATGCTGGGACATTGTGATCATCAAAGAGCCTTTGAAAGAGGTTGTTCTAGCTTTTCTAGGGCCATCACATGCAGGCCGTAATGTATGTCACGATTGTGATGGCTCTTAGTCTGTTTTGCAAAATCCACAAATTGCTTTATGGCCAGGCCGTGATCTGCTTCACGGTTGTAATATGACATTATAGGCAAGCCGCTGTGATCTCTGTCATGGCTGTGATCCTTTCAACTGGAATCAAGTAGGACATCCAAGGGCTTCATGACCATAATTTGGCGTCTCGGGCAGGTCGTGAAGAAACCCAGATTATTTTACAAACTTCACAGATTGCTTCCTGCCGTGATGTATGTCATGGCCATGATATGCAAAAAAATTTTAGGGGCAAGGGATTTGTGCTACATCATCGAGATAATGCTACTTTATTAATTTAATTAACAATTATTCCATAATAACATTGCTCTACCTAAAGCACAAATCAAGATTACTTGATTATCTCAATTTTTTTTTCAAAAGTAAAGACATTATTTGGCATCTTTGTTAAAATTTTCAAATTTTACAATCTTTAATAATCAAAAGGCATCAATAATTATGCTCCATCTATTTTACATAGTCAGAGCCCTTCTTCGTGTCTTTGTTTTGTTCTATGCAGTCTGCTCATCCTTTTGAATGTTTTTATTTCAACTAGGGTTTTAGGCTTGGTCACGACAAGCTCAACCTTCTCTCTATTCAATGCATCTTCTATAGATACTACTATAGTCAAACGGAACATTGTTGTTATGATCCTCTTCAATGTCTTCACTTTGTTTTGGCTAATGTTATTTTATTTGAGTCAATTTCTTTTCACTCTGACCCCTTGCAATCTAGCTCCCCTTACCATCACCTTCAGTGTCACAACCAACTTTGTTCCAATTTTGTCAGAGCCTTCTACACGTGTTGTTCCCACTTGTCTAGCTCCTCGGTTGCAATCACTATAATCCTCACCTCCTCTAAAAGTTAAAATAGACGCCCTCAGTGACCAATAACTCTACCTCCACCAATGTTTCTTTATCCATAAAATTACCATGAGATACACAATTCATATTGCTCTTTGCAAAAAATTCTCCACTAGCAATCATATTAATAGATGTCAGTCTTGCCAATTGAACATCCATTCAATCATCTTTGTGACAGTAAATGCAAATTAATATGTTCAAAACATATAATAGAAGGAAGGGTATCTACTCCTTAAATGGCTAGATTTTCAAACATTTATAAAATAGAATTGCACATAGTTACTTTGAACTTAAATATGAAAAAATATTATTCTGAAAGAAATTCTTCTTTAGCTTATCTGCATGTATACCTAGGTGTTCATGAAGCCTTGGGTCCAGAACTTGAATAATTGAAGCAAGACTTTGGAGTTGATTCTCCACTCCAACAGATTTCTCAGTACATCTGAAATTTCCTCGCTTTAAAATTTCAAATGGCCAGGTGATTAAAAGACAAATTAAGCATGTTAATAAAAACAAAAGTTTTATCCAAGAAGCATTTTAATTTAGCATTGAGATAGTTTACTTTGGATATCACAGTTAAATAATCAATAAATCTTGTTATTCTGAAAAGTAAATATGCTAGTTACAACGTGAAGAAACAAAGGTCGCAATAACAAAAAATTTAGAGCCTCCGATAAACAAAAAGCAAACAGAAGGGCTGTATTTGGAAGTCTAATTAGTATTCCCTACAAAAGCAAATTTAGTGAGTGAACAATTAGGGATTAATTGGATTTTTTTTTTCTTTGGAGCATAAATTGCATTCTTAATATTTTTGAATACCTGAACGAACTCTTTGTGGGAGTCCAATATTAAATCTTAAAAGCATATGTAATCACTAGATGTTTTTGGAGTTCAACTACATTTATTTCCAATGTGGATTCCTACTCCCCTGAGCAGAAATAAGCAACCATAACATCGACCAATTGGCATGACAGATTTTTGAAGAACTTTCTTATTTGGGTTAATACTGTATTGGCAATAAACTTTGACCTTCATTTGATATTGGCACATAAACTTCCAATAGTTTCAATTTAGTACACAAATTTGCAAAGTATTTCAATTTGGTCATTTTGCACAATTATTTTGATGGCCACCGGTGGAAGATAATGAATTCGCTACCATGGCATTACCATGTCATCTTCCAACATCAATGGTAGATGGCATGGCAGTATCAGGTAGCCACATTAGTAAGCTGTATGGCATAAGTTGTTCAATCAGTCCAATCTAAACTAAATTGATCTGACCCAATCAAAAGCGAACTTGAATTCAAAAAAAAAAATACCGCAAACCAAAATTATTTAGTTTGGTTCAATTTGACCAACCAAATTTTATTTTTTTTTAATATTTTACATTATAATAATTATTATTATAAGTAAAAAAGTTTTACAATAAAAAAATTAATATAAAATTAATAAATAATTACTAAAATTTTGGTTTATTGAACCCAAAATTTGTGTGTTGAACTAAAAACCGAACATAAAATTAAAAAAAAAAATCAAACAAAACTGATCAAATTCAATTTGAATAAAAACTAAAACTGAAATTTGATTAGAAAATTAAACAAAACAATTAAATTAATTTAATGGAATAACCGAACAAAAAATCTTTTGAAATTGACAATCTTATGCACATAAAAACCATTTAAATCCTAAAATGTAGATCATATTAACTTTCCCTAACAAAAAAAAGGAGCCATAAATAATAACAATCTTGATAGGAATTCAGAGTACGCTACCACTACTACTAACCTAGAGACCAGCACTAGCTAAGTCACTGGGTCTTTGGAACTACATCTAAGCCACCACAAAAAAGACATCAACTGAAGAGATAGAATGAGGTCACTTTATGAATATAACAAAACATAGCACCAATTTGCAATTGTGCCATGACCAAGAACAAAGAGCCCATAAACTTAAACATAGTCATATAGCAAAAGATTCTATACAAGTGTTACGCCCCAAAGCGCCACCCAGGACCCACGCAGGGAATCCCAGCCTCGAGATGCAACAACACTGTACCTGGTAAGACGACACGAAGCCAAGAGGTACAGAATAGAATAAAGTGACATAAGGCCGACCCGGCCACAAATATCCAGAATATAAACCAATAGACATAAGACTGGCGCAGTGGTCAACAGAGTCATAACAACTAGACCGATGTAGCGGTCAACAAGTCTGATAACAATAATATATAATAACAACAACAGAACATATGCAGCTCAACCCACCTAGACTGGCAGTCAAGATCTAACTATCTAAGGTGCTCCAAATGGAACCGCGTCTGAACATGGAGGCAAGTTAAAGGGGTGTTAGCCGGAGGCTAAGTAGGGATAAATCAAAGTATATGGTGCATGATCAGATAGGAGAAGTTACCAAGAAATATAACCAAAACTCTACATGTCTCATATAGAGTATAGTCAAACTCAAATACGTATCAACATACGTGTCATCATACACAGGTAAAACTGGGAGTTGATACAACAGTGGTCCACGACCCGCAACTCTATAAGATAGAATGGTCTCTACTGATGGCTCCCCGAACAGTAGAGACGATCATCCGTCGACAACCCGCTAGTGTAGCGTCCTACACTCAGTACAACCCATCTCATCGGGTTGTCATATCCGAGACCTCAAGCCTATAACACGGGACTCTCTTGGTCTATCACTGGCACAGTGAGACGATCACACAGCGTCTCCAGAATATAACAAGCAGTATCCGAGGTACACTGGACTATCTATCGCTGGATATCCAGCCCTCAATGTATGTATACATAACTCATACCACTACCCACTACTGACTAACATGCAGTACCAAATACTCATACTGTGTTTCAGGCAAGCAAGTTATGTCAACAGGTATTAGACTAGAGCAGAACAGAATTAGAACAGTAATCAACCGTAATATCAACAATAAGAAGGTGGCGCTAACTAAACATGCGGTTAGCACTGTAACAAAGGAAAGAAGGTAGAATCCCTACATCAAACAGCAGATAAACGGTAATACAGATCCAACCGGATAATCACGTAGTCAGTCAACCGATCCTAACAGGTAAATCATGTGTAAGTCCACATATCATGCTAATCCACTTATAAATGTCATTATTGGGTAATCATGTTCAGATGCAGGTTATTTAACAGGTTCCGTTTGTTTATTAAACATGTGTCCAGATTTATTCACATGGGTTCGTATAAATACGCGTACGGAGTCGAGTCGGGGTACTAACCTGTTTCACAGCTATGTGCGAACGCAAATCACCGCAAGGAGGCCGGAATACGCAAGAACCAACCACGCATGCGTAAATCGAGGCGACAGCACAAACTTCGAGGTTCGCCGGAACAGTGTTTCCAGTGGCGGATCAGAACTTTCCGGTAGTCAAAGTAAAGTCGACGCCGAGAGGAGCTCGGTCGTACGGTCAGCTTCATGAAAGGGCGCCAGAATAGCCAAAAATCTGAAGGAAACCGCGGGCAGCGGCGTTCGCATAAGTCGCCGGAGATGGGGACGGTGACGCCGGAAAATGGCTGGGAGGAAGCGGAAACGTTCGCCGGAGAAGACGGAGGCTCGCCGGAGTCGCCGAAGGTGAGGCGCGGCTAGATCTAGGTTTGCACGCGTCTCCAGTCGCCAATCACGTTCACGTGGAAGAGGAGGAGGGAAAACAACACCGGACAGCCCACTAGACCAGAGCCGCGTCGTTGCCGGCACCAGATCCCGCCGGAGGAGTCGCCGGACGCCAAGGAGATGGGGCGAGGAGACGAAATCCAAAGAGGAAGGCGAGCATTCATTCGGTGAAGGAAGAATGAGCTCGGTGAAGAGAGAAATAAGGGATGGGAGCGGTGAGGTCATGGGCGCACAAGGGAAAACGGCACGCGTGACAGACAGAGATGGGAGTAGTGATGGGTTTGACCACCGCACAGTGACCCTTCCAATCAGCCTTTATTTAATAATATTTTATCTTATTAAAATTTTCTCTCTTTTGTCCGGACTCGTCACGGACATAAAAACAAGCATCTGATGTAGAGAAAGAGCGAAGTCATAAAACAGCTGGGAGTGCAAAGATAGAAAATCAGGTCTGAAGAATTTGGTCCCCAAATTCCAAACAGATTTATTAACGGTAATTAAACAGGATTACAAAAGCAGTAATACAACAGTCACTCGTACAAACATCACTCGTCTACTCCTCCATCTCTGGAAACAAATCCGGATGTATCCTCATAAATTAGTCCTCACGTTCTCAAGTAGCCTCGCTCTCAGGATAATTCTTCCATTTGACTTTAACTTTAATCAGACTGATCACTTTATTTCTTAGTTAATGCTCTTTGCGATCTAGAATTTCTACAGGCATCTCTGCATATGAGGCATCCTGCCTAACATGAACAATACCATGAGTCAACACATGGGATGGATCTGTTATGTACTTGCGCAACATGGACACGTGAAATACCAGGTGAATATGTGTATACATTGGTGGAAGTGTTAGTCGGTAGGCAACGGGTCCAACTCTCTCCAGTATCCCGAAGGGGCCAATATACCGCGGAGCTAACTTACCAGAATACTCAAATCTAGTCCTTCCCTTCTTTGGAGAAATCTGTAGAAATACATGATCACCGACATCAAACTCAAGTGGACGTCGTCTCTTGTCCGCATAACTCTTCTGTCGGCTTTGAGCAGTTAGTAATCTCTGTCTAATAATCTGGACCCTTTCAGCATCCAATTCCAACATAGCCGGTCCCAACACACGGCTTTCACCTGCTTCGTCCCATAAAACCGGGGATCTAAACCTTCTGTCGTATAAAGCCTCGAAAGGCGCCATCTGAATTGCAAATTCTACCATGTGTAGGTGGTATTCCCATTCATCTGTAAAGTCTAAGACGATAGCCCGGAGCATATCCTCTAGTGTCTATATAAGCCGTATTGAACCGCAGTTCAGTTCCCAAAACCTTCTATAAGCTGCCCCCAAAATCTAGATGTGAATCGTGGGTCTCTATCAGAAATAATGCTGGCAGGAACCCCATGTAGCCGTAGAATCTCACTACAGTACAACCTTGTCAGCTTGTCCATAGAATAAGTCTTTCTGATAGACAAGAAGTGGGCTGACTTGGTCAACCGGTCAATGATCACCCAAATCGAGTCGTGGCTAGTGCGTGACATTGGGAGATCTGTCACGAATTTCATGGTAATGTGTTCTCACTTCCACTCGGGGATCGGAATACTCTGCAATAGTTCCGAAAGTTTATTAAGCTCAATCTTCACTAGCTGGCATACTAGACAGCGTCCAATATATTCCGTCACGTCTCTTTTCATTCTTTCCCACCAATAAGAATTCCACATATCCCTATACATCTTCGTGACACCAGGATGTACCGCGAATCTTGACTTGTGTGCCTCTTCCAGTAATTCTTCCTTAATAGCCTCAAGCATCTTGAGTAAATTCTTTTCTCTTGCCCTTTGTGATAATAGACTGTAAATACCAATCATTTGGTTGAGCCTCAATAATTCTCTGCACAATAGAAGACTGTGTCATCATCATGGCTAAGCATCCGTGCTCAGTGGGCACACAACCTCAACACCTAAATTTGTCACCTGTTTGGCCAACTCAGTAGGTGCTACCCTTAGATGTGCTAACATTCCTGCATACTTCCTACTTAACGCATCAGCCACTATATTGGGCTTTACCCCAAGTGGTAATTAATCGTGCAATCGTAATCCTTCAGGAATTCCACCCATCTTTACTGCCTCTCATTTAACTCCTTTTGTGAAAATAAATACTTCAGACTTTGATGATCCGTAAAAATTTCAAAGATAACGCCATATAAATAATGCCGCCAAATTCTAAGGGGCGAATACCACAGCAGCTAACTCCAAATCGTACACCAGATAATTCTTTTCATGTACCTTGAGTTGACGTGAGGCATAAGCTATAACTTTATCATATTGCATCAATACAGCATCTAGACCTTGAAAAGATACATTTTGTATAAACTGTATACCCCTCATTATCTGTCGGAAGTACCAATATAGGTGCACTGATTAGTCTTTTTTCAATTCCATAAAGTTGTTCTCACAATTTTCATCCTAGAAAAAACTTAACTTCCTTTTTCGTCAAATTCGTGAGTGGAGTAGCAATTTTAGAAAATCTCTCAACAAATTTCCTATAATATCCAGCAAGTCCAAGAAAACTCCGAACCTCAGCCACAGTCTTTAGACTTTCCCACTCTACGATAACCCTAATTTTCTCAGGGTCCACAGCAACACCTTCTCCAGAAACTTCTCCAGAAATTACATGCCCTAAGAAAGTAACCTCACTTAGTCAAAAGGTACACTTGCTATACTTAGCATATAATTGCTCTCTCCTCAGAGTTTCCAGCACAAGCCTAAGATGTTTCTTGTGCTCTGCTCTGCTCCGAGAATAAATCAATATATCATCAATGAAAACGACGACAAACTGATCAAGATAATTGATGAACACGCGGTTCATCATATCCATAAAGGCCGCTCGAGCATTTGTCAGACACATCCTCTCCACGGATCCTTAACTGGTGATAACCTGATCTCAAGTCAATTTTCGAATAGACACAAGTGCCCTTAAGCTGATCAAATAAATCATCAATCTGTGGCAAAGGGTACTTATTCTTGACCGTCACTGCATTCAACTGTTTGTAGTCAACACACAGCCGAAATGAGCCATCCTTTTTCTTCATGAATAGGGCTGCGTTTGGAGTCCGCGTTTCGGCGGCTTCTGCGTTTGCGGGCAGCCAAACTTGGGAAGCTAACGCGTTTGGAGAACCGCTTCTCAGTCCCCGACTGAGAAGTTTTACTGTTTGCGGGAAGCGGGCGGAAGGCAGCTTTTGCAGACTAAGAAGCCGCTGTGACTCCTTCGCCCGTCGCGCCTCCCCTCTCACGCGCGATCTCGTCGACTCCCTGCGACTCCTTCGCCCATCGCCGAACCGCCTTCGCCCGTCGCCGGACCGCTCCTCCTTTCCCTCGTCGGCACACCGCCGTCGCAGTCGCCAAACCGCCCCTCCTTCGCTCGCCGCACCACCCGTCTCCTTCGCCTTTCGCTGTACCGTTCGTCGCCCCATCTGCAATCTGGAGCTCCGTCCGTCGCCGTCGCCCGTCGCCAGTCGCCCATCGCTCGTTGCCTTCGCTCATCGTCTCCCGTAGCCAGTCGCCCATCGCCTGTCGCCTTCGATCGTCGTCGTCTGTCGCACTTTCGTTCGTCACCGCCCGATTTCGCCGTCCGTCGCCGCCCGATTTCGCCGGCCGTCGCCCCCGTCCGTCGCCCGACGAGCCGTCAGCAAGGGGAAGGGGCGTATTTTTTTAATTTTTTTTAATTTTTTATGTATAGTTATATTAATTAATACTAATTTATAAAATTAAAATAATAAAAAATACATTAATGAATACTAATTTTTATTTATTATTATATTAAATAATTTTAAATTATAAAATATATTAAATAATTTTTATTTATTATTTATTATAATAAAAATTAAATTATAGATATTATTAGTATGATACCCTAAGTAATTTTAAATTTTAAGAATAAATTAGAAAACATTTCTTAATAAAATCGAACAGCACAGCAAAACAGCTCACAGTTGCTTATCAGACCAGCTAATACACCCAAACAGCCTCAGCTTTTTAGACCAGCTCTATTCAGACCAGCCACCAGCCAGAAGCTCCAGCCACTCCAAACTGGCCCTAGGACAGGGGCACCCCAGGGAGAAGCGTTGAGTCTGATAAATCCCTTATCAAGAAGCTCTTGTAACTGAACTTTTAGCTCCTCGAGTTCACGTGGCGTCATCCAATAAGGTGCTCTAAAGATAGGCGCCGTGCCAGACTGGAGATCAATAGTAAAATCAATAGCTCGGCTTGGGGGTAGTCCAGGTAAGTCCTCAGGAAATACATCAGGGAATTTTCTGACAACTAGTACACGGTCAATAGAGATTGGGGTCTGATCCCCTGCATCAACAATAGACATAAGAAACTCATGACATCCTCTGTTAATTAATTTTCTGGCTTGCATCGCAGAAATGATAGGAGCAATCTAACCAGATACTACGGTGAATGTATATGACATATAACCATGACCTTTGAATACCACCGTGCAGTCATCGCAGTCTACAACTACGCGGTTATAACGAAGCCAGTTCGTACCCAGAATAATCTCGAAATCTGAGAACTCCAGTAACATCAGATCCGAGCAAATAACCAATCCATTAAAACTCAGAGGGCATTGCTGTACCTCCAAGTATGATCGTAGTGTACCAGATGGTACAGACATGGTCATGTCATACTGAGATAAAACAGGTTCTAGTCCCAATTTCCGCACAAAAGCATATGAAACGAACGAATGCGAGCTACCGGTATCAATTAATAAGCATGCAGGTATATCATAAATAGCAACAACGGCCCGAAAGTCCTCGGAAGGCGCTGCATTAGTCCCTCGCGCAATAAGAGGGTCCAGCCCCCGAATGAAGTGATTCGACCGAACCACTACAGTAAGTACCATATTTGAAAACATCTTTGCCAATCGTTGAAATTCCGCCAAATACTCAGCAACCGAACGGCCATTCTACTCCAAGGTCATAAACTGGTGCCGTAAAGTCTCCCGATCAGTCTCTGGGAAATACTCAGTGTGATCGTATATTCTGGAGACACTGTGTGTTCGTCTCAGTGTGCCAGTGATAGACCAAGAGAGTCCCATGTTATGGGCTTGAGGTCTCGTATATGGCAACCCAATGAGATGGGTTGTACTGAGTGTAGGACGCTACACTAGCGGGCTATCGACGGACAGTCGTCTCTATTGTTCGGGAAGCCATCAGTAGGGACCACTCTATCTTATAGAGTTACGGGCATGCACCATATACTTTGATTTATCCCTACTTAGCCTCCGGTTAACCCCCTTTGACTTGCCTCCAGGTTCAGACGCGGCTCCATCTGGAGCACCTTAGATAGTTAGATCTTGACTGCCAGTCTGGGTGGGTTGAGCTGCATATGTTCCGCTGTTGTTATTATATATTATTGTTATTAGACTTGTTGACCGCTGCGCCAGTCTTGTTATCTGTTGGTTTGTTGACCGCTGCGTCGGTCGTGTTATCTGTTGGGTTTGTGGACCGCTGCGCCGGTCCTGTTATTGTTGTTTCTGTTAACCGCTGCGTTGGTCTTATATCAATGCTATTGTATCTGGATATTTGTGGCCGGGTTGGCCTTTGGGTATGTTATTTTATTCCGTTTTGTACCTCTGTTGTCATGTTGATTTGTCATGTACAGTGTTGTTGCGTCCCAAGGTCCGGGATTCCCGGCGTGGGTCCTGGGTGGCGCTCTGAGGCGTAATAATTTTGGTATCAGAGCATGGTTTAGGATCTTATATGGAACATAAGGACTTAGGATAAACACTAGGATTTAAGGTGTGCGTTAGTGTTAGTTGCATTTGATTATGATGACCTGTGATTTTAATTAACGTGACCGTTTGTTGTTGGTGGTGCATTATAGGAAATGGCACCAAAAAAAAGTTCTCGCTTTGGTCGGATGGCGGGTTTAGCCCGGGAAGCATTAAGTGCACCCCTCAGTTGGATGCGGAAGGCTTCAGGTTCTGGCAGTGAGCGAAGGGAAGAACCCTCTGTGGCTGCCCCACGTATTCAATGCGACGACGATGTTAATGAAGTGGGAAGTAGATGACATACTCCAGAGCCTCCGGTCCAAGAGCCGCCACGGCGTAGAGCGCGTGAAACTCCCTCGACTGCAACGTTGGAGTTAGTGTCTCGCTTTACTTCCATGGGGGAGCAATGGTTCAGGGTATTTTCTGGGCAACCGGACCCGAAGGAAGCGACGCGGTGGTTAAAAAGCGTCACAGATACCTTGAATATATTACAGTGCCCAAATGATCAGAGGGTAATGTTGGCAGTTTACTTCTTTTCTGATGACGCCCAGGACAGGTTCGAGGGACTCGAACACACCGTTGGTGCAGCCCGTTACGATTGGGAAGTTTTATGCGAGGCATTCCACACTGAGTATTTTCCAGAGACTGATCGAAAGACTTTACGGCACCAGTTTATGACCTTGGAGCAGAATGGCCGTTCGGTCACTGAGTATTTGGCGGAATTTCTACGAGTGGCAAAGATGTTTTCGAATATGGTACCTACTGTAGTGGCTCGGTCGAACCACTTCATTCGGGGGCTGGACCCTCTTATTGCGTGAGGGACTAATGCAGCGCCTCCCGAGGACTTCCGGTCCGTTGTTGCTATGGCCCGCTGAACTGAAAAGACCGAGAAGGCCATCGAGCAGAAAGGCCACAAAGGCAAAGCACCCGCCTCGAGCCACTCTAGGGATTCTGGGTTTTCTGCGAGCCGAAGTCCGCCTACGCAGCGACCTAGTGCTCGATCTATTCAGCCAGGTCGAAAATCATGGGCCCCTGGGTCCATGTCTACGCGTTCTTTTCAGTCGCCCCTGCCGAGTGTTGGGTCTTCTCCGGATACGAGGGTGTGCTACTCGTGTGGCGAA
The DNA here is from genome assembly GCA_027563935.2 of Costus lasius. Classification (NCBI taxonomy): domain Eukaryota; kingdom Viridiplantae; phylum Streptophyta; class Magnoliopsida; order Zingiberales; family Costaceae; genus Costus; species Costus lasius. Next base: position 162,751,668 of record CM050447.1, on the reverse strand, counting down.
ATTGGACACATCTCTCGGGACTGTCCTCTTCAGTTCGTCCAGTGTCATTACTGCCACGATATGGGACATTACAAGAGTAATTGCCCAAGTACGGGGAAGCAGCCCCAACATGCTCCGAGTACTCAGAGATCTGCACCTGCTCGACGAGGACAGCCCTGACCTCCTCGTCGTGGTCATACTGCACCGACTCCTCAAAACCCGGCTGACACAAATCCCCATGACCGGACAGGCTTATGTGTTGACAGAACAGGATGCCCAGCGTGAGTCTGGCAACGTCATGCGAGGTATTATTACACTTTATAATATACCTGCATGCTTATTAATTGATACCGGTAGCTCGCATTCGTTTGTTTCATATGCTTTTATGTGGAAATTGGGACTAGAACCTGTTTTATCTCAGTATGACATGACTGTGTCTGTACCATCTGGTGGTACACTACGATCATACTTAGAGGTACAGCAGTGCCCTCTGAGTTTTTAATGGATTGGTTATTTGCTTGGATCTAATGTTACTGGAGTTCTCAGATTTCGAGATTATTCTGGGTATGAACTGGCTTCGTTATAATCGCGTAGTTGTAGACTACGATGACTGCACAGTGGTATTCAAAAGTCATGGTTATATGGTATATACATTCACCAGAGTATTTGGTCAGATTGCTCCTATCATTTCTGCGATGTAAGCTAGAAAATTAATTAACAGTGGATGTCATGGGTTTCTTATGTCTATTGTTGATACGGGGGATCAGACCCCGATCCCTATTGACCGTGTACCAATTGTCAAGAAATTACCTGATGTATTTCCTGAGGACTTACTTGGACTACGCCCAAGCCGAGCTATTGATTTTACTATTGATCTCCAGCCTGGCACGGCGCCTATCTCTAGAGCACCTTATCGGATGGCGCCACGTGAACTCGAGGAGCTAAAAGTTCAGTTATAGGAGCTTCTTGATATGGGATTTATCAGACCCAGCGCTTCTCCCTGGGGTGCCCCTGTCCTATTCATGAAGAAAAAGGATGACTCATTTCGGTTGTGTATTGACTACAGACAGTTGAATGCAGTGACGGTCAAGAATAATTGTCACGGATTGATGATTTATTTGATCAGCTTAAGGGCACTTGTGTCTATTCGAAAATTGACTTGAGATCAGGTTATCACCAGTTAAGGATCCGTGGAGAAGACGTGTCGAAGACTGCCTTTCGAACACGTTATGGGTATTACGAGTTTCTAGTTTTGCTCTTCGGTCTAACAAATGCTCCAACGGCCTTTATGGATATGATGAACCGCGCGTTTATCAATTATCTTGATCAGTTTGTTGTGGTTTTCATTGATGATATACTGATTTATTCTCGGAGCAGAGTAGAGAACAAGAAACATCTTAGGCTTATACTAGAAACTCTGAAGAGAGAGCAATTATATGCTAAGTATAGCAAGTGTGTCTTTTGGCTAAGTGAGGTTACTTTCTTAGGGCATGTAATTTCTGAAGAAGGTATTGCTGTGGACCCCGAGAAAATTAGGGCTATCGTGGAGTGGGAAAGTCCAAAGACTGTGGCAGAGGTTCGGAGTTTTCTTGGACTTGCTGGATGTTATAGGAAATTTGTTGAGGGATTTTCTAAAATTGCTACTCCACTCACAAATTTGACGAAAAAGGAAGTTAAGTTTTTTTGAGATGAAAATTGGGAGAACAGCTTTATAGAATTGAAAAGAAGACTAATCAGTGCACCTATATTGGTACTTCCGACAGATGATGAGGGGTATACAGTTTATACAGATGCATCTTTTCAAGGTTTAGGTGTTGTATTGATGTAATATGATAAAGTTATAGCTTATGTCTTACATCAACTCAAGGTACATGAAAATAATTATTCGGTGCACGATTTGGAGTTAGCTGCTGTGGTATTCGCCCTTAGAATTTGGCGGAATTATTTATATGGCGTTACCTTTGAAATTTGTATGGATCATCAAAGTCTGAAGTATTTATTTTTACAAAAGGAGTTAAATATGAGATAGCGAAGATGGGTGGAATTCCTGAAGGATTACGATTGCACGATTAATTACCACCTGGGTAAAGCCAATATGGTGGCTGATGCGTTAAGTAGGAAGTCTGCAGAAGTATTAGCGCATCTAAGGGTAGCACCTACTGAGTTGGCCAGACAGATGGTAGATTTAGGTGTTGAGGTTGTGTGCCCCACTGAGCACGAATGCTTAGCCGTGATGATGGCACAGTCTTCTATTATGCAGAGGATTATTGAGGCTCAACCAAATGATTGGTATTTACAGTCTATTATCACAAAGGGCAAGAGAGAAGAATTTACTCAAGATGATGAAGGCATTATAAGATGTTGGAATCGCTTATTGTACCTAAGATTATTAAGGAAGAATTACTGGAAGAGGCACACAAGTCAAGATTCGTGATACATCCTAGTGCCACGAAAATGTATAGGGATCTGCGGAAATCTTATTGGTGGGAAGGAATGAAAAGAGACGTGGCGGAATATGTTGGACGCTGTCTGGTATGCCAGCAAGTGAAGATTGAGCTTAAGAAACCTTCGGGACTATTGCAGAGTATTCCGATCCCTGAGTGGAAGTGGGAACATATTACCATGGTCTTCGAGACAGATCTCCCAAGGTCGCGCACTAGCCACGACTCGATTTGGGTGATCGTTGACCGGTTGACCAAGTCAGCCCACTTCTTGTCTATCAGCAACTTATTCTATGGACAAGCTGGCAAGGTTGTACTGTAGTGAGATTGTACGGCTACATGAGGTTCCTGCCAGCATTATTTCTGACAAAGACCCACAGTTCACATCTAGATTTTGGGCAGCTTACAGAAGGCTTTCGGAACTGAAGTGCGGTTCAATACGACTTATCACCCGCAGACTGACGGTCAGTCTGAGCGAACTATACAGACACTAGAGAATACCACCTACACTTGGTTGAATTTGCATATAATAATAGTTACCACTCTGCAATTCAGATGGCGCCTTTCGAAGCTTTATACGGCAGAAGGTGTAGATCCCCGGTTTTATGGGACGAAGCAGGTGAAAGCCGTGTGTTGAGACCGGCTATGTTGGAATTGGATGCTGAAAGGGTCCAGATTATTAAACAGAGATTACTAACCGCTCAAAGCCAACAGAAGAGTTATACGGATAAGAGACGACGTCCACTTGAGTTTGATGTCGGTGATCATGTATTTCTACAGATTTCTCCAAAGAAGAGAATGACTAGATTTGGGTATTCTGGTAAGTTAGCCCTGCGGTATGTTGGTCCCTTCGAGATACTGGAGAGAGTTAGACCCGTTGCCTACCGACTAGCACTTGCACCAATGTACACACATATTCACCCGGTATTTCACGTGTCCATGTTGCACAAGTACATAGCTGATCCATCCCATGTGTTGACTCATGGTATTGTTCATGTCAGGCAGGATGCCTCATATGCAGAGATGCCTATAGAAATTCTAGATCACATAGAGCATCAACTGTGAAATAAAATGATCAGTCTAATTAAAGTCAAACGGAAGAATCATCCTGAGAGCGAGGCTACTTGGGAACGTGAGGACGAATTTAAGAAGATACATCCGGATTTATTTCCGGAGATGGAGGAGTAGACGAGTGATGTTTATACGAGTGACTGTTGTATTACTGCTTCTGCAATCCTGTTTAATTACCGTTAATAAATCTGTTTAGAATTTGGGGACCAAATTCTTTGAAGGTGGGAATAATATTACGTTCGTGACGAGTCCGAACAAAAGAGAGAAAATTTTAATAAGATAAAATATTATTAAATAAAGGCTGATTGGATGGGTCACTGTGCGATGGTCAAATCCATCACTACTCCCATCTATGTCTGTCACGCGTGCCGTTTTCCCCTGTGCGCCCGTGACCTCACCGCTCTCATCCCTTATTTCTCTCTTCACTGAGCTCATTCTTCCTTCACCGAATGAATGCTCGCCTTCCTCTTTGGACTTCGTCTCCTTGCCCCATCTCCTTTGTGTCCGGCGACTCCTCCGGCGGGATCTGGTGCCGGCAACGACGCGGCTCTGGTCCAGCGGACTGTCCGGTGTCGTTTTTCCTCCTCCTCTTCCACGCGAACGTGATTGGCGACGGGAGACGCGTGCGAGCCTAGATCTAGCCGCGCCTCACCTTCAGCAACTCCGGCGAGCCTCCCTTGTCTCCGGCGAACGTTTCTGCTTCCTCCCAGCCATTTTCCGGCGTCACCGTCTCCATCTCCGGCGACTTACGCAAACGCCGCCGCCCGCGGTTTCCTTTAGATTTCCGGCGATTCTAGTGCCCTTTCACGAAGTTAACCGTACGGTCGAGCTCCTCTCGGCGTCGGCTTCACTTTGACTAACGGAAAGTTCCAATTCGCCACCGAAAACACTGTTCCGGCGGTACTGTAGCGGCGGTGCTACTGTTCCAGCAAACCTCGAAGTTTGTGTTGTCGCCTCGGTTTACGCACGCGTGGTTGGTTCTTGTGTATTCTGGCCTCCTCGCGGTGATTTGCGTTCACACATAGCTGCGAACCAGGTTAATACCCGACCCGACTCTGTACGTGTATTTATACGAACCCATGCAAATAAATTTGGACACATGTTTAATAAACAAACGGAACCTGTTAAATAACCTAGATCTGAACATGATTACCGAATAATGACATTTATAAGTAGATTAGCATGATATGTGGACTTACACATGATTTACCTGTTAGGAACGGTTGACTGACTACGTGATTATCTGGTTGGATCTGTATTACCGTTTATCTGCTGTTTGAGGTAGGGATTCTACCTTCCTTCCTTTGTTACGGTGCCAACCGCATGTTTAGTTAGCGGCACCTTCTTATTGTTGATATTACTGTTGATTACTATTCTAATTCCATTTTGCTGTCTAATACCTGCTCTAGTCTAATACCTGTTGACATAACTTGCTTGCCTGAAACACGGTATGAGTATTTGGTACTGTATGTTAGTCAGTAGTGGGTAGTGGTATGAGTTATGTATACATACATTAAGGGCGGGATATCTAGCAATAGATAGTCCAGTGTACCTCGGATACTACTTGTTATATTCTGGAGACGTTGTGTGATCGTCTCACTGTGTGCCAGTGATAGACCAAGAGAGTCCCGTGTTATGGGCTTGAGGTCTCGGATATGACAACCCGATGAAATGGGTTGTACTAAGTGTAGGACGCTACACTAGCGGGCTGTCGACGGACAGTCGTCTCTACTGTTCGGGAAGCCATCAGTAGGGACCATTCTATCTTATAGAGTTGCGGGTCGTGGACCACTGTTGTATCAGCTCCCAGTTTTACCTGTGTATGATGACACGTATGTTGATACGTATTTGAGTTTGACTATACTCTATATGGGACATGTAGAGTTTTGGTTATATTTCTTGGTAACTTCTCCTATCTGATCATGCACCATATATTTTGATTTATCCCTACTTAGCCTCCGGCTAACCCCCTTTGACTTGCCTCCAGGTTCAGACGCGGCTCCATCTGGAGCACCTTAGATAGTTAGATCTTGACTGCAAGTCTGGGTGGGTTGAGCTGCATATATTCTGTTGTTGTTATTATATATTATTGTTATCAGACTTGTTGACCGCTGCACCAGTATTGTTATCTGTTGGTTTGTCCACAGCCCGCTAGTGTAGCGTCCTACACTTAGTACAACCCATCTCATCAGGTTGTCATATCCGAGACCTCAAGCCTATAACACGGGACTCTCTTGGTGTATCACTGGCACAGTGAGACGATCACACAACGTCTCCAGAATATAACAAGCAGTATCCGAGGTACACTGGACTATCTATCGCTAGATATTCAGCCCTCAATGTATGTATACATAACTCATACCACTACCCACTACTGACTAACATGTAGTACCAAATACTCATACCGTGTTTCAGGCAAGCAAATTATGTCAACAGGTATTAGACTAGAGCAGAACGGAATTAGAACAGTAATCAACAGTAATATCAACAATAAGAAGGTGACGCTAACTAAACATGCGGTTGACACCGTAACAAAGGAAGGAAAGTATAATCCCTACCTCAAACAGCAAATAAACGATAATACAGATCCAACCGGATAATCACGTAGTCAGTCAACCGATCCTAACAGGTAAATCATGTGTAAGTCCACATATCATGCTAATCCACTTACAAATGTCATTATTGGGTAATCATGTCCAGATCCAGGTTATTTAACAAGTTCCATTTGTTTATTAAACATGTGTCCAAATCGCATGGGTTTGTATAAATACGCGTACGGAGTTGAGTCGGGGTACTACCCTGGTTCACAGCTATGTGCGAACGCAAATCACCGCGAGGAGGCCGGAATACGCAAGAACCAACCACGCGTGCGTAAACCGAGGCGACAGCACGAACTTTGAGGTTCGTCGGAGAGTTCGCCGAAGCAGTAGCACTACCGCTACAGTACAACCATAACAATGTTTCCGGTGACGGATCAGAACTTTCTGGTAGTCAAACTGAAGCCGACGCCGAGAGGAGCTCGGCCGTACGGTTAGCTTCGTGAAAGGGCACCGGAATCACCGGAAATCTGAAGGAAACTGCGAAAATGGCTGGGAGGAAGCGAAAACGTTCGCCGGAGACGAGGGAGGCTCGCCGGAGTCACCGAAGGTGAGGCGCGGCTAGATCTAGGCTCGCACGCGTCTCCTGTCGCCAATCACGTTCGCGTGGAAGAGGAGGGAAAACGACACCGGACAGCCAGCTGGACCAGAGCCGCATCATTGCCGGCACCAAATCCCGCCGGAGGAGTCGCCAGACGCAAAGGAGATGGGCGAGGAGACGAAATCCAAAGAGGAGGGCAAGCATTCATTCGGTGAAGGAAGAATGAGCTCGGTGAAGAGAGAAATAAGGGATGAGAGCGGTGAGGTCACGAGCGCCCAGGGGAAACCGACACGCGTGACAGACAGAGAGTGATGGGTTTGACCACCGCATAGTGAGTTAGTGACCCATCCAATCAGCCTTTATTTAATAATATTTTATCTTATTAAAATTTTCTCTCTTTTGTCCGGACTCGTCACGGACGTAACAACAAGCATCTGATGTAGAGAAAGAGCGAAGTCATGAAACAGCTGGGAGTGGAAAGATAGAAAATCAGGTCCGAAGACAGTGAACAAATTTGCAAAAGGATAAGTGTCCCGTATTATGCCACAAAAATTTCAAGTTGGTGGCACTTAGACACATGGGTTGTGTCATGGAAGGAGCCATGGCATGGGACAAGGTGATGCTAGGTGGTCACTCATAATGTAGTGAATTGGAGCATCTTTATGGAACCATGGGTCGTGGTGGACTAGCCACATGAATGTGCAAGTCAGTTGTAGACTTGTAGTGCGTAGGGAGTGACCCATGGTCAACGTGTGATGCAGGCTACGTTTGGCAACCCGCAGGTCAAGCGGGCTGCGGGTCAAGCAGCTGACGTGGCACAAGGAAAGCCACGAAAAATTTTTTCGTTTGCCCTGCGCGCCCCGCAATGTGAGAGCGCGGGGCGCGTGGGTGCGGCCTGCCCCGCCCGCCCCGTGACTCCAAACGCACCCGCAATGAGCTTAGCGATTTTCAAGGCTGAGGTAGGATTTTCATAGCTAGAGGTTGGCACAGGCAAAAACAATAGAGAATCAGCCTAGTGATCCCTTGGAATGTCCCTAGGATAGCACCAAATACTTGAGGCGCCTGGGTAGGATGAAGGTAGAGGCTCCAAGGTGTCCATGGCATATCCACAACATTACCTTGCGAAGATCAAGAGTAGAACAAAATCAACTGAGGATATAATGTATGATAGTCATTCCAAACTCAATCCATTTGTCCTCAAAGATGTGCATCATGTGTGGTGCACATGATCGCCATGCAATGGAATGCTTAGTGACGTATGTTTGTTCGTGAACACCAAACAAATAATAAAGCATAATAGACATTTTCCTTTGAACTGAGGCAAGCAAACCTAACATAGTCAACTGGCCATGGCGTTCAACAGCCTAACCCAAATGTATTCTACAAGGGCACAAAACAGTTGGGCAGAATACTACTTTAGCAAAGCAATTTGAGTAATTACCAAGTAACGATTACATGCTATAAGGAATAAACATCAAGCAGGCACAAGACCCAAGCATGCTAGATAAGGATTAAGGCTACTCAGTTTCGAAACAGTTGCTTGAGAAGGAACAGTCCCTTCACATGTGCCTCATGATCATTGGGAAACTCTTGGTACGCCATCAATCAAACACTTGATTTGTTGATTCTCCAACATACACAAAGACTTTGGCTACATGGTGTGCCAAAGTGTCAAAATAAGTGTGCTCGAAGTGTTGAGGCTGAGGGTATATTGTTTGTTTGGCTCTTTTAGAATTTGAAAGCCACATTCTTGATCAAATACATGATGCATTCATGAGAAATATGGAGTTTTTCTTGTGTATGTGCATTGTTTTTGTAATTGGTTGAGAGACTAGGTTGAGTCAAGCGAATTTGCAGAGCAAGAGTGCAAATGAAGTGAGACAATTTGTGCATAGGCCATGTGAATGTCTATGTTAGATCAGAAAATTACTTTTGCAAACTTGTATCTCGTGGATTTGTCATTGCGTTCAGCTTTGTTAGTGTTTATTGTATAGTATTGTAACTTAACAATGGGATAAGGTAAATGTAGGAAGCAAATAGAACCCTTGTTTGTACAACAAAGGTGTTCAAGTGCAAATTATCATAGTACAACAATCTTGACTGCCAAATTCCTTGGCACAACATGAAGGCCAATTATTCGTCTACATGGAGTCACAATTTCTGGCATGTTAGAAGCAAGAACCGTACATTTGCACGCAATAACTTATGGAAAGAAATACTTGTTAACTATTAAGATATGACTTTTTGAAGGAAGCATGGTGTATGTATATATATATATGTTCAGTTCCATGATTAAATATTGTAACATCACTCAAAAGATTAATAACATAAAAACAAGGTACCGCAAAAAGACATACCAGTCTACGCATCAAGCGCTCAAAGCACCAAAATGCATCTGCTTCATCTTCAAGAAGGATTATCATTGGGGAGCAAATATCACTCATTCCTGAAATTGAGTTCATAAGCTATTTAAGCAAATTTTGTGAAGTTTAATTAAAAAAAACCCGTGTACAAATCATCAGAGAAACAACTTTTGATCGATTGAATGAATGCTAGGCAATTTTCATTTAAAAGAGAGAAAAGGAAAGACAAGTAAGAAAAAAAAAATATAGAAACCCTTATATGGTCCAAAATCATGCTTGTTAAATCTAAGATATGTAATCATTAAAAAAATGAATTAATTTATTGCCTTATCACCTTGACAATAGCCAACATCCTTGTCAATCCAGGCATAAACAGCTAAAATGTCCCAAAGCTTCGAGAGATTATTTTTCTTCTCATAGAATACCAGAGCTCTATCTGTCCGTAGCACATCAAGACCTAGAATAAGCATAAATTTCAAAGAATGATTAGTGTAAGATACATGTCTGAGTTGAACAGAAGCCTTAATTATCCAGAAATTGATATTTCTTTCCTAAGATCCTTATATAATAGTGTGGAACAACTTTCAACGTGTTTTGTTAGTTTAAAATTTTAATATGCTTATTTTCATTCCTTAATCTTCTTTAGTTGTAATATACTTCTCTTCATTCATTAATCTTCTTGGCGTGTAAAACATGTAAAACTCTGGTATGAACGAACTTCACTCAACAATGAAACACCAAACAAATGAAGCAGCGTCGCAATTAAGCCATGTCATCATGTCCATCAAAATTCAAATCAATTTGACCATGAACACAAGGTGATCAAGCTCAATTGATGAAGTCAAGAATGGCCACAATGACAACACAGACTTCAAAGCTGGGCAACCCAAGCCAATATCAGTCCATCTTGGCTTACCTAAGCTTTTTGGTGAACACATCAGATTCATCTTGCCTCTTGGGCTTATATACAACACAAACTAGAGGTGATGCGGACTCTAACCAACTCATCCATTTGATCTGAAGTGCTACGACTCCCCCCGCGCCTCACTAGATTTGATCATCTAGCTAAATTGCGATGTTTGAATTCAAATAGGTTTCATTACATAGCAAATGCTAAATTCTAATGCTCCATCAAAAAGGTTAGAAATTGTCTAGGTAATGTCATGCCTATGTTTTTTTTCATATTATTATATATTGTCTTTCTATTTTCTTAACCAATCAAGTGTACAATAAGCCACCACTAAAAAGAATAATGCTCAACATTCTAGGAGTTTTGAAAGTACAAGCTGGAATTGCTAATTTACCCTTCTAACATATAAAAAAAATCTTGCAATTTGATAGGGATGATAAAGCAATAGATAATAACATATAAAATTTTTAGAAAAGACTCATCTAGCATGCAAGAGATAAAACAATTAAATATAAAGGACATAACAAAAGCAAACTAAAAATGTTCCAAGTGCCTACCAATTTGATGAAGTGTTAACTTCCAGTCAATTACTTTCCTGTCGGTAATTTGATTATCATTCCCAGAGAAACCATTATTGCATCCAGCATCGCCATTAGGTTGGGTTCCAAAAGCTAAAGCGTGGTCAGGAATGGCTTCCTGGAGAACTAAAGGGTCTTGGATAGGTTTACCATCCTCGGTGATTATTGGAGCCGTAATAATTCTTCCACTGCCAACATGAGAATCCATTTCACGACACTCTTCCTTCCATCTTGCATATTGCACTCTGCACGGTAAATGAAATATCTTAACATGGAGCAAAATAACAGAAACATATTTTCTAATAAGAGTAAAAATTTGCCAAAATGAATACCAAGGGTATTAAATTACCATTCTGGATTTGATGGAAAAGGAAACCAAACCAATATTATTGAAAATATCTCTAAATTAATTAGTTGGAGTGATTCAGAATAGCATATCTTTGAAATGGAAATACCACTTCATAGTTGTGACATATTATACAAGGAGTACAGACTCTGCTACTTCACACTTAACAGTAGTAAACTAGTAATTGACAAAGGAACTTAATAACCAATAAATTAGTGTAAACAAAAATGTATTCTAATAGAAATTATGGCAAAAGTGGAGATAGAGAAATATTAATATTACATAGTCAAGTACCAGTATTACCACCTTCGATATTCTCTCAACTGCTCTCTTTCATCAAAGGTGCTTTTAGGATCAAAGCATCCAAGTAAAAACTCCCAGACCTCTCCTCTTATTGAAGGATGAACTCCCTGATTTCAGGAATATTTTACAGACAGGTATTAGAAGGCAATAATCCCGAAAACAGAAGCATTAGCAATGACTGATTTGGTGTGCACCATCCTACCCTAAAGGTTGAGTTAATCATGAAGTATAGGAAAGACAGCAACACTGGTTTGTATGGTTGCCAACTATAAGTTAGCTCATTACTAGCTAATATGTTTCAGATTGGTGCTTCCAGTATCTAGAAGACTAGAATCAATCAACTTATAGATACCACCAGCATTATTTATTAGCCAAATTCTACTGTAGGAAATAGGCAGTAATATGACCTAGAAATTAAATTTGCAGAATTTGTATTCCACTGAACCAAAAGCATAGGATACAGATGTTGTTAATTACAATTATATAATGTTTTAGGGACATGATGATGAGAATGGTGTATTTTTTTAATAGTTATAAGGTCAACTTGCAACTTGCACCATGCAAGGAGTCAATTTTTTTTCCTTTCATCTACATCTCTCATTTTTGTGCCTCCTCCTATGCCAACATAGTGGCCCCTTTACCCTACTTGATCAAATATCATTCAGTTCTTGTTGCTAGTATCCTAACAAACTTATATAAAGTACAATATATGGGCAAGTTACCTATGTTTCAGTTTAACCATAAATCCTCTCTTCTCTAATGAGCCACTATTTTGAAACTATCACCTTCTAGAGTAAAGATCATTACTTGCTAATGCAATAATTTAATGCGTATAAAGATTTTTTTTTTTGTTTGATCAATTAATAAATGTGACAACTTTTACAAGTCATTCCAAAAAGTGGATTGAATAAATAACACTGCAGCAAGAAATGTTGGAGTGAGGTATCTTTTTTCATGTTCAATTACTCAACAATATATGACATCAAGAGTGCTATTTTTAGTATTCATTGTTCACTATAAATGAGAAATCATAAGTTACACAAACACCCATTAACTTAATGAGCCTAAAATTGAATTGCCCAATTGAAAATGCTTAAGCCAAGTTAATGACTATATACCATAAAAAATTTTCTCTAACATCCCATATGGGGACTAAACAGTTCCTTCACTTAAGATTTGGCAGCCGGCATCCTTATTACGTGCAAGGCCTATCACATAGTCCAAAATGAGTGTGTGTATATATAGCATCCGAAAACTGTCCCTAATCAATAGACTCTAACGTCAATCTAATGGCATCATCCATAACAATCCTTCTGTATTGGGCCCTCACAATGCCTAAAAGTAAGTTTGCACTGATATAATATGTTATGAGGAAGAAGACTGACAATTTGTAAATAAATCATTTCTACTTTTCAATACAAAATTTTGTGCACATGTTATTGTTCATCAGCATCAGAAGCACTATGACTATGATACTACTTTGACTGCTTCAATAATATTGTGAAATCATTCACACTGTGATCCTGAAGTACAAGATTAAATGTTAATACAGCAAAAAAAATTTATTTTGCTATTTTCCTTTCTGTACTCCATGGAAACTGACGTATCCTCGACTATCAACTTAAAGACAAGAAAAAGAGTTGTTTTTCTGTAAGCATACCCCTCGCTGTATCCGACTGAGAACTGAAGCAATGTTTAAGTGGCCTTCTTGATCGAAAGCAGCATGCCATTTTCGCACACTAAGAGTTTTACCAACCTACATAAGCAAATTAGAATCACATTTCATGGAAATTCATTACAACAATAACATTTATTCACACGGTGTTCAATGGCAAAATTTTTAAAAAAAATAAAACTCAAAAAGAGCTCGACATATTTGCTATCTAATATGCTTTTAACTACTATAATACATCAGAACACAAATTCCACCAAGCTTAGCAAGAGCAAATAGTAGTTTGAACTAATAGTTCGATAAAGAGATCCAGGGGTGCTCGCTTTCTACAATAAAATCACAGACAAGAGTATAAGCAGATCGAGGAAAACCAAAACAGAACCTTTATCTTGAACTTAGTCTGAGGGCCGTCGCTGCACTCAGGCCGAGTCTCGTAGAAAAAGTCCGCTGATTTCCTCATTCCACGACTATAATATCCTAATCATCAAAAAGAAAAGCGACCATAAATTCCAAAAGAAAAGAGAACCAGAGATCTAACAAAGCGAATGACCTGAAGAGATCGATTCCTGAACAAACAAAAGAAAGCTTACCTTCACAAATCACAAGCCAGCGGCGAAGATCGGATGCGAACCCGATCTCTGGGAAGATTGATCGAAGTCGAATGCTTTTGGGACAGAAGGGAGAGGGGCTGACTGTAAATGCAGAGCGTCAGGACCTGCGTAGACTTCAGTTTTATCAAAAGTACTTTTTTTTTTTCAAATTATCAAAAGTACGCCTAGGAACTTAAGATTATCAACAGCGCAACCATATTCTGAAATTACCAAAACATGAGTCCTTTTTGACAAAATTGTTTACTGGCCTCTACTGCCAACTCCACATCGACCATAAATGAGAACAAGACATACATTAACAGCATTTTCATTTTTTTTTTTAAAAAAAAAAAGAAAACCTTTCTTCGTCCCAATCTATATCCTTTCTACTATTTTTAATTCTCCATCTCTCGTTTATTCAAAAAATTTTAATTTCTTTTTTTTCCAAATTCCTAATAAATAGCGTTGTCTAAGATGTTTTAAATAGGTTAAGAGAAGCTCCATCTCATATGTTAATATTCACTGATATAAAATTGCACGACATAAATTAATAATTTTATTTATATGCAATCCGTACTATATACATCAAATAACGACTAATGATGCTCGGATTACTTTATAAAGACTTAATTAAAGTAGATAATAGCTGTAAAGTATCACACTATGAATAACATAGTGCCACATCGAGAAAAAATGATAGATAGTTCCAATTGCTTATTATTAAAGTCATAAAGTGTGAGAAAGCTGAATATTTTTATATAATAAAGTACTTTAGTCTCATATGAAAATTTTGTTTAAATGCAGTGTATTATTATGCGAAGGTGAATGCACATACTATGCAGTGTATTATTATGCGAAGGTGAATGAACATACTATCACTAAATTGAGCTTAATCTTTAGCTCACAGTGATCTTAAACGAGTAAATTCACGTATTAGTACCCCCCACAAAAACATAAAACTTATTTATGTAGAGCCATCAAGAGATGGAATTGAAACAATTCACAATCTGATGTATATATTTTTGATCGCAGCACGAGAAGTGGGGCTTCAGCGTATCAATGAAACCTTTCTTTTCAGGAAGAAAAAGAGAGAGAAATACATATGCGCATGCTCTTTCTTGAAATTTCCACGAGCTAGCAATGAGACGACTCATCCAGACATTCGATTAGTAGCTGGGAAAAGGGAATCAAGCAAACCCCCCTTTCTCTCAGATCCGTCCATCCATTTGACCCTTCCATAAAACCAATTACGTTTGCTGCCGTTTCCTTCTTCTCACCTCCGCAGTCAACTCCCTCCTAAAAATTTAGGGACAAAAGGAAACAAAGTTAAACAATTATACTAGCTCGATCAAAAAGCAGAAGAAAAGTAGCAAATTAGATATGCATTTATTGACCTGAGCTGAGCTTGCGAGTTCATCTTTCTTGCTTGTTCCGATAGAAGTCGGACACTGAGTAAACTGGAAAAAAAATAACTACAATTAGCACGTTAACATGAGAAGAGATACATGGATTGATCGAGGGCAGAGGCACACGACGATACTTAACCTTTAAATGATAGAGTGATGCAGTATTAGAGCTAGCAGTATCTTCCAAAGGATCGTCGTCGTCGTCGTCATCAGGGAAGCTCCTGATCTCCTTGGTCTTCTCCGAGCGCAGCTTCCTGCGACTCTTACTCTCCAATAATATTGGCTTCCACGAAGCGTCGGAGATCATGGAAGAGCCGGTAGAAGAGAAGCCGCCCTCTTTCCTCTGCGGCGGCGGTGCCAAGAATAAGT
This sequence comes from Costus lasius, assembly GCA_027563935.2. NCBI lineage: Eukaryota > Viridiplantae > Streptophyta > Magnoliopsida > Zingiberales > Costaceae > Costus > Costus lasius. Next base: position 162,736,502 of record CM050447.1, on the reverse strand, counting down.
CTTCCAAGTACGCAGTCCAACCACTTTCCTCAGATGAAGCTGAGTTTTCTAACGAATCATAGCAACTGTAGCTGACAGACGACGAGGTGATTGAATCTTCCATCCGAGCCTAAGGAAGCAATGCCCTTAGTAAACGGCTTGCACATAAATGTACCTGAAAGCACCTTCTCGGGGAGGAGTTATTTATATGAGAAAAGCGGCACTAACTTTTGCCGCCAATTAACGAATCATAGCATCAGTGGCAGGTATTATTTTATGGGTGTCCGGTAGAGAGAGAGTTGGGCAGCAGTTAGGAAGCAAATTACGCACCACTCCAAACCAAAGCACTGGCGAGCTAATATATGAAACGCGCAAAGCAAAGGCAATTTGTGCTGGAAAAACAACCTGCAAAGCTTGGTGAGCATGTCCTCCAATACGTATAAAAAATAAGGAGATAACAACATAGATAAAAGGGTGAGTGGAGTTATTGACGTCGAACCTCGCTGACGAGAAATTCAGTGCTCTTGTTCTTGGGCGCCACGACCAAGTGCTGCCGGGCTGTCTGAAATCCGTTTAATTTAAAAACCATAATGAAGTGGATATTCTTGATTTCAACCCACAAGAATGGCATTAATTCAAGAGGACAGTAGGGTGGGCTGACTTGCAATTGGAGGGCATGAGAACATATGCACATATCTTTCTCTGATATTCTTCCTCCCACGTTCTAAGCTTATAGACTTGGATGCTCTTCGCCAGGTGTGCTGCGTACCCATATGAATCAAGCCTGCCCACTCTTAGTTTAGGGTTAAATCAATATACAATTTGGCAACTCAGCATATTATTTAAGCTAATAATGAAACTGATATATAAAAATATATGTAAATCAAATATGAACTAAATTCCAATCCATGGCAAAATTTATATTTCAAGAAACACTGTTGCGTTTATAAATAAAATTGTAACTTATGAGTAATGTAAATGTATTAACTATTACAAAGGAATTAATACACAACGACATATACACTATTAATTATAAATACGTCACAAATTTCACCGAAACATTTAACTATTTCCTTATTACTACTTTTCCTAATCAAATTAGAATGTCAAATTATCATCCATGTAGTGTATTGTGATGTTGCTGCATGGATGGAATTCGATACCTTGGAACTGCAGTATATCTAAAATTTTGTTTTGTTCTTTTTCTACTCGTATTACGTGTTTTAAGTTGGTTCTGATGCATCTGGTTTGGTATGACAAATAAAGGGCATCTTCATACTAAATTGAAAATTTTATTATGGATAATCAAGTCTAATCTTCATCATTTGATTGTTTTAGACGGAAACATATGCACTGTTGTATTATGCGATAATTAAATGAGCAAAGAGCACTGATGACACAGTATAGTCGATTAAATCAAGTCCTACTGGATTTCCGTTTTATTTCAAATATGATTTCTTGGAAAAGAATATATATATCGATACATCTTGCCTCTGCAAACTCACATAAGATTGTACATATATCCTAGTAAACATTCACTAGCATTGATGAAATCTGATTCTTTTTTTTTCTGTCCATATATATGCTTCAGGATCGTATTCAGTTGATTTTTTAATGGCCACTAGATGTTGTCCAGTATTCTGGTCCTCTTAATTTTCAGCAGCACAAGGATGCAAAATTTCTCACTTGGACTATTGCCTTCATTTTGATTTTAAGTAATTTCCTTTTGTTAGGGGTTTGCCCATCTTGCAGGTGCAGTAAGAAAGACGTGCAGAAACATAAGAAAAAGGGAAGGAGATAAAGCAAAAATGAGAACACTAAAAATCAACAATAGGTTCTCCAAGAGTCAGATTTCTCTCCAACAACCAAGGCAAGTTGAATAGTTTAGCTGCAATGAACTTAAAAATCTTGTTGATATTTATGTTGTGGATAGCACTTGAAAAGAAGAGTGTTGCTTTCATCGCTCTTGCATATACCCTGGCCTGTAAAATAACAAGAATAGCAAATATTAGTAGGTCGATTCAGCAACAAAAAATAGCACTAGCCATAAGAGATTTAATTCAATGCTCCAATGGAAGTTTAGCTTTTTTCCAACATGTACCATCAGCTTAGCGCATGCTTGAGATTCACAAATGACATGCACTGTATGCTTAGTTCTTCTTGTTTGTGCAAGCGTTTCTACATTTGCTCACTCCATATGGAAATGAATGCCATTTGGATGAAAGAATCCGTTGATTGTGAGTTCGTCATATTGTGAGGTATGGATGCCGTGAGAAGAAAATCCTTAATTTCTTCACTGTTCACTCCTTTGAATTCTAGAATACTTGGGACAAACAGGACATGAGGATCACCCTAGATAAAGAGGGCTCATGTTTTGACTTTCAGTCATACTCTTGCTTTAGGTTCATAGAGTGCAATTCCAAACCAACTTACCTATAAACCAATGGAACCATCGTCTTCTGAAATGTGAATCAGTATTTACAATAGCACCAGCCACCATGAACTAGGCATTATAATTAGAACCACTAAGAACATGCTCAGTACATTGGCTGGCTACTAGTGCATACTGAAAGAACTCATGGATTACAAAAAAAAAAAAAGAAGAAGCTTTCAGATTAACTGATGAACTGCAGAAAGGTCATTATGACTCTGTTACTCAAATTTACAGGATTTCTTGCTTCCAATATATTGGACTCCGTTTCATTTACTTATACTAGGAGCATCATCTGATGTCTTTTCCTGAACAATTATCACCAGAATCGTGCATTAAAAACAAACCAACTCTACTTTTAAAAATTCCAATGCTTCACCAAGTCTTGCCTCATACCTTCCAGCTTCAGTGGAGCTTAGGCTCAATCATCTAGACCAACTGTTAAATAAGTAGCCTATCTTCGTGGTCGAATAATGTGGGACATATTGCACTTGATTTTTTTCTCATGTATACAGCACATAAATTTTGAAAAACTTGGCGTTGAACATGGAAAATAATTACGAAAACAGTATGTAAGCAGCAAAAAGGCAAAAAGAAACAGCAGATGGGCTACCTGATTCACGATCGTCCATTGCACTTCAAGAGGAAGCTGAACAAATTCATCAAACTTGGTCCCTACCAAGAGCGGAATTGCTGTCTGAATATGCAGTGAAAAGGAGAAAAAAATAGAAATTTAATGTGGTCAGATGAAATAACAGTGAAAAAGGCACAAAAGGATAATGTACATAATCAGCAAATCCAAGTCATCAATCCATTATGGTTGTGCTAGAAAATTAGTAAGAAAGGATAACAGAAGAAATATGTGCACCTTGTTCCACTTTCTTGCTCTTTGGTGCCATTCAATCACGCTGCAAAAAAGAGGGGAAGAAAAGGAAAAAAAAAGATGCATAATTTTTAACATAACCAAAATGTAAAAGTATATTAATATAATAAATGCGTAGGAAGATAAATTACAAACTTGTTTAGAGTAGATCGATTGGTAAGATCAAACATTATCACAATAGCCACTGCATCTTTACAGGCCGCAGGTACGTGATTGAGAAATTGATCATCACCTGCAATTACCAAAATGGTAGATCTTGGGCTAACGCATTCGAAAATTTTCACGAGAGAAAATAAAACAAAAACGGATTCTTACCCCCAACATCCCATATGCTAAATGCAATCCTTGCCCCCTGAACAACCAATACTTTATCCATCAAATTCAACCCTGGCTCTCGCAGTCCCCTCTGCTCTTCGAGATCTCCCACATACTTGGTCTGCCATCAGCATACATGAGAAAGCCTCATTAAAGATCAAGCTCAACGCAATAAATCACCACAGGAAGAAGCAAATCCCGTACCATAAAGCTCGTTTTTCCAGTCTGGCTGTCACCAAGGAGGCTAATCTTCAAGGTCACCAGGTCGGAATCGATGGCCTCGATGTCCGCAGGCACTGCAGCGGTGGATCGCTCAATGCCCTCCGGCGCTACAAGGGGAAGGGGAGTGAAGCGCACATTGAGCCGGTGGTAGCGGCCGCGGTCAGCGAGGGAGCAGGACATCAGGTTATTCCAAAAGGCACGCAGGAAGCGGCGGAGGAAGGCGATTCCGAGGAAGCGTGCCCACCGGAAGCCGAAGCGGATCATGATCGGGCGGCGCAGCAGGGTCGGCGTCGGAGGTCGCGTTTAGCCATCAACAGCGGTGGATGCCAGATGGATGGGGTTGCGGCCTGCGCGTACGAGCCCAGGCGATAATCAATTATTTTAAAATTAATTTCTCCTAATATCTAACCTTTTCGTCACTTATTACGCGTCTTAAACAATCAGTGAGCTCTGTTGGTTTCGCGCTGGGAACAACCAGACGGACGACGAGAACAATGGAAGAAAGGGCAGCATGGTTGGTCGCTTCAGAACGCCGACGTCGTTGTTTGTGAATTAATAATAAACGGATAGCCACACCCTTGCGGCCTCTTAAATGCTCCATTGAACCGCCTTGGCTTCGCTTTAGAATGGATTCTCTTTCCGATGCTAATATACTATTCAGTCAAAACTGCCCTGAATTCAATACTTATTTTGGACAAAATACACTATCCAATACAAAATATATAGAAGGAAAACTACATTTTTAAAAGCATAAACATAAATTGTCTCTCAAACTCAAATGTGGTGAAATAATCATTGAAATAGACTAAAAATTGTCGGATCACTCTTTTTGAAGTTACATTCATGTAACAAAATTTTACAACGCTTAGGTACGAAGGAAACGATTGTATTGTAGTGAGATATGCAGACAAGTTATTGAAGATGACGGGTTTAATTCGGATCTAACTACTGGCTACTTTCACGGCAGAGTATTAAATAAAAGATCAGTAAGTTGTCCGCGATTGGCGGATCACTGAAGGTCCTGCAAATAATGCCAATACTTTGTACACGAAGAGTAAATTCGACAAATAAATTCCAGGGCATTTACTATGGAGAAAAAATCTATTCAATCATTAAATAGCTGGCGTTGAGTAAACAATGGAGGGTACAATATATTTAATCTAAGGGAGACCCCTACCTTTTCAGGAATCTAGTTTCTCATCCAGTTCGAATGCATTCAATTCACATAGCAGAAATGCAATAAAAGGGATTGCAAATCACCGCAAAAGTACAGTAGAGAAACCGAGCAGCATATCACAAGTTCAACAAGATTCCTTTTAGTGCTTCCCAATAAGCGAGTACAACGCATTGACAGTTCTAACCAAGAAAAGTCGTAAAGACAAGAATTTACACAACGCATTAATTGATTATACATCACTCTCAATGCAAGTTTACTTGCTGGCATACACAAAATCAAGCGTAGCAATTACATTTGTAAAGTAGGAGCAGAAATAATTTGGCAGAAACATGATAATCTTGAAAAATAAAGGAAAAAATAATCATATGTACATATGCTGAAGCCATTAGCCCCTCCTAGCTTTTAAGATGTCGTTTTTCTGCACTAAAGAAACATTTTCATGAAGTAATGCAAAATATTTAAATGCAGATTCTGTCCACATTCTCCTCCTATTAGTTGATTTGAAGCTCCATTACATCTTTTGCCTTCTATGCAGGTGGTATCGATTGCTCATCAGAAACTTGCACGTTTTGCTGTTGTTTGTCACTTGATTTTCTCTTCATATTTTTCTTGACTTCTTCTTCCTTGGTATCAACAAAGGAAAGCAAAGCCTTAAAACTACTTGTACACTGGATGTTGCTCTCAGATTCAGGGGCCGCAACTTCTTCTTGGCTAGTATAATTCATATACTGACGAATAGTCCTTAAAAAGAACACCAATAAAGCTAGCAAGCACGCAAGGCCACAGATGAGAAAAAGGCCCCAGAAGCTTCCGAGACTCAGCTGGTTTGAATCTATTTCACTGTCATCGTAACTGCATTCACTGCGTGTTAACCACTTGTCATGGATCCTCTGGAGATCACCGTTCTCTGACAATGTTAGAATAGCTGTCGACAAATCCACTACAAGAGGAGAGTCTCTTGGGAATGCCTGACAAAAAAGGGAAAGGAATAAGTCTTCAAAATATGCTTCATACTGTCGAGAGAGCAGTAATATTGGATCAATTGAACATAGACATACAAATCCCCATCCACTTTTTGTGAACTCTTGGCCAACTATCATGTAATTGCAGTTATCAGACAAGAAGAGCTCAATGTATGGAAGCTCGTCCACTATAGCTGCTACACCTCCAGCTCGTGGGCCAAGGTCAAGCGCGTTTGCATATTCATCAGGATTGTTAAGTGGCACGAGCCTGGACTCGTCTATGTTTAACTCTTGAATCATGTAACTTTTTGAAAATGAACCAACCTGGTACCCAATCGGGTCAGATCTAGAGATTAGACTATCCAGCCCCTCAATGCCTGAAGAGAGCTGCTGAACTGTAAGAATAGATGTGAGACTGGCGGTGTAGCTTGAGTTGATGATTAAGACCACAAACATCCATACAATTAGCACAAACCTTCCAAGCGTGCTCACAGTAGTTTCTCCTGGAACACCCATAAAGCTTCAGAGCAAATCTATTGCAAAATTCAAAATCATTCAAAATTCAAAATCTTAAGTGTACTTACTGTGAGCAAAAAACATTGTCGAGAAACTAAACCTGCAAAACAGGAGAGAATCGTTGGAGTCCTCAGAAAAAGGGGAGTTATCATGCAGTCTGAAGTCTGAACCACTATAATCATTCTAATGAAAACCATTCTGGATATTTGAAGTGGTCACTATAAAAATTACAAAACAGGATTAAATTATAATGAAACTAGCACAATAGTGGTCGTATTAAATACACCAGAGTTACAAATAGCGAGCTTTCTATTGGAAAAATAAGGATTACAAGCTGTTATAGAGGTGATAAGCACCTCTTAATCTCCGTTAATCATACATACTTCCAATGCTTTGTATTGTTCTTGAGAGATTTCTTTAAATTCTTCCAGCTTTTCCTTTTCCTTGATTTGAAAATAATCATCTATATTTTCTTTCTCTTCAAACTTTATGAGTTCCCGATGTGCTCTTTCTCGTTTTATTCACTGTTTATTCACTTGTTCTTCGACACTTTTAGAAGCCATTTTGGCTTCTTCCTAAAAGGATAACAATTTCTTCTCCACATATTTTTCAAGTATTTCCTGTTCATAATCTGATTGTTACAAAGTCTGTTTTGGTCATATGTTTTAATTCTCTTTTTCACATATCTCTTTTTCTCTTTTCCTTGATTTGAAAATAATCATCGATATTTTCTTTCTCTTCAAACTTTATGAGTTACCAATGTGCTCTTTCTCATTCTAGTTTTACTTCTTCGACACTTTTAGAAGATTATGCTTTGTCATTTTGGCTTCTTCCTAAATGCATAACAATTTCTTCTCCGCATATTTTTCAAGTATTTTCTATTCATATCTGATTGTTACAAAATCTGTTTTGGTTGTATATTGTAATTCTCTTTTCGCACGATTGTATCAAAAAAATTAAATTTTTAGCAAGGTTGCCCGGTGTTTTTTTTTTTTTTACCGATGAATTTTCTATATGTGGACTACAACTCTTGATTTCAAATCTAATTTGATTTTGACTTTTCTTCCTTCAATGCTTTTTCACCATTTCTTTCTCATTTTTCTATTCTCAATGTTTTCTTCTTCTGCCAATTGTCTTTTCAATTTCTTTTCTTCTCTCTCCATTTCTCCAAATATATCTCTCGCTCTTGTCTTTATCTCTTCCTTTTTTTCCTTCTCACACACATTTTCTCTCTTTCTAACACAACCGCTGCCCCTTCTTTATTATAGAAAATGTCAATTTTTCTTCAATAGCGTTTTCAAAAATCCCCCTTCTTCAATGATGCCTCTTTGTTTATTTGATTTCACCTGTTTACCAAAGAAGTATTCTAGTGAGTATCACGGGATGGTGGTTTTTGAGTGTCGATGTCTTCTTAGTTTGGTAGCAGCAATGGTCTAGTCGAACATAGACACCTCAGTGGTTAAATGAGATATGTGGTGTAGTGTTCTTCCTTGTTCGGCACCAACTCTTTGGTGGATGCAAGATCTCCTTTCTCGGCTTTCCCCATCAGTCTTTTTCTGACCTTGCCTTTATTCCTCATCATGGTCACTTCTCTGACCAAACCTACTTCCTCGTCATGGTCTCTTTTTGATCGGAGCTTCTTCTAGCACACTATAGCAGCCTTGTGCTTGCATGGCGTCTTCAAGCATGACGAGATAAACTCATCGACAATATCTAAAAAACTGTATCCCACTGCCCCTTCTTCATCATAGAACTCCCACTACCACTCACCTTTTTTTAAGGGCGGCAATGTCTTCCCCTAGCTCTAATACCAACTTGTTAGAAAAATAAGAATGCTGGAGAACAAGGGAAAATTGAGTTAATTACTAACTATCTTATTCTATAATGCAAATAGGATTCCAAGCTTTTATAGAGGTGATAATCACACCTGATAATTTGGGTCAGCAGGTCATAAACGGATTATGTCAACTGTGACCCGTGATCCGATTAAGCCAACTCGAACACGACCCGTTTAATTAATTGGGTTAAACTGTCTAACACGAACACGACCCGAATATAATCAGATCAACCCGACACGACCCGAATAACCTGTTTATCATTTATATTTTAAATATAAATAATAAATTGATTAAAATTCTATTAAAAATAATAAAATTTTGGGCTGATATGTGGGTCAAAATCTAAGTTAAAAGATAGTTAGAAGATATTTGGGCTTATGGGCTAACAATGGGAGTTAGGTGAGCCTATATTTAAATTTTTTATATATAAATATATAATATAATTGGGTTAAGTGGTCGACCCGTTTACAACCCGACACGAACTGATTGTTTTTGAGTCATAAACGGGTTGACCTGTTTATGACCTAAATACAATTATGGCTGACCCGAACCTGCCTAACTTCGTGTCGAGTCGGATCAGGTCAGGTTTTGCCGGATCTAGTAATAATCACCTCTTAATCTCCTCTAATTAATTTTAATTACTAGAAACGAAGCATTAGACTCTACCCGAGGCATCCCTCATTTCACATTGACCAAAACAATTAATAACCTGATTAATTTCAGGCTTGTTTTCCATCACTTTCAATTTGACCCGGTCTAAGTTGGGTTCAAATTAATTGTCTCTCAACAAAACAAATCCAACCTATCCTACCCACACACCTCCACAGTGGCATGTTGCACAATGACGAGGTCCCCTCACTTGCATGAACCCGGCCAACTTCAAAAAACAAGAAAAAACAAATACACACACGAAAAGAGAGAATAGAGTGCACATGATTTCCAAGTCGTATGAGTAAATGCAAGCTATCAAAGGTCTAATAACAATTTATCATCTCTATTGTGGTTCAGCCGCAGACAAAAATCAAGAAGTCCTATTATAAGTGCTAAGGACATTGTGACTGACGAAAACTTTAAGAAATTTGTCACTGAGGAGTGATAGCAAACCCGCTACAACTCCTAAGTTTGATCGATGAAAGCTGATACAATAAGCTACCATGACATATCCAAACTTGTTTTGCTTAGATAAAAAATCTGGTGATTTAGAACAGACTATCTAGTGTATTGTTAAATTGTAAATATGTAAATTGTACCTTTTTCTATTATCTCAATCTTGTACGACAGGTAGCACCTCAACTAATCTTATCATAAGGGGTCATCAAGATACTTTTAAGCTGAAAAGGAGATGCTTTAAATCTTGACCATGTCTTTGCAAGGTTGAACTGACACAAAATCACAAATACAAAATACAAAGCAAATAAGGAAATGAGAAAACACCTACGAATGTTATGTCTACTCAAAGGCACTGGGGGACACTTGTTTTTGTCAAAATCAACCCAACTTGGTCAATTAGCTTTGACTAAGGCAAAAGCAATCAAATTGGTTTGTCTCTAATGCCTACATTCATAATCTAGGTGATGTGCCTAGGATTTCTAAGAATAATTTATAAAATTATAAATATTACAAGAGAAATTTTTAAATGGATCCCTACCAGCTGCCCACTAGAACGCTCTACCCAATTTACTATTACATGTGCAAAGCTTGTTCTGGGAAAGATTGTTCTGGGTGTCCTTTAGTGTTTTCATGAGTAACAAGAAAAAAGGAAAAAAAATCAAAATATGGGAGAAAGAGATATATTTATAAGTGAGAAAATGGACAAGAGAACCAACCTTTTATAGAGACTAGGCACTCTTTCATCGCACCTATTTTGAATTAATATGTCCCACGGTGTCCTTTCATTTGAAAAGGTTATTTTTGAAAATAAAATAAGATACAAACGCACCTAATGCTTGATTTGAATTCAATGAATTGTTTGATACTTCAATTTAGTCCCTTGTGAAGAATAAGATAAGAAATATAATGGCATATAAAGAGTTTACTACTATCAATTTGGGTTTAAGCATTTTTCAATTATGTCAAGTTAATGGGCCAAAAAATATCATGTATATAAGGCCTAGTGAGCTACCATTGACCTAGGTTGAAGTATTTTTCAATAAAGTCATATTGTTCTGACTCATCAAATCAACTTAATGGATCAGTTTTGCACATTTGACAGATGGTAATAAATTGAATACTCTTAAAAAGTCCCAATAGGCTAATGGAACACTATCTTCATATAATGGCAGCTATTAACCATCAGCCAGAATGTGTGACTAAAATAGCAACGATATTATTATGAAAGCCAAGTTTTTTCTTAGAGGTGCATACACATCCAAATAATATAATCAATATGCCTGAGTGTAAGTCTCGAGGAGTTAAAAAAACTAATAAATCATCATTGTTCATTACTTCACTGAAAAATAGAGAGTATCTTTCAAACTTCAGAATTTTGCAGTTACCTATCAGCAGTTTGATATGTCATGCAATTTACACAATTAGCAGGTTATTAAATTCACTAATGTATCACAACACTATATCAGAAGATAGAAATTTAAGAGCAGAGGGCACTGACCAACATATTGTTGCAAGTTGATCCTTTGGAGAGCCACGAAATTCTTTATTCAAACGATGCTCAAGAATCCAAACAACTAATCCCACAAAAAGAAAGAAAACCCCTGTGACACACCACATCTTTATGGTGAAAGGTTTCATGAAAGCCCAAGCACTCGAATGCCTCTCTTTTACAGGTGCAACAATGACGAGACCTGACTGTATATATGGCTGTGTAAAGTCTACTATTCTTGTTCGGTCGGTCACAATGGATATGTCTCCTACAGCTGCATCAAATTGCTAACCAAGAAAATAAAGAAGTTAAAATCCTTGAAGACATTAAATAGAAACTTTAACAGTGATAGAGAAAACAATAATATATCATATAGGTACAAAAAACAAACAATGGTCTTCTAACTCATAAAGCTAAAAAAAAGTTGATGTAAAAAATTAAAGCACCACTTCATTGCAACAACAATACGCACATTTTCAAAAACCTTCTTGACCAGATCATCATAGCTTGGGTTCTTGGAGCCATTTCCAAACAGAACAAATGAATATGGAACTGGATAGGGCAACAAGCTGACTGCTGCCTTAAACACATCAATAGAGTATCCCTTTGCATTGTCAGGGCCTTTATCTTTAGATACAAACTCAGTATAACTAGTCCGGTAAGGAACTCCGATCCTCAGAGGCTTTCCATTGTTAGGGAACACCCAACCACGAGGCTTTGTCGTGGTTTCCCCGGGCCAAATGACACTGTAAAGCTGTTGACTGCTGTTGGAATCATTTGGTGGCTTTTGGTATAGAATTTCGGGAGCAACAACTGAAAGACCAGAATAATTGGACCAAAATCCTATCCTCCTGAATCCAGTCCCCCCAATATTAAGGATATCATAGGCTGGATGAATCAAGTTTCCATCTGAATTGAACTGAAATTGTCCAGTCAATCCAGTGAAGTTTGTTAACAACAATTTGCTAAGCAACTTATCACCACTGTTGAAATATTTAAGAGCGGAGAAATGCAGCAAACTTCCATTTGAGTCTTTCAACTTTGGATCAGCAGAGAAGTAAAACATCTGCCCTTCCTTCAGGAAGTGGTCAATAGCATGGGCAACTAGCCAAATTGAATCATAAGCATACAACGCATAGGTGTTCAAGCTTGATGTCATGTTCCTGTTCCGAAGCATTTTGTTCCATCGGGGGTTAAATGATCGCTTGAGATCAGAATCTGGAACATGTTGGCGAAGTGCAATGACCCCTTGTATAAGGTCCATCGTGTCAGGAATGGGAGGATCAGATGAATCTAGAACTGCAGCAAGCCAATCGGATGTGATCCATACATAACCAGCAGCCATCATTCCAAGAGATTTTGCAGCAGAGAAAACTTGGAGTCCAGAATCAGGGTTCACATGGACAACATAGATCCTAGACTCCATGAAGTTTACTCTTGCCAACAAATCATTAATCACACTTCTGTCAGCATCAGGAGGGATAGCAGCTTTGTAGGAAATCTTAGCACGTTTCTTTGCAAGAGCATCACCCAAAGCAGTTATTCCACCTCTCCCAAAATCATCATCTACAAAGATGGCTGTAACCTCTCTCCATCCGTAGTTAGCAATTACATCAGCTATAGCATTCATCTGGAAATAGTCACTTGGTATTGTGCGTATGAAATAAGAATATTCGAGAGATGACAGAGTAGGGTCTGTAGCCGCAAAGGAGAGAAGTGGCACATGGAGTTCATTTACAACATGAGAGATGGCATGGGCAATCCCAGAGGACTGCGGACCAACAATAGCCACAACATTCTTCTCTATCAGCTGCAAGCCTGGTAATCGAGATATTTTATCATCAAACCTTCTCAAACCTCCAATTATCCAAAGATGACAAATTACATAGGATGTTCAATGGATAGAAGTTACTAATTAGGCAAAGAGACCGTATTTGCAGACCTTAATGGAAAAAAGCAGACAATGATTTTCTTATATTGAAAAAGTGAAGTACAAGCGCACCTTATCAAAACAATATTTTTAAAAATTTCCATCTCAAACAGACCAAGGGAATGTCTGTGATGAAGAGCAAGAAAAACCTAGAAGCAACTGGAACTTTTAAGCAGAAAAAAAGTTTGAAACTGTTAGATTCTGCAAAAATACTATTCTTATCTAGGAGGTTTAGTCTCACATGGGCATTAGGGGTTCTAGTCATGTTGTATTAACTTCATATATGCCTATGCTCTCACTCGATTAAAAGTACTTGTATATTTTCTAAGCTCTAACTGATATTTGCAACTCTGAGACAAAGAAATGTCTGGGAGAAATGTATACAATAAAAATGTTTTAAGCAAATCCTTGACAAATATCTGTTCTAAAGAAGATACTCGAATATATGTAAATAAATAACTGAAAACTTAGAAGGAAGGAACTGCCCATCAAATAGATGTCATTCAATAATTGAAGCAATCATCTTCACATACTCTCGACAGTTCCAAGAAATCCACTGCACTCAGTGTCCTGCACATACAAGTTGAGCGTCGTCCCAGCAAGAATGTTCGGATTGCTGTTGACATCACCGACAGCCAACTCGATGGCTAGCCTCGCTGCCCTTCCGATCGTCGAATTGAATGTGAAAAGAGCCCCTATGTTGACTACAGAAGGCACGGAAGTGCTGTTGCCGGTCCCAGCAATGGCTCCGACCATGCTGATGGAAAGACATAGAGATAAGAGAAGAGCTGCGACCATCTTCCACAACCCAGCTCCGTCTGCAGCCTCCACTCGATATGACATGCTGGTTGCTGCCTTGCCGGTGCATGTATCAATTTGACAAGAAAAAAACCCTCAAGACCTCACGGTCCACGGAGAGAGAAAGAGAGTAAATACTCACCAAGACTGAATTTTGGTCCTGGAGATGTGGGGGCAATCCACCATTAATTACAAGTATATAGTCAAAAAAATGACGGTCAACCGAGATTTTTTTTTTCTTTTGCTGTTATTAGGATCTGCAAGAACTGGGTGCTAGACTTCCAACATCCACCCATCCATTCGCAGAGAAAAATACAAATGCCTCCTTGCAAATAGAAAGATTGAACGATTAGAAGACATCACATCACACAACCTTATGATTGATGCATAGGTACTCTGCAAAAGAAGGCTAGGAGGAACCTGCATAAATAACAAGAACCGGTAGCCTTTTGGGGGACCGTTAAGAGACACTGGAGCAGGTGGAAGGGAATCATCTGCTTTACAACTAATGCTTTGAAAGAGGCTATCCAGTCAAGGAAAAGGAAAGGAATCGGAATTTTTTTTCTTGGCTACAGTGGAGGGAATTAATGATCTAAGCAAAGAACTATTCCTAATGCAGAAAAGCTTAACAAGGGGAGAAGAAATATGACAACTCACACAATCTTTTCCGAGATTAGTAGAGTAAGACAAGAATCATGTACAGATTTTTCGTCTGAACTTGTAGGTCTTGAGTCTTCAGTTCTGTACTTGTACTATAATTAATTATCCTAAACAAGAAGGGACAAAAAGGTTAACCTATGATAAGTGCCACGGTAACTTACCAGTGCTGCATAGTCCTCAAGAATCCACAACATAAAAGTTCAAATCATTGGAGTGGAATTCTGTTTCCGGCAAGTTTTACCTTGGGCGAAAAAGGTTCCTAAAGAAAAATCCCTAGAGCATAAAGGTACATTTACAAAGTGATGAGTGCATGATGATGAAAAGTTCGAGTTCATTCATAGGATAAGAATTCTTGCTGAAAGCATACACATTTGCTTATGAGTAGGTGTCACAGTGTTCATTCGATAAATACGTAAAAGCATATTGGCTATCAAATTAGGGCATGTTTAAAATAGACGCGAACATCTCATTAATAACATAAACACGCATACTCTAATCCAATGGCCAATACATTGGTGTACAGACAGGAAAATAATATTCTTATATATGATTTGTTTAAACAATATTATAACTAGCATTTGGTTTAGTGTTGTGATTCTTGTTTTTAAATGTAAAAGGTCCCGGGTTCAAATCTTTAAATGCTTGCTTCTTTTGAATGAGCGTCCTACATATTATACTTGCATGAAAATCTTATCCTTCTCCAAGCATTGAATATTTGTCAACTCCTTCTTGAAAGTAGAATCATTGAATCAGCAACAGCACTTGAAAAATTAGTAATCTACTCTAAACCAGCGATCAATTTGACTCATTAAATCTCCACAAAATGATTCAAATTATAATGTAATGAATAGTTAAGCCACTACTAAGGAAGAAAGTATGAAGCAAAATTTGGAAACTGTTACAGAGAGAAAATATACAGGCACAAGTAACTCTTAAGTTCATTCACTACAGAGAAAATATACAGGCACAAGTAGCTCTAAGTTCATTCGCTAAGTACTCAACAGAAAACTGAATCAATCAAAAACTTTGTCAAGGACTTCACTTTGATCCTGAAGATTGAAAAGTATCTGTATGTACAGTTCCCGCATAAACTACCTAGTTATTGTCCATTGATCATCCAGTCTCACTACCCAATTATCGTCAGTACAAAACATGAATCCAACAACAGATTTGAGGTAGGCTCATCTGGGCCCTGAGAGCTCGATTGGTTCAATAATGAAAGAAGATGTTTCATTAGCACCATCAAAACTTACGGAAGAGCTGCAAGATCTACCATGAAGTGTTTCTCTCTGCGCTTCTTCAGTTTGTTCAGAGGATTCAGTGATAGATTCTAGTGCTTTAACAACTTCAGACATCTTTGGCCGTAGACCAGGATTGGATTGAGTGCAGAGCAGAATAATCTCCCCTGCAGTTTCCAGTTGAGCTGCGTCCAAAGCATTACTAAGATCCCTATCGACTATTTCCTTAACTCTCTTCTCCTCGTGTAAAGTCTTGAGCTGCATTAGCCATTAGTTCAAAATCAATCCAATTGATCAGGCAATTTGCATACATAGCACGGGTATTTGGGAATCGTTATGATAACTATCCAGAAAAAGATCCCATATCAGTTCCATTTACTGACAAACTTTCAATGAATCCATCAATTATCTAAAAATCAGAAAAAAAAAGGGAAAAACAAATTCAAGTCAATGATCTTGCTTAGGATTCGTAGCATGATTTCTAAGTGTTTACTAAGGTAGAACATGGGTTTGCTAATATAGAACATAGCTTTGCCAAGGTAGAACATAATATACCTTGCCTAAGAATCCTAGGCAAGCACCAGGGCTAAGATTTTTAATTTTTCAAAAAGAAGGGAATACAAATTTTCTGCAATAAAATTCCTTACTTGGAAATACAAATTTTCTGTAATAAAATGCTTACTGAGTCAAGGATCATTCCTTTCTGGGCGTTACCATTTCCAGAGCCCATGGTCTTTTGACCCGTTATCAACTCCAATAGCAAGATGCCAAATCCATACACATCAGTCTTCTCAGACGACTGCCCAGTCGACAGATACTCGGGAGCAATGTGTCCTACAGTACCACGAACTGCAGTTGTGACATGAGATTCCCTCCTATCTAAAAGTTTTGCCAATCCAAAATCGCCAACAACTGCCTCAAAGCTTTCATCAAGTAGAATGTTTGCAGCTTTGACATCCCTGTGAATAATTTTTGGGTTACATTGCTCATGCAAATATAAAAGTCCTCTAGCGGCTCCAAGCGCAATTCGCATGCGCTTGCTCCAGTCCAAAGATGGTTTTCTATGAGAACGATCTGCAATTAATAATTACGGCAACTTCAGGAGGGAATTCAAACAAAATATGTTTAATCCAAATCAAGCTTCAGAGTATTGCACATCATGAGAGTCACATTATCAAGAACCACTATAATCCATTAGGGTCGCTAAGTTATTCCTGATTAGGTTTAAGGAGATAAAACATATAAAAGAGCTTTTAAAAACAATTTACAGCTCAAAACACGATATCAGAAAAACAAATTAAAGAAAACATAGCTTTTTTTTTGTTATGATTAGCTAAAATGAATGAATTCTTGAGCTTGAAACAAGAGAGAAAGAATTTAACTAATGAATACCAACAATTTGTATAAGTTATTCCTGATTAGGTTTAAGGAGATAAAACATATAAAAGAGCTTTTAAAAACAATTTACAGCTTAAAACACGATATCAGAAAAACAAATTAAAGAAAACATAGCTTTTTTTTTGTTATGATTAGCTAAAATGAATGAATTCTGGAGCTTGAAACAAGAGAGAAAGAATTTAACTAATGAATACCAACAATTTGTATAATTCTAATGTCTCCATAGCATGTCAACAAAGAACAAGAGAGTCAAGAACTGACCTCTTAAACGGTCAGCAACACTCCCATTTGGCATAAAAGGATAAACAAGCAGTCTTTCACTTGAGGTCATGCAAAAACCATATAGACGAAGTAAGTTCCTGTGCAGAGCTAGGCCAATCATTTCAACTTCTGTTTGGAACTGGACTTCTCCAGTAAAGTTAGGATCTTTCAACCTTTTAACTGCCACCACCGTTCCATTTCTTAGATGGCCTTTATAGACAACTCCAAAGCCACCTTGACCTAATACATGTTTGTCGTTAAAATTCTCAGTAGCAATTTGAAGTTCACGGAATGAAAATCTCGTCAGGTGTCCCATTTCAAAACCATAATTCTGGTCTGCAGAGAAATAATAGTTCATTAACATCCATTTTTTTCTTCCCGGTAACAAAATGGAGTCTTGAAAAGATACCATCTGCAGCAAATTTCATTGTCCATCTACAGCAATTTAACCAGAACACAAGCAGCAGCAAAGATATTATTAAGGTAAAACCAATGCTTAATGAAATTGCTACTGCTAACTGATGATTGTTTGCTTGTCCAGGAGTATTAGTTTCTGTAGGCAGAAAACAAACATGTCAGTTCCTCAGATTATATAGACAAGTAACTAACAGATTCTAACAGAAAGTTACCATTAGCTGTTAGAGGCACATCTGCACAACCATGCAAGAGAGATGAGTTACACAGAAGCTTATTACCTGCAACACTGAAAATTTTGTATGGAATACTTACTAAAGGAAGGGTTACAAGTCTAGCTCCAAACTGGGCAGTGAGCCTGGTTCTTATCAGTCCAATAGAAATTTAAGTCAAGGACAAATTTTGTGTCAAGCATTCAACTTAAGATGACTTTATTTCTCAGTGCAGGTATGATACATTGATACTGCATGTTGATACACATGACAAAGCTACATGCATCGACTATTATCTGTCCAATGGTTAGATTCCTAGTCATTTGAACTTCTTCCCAAATGCTCACTAGCTGTTTCATGACCATTTGTGATGACCTTATGGTTCCTTTGGCCTATTTAAATGTGATATCCGGTTTAGTCCCAAATGAAAAGTGGGAGAAAAGATGATATGAGACTTCATGAGCTTACAACTATTAACTTGGCTTAATTATTTTAAATTGAGTCGTGTTATTTTAGACTTACCATTAACAAGTTAATGGGTAAGTTTGCTCATTATATAGTCGCTATATAAATGGTATCAGAGCAAACATGATGAAAGGACAATAGGAAAGGGCGAGGAGGGTGGAGCCACCATTAGACTGACCTCATATAATTTGGACTGGTGTTCAACCTTGGGCTTGACGGCATCAAGTCTTAAAAAGGAGAGATTGTGATATCCCAATTTAGCCCCACATAGGAAATAGGAAAAAAGATGATATGATATATAATACTTAGTAAGCTTTCTACGGTTAACTTGAGCTTAAGCATTTTAAATTACGTCATATTACTTCAAGCACTATTAACTTGGGGTTAAACATTTTAAATTAGACTACGGTGCTTCAAGCTCACCTAGTGAATGAGTTAGTTTACTTATTATCCAGGTCATAATATTAAATCCTTCTCCACTCAAATTTTAAACATATTGCTTACTCTCTTAATACCTCTCAAACTCTCTTACAATCTCACAATTAATAAGTTTTGCATATTTGGTTTTTATTTTATCTCAAATTCTCAATGTCATGAAACTTGGCATAGCAAACATGTTATTGTTCTTACCCAAACATTGACCTCATATATGTTATTTTATTATTTTAATCGTATAATGAAGTGAAAGATGCAAGTCACTCTCATTAACTTTCCATTAATTAGATTCTTTATGAAATTTGATTTGTGCATTCAAACAACTGTTTTATCTCTTGCATATGTTGTAAAGGAATTCTCCCATATAATGTGTACGATTAGTGAGAATTTTAGAATATTTGATGAAAATAGAAAATGAACACAAATTTTTATATGGAATTTAAAGCAACAGGGTACTAGCCAATGTTTGGAGCCAAAGTATGAAACTAAAGTATGAACTATACCCCATTGATCTAAATTTCTCAAATAAATCTGTGTTCCTGATTCATTTTCACCAAATGTTCCAAATTTCTCGTCAATGAAATACTCATTGAAAGGATAAATTCCTTGACAACATTTATGCAGGAGATAACACCATCATTTGACTGAATACATAATTGACCGGTAAAAATCAAATATCAAAAACTGAAAACAAAAACAATAAGAATGACTTGCATTTTTCTCACTATAATATTGAAACAACAAGATAATAGTTCCAGAGGCTAACACTTGGAAGAAAGGTTTGAAATTTTGGTTTGAACTGGCCCTAGATAGGTTCGGTTTACTGTAGCACTGTGCCTATGATCAGTTTCAATATAACAAGTGCCGATTCTACTGTAGCATATTGATCAAGACCAAACTAGTCCACTGGTTCGGACCAATTTTCCAAACCTTGCTTGGGAGAGAGCTGCATGCCTACATCGGCCATAGCTCAGTTAGACAATCTATTGTTGAGATCACGCTTATGAAATCATCTCGGTTTCATTCAGTTTTAGGATCCAGTTCAAAAAACAGAAGCACAAATGAGATGAAAAAATAAACAATTTTATATGTACTAAGACAAGCCTTACCTGTAGTCTTTTGCACGGATCTTTGGAGTCGGACCACTTAAGTTATTGAATGACACATCTCTGGAATATTCAGTCAATGTAAGTTTAAATTTGGAAACACTAGGTTAAAAAGTAAAATATTGTGATAGGTTGCATACAAGAACAGAAGACTGGAAAGATTAGCAACAGATTCAGGAACCTGGCCACATAAATTGTTCCTGTTGAGACGCCTAAAGACGGCAGAGTAGTATAACAACATCAATATCATCATAGCCATTTAAATATTCGTGAAATTTGAAATTTAACTTACAAGTAAACTAATTGAGTAAGAAACCCAAGCGAGATTGGAATTTCTCCGGCAATCTGGTTACCAGAAATGTCAAGAGTCTGCAGCTGTACCAACTTGCCTATTTCAGAAGGAATAACACCTGATATTCTGTTATTCTGCAATAGCCTGAAATCAATGAACCTGGATTACACGTTTGAATTTCCATGAAAACATAGGAACTATATATACTCAACTCTGTCAAGTGGATCTTGTTCTCATGCAGGGACCCATATGCAAATAGTTAAAACCCAAGGGGCTTCTCACAAAATTGTGTTTTAGGCAGCAGAACCGAAAGTAAAGTGCGCTAGCTGCTGCACTTAGTGCAGTAAACAGAGGGAATAGAAGGCAACATTATGTCACAAGACTGCGGTTAAAGTAGTGTTCAACATATATAACAAGTCAAATTGTGATTTTATTCTTTACTTTACAATGTAATTCTGTTAGTGTTTATAAAAGAAATTAATCTCATATGTTACAATTATTTTTCGCCCTCACTTTCGAAGTTATTTTCCATGTTAAATCAGTGTTCTAGATTGCCCAATGCTTATTGTAGTTTTGGCTTAATATAACTTGGATGTACGTTGTACTTGATTATATAGGTGAGTTTAGGTAGAGTATATGCCAAGTCACAACGATCTCACGGCTATAAGAATGTTGGCTTGCTATAGCTAAAAATAAATGAAGGTTTTCAAACAAAATACTAATTTACCACACTAAAAAAACTTTTGCCATTTCCATTGTATATTCTTAATTTTCTAGAGATTCCAGCAAGAGTTCCAATTTGTCCTACCCCCAAATTTTGCCATAATCCAAGATGCCAGCTAGAAGACTGGGATTTCTATTACTCACAAGGTTTGTAAGTGACTCAGGTTGCCAATGCTCGGAGACAACGTTCCTGCCAATCTATTGCTCGCCATTTCCCTGCTCACCAACACAAGTAAATAGAAAAATCCCATGTTAAAAGAGTCGAAAGGAAACAGGCAAAAGAAAAGTAGGACGGGCAGAATGCAGACAGGGAGACGACGAAGCCATCTGAGCAGCAACCGATCATAAACCAGGTACAGGGGTCCACCGAGTTGATGTCCCACCCGTCCATCACCCCGGCCTCATCCCTCATCTTACTCTTCACCGACATCAGAGCCGCCACTGATCCCACAAGCACGCTTCCATGACGTAAGAACAAAGTTGATGCAGCAAAGTAATACTGTGATAAGGATACCTTCGAGGTTGACGCCTTTGGGGGAAAGAAGAGTGTCGGAGGAGCTCGCTCTTTGAACTCTAGGAACGCAGAACAGGAGAGGTAGTAGCAGCAAATAGTTGTAGTAGTAGTAGCAGCAGCACGCCATTAACTGCTGCTCCGAATCGAAGGCAGATGACAATCACAAGCAGAAGGAGAGGCAAGAGTTGGGAGCAGCAGCTGGTAGAAATGGGGCTCGCCTCTAAATGTGAAGTGAGGTCTCAAGTCTCCTGGAATCGCTGCGCCGGTCTCGATGCCTCGTACTCTACGCACGAACAGAAAAAGGAAGGAAATGAGAACACGAGGCAGTGGAGCGGTTGTTGAAAGATGTAATGGAGTGGGAAAATAGTAATAATAAACTGCAGACACCTAAAAAAAACTGCAGACACCTCGTTGAACGAAACGGAGGCCGCGGATACAGCGAACAGAAATCCTAAGCAGGCAGGCAGTCGAGTATTTTCTCAGCTGCCTCCCTTAAATTTTTATTAAAAAATATTTTTTTTAAAATGATCTACACATTAGTATCTATCTAATAATACTAATATTTGGATAGTTTAAATTGTATCCAACAAAAAATTATCCTAAATATTTTTATATAATAAATTTTTTTTTATCTTTTACGTAATAATATTTAGGATAATTTTTTATTATGTATAATCTAAATTACCCTAATATTGATACCATTAGATAGATCATGTGTAGATCATTTAAAAAAATATATATATTTTTTAATAAAAATTTAGAAGAGGCAGCCTGCTGAGGATACGTGCTCGGATACAGCTGCAGGGAGATGGTATAGGACCTCGAGAATGGAGAACCATGTCGACGGCAACTCCGCGGTGCAAGATGCAAACCAAAATGGCGGAGGAAAACATATTACCTACATTACGAGTGGAACGTCCAACTTCAATTCCGGCACAGCTAAGCGCAGATGAAAATATGATGATAGACGAAGAGAACTAGCCGAAAATACTAACACTCCTGTATAATAAAAATCACAACTCATTACATAAGTAATAAAATGTAATAAAAGCGTAAGCTTCAACGAAAAAACAATAAATTAGTTTGTAAGGCTGGAAGTTTGAGATAAACAAATTACAAGCATGATCCATAAATTATCTCTAATTTTGGCTCAAAGGTATTTTTAATCGCAAAATGCTATGATTTATACGTGTACAGTTTATATAATCAAGCCCTCGAGGATTAAAAATATTCAAAATTGCCTTTGTTTTTTGCCCCCAAAGACACAAACTAACAGAAACTATTCCTTGTATTTAAACTCATGCTTGTTTTTTCCCGCACAACAGCTTAATCGATGCAGATTTTTGTTTCTCAAAATTAATCAAGGATCAATCGGTGATGCGGTACTTGAAGGCTTGATGCTCATACTTGTTTTTCAAGCCCTTTACTGACCTTTGCTATCGAGAGAATAATTCCCATCTTTGTATATATGTTGATACACATGAGCCTTTAGAAGTGAAAGGCAATGACATAGAGTATATACTGCTGGTTTTTTCTTTCCCATCTTTGTTTCAATTTGTTTTTAGCTTTTTTTTTCCCAACTGGATGCCCGCAATTTATCTACCAGTATCTTAAAGGACAAGAAGCTGAAGATTAACCATCCAAAAGTCTAGCTATTTATTAGAAATGCTAGTAAATTGTCTTTGATTTTGACTCTGATGCGCATATCTTTATCTGTAGTTTGAAATGCATTTGCAGTCAAAGAGCACTATGAGAAGCAATGAAGATACGGGACAAAGATGACAAGCTTCTGCATCAGAAGCGCCTACGAGGCAGAGCACCATGGAGCAGCTAAAGCTGACGAGGTTGAAAGAATAAGAAGAGGGAGAGGATATAGAGAATGATCAAGAATTCGATTGAGAGGAGCATTTTTCAAAAAAAAAAAAAAAAGCCCAGAAGTACTATGATATACTTTGATGATAGTACAGTGATGAATTTGATAACGAGAAGGCTGCAGAAAGTTTGCATGCCTGATCAAAGATTCAACTGCTTAAGCCAGCAGAAGGCTCTGGCACTTGATATTTGTTGCATTTTTCCATTTATCCAAATTTTGATATCTAAGTTTTAAATGGCCCCTGAGCTGAAATACGTTGTATTTCTAGAAAGAAAGAATGGAATCGACCACCTAATGATCTGCAGTGGTTCAGCTGGCTGGACAATTGGCAGAGCTGAGTGAGAATGACAATCAGTCAGTATTCAAGTGAAACATGATCTGTGAAGAAAAACAACAAGAAAACTACAACATACCTGTGATGCATAGGAACTATGTGGTTATGCAGAAAGAGATTTATCTATTATGCTCCAGATTCTTACATGCATCAAGATAAGAGAAGTTGCTAGAGTAACTAATGCACAACGGCACAACATGACCCAAATGCAGGCCATCCAAATGTACACGGAGCCAGCTGCAGTTTTCTGGTGCCTTCTTGTAGAACTTGCACCACATGCACAAGCTTCGTATTTGATAGAGTGCCAGGATATCTCCCTCTTCGAGTACATGTATCTCCAAATGGGAAACAAAATGCTCAAACTATGACTTGCGATTAAGAACATGATGCAACTGAAACTGTCTGGTTCTCCATCTTTTTTAAAATGTTCGAGCTATAAGTGTGTTCAAGAACATGGAACAACTAAAACTTCTGGTTCTCCATTCTTTCCTTTTGAAGGTTTTTCTTCGACTGCAGTCTTTCTCCCGGCGTCATCTATTGCTCCTTTCCTTCCTCTTCTGCTACGAGGAATGATCAAATCAGAGGATCTACGCATCCCCACACTTGGAGAACTTGGATCTATCTCACCATAATTCATTTCAGGAGATAGAGTGGCATTTAGTATTACAAGATCTGATCCGACTGGAGTTTTCTTCTTCTTGGTATTCCTCCTACAAGATGACCTCCAAAAGTTACTCAAAGAAGATACCTTGTTTCTAGATTGCCTCGTGGTGGTTCTTGAACAAATTTCACTGCTTCCACTATTCGGGTGGCTATCTTCGTGGATGCCACTGACACATGGATTGCTCCCTTCGTGGGAATTACAAGAACCCTGCCCCTCATCATAGCTCATGGTTTCCAAGTCACTATGATCTTCAACTTCCATGTCTCCATAGCTCATCCCATTTGCATATATCTTCATAGGATTTTCCAGAAAGATATCAGTCTCTGGGCTCACAACATGGCTTTTTGAGGCATGACTTGCAGGGCTATCTCCAATGCATTGTCCAATATATCTTTCATTAACTTCCTCTCCTCGCTGTAGTTCTTCAAAGGCCAAAAAGATATCACCTGAAGATGGAGGTTGCTGGTAATGGAACTCAATGTCCTGCAACTTCAATGAACTGACTGCCTCTCTGAGGACCTCAGCTTCTTTGAGAATTAACATATTTGCATTGGTGTAGACATGCCTTCTTAGAAAAGCTTGCAGGTCAGTATGAAGCTTGTCCATGCTTGCATACTTCTCTTCGAGTGTTATTTTTGCATCCACCAGCTTCATCTGCACCCTTTCTTCACGCCAAACCTCAGCCATCTGTAGCATTCTTCTCTCTTCATCCAATTCCTCTCGGATTTTCATAGCTTCCTTCTTCAGATATTCTAATTCAGATTTGCCAACCCCTATCTCCTTTGCAAGCTGATCACATACCTCCTCACTTAGTTCTCGTGCCTTCCTCTCCTTCTCATAGTCTTGTGAATACTGTTTTGCTGATAACCTGACCTCAGCAAGCTCATCTACTAGTTTAGAATTCATAATCTCTATCCTTTTCCGGTATTTCCTCTCACTGTTAAGGTCATGCTTCATAGTGTCGAGAATATTTCCAACTTTCTTATGCTCTCTACTCTTCCATGAAGCTTTTTCGTCAGCAAGCTTTGTCAAGAATTGATCTAGTTTTTTCTTGGTAGACGCTCTGTCATTTTCAAGCTTGCAAATGCGGTAATGAGCTTGCTCGAGCTCTGTCTGAAGATTAGAAATTGTAGAAGCAGAAGGCAGCTGATCTTTGAGTTGCTTCAGGTGACCATCACTTGGATAGACCTTCTCCAAAGACCTTAAGCACCGATGATCCCATTTTGTTGCCTTCTCCATTTCAAGATTGACAAATGTAGCAGACGGTTCAAGCTGATTTTTCTATATGAAACAAGCCAAGAATTGGAATTCAAAACAAATCAAATATTTGATACTCTTTTAGTTAATAAACCAAAAGAATACTATTACCTTCGCAAATGTAACATTTGACCTGGGTGGCTTCGGACTAACAAGCTCATTAGTGAAACTAGAATGGAGAACTCTTCTACCATGATCACATACATTAAGGTAATGCAAATTCCTCGAGTAAGACTGCAAAGTTGAACAAAGAGAACAAGCAAGTAGCTAGTGGTTAATGTTAGAAAAGAACATGAATTGTCATATGAAAGAAGCACGACAACGAGCCCATTCCCATTACCAACTTCAAACAATATAACCACTTGAGAGCAGATGGTAAGGGTGCAAAAGAGTACTTATAACCTGATATAAGATACCAATCTGAGATGAGAAATAAATCTCCAAACTTTCCAAATGATTAGAGATAAATCTCCCAATCGAACTAAAAAGTTCTTATCCAGTTGACACCTAATAAGATTATTTTACCATAATTGATTACAAATTGAAGAGATCTCTAATTTTGATAAGTTAGTCAAAGGGGGCATCTTCTTTCTGAAAAAGAGAGATGGAACTGTAATCACTTCATCTTTTTTTTTTCTACAATCGGAGGTGAAATCAATTTTAAAGAGGTGGAATGCAAGGAAAATCTCCAAACTTTCCAAATGATTTGAGCAGAACTCTACGTGATCCATACACAGAAGAAGAATAGGAAACAACAGATAAGAACCCTAGAAATAAAATCCAACTTCCAATACCAAATTGACATATTCTTCTCTGACTAAAAAGGATCTGAGTGGAGAAATTCAGGTAAAAGAAGGTACCCATTTTAGGTTAAATACCAACCAGGAAGCCTACAAGAGAGAATGTAAAACGGCCCTACCTCGAATCCTAGCCGATCGCCGCTGCTTTCCCTTCCTCCGCCTCTAAGCTCTTCCACGTGCAAATGCCACAAGGCCGTCGCGAGCTTCCTCGCCGAGAAGACAGTCGAGGGCCCTGCGGAGGCACTTCCGTCCTGACAATGGTCCATTCTGTCCGGTCCGGCCGGCTCCGGTGCCCTAGCCGACGGATCCGAATCGTCGAGTTTCCATCTCAGGAGAGGAGTGGCGGGGCCACTGCGCGTCCCGTGGAAAGGCAGGCTCTTGACCCGCCGGCGGAGATGGCGGGCCCGCGCGGGGAGAAGGGTATCAGAGGAAGGAGCCGGGAATCGTGTCTTGGGGAAACCGGTGGCCGCCTCCGGGCATTTGCTCTGGCCGGCGGTTTGCGCCATTGAGCTATCTCCTTTGGTGCTACGTGAACGCCATCAGGGCTGAAGAGAGAGAGAGAGAGACAGATCACAGATGCATGTATCAGCTTACGGAGGATCACCGCAAGGTCCGCAGCCAAGAAAAACAAGATTCACTGCGTCTTCACAAGGTTGATTTTTCAATAATAACAAGAGAATACTGCAACTTGCTTTCTCACACATCAAGCAGCAACTTCATCACTTAAATCACATCCTTCAGAGAGATTACTCCATTTCCTATATGCAGAACCAAATTTAATAAAAAAATAATAATAATAACCTTAAGCAAAATGGAAGAAATGGCTTGGAAACTAGAATATTGTGGCATGGGCAGCACAGCCACGTTCAAAATCTAGCATGAGGACGAACTGACATGCTGACATTACAGGACAAGGTCAATTGCAACCGACAAAGTTTCCTGGGACTTGGAGCATGATGCAATGATCCAATCTATGATTATTCCAGATCACGATTAGCTTCCCAAGTCAATATATGTTGATAATAAACCTGCAATTCTTTTGCCACAAGCTCACAAATGGAGAAGCTAAATTGCATCAACTTGGACAAAGCTAGCGAAACAATAGACATGATAACTAGAATTGAATCACGAACATGGAGGAATGGGTTTGATTCTTATTTTACAAGCCTAGCGCACCACAAAGCTAATGAATAATCAACTCTTCAAAGTCTAGCTCTGTATGGGTGTCAATTGCACATGCAAGCCCACAACAAGTTACAGCCAACCCATGTGCCATGCATGCATGAGAAATGGGGAGCTAGGGTTCATCAATCAAGGTGGAATCATCCATATAGAAAGCACTATGGACAATAAATTAAGAATACTAAGAGCTCAATAAAAATTATGGCTAAAATTTTTGTGTATAGAATCCAATATAGAGAATTTTAGTAATATAATTGGATAACTTTTATACCTCAAACTCCAACTAAATATATATATAATTCTGTGTTTTTTTAATGAAAAACTGAGAGGAAAAATAAAAAATATATTAAATTTAGTCAAATCTAATATATTTTTCTTTTTTTCCTATGAATTTTGTCAAAGAAATAGGACCAAAATAAAATTTTATATTTTGATATTTTAATCATATAATCCAATGTCAAATGACTTTGGAGGACCCCTATAACCTTAATTAGAGTTTTTCATAGCCTAAGAATGAAAGAGCAAAAGCTAACTAGATTCAATATATTTTTCTTTCTTTTTCCTGTGGATTCCGTCCAAACAGGGCCAAACAAAATTTTGTATTTTGATATTTTAATCATATAATCCAATGTTAAATGACTTTGGAGGCCTCCTATAACCTTAATTAGTGTTTTTCTTAACCTAAGAGTGAACGAGCTTGCATGTTTCAAGTATATAAAAATTATATATATTATTTTTTACAACAAAA
The DNA here is from genome assembly GCA_027563935.2 of Costus lasius. Taxonomy (NCBI): domain Eukaryota; kingdom Viridiplantae; phylum Streptophyta; class Magnoliopsida; order Zingiberales; family Costaceae; genus Costus; species Costus lasius. The sequence goes on along the minus strand of CM050447.1, from coordinate 162,708,276 downwards.
AAATCTAAAATAAGAATGTTGAGCATACAAAATTAAGAAGGTAATTATTTTAAAACTATGCACTTAATCCGAGCAGAAAATTAATTATATTGTTCTTGTTGTATCTAAGTACATATGATTTGTGGTAAATTAACATTCAAGCGGATTCTTGTTCTGCTGTGGGTCACTCTCTAAACTGTCTCCAGTGACCATTATTAATTCATAATATTGAGCTAATTACATATCATGTCTCTAATCTCTACCAGCTCCAATACAGCTCGCAGCACAATCTCAATTCATGTATATATCTTTAGCAGTGCCCCAGCTCCTAGTTATAGCTTGTCTACCAACTGTCCCAAGATCCATCACTGTTGATTTTTTTTTTTTGATAAATATGAAACTAGTAATAAGTATCAAAAACATATTACATCACACATTTTCATCATAATGAGTATAGTCTCAAATATCACAAGATGGAAAAGAAGATAAGAAATGTTCATCTCTATCTCTAATCACATGGTTAAGATTAATTAAGGTCAATTCCAATAAGTATTCCCAATTCGTATCCTTGTTATCCTTGTCTTCAAAGACTTTACTATTTCTCGCTTTCCAAATTTTCCATATAATACTGTAAAAAAATACTCTCCATATTTGTCTTTGTTTTTTTGCCTATAAGAAGTGTCAACCATGAGTTCAAGGCCCCATGAACTGTTGGTGGGCATATTCATTACTGGCCAATCCATCTCACTGCTTTACTCCATATTCGCCAAGAGAAGGTACAATGCAACAAAATATGATCAATAGTTTCAGTAGAGTCACCACAAAGAGAACAATAGATATTATAGTTTGGTAATATTCCTCTATGCACCAGAAAAACTTTAGTAGGCACTCTGTCACGTATAGCTAGCCACATGAACATTTTTTTGTGCAGGGAGTTGCAGTCTTACACTTCCATACTTCTGCAGCCTGAATACATAAGTGAGATTGAATCTTTCTTGGATAGGTGAGTTTATTGCTTTAGGTAGGGAGTTGTGAGAATTCAAATTATATTTACTTCGAATTAGATTTTGCCATAGATCTTGACGATGTTGTTGTAGTCTCCAAATCCATTTGAAAAGTAGTGCTGAGTTTCTATCAATGAGAGGATAGATACCAAGTCCACCTTCTTCATATCCGCAACAAACATCCTTCCAGCTTACTTTACTTAAAAATCTTCCCATATTTTTTTCACACCATAGGAATCTTCTCATAACTCCTTCTATTCTTTTAGCAATTGAAATCTGCATTTTAAATAAGGACATATAATAAAGAGAAAGATTAGTCAACACTGATTTGATGAGGACAAACCTTCCTGCCATAGAAATTAACCTTCCTTGCCATAAAGCCAACTTGTTTTCTATCCTTTCTATCACAAGAGACCATGTTGATTGTCTTTTAGGTGAGGCTCCTAAAGGCAATCCTAAATATATGAAAGATAGAGTTTCAATTTTGTATCCCAAGAGATTTGCCCCTTGTTGCACGAGCTCTCCATTTGCATTAATGCCTACTATCACTGTTGATTTAGATTCATCCATTTGCTGTCCTTCATAAATGTCGAAATCACTGCAATTAATCAATCCATGAGATCAACTAACACTTGCTCTTCGCTTGGACGTAACAACACTGGAGATGCATTACCATGCATATATTCTAGATTACTAGTTAGATCCCTCAAGAATCCATATACCTGCAGGATCTAAAACTCTCCAAAAGTCAAAAGGAAAGACAAAACAGAAACCCGTTTCCAGTTGGAATTTTTAGCAACCTCATAAAAGAAGACAAAAAGATTGTGTGAATCCAACAAGGAGTGCCCACAAATAAGTGCTCCAAAAAGTCTGCTTTAATTTATGAGCTCACAGCAGCATACATCTTTTATCAAACACATTGATCCCTAATATATACAAATTTCACAAACTTAATTGCCATTAACTCCTAAGAGGGCAGAAATACTGTACATGAGCTTTCTGAAGTCACATTTTAGAGCCTTATAAAATCAGATTCAAACTGTTCGATTAAAGCAGAATTGGAAGATCCAAATCAAAATACTTGTGATTCGACTTTCATAAGAAAAAAGTTACCAACTCAAATTAACAAAGGAGGAATGATTTAACTTTTTCAGAAAGAGATGCAGATGCTGATGAATATCCTTGGCACTCGTCTGTTGCCATTGGCTGTTCTAATATCCGACTTTAGAGTGCCATTTTATATATTGTTCAGAATGAGTGGGGCGGATGTGATCATAAATAATCGGTATATTCTCTTGGATGTTAATTATAGATTAAGGAATGAATTAGAATATGTATTCTGGAGATGTTCTGCATGTGGCGTGAACACTGAACAGTGATTGAAATTGACACATACATATGACTGCAAGTGGAAGGCCAACTCTATTACCAAAAGGTAGAGGAAATTTCCTCGATCCTAGTAACTAAATTATCTATTGGGAGTACTGCAAGCAGCAAGCAGACACTAAGTGTCACGCACCGGTCGGATCGGCCTGAGAACAGCGCTTATCCGTTGTCTCAGAGCCGTCCGGCGGAATACCGGAACGCAACTCGCCCTAGGGTTTCTGACCCGAAATTAGAAACCCTAATCTCCCCGAATAATTTTTGTCCCCAAATTACAAATTCGCTCGGAACCCTAATTTGGAAATACCCCTCTCTAATTTTGACCAAGTCAAAATCAACCCTTGCTGACGTCGGCGTGACGTCAGCCCTCATCGAAATCTCGCCGCCGCGCCGAAAATCACCATCGCTGACGTCCGCTGACATCAGCGCTCCAATTCGATTTCGAAAACGAAATCGCTGATGCAAAATTGAGCGTTGACCGGCTCAATTTTGACTCGCCTCGTAGTGCGGGTCTTCGTCTTCCTCGCGATGCCGCGAGCGTTCGCAACGTTCGAACGCCGCCTGCGTTCGAACCGACACCGAAGAAGACCGACGACAAGGGGAGGACACCGCCTGCATCTCGCCTCGTCGCCGACGACCTAGCAGCCGCCTGCTGCTGAGGGCTGTCGCCGGAAACGCCGAAACAGGGGAAGGAAGGTGGAAGAGGGAAAGCTCCGTTTTATTCCTCGAAAACGTTACAAAACTCCTCTCTACGCCGACGACCACCGTCGCCGGTGCCCCCATCCCTCCCTCGCCGGTCATCGCCGGTTACAAGCTCTGGTTTTCCTACTCTCTCTCGTCGACGCCGCCGCGCCGACCTTCGCCCCTTGGCGGCATCAGAGCCCAGCTCTGGAAGGGCGACGGCGCCTCGCCGTCGCCGGTGGAGTCGCCCCCGGCGCTCTCTGTGTGGTGACGCCTCTGCGCGTACCCGTTTCGTCCGCCGCTCGGATGCTTTTAAAGGGAAGAGCCGCCGCTCGTTCCCGATTCTAGCGGTGAAGACGCGGTCGTCCGCCTCCCACTTCGCTCGACGCCGCCCGCGCCGCTCGCGTCCGCTTCCGTCGCACGCGGTGGCGAGCTCCTGCGTCCGCGTCTGCTGGCGGAAAGCTCGCGCCCGAGCTCCGTGTGAAGACGCTGAAGAAACCCGCGTCGCACGCTCCTTCCGATTTGGTTTCTCTCAATCGGGCGTTGACCCGATTTTGACTCAGAAATCGGCTCCACGATGTTGTGTCCTCCGTGTGGGCTTCCTTTTGTGGGTCTGGGCTTGGGTTGGGCCGGACCGCTGAACCGGGCCCTAACACTAAGTGCGATCCGCGCGAAGGTATAACGAAGCTTCCCTCGAAACAAATCATATTTGCTAAGCCATGTTCGTTTACCGATTGATTAGTGTGGTCACTGCTCCAAATTAAGACGTTTTGACTTCTCTCTCAAACTAGTTATAATTCAATGCATTTGTAAACCCTAAAAGATGCATGATTTTTGACTCGCCTATTTTATGTATGAAAACCTAGGATTTGAGAGACGAGGGTATAAACGCTGCATCAATGCCAACAAAGCAATAATAAACAATGAAGTGGTTACAATCGACTGGAGGAAAAGTGGCCAATGAAAGACGGCTGAAAATGGAAGCCTTGTCGGCTTTGCATATTAATTCTTCTAAGTCAGCTTCACTCGGGGGCAGGAATTCTAACGCACACTGTTTCTGTAAGCTACTCGGGTTAAATGTATATGGAGCATGCACGAGTGAAAGAAAATTTGGCCATTGCAGGTGAAGCCACGTGTGTGGCTGTAGTCTCAGAAAAAAAGCCTGTGTGATGGTGATCGTCTGATAAAATTAAGGCTTGAGACTCACGTGTGAGATTGGTGCAACAGCACCTTGATTGGCTCCGATACCGACATCCAGGAGGTAGAGAGACTGTCGTCGGAGATTCAGATACGATAGGTAAAGCCATGTCAAAGCGTGAGTGTCAAGCGTGTGGTTTCTCTCTTGTTTGCTAGTAGAAGAGCAGATGAAAAATCAAGTGGGACTTGGCCACTTCAATAATAATAATAATTATTATTATTATAATAATAGAGTAAGGGTACCTGCCCCCTGCCCTCATTCGTTCAACGAAAAAATTTTCTCCCTAGCAATGAGCAGCATGCTTAAGATTTATTTAAAATTTTTTTTTTAAAATTTTTTTTTAGAAATAATCTATACAACCTAAGCTACGCAATGGTATTAATATTAGGGTATTTTAGATTATATATACTTGTTAAATACCTTAAATAAAATTATATATAATCTAAAAATATTATTTATTTTTTATCTTTTATGTAATTTTGTTTAAAATATTTAACAATTATATATGATCTAAAATATTCCAATATTAATATCGCTTAGCTTAGGTTGTATAGATTATTTCTAAAAAAAAAATTTAAAAAAAATTTTTGCTTAGGATCTTCGGCAGCACACTGCTGCCGAGGAAATTTTTCCCGTTCAACGTGCCCCATTTAAATCTAATCCCACGCAATTAAAAACCAGTCAGCTACCATTCTCTACTCCTTCGCCGATCAACTATTCATCGCTGGTTCCTAGTAGGGCATGTATGGAATTAAAAACATTTGATAAGACCAATTTTGTCACAAAAAATGAACGATTGAATTTAACTTGTATATTTTTGTTAAGATGATCAAAAATCCTCACAATGGTATCGCAGCACATTAGGCTTGGCTAGATATGCAATCCATGGGAAGTGGTGCAATCCGCTGTCCCATGAGCCATTCGTTGTATGCAATCCTGGTTCAGCGCATCACGAGCCATTCATTCTAATTTGCATACATTCTATAAATGACATGGACGACGGAGCTAATATGGTATGCATCGATATTATAGTCAATACTTAACACTATTGCCTGTCAACTTTACATTCCCAGTGTTCTATATTGGTTGAATCGAGTGATGTGATATGTATGCAACAGAATTTACATTTATGATGATCCAAATATATTCCTCCGTTATTCTCGATCGACCTGCCATGTTAGCATATGAATAAACTGCTGCTGGAATTAGAATGATTTATACTTGATCACTGTGAAGGTGGCATTATGCTATCATTCATTAATTAGGGCGGCTCACGGTAGATGATAAACATGTATATTAGTTACCCTGACCCACCACGAAAGCAGGCCCCACCACTACTCAAGCTAGCCGGCGGGGCCATGATTCCAGCGAATACCAGTTCGAGATAATGGACAATGGTGGGTGGAAACGAAACCAGCAACGAAGGAGCAAGAGAAATTGTCATAGAAGGCTTAGGCTATAAATAGCGGTGCCACCACCCACTCTCGCGACCGTGTGGTTCTCCCCTGGAATCCCGACGCCGCCAACCCGCCGTGCCGCGGGCTGCCGGTTCCATCCGAGTGCGCGCGGAACAACAGGGGTGGGGGAGCAGACGCGCGATCGAGGCAATCATGGGCAAGGGATCGAGGCATGGAGCGGAGCGTCTCCTCGGGGCGGCTCCCGATCGCTCAGGCGGCGGCGGGAGGGGCCACGCGAGCGCCGACCTTCCTGACCTCCACGAGGACGACGTCTGGAGGACCTTCCGCGCTGCCACAGACGAAGACTCGGCAGTTGATAACGATGACGACGAAGGAGGCACCGATCTGGGACGGCTGACGAGCCGCGCTCTTGCGCGGCGCTGGGTCCAAAGGCACGAGGCCGTCGGTGGGCTCACCATGGCCTTCGAGGACGCACACCGCGGAGCTTCACCGATCCCTCAAACGCGCGAGCGACACAGGGTGGCGGCGTCGGCGCCGGTGGACGTGCCGGCCTGGCCGAGTTTGTTCGGGTCGGGTTCGATCGAGCCACCGGCGGAGCGGGAGGAGGAAGAAGAGGACTCGGCCGATGGGGATTGGCTGCCGCCGCACGAGTACCTGGCGCGGGTGCGGGCGCGTAGCATGGCGACATCGGTGTTGGTGGGCGCGGGTAGAACGCTCAAGGGCCGCGACATGAGCCGTGTTCGCGATGCGGTGTGGAACCAGACCGGCTTCTTCGGTTGAACCGGTTCGACGTTGCAATATTTATTGATGTTTTCCATTCTCTCTCCCTGCATAAATCCTAAGAAAAGGGGGAAATTTGTTCATGTATAAAATTTCAATTGGTCGATGCTGAAAAACAATATGTTAGTCACGCGTTTGGTTCGTCATCAACGATGGCAAGTCGCATGTGGACTTGGTGCGCAAGGGGAAGGAAGAGGCGTGAGCAAGCGAGAGACTGCAAGAGGTCGAGGGAAGTAAAGCTTTGATAGATCCAAAGGAACGACCATTGTATTTCGCAATCTTTTTAGACAAAAAAAAACATGCCATTGATTTTGGCAACGGGTGGGGCTGGCAAAATGTACGGTAAGTGGAAAAAGAGGGGGAGTTGTTCCTGGCATGCACCTCAGCTTGCCTGTCGTCATCGTCCTCAGTCCTCATCGAGCTTATCTCTTCTTGCATATGATTTGAAGGTGGTTCGTCGAGTGATGCTCTGTTTCCTTCTGCCGTCATTTTTTCTACATTATCTTACGAGCCACGTGGCGTTAAAGTGAAACACAGAAAGCTAGATGTGCCGCTAGTGGGGATCACAAAGATCACTAGTCTCGATGCAAGTGTCAACTATGTTCATGCACAGTCACTTTGCTGGTAATGATCATATGCATAAACATACGGTTTTGGAGTTCTCAATTGGAGGAAATGAGGAAGCCAATTCTAGATACAGAGTATTTTTCGCACAGGTTTTGCTTTAAATTGGCCCTGTATCTCCTATTTTTTGGTGTAAATTTTAAGGAGGGTTTCCATTCACTCACAAGTACAGTTATTATCAGTAACCTTCTAGTGTAACCTTCTAGTGTCTGCCATTATCAGTTCAACATAAAGAAAATGTTAAATTCTGTAATGAGGAATGATACAGATATGTACTATCGGGCAGACAGCTAAACTGATGTCAGGCTCGGCAACAAAAAATTTTGTGCAATCATACATATATCAAAGCACGAGATAATTTGACAGAGAAAAGACCAGAGCACAGACAAAGTAGCTTATTCTCTTATGGCATCTCTGTAGGCTACATATGCTGAAGTGGCCGCAGGATGTTTGTTGGTGTAAGAGTGAAGTTGTCTGATATGCTTTACTTTTAGTGGAGTATATATTATAGAAAGAAAACAAAAGTTGAACATGGGTGTAATGGTGAGTCGACCCGCCCTCTAGCCCTTTGTTCTAGCAGGTCTAACTCAACTCTTTCATTCGATTCAATTTGAATATGTACGAGGATCAAGCCTGAATCAACTTGCACAGTTCCTCAGTAGAACGTCTCCACCAATGTCTAAAATTTAACCTTGAACTCGCATGAAGCTGGTCTTTACTGTTGGCCTTTTGAACATGATGGTTGGTGCTCCTAGTTCCTCTCCCGATGATGGTCAAGCGACAAAAGACTACTTCAATGACGAAAACATCCTTCAAAAACTAAAGCAAAATTAGTGCCAAGAGATAGCTCCGATCTTCAAAACCGGTATAGTATGAACAAAACACAATCAAGGTTGTGCTTTTGGTTTGTGGACAGCAGATGAATCAGTGAGAAGTTGATCACTAGAAAACAAATATAGAATATATCCAAAAACCAAGGTCCTTTATAATAATAAACGTCAAGGGTAGCTTCCTCGAATACCAATGAACTGACCTTTCGCATGCTCAAAATAAGGAGAGGACACCATTTCTCTGGTAATCTATTTACCTATTATGATTGATATCTGGCAAAATATCATGATCTTTATAAGAGTGAAATTAAGTAAACCTTACAAATGATTATTATTATGTAATAAAATTCTTTGATCATAAAATGTTTTGATTGGACTAGTGACATAGTGATGAATCAAAATCCCAATTATTTAACCGCACTATCTCAACCTTGAATACACAACATTAAAACAATTAAAAGAAGTGGTCTTTTCAAATCAAATTGATATTGCAGCCAAGAATCTTTTTTAATCATGATTCACAAAAATACAAGACATTTCCTTCTCTTGTGGGAGGGATAAATCTCATGTTTGTGCACACAAAGTCACAAACCTCAATATCAAGAGAAACTATACATAATAAGTATTTCCTGTGATTCTCTTAATAACAACAGTATCGAAGTGTGAATGACTTAGCATAAAACTACGATAGCACCTCATATTTAAGAATCAATTTGCACAACTGTTGCCATAAGAATTACTATTAAAAAACCAACTAAAAATACTTGTTCAATTCAATAAACTTACTAGGGCAGTAAACACTCAAACCTGTATATTGGTGTCTTCATATTAATACTTGTAAAATAAAGTGTCCTCTCAATTAAGACTTACACCTTGAACACCATCGATAAACATTAATCTCTGCTTTTAGTTCTATGAGCAATACTGATCGTAATGATTCATGCAAACATATTATGCATTTAACATAACGCTTTAAATAACACAGCTGGCTAGGAAAACAAAAAATATATGCAGGGAGTAAAACAATGTAATTGTGCAATTTTGGCAGTTTTCTATGTCTTCCAGGTAACTTTGTTACAGTGTATGCAGTCATACATTGCATTTATAGAAATTAAAGGAAAATCAGAAGTAGCAAGAAAATCATGCACAGATAGTGTGCGATGTTCAAAAAACTATTCTAGTTCCAGATAAACTAGAGAATTAACACAACAATCAGATGCTAGATTTTTCAGTAACAATGTGGACATGACTGGTTATTGCAGATTTTTATTGTGTGACATATGTGCACATTGTGCAGTGCATCTCAATTCTCATACTAGCTACCGCTAGTAGTTCTGGGCAAGTTCAGAGCGTTATTACAGAAAGAACTTATCCCACCTAAAACGTTGTCCATTTAAGGGCCATATGGTCTATCGGGTATTACATTCACCAAGATTAGTTGCTTTATTTCCTCGGTTCAGTGGATACTGTAAGGAGGTGCATCACTCTTAATGGATCCAAGAAGATTCAGAAGAAATTTAAATAGAAAACTAGCATGGTAAACTTGCATTACTGCATTAGGTAATGATTTTCTAACCCACTAGTAAGGAAAACTATGGCTGCAACGAGAGTTACTAAGCACACTTCAAATTTTTGATACCTAGCCTATCTAAATACACACTTACTGATTTTCATAAGACTAAATCATCACACCTGTTATCTTCAATTTAGAAGAAAAAAAATGATGATAAAGATATTATTTATTCTATGAGAATCCAACAGTAATTTCCTCGTAATTTTTGGAGTAATAGTACTGTTCTTAATGTATTCTATCATACATAACAGAAGAGTCATTCTTCTCAAAAAGAATAAGAACAGATCAGAAGAGACATGAACATGAATCATGCAGCACTCACCAAAAATATCACTTACAATCGGAGGAGGAAGCAATAATTGAAGGAGAGAAAAATGAGCGTCTTGAACCAGTAATTATGCAAGGACGTCAGCCCCTGCAACAATCTCCAAAATCTCCCCAGTGATCTTGGCCTGCCGCTGGCCCGCTGCCGGTTGTATATTATGGAGAGCGTCCTCTTCAGCTCCACAGCGTTGTCAGTGGCGTTGCTCATGGCGGTCATTCTAGCCGCAAGCTCGCTGGCCAGTGACTCCTGCAGGGCCCTCAGTATCTGGCTGTTGAGGTACAGTGGAAGCAGGGCGTCCAGAATCTGTACGGGGTCCTGCTCGAACTGCAGGATGGGGGAAAAGGTAGGGGTCGTCGTTGGAAGTAGTTGTTTCCCTTCTTCCCGACACTGATGACGGTGTAGGCGATGCCGAGGGCGGAGAGCTCGGCAATTCGCTGCTCCGCCTTCTTGATGATGCTGTTATTAAAACCGCCGCAGAGGCCGCGGTCGCCGGTGACCACGACGAGGGCGATCTTGCGGACGGGCCGGACGCGGGTGAGGGGTACGTTCACGTCCTCCGTCTGCAATTGCTCGTTGATGTTGTAGAGCACCTCGACAAGGATTTCCAAGAAGGGTCGGCCGCTGACGACGGCCTCCTGGGCGCGGCGAACCTTGGCGGCAGCCACCAGCTTCATGGCCTCCGTGATCTTCCGGGTATTCTTGACGGAGACGATGCGCTCTCGCAGCTCGCGGAGGCCACAGTGGACGGCAGTGGAAGGAGGCGAGAGATCAGCCGCTCCGGAGGCGACAGAGAGGAGGCTGGAAGGTGAGATGAAGGAGCGAGAGGAGAGGTGGCCGAGGTCGGACGGCTTCGCCGAAACCAACATTGTTGTGAGGTTGGAGCACGACATGTTTGTTAAAATTACCAATAGAAGTGGAAGTGGTGGAGCAGAAGAAATGTAATCAAAATTCGCTCTAGAAAGAAAGTGAGAGCGTTGAGCTGTTGTTTACTATGAAGGAACGGGTGGGTGGAGCGACGGAAGGGAAGGCGACGGAGCCATGGAGGAAATGAGAGGCGCGAGAGATGGGCGCTTGGATCGAGTTCGTTGGTGATAAGGAGAAATTTTGTGATGGAAGAGGAATAATTTCCACTCGCCGTTATTCTATTCTTTGGTGTTCAGGCCGGTTCAACCCAAAGTCCACCATGCCAAGAAGTAACCCGAGCCCATGTCTCAATCCGTCCGAAGCCTAAAATCTGAGTCAACATTTGGTCAAAGAGGAAAATCGAAAGGCGGACGCGGGGTAGCAGCCGCGTCAGCTGCGTCTTCTTCCCCAATTTGCTCAGGCGCGGACAATGGGAACGCGGGAGACTCAGGCGATGCGGCAAGAGACGTGGTCGGCGATGAAGTCAGGAGGCAGCTTCACTCCTTCGGCAGAAGAAGCGGACGTCGAGGAATTTGCGAACACGAGCGGATGCAATTCCCCTATAAAGCTCGAGGCAGAGGGCGACACCAGGGGGGAAGTGCTGAGGAGCAACCCCACCGGCGGCGGCGGAGCGCCTTGGCTCTGGTCAGAGCCAAGGCTCCAGCACCCATGGGCGTTGATGCCGGTGCCAGGGGGCACCGATGCCGGTGCTGAGGAGCGTCGAGGGATTGGCGACGAGTGGAGTCAATGAGAGCTTGTAACCGGCGATGACCGGCGAGGGAGGGACGGGGGTGACGGTCAGGGGACCGACGCCGAGGAGTTCTGTAAGTTCTTTAAGCAATAAAGTTTCTTCCAAAAACTCTGTTCCCTCTCCCTGTTCTGGTTTCTTCTACGCGGCGACAGCGGCTCTGGAGCTTTCTGGCGGCGGGCCGCTGCTAGGGTTCTTGCGATGACGGTCGGAGACGAGGCGGACAGATCCCTTGCCTGCATGTCTCTTCCCGGCGGCTCACGAGCGCGGCGGCGTTCGGCGGAGAGAGCAACGCAAACGACGTCGCGATGCTAACGAGCGAAGAAGACGAGCGTGTTACAACGCTCGATTTGAGGCGGTCAACGGGCGCTCGAGTCAACGACGAATTTGTACAAAATCAATTCGGCTGAATTCGATTTCGAAATTGGGCGCCCACGTCAGCAAGGCGACGCTGACGAAGGACGTACACGCGGCGCGGCGGAAATTTAAAGGGCCGACGTCATCGTGACGTCAGCAACCCGATTTTGACTTCGGACGAGAATTTTAACAGAGGAAATCCTTAATTAGGTTTCCGTCCTTTTTTTGAATTGGGGATCAATTTTGGATGGCTAGGGTTAGGGTTTTTGATTTGGGAAAACCTAATCCTAAATCCGAGCGGAAGTTCACGCTCTGGTGTTCCGCCGGATGGCCCTAAGACATCGGTTAAGCACCGATTTTAGAGAGATCCGACCGGGGCGTGACATTTGGGAACCAGCATTCAAATGTGGTGCACTGGTTGCAAACAGAGAGGAGGCGATTTGGCGAACATGTAAATTCAAAATTTTGTTTTCCTGCGTGAAGCCCCTCTTAGATCGTTAATTAGAAGTAAAACTAATGGAAAAATTACTCTGAATATTTAGTTTCGACAGTACTCTCCGTGCCATTCTGTGGAGCAGGCCTTTTTAACTTTTGGGCTGCCTCATTACTGTTCTTGAATGTTGAAAGGGCCTTTTTAGTGTTAATGTTTCTATATTGGGCCAGGCCAGGCTATGAAACTAAAAAGTTTTGAATCATTTCTGTTACCAGAAGGAATCGCCCTTACTCACCTGGCTCATTGGCTCCCGGAGGCTGTAGCTCAACAGCAAGAGCACACTTCCGCTGGAAGAGATAACACGCCTCGCCGCCTGCTGCCGCTAGCTGAATGGTTGCTTTCTGTAGCAGTCAACAATGATTTCACGCACGGCTCCACCCTCCCCGTGTCCTCAAGTACGCGTGGCCCAAGATTCCATTCCTCTGCCTCTCGTAGGTGCTCCATCTAATTGAATAATATTTCACCCATGCAGGCAAACCAAGTAATAATGGAGCAAGTAGAGAAAAGAAAACTTGTAGTTTATAGTAGAACAGGCGGCTCTTTCATATGTAGACTGTTGAAGTTTTAAGTTGACCAAGGCCGCTCAACAGCAGGAGAGATGACTCTGAACAAACTGTGGAAATTTCATAGGAGCATTAAAACTGTGGCGTATTGGAAGGGATGACAACGATGGAGTACCAGTAGCTGCAACAGTATTTAATGCTCCTATACTTGAAACTATTTACTACAGCAATTTGCATCACCATCTCAGCTATAATTCAAGGTAAGTTTCAGAGACGCATTACATTAATGCACATGAGAAAAATGAGAAGAATTATTTAGTGAGAATTAATGGTGCTGTAATTAGGATTAAAATCTCACCAGTGTATGTGACACTAGTAAACTAAATCAGTAATTAACTCTTTCTAACAATATATCATTTAATTTATTGCTGATGTCAAACTTTTCATTAGAGGCTGACAGGGAAGACTTTAGGTCTCAGCATGCGGGAGATTGAATACTACACTGCGTCACCAATAGATTGTATTTAAACTCATAAATTAGTAAAAAGAAGATTACATGGCTAGTGAAGCCAAATCTTAGCAAGTGCGCGCAACAATGTATAATCAAGGTTAATCATACATGTTTTTAGGGCCGCATCATTGTTCACTTTCGCCTCTCTTCCCTTTCTTGTTTCCCTTTATGCAGCATTCTGGAGCCATGTAAACAATGGAAGAGAGAGAGAGAGAGCAACTAAAGAGAAGTACCCTTCGACTTTGATGAAAATGAAGAATTAATGTTAAAGTAACACACACACACACACCTTGTTCAGCTCGAGCACTTCTTTCCCCTCTCTCTCTCTCTCTCTCTCTCTCTCTCTCTCTCTCTCTCTCTCTCTCTTTTTCTCTCGCCTTGTTCATATTTGTGCTATCTTTTGGCCTTGGCATCTCAATTCTCGTCGTAGATATCAGGGATGAATGAAGAAAGCTCAACTAGTGGACAACGCATGAGACAAAAACAGTCGCTTGCAGAGAAGGGAGAGGGAGAGAGAGAGAGTTTGTGAGTTCAGAGGTATTGGCGTGTCTCAATCTGAAGGCACGGTTGGATGCTGAAATAGCCGTGTAATTTGGATTGAGCCGCGTCAATATCTCTGATTCACTGGAAGCACTCCACTCTGAGGTACTCGTCCTTCCTCTTCGTTTATTCAGTTAGGCAAAGAAGTTTGTCTTTCTTTGTTGATCATTTCAGTTAGCTCATCTTTCTTTTCCTTCTTGATGATGGATAACCGAACCATGATGATTTTGAACTGCAACTAAATGGTATGGAACAGATGAGGGAAGAGTAGGAGAGGATTCAATTTGCCACTGCTATGCTTCTTCATTATCTTATTAGGTTCTATGCCAAGTTACTAAAAGAGTAGCCACAACACCAAAAAAACCAAGTTCTAACAGCCAATGGGCAATCGGCTGCTCAAAGTATGCAGTTTCAGCTACATACCTAACAAAAATCTAGACCCTAGGTAGAGATGCAGCACAGTCAATTCTTCCATAAGATTAGAACACAAGAGGACTGAAAAGACCATAGAGCATCTGTTTGATCATTGCCTCTTAATCAAGTTTCGGTTGGAACCAACTTGAAACTTTGATGCTGAAAGGACACAAGCGATGCCAATTTTTTCTTTCCAGAAGATGAATAGCTGTCCAAATGCCCATTCAAAGGCACATACCTTCTTTTCCTGGTGGAGAGCCACTCTATTGGCATGGCTCTGGTCGTTTTGGACCTTCAGAAATGATGTACTCTTCAATGGTGTGATTGCAGGCATAAAGGATCTGATGCTGAGATTTAATGAGCTGTTGAGAGGGATGGAGCAAAGAGAGCTTCACGAAGATGAGAGATCATCCACTGTTTTCTGGATTTGATTGAGAAAGGATCTGCCTCATTTATGCACTCTGGTGCTATTTCTAGATGAGGAGGTGAAGGGAAGAGGTTGCCAGTAGCCACTGAAGCAGGAAGTGCCTCAGAAAGCTACATGGTACAAGGACTTGAAAACTAAATTATTGGCACATTGTTATGCAGCAGCCTAGAAAGCCTTTTGCCCCAGGCAAGTTGATGTCAAGTCACTGGACCTTTTAACAAGGATAAATGCTTTCTGCTACGACAAAAGCTACATAATCAAGATGTTGCAAGGCAATGAAATACTAGTTTGTTCACATTGAAAATAAAAAGGCTGGACCTAGTACTAAGGCAAATGCTTCATTTTGTAGTGTCCCTGCAGTCACAGATTCAAATCCATGCCTTGGAAGTTTCTAGATTGTCTCAAAGAAAAGGTTAATTGTTGAGTCATGAAACATCTTTACACTGGAGCGTTCTTGTCTCAATTTCTCAAAATTTCATATTCCTTGGTATCAAAATCGAAAATGTGTACTGGGACTGAAATACTGGTCACATCAGTTGATGTTTTCCTTACAAAAAGATAGTGTGTGATATGCGTTCTTATGCTTACAAAATGTTCAAAAACCTCTTTTTTGTTTTTTCTGATAGAATCATTTTCTGAAACCGATCTATGAACAGAATACTGCAAATGAATTATCACGTTATTCTTTCTGTACAAATTCCAAATTTAGTCGACAAGGTGACAGTTTTACTTTCTTCCTTTTTAAGTCAGAAAAAAAGATGTTTAGGCATTGCCACAGCAGTTCTGAAGTCAAAGAGAGGTTGACTATAATGTTAAAGTATTATTGATGGATAGAGCTCATAGAAAATAAGATGAGCTAACGAATTAACTCTCTTATTTGGTCATAATGATTCGAATAATTACTGTATATCATTCTCTCATACTCAACAATCCTACGGTAAATATATTGATCAAGACATTTATGACGCAACCGAATCACTCATAAGATCGTTTTTGCTTTTTTTTTTTTTTTTTAAATATGGGAGAGGAGAAAATCTTAGAGCTTGCTTAAGATAGTGACCGTGCAGAAGAGACAGTACCATTTATGATAATCTATAAATATGCCCTTCGATAGTGGGATAGTTTATCAGAATCAAGAGTCAGCCTCATGATCAGGGACTCTTCAAAGATATTTGCAGTTTGCCAGAAGGTAGAGGTTGATCCAAATTTGCCTTCGCATTCCACAAGGGGATGATTAAATGGCGAGGCATTCAAAGGTAAGAACCATGCAGAAACGATAGCAGATTTCTACAACTACCCCTGCTTCTTCGTGGAGCTTGCAGGAATCAATCATTTCATCCATATTCTTCCGCAGGCTAAGCAGCTTGCTCTTCAAGCTCATAGATCTTGAAGGATCAGCGAAGCCCTGATCATGATGGACACAGATTCTAGTTGTCTACTAGTCCCGACTGATGGGTGCATATATATCTTGCACCGTATCACCGTCAGAGTTCCTAAGATCTTTCTGCTAAAGGATACATCTGATTGCAGACCATTTACTACTGTAAGAAGTCTTCTTCTGCCGGTTAGCGAAGTTTCTGCTTTACGCTTCTTTTTATTCCATGAAACGTTCCTAGGCAACATTCGAATTTGTAGCATCAGGACACATCTTCGAGTTTTTAAAATTGCTCCTCCAAAATACATGCCACTAACTAGAATGCCTGAACTTGTTCTAACAAAATTAACACACTTGTTCCATCTTTAGTACATCAGTAGTCCAGAAAACATGATCATTGGGCATACAATGCTTTAAAGAGTAGAAAAAGGGGATCTTGGTATCACGAAGTGATAGATATTGGTAAACAATTGTGCTAATTTACAATATGATTAAGCAGGCATATGTTCCAAGATGGTTTCTCTCCTCCATGAGATCATATGCTTTTGCCTACAAATGTCAGCATCATGTCCTGCCCACACTTCAATTTTTTTTTCTTTATCTAGTGAAATCTTAAACGATTAATTTGAATTGAAATCTAAGTGATGCTGGGTGTGGGCTTTATGCACAAGCATCTTGTGAAACAAAATTCAAGGCATAAGAATATAGCATTATCCTAGTCATACCTAATGCTTCCATCATGCCGTCAATTAAGAATAGACTAACTCAGTGTCTATTAGTACAGAAAAGGAGTCAAACAAATTGCAGAATTCCATGTATTTAATACAAATAAATAGATGTTCAGTACAGAACATGATCATTGAGCATATAATGCTGTAAAGAGTAGAAAAAAGGGCATCTTGGTATAATGAAGTGATAGATATTGGTAAACAATTGTGCTAATTTACAATATGATTGAGCAAGAGACACGATTGTCAATTCAGAATAAACAATGAGAACCAATCAGGAAACTTACTTCGTGTTTGCCTGAGAAGAACCAAATCCAATATCAACTTATTCCCTACAGCTCACTTCCTATTCAGACCTTGATGAATACCAACCTAAATCTGGTATCATAGCATCTCTCTAATAAAATCAAGGTTCAGTGTGTCACGAACAATGAGAAAGAGCCCCAGCATCACAACGACCAAGATTCCTGATGACATAATCCTCTGCTCCACTTCCCGTGGGATCTTCCTCCCACCTCTGGCAGCCTCCACTAGAATAAGTGCGAGGGAGCCACCATCAAGGGCCGGCAATGGCAAGAGGTTGATCACAGCAAGGTTAAGATTGATAACGGCGGCAAACTGGAACAGCCCATCCGAACTCGACTTTGCCACCTCGGCGCCAACCGCGATTATCGCAACAGGACCCGATACCTTGCTCGCAGACTGGGAAAAATTTAAGAAGGTTTGTTTCAACCCATCCAGGACGGTGGATGTTAATCCCCAGAACTCCTTACTAGCAAACACTGTGGCTTCGGCTAAATTTTTTGCCCGGACCTTGGAAAGCCTAAAATTCGGCGACAACTGAACTCCGATTCTCCCAGTACCATCGGCGCTCTCATCGGGAATCACAGAGAGTTCCAAAGACTTTGTCCCTCCCCTAGCCACCTTCATGGCAACATTCTTGCCCGCGCTCCGCTTGATGATATCGACGAGATCCGAAAGAGAGGGAGCAGTAGCTCCATTGATCTCGAGAATAATATCTCCGGGAAGGAGTCCGTCACGGGCGGCAACCGAACCGGATCGGACCTCAGGCACGAGAAGCCCGGGCAACGGCTCTTGCACAGGGAGGCCAACGCTGAGCACCTGGGCAAAGATGATCAGATAAGCGAAGACGATATTTGCGGCGACGCCGGCAGAGACCACGATGGTGCGGTCGAGGATGGGACGGTTTTTGAGGAGGTCGATGTCGTCAGCCGGGATGTCGCAATCGGGGTCGTCGTCAGGGAACCCGACGAAGCCTCCAAGGGGGAAGGCGCGGAGGGAGTACTCGACGCCACCGGCGACGAAGCTAGCGAGAACGGGACCGAAGCCAACAGCAAACTTGCTTACGCGGATGCCTTGGAGTGTAGCGGCGAGGAAGTGGCCGGCCTCGTGGACAAGGATGATGGCTGCCAGCACGAATGCCGCCTCAATGACGGGCTGGGCACCTTCGAGTCCACCAAGAACCCCAACGGCTGCACGAGGAACTCCTACTTCTCGCTGAGCGTACCGCCGCCGATGCCAACGGTGGTGGGGAAATAAGAAGGAATGGATAGAAGTGGAAGACGGGGTGACGGATCTGTCGAAGAGGGCTTGAGAAGAAGAGACGGCAAGTCTGGGGATGCGAGGAAGGAAGAAGGCATGTGCAGCGGCTGAGAGGCTCATCATCAGAAAATAGGCGAAGATGAAGCGCAAAGAGA
Organism: Costus lasius; assembly: GCA_027563935.2. Lineage (NCBI taxonomy): Eukaryota > Viridiplantae > Streptophyta > Magnoliopsida > Zingiberales > Costaceae > Costus > Costus lasius. The sequence continues at coordinate 162,689,764 of CM050447.1, read as the reverse complement.
GAGAGAGCGAGTGGATAATTCATAGCGCGAGCGGATGACAGACGATATGATCACTGAGTGGTTGATGTACATTAGGGAAAGCCCTGATAGGCTCATTAATTCAAGCTAGGAGTCAGAACGAAATTAAATATAATATGATAATAGAAGCCCAGATATCCATTGCGATGGTGAGGCCATGATCTTCGACAGTAGAAGCACCCGAATAATGAAATTTGAGATTTAATGGAGTAAATTTGTGTACATACATCAATTCTACATATTCTTCCCACACTGACAAATTTTCACATTAGGCTGACATCTCACATCCACATTTGGATAAAAGAGAGTCATATGAATGATTACTTTGAAGCTGGACGTCGGATATTGCGACAGAATACTTCACCAACAGGACGCTATAAAAAAGATGTTAGCATCATTTCCTCAAAAGAAAACACGCGCCTGTTTAAAACATTGAGCAGTTGTATATCAAGGGCAATTGAACAAATCAAAGGGCACCACCATCAAACTTGCTATTCAATTGATTCATATCAAACACAATTCAGATCATGTACCTTAATTATTGTCTTTGAACATTAAACAATAGAATATTTGTCTTGTTTCCACGAGTAACAAATATGGATATCTTTTTCACACAATCGTCCACTCTCCATCATCCATGCCAGCTGACGTAGGAGACGGTTCACCCGATTTTGCAGGTTTTTTAGAGAACAAAGATGTTCGTTTGTCAAAAAGGTTGGAGAGTACATGACCCTGTTTGGCTTCTAATGTCTTATCATCCTTTGGCGTTCGTTTCCACAATGCTTGCTTGTCCTTACCAACAAAGTTTAAGTTGGGGATCCTAAATCGCTTCTTTGAATCTCCCGTTGCCGTTTCATCAGGTTGCTCTATTGACCTACTAACTTCTTCAGGTTTAAGGACTATGGCCTCTATGGTTCCGTAAACCTAAAAGAAGCATTCATATATTCGAGTTAACAGGCTAGACTCAGGTAAGGAATATTAACTACACAGGAGAACATAGGTTATTACCTTGCATATGTCATCCAACTTTTCACTCGAAATGCCACTCTGGTAACACGAGATGATGTAGTCTTTGCACTCGTTGTATAATTTGGTCAGGTTGTTATCCTCGGGAAGGGTAGATTCTGCTATTAAAAGGCCAGCACAAATCTGAAATTCACCCAATACGGACTAAATTATCAAAACTGTTTATAATTGGAAAGCTAGCTTAGACTATAGAGCGGATTAAGGATCACCAAATAATGATCTCATCTGATTGATGCTACTAGTGTTTATGAGATACCATACTTTATATATTTATACATATTTCATTTCTACCAGTAACAATATTTTTGTAAGGCAACTACTAAATTTGATAAGGTCCATTAGATCACTTAAAACTCGTGGGCAAGGTGACACACAGATGGCAAGTAGCAAACATACTTAGCCATCATATTTAACATATCAATTGTGCATCAAATGTCTACAGATTGTATACTGAAATTTCATATAGATAAATACATTGTACCTGCACATATTGTATTAGCAATTTATCAAATAGATAAACACATTGTACTTGCACATATTGTAGTGCATGTTTCAACCTCATGTTGAACTGATACTATCAGGCGTACTACCAGTTTATGCAACAAGTTCTAAAAAATTGATTTGAGCATTAATCGATATTTCCCTATAATTTGACCTACATGTTTCATTCAAGATCAGACGATGTACTCCTATTCAATATTGATTAAATTGCCTATAGTACACATCAAAATTACAATTTCAATAGATGCAACACAAAAAACATGTTAGCTCATTAAGCAAACTTGAGAGCTACCATGTAAACGAGCTTATAATAGGAGAAATTCTGTTCAACCCAGTAATGTTACACGAAACTCGTAACATGTCATCTAATACATTCAACGATAGCTGAACACAGGACGAAACTCATGCATATGAATCACACTAGTGCAAGCATAAATAATCGTGCCCCCTAAAAAGTCGAGCTATGAAAACGATCATTGATCCATTACAATTGACATTAGGTAAGATCAGATAATTTAGTCAAAGCCAACTACTTCACGAAGTTAGCTGGCCTTCAATAATGTTAGCCATGACTGGTCAACAATGACAACCAACAACTCCATCCAAAATGGCATTGATAAAAAAACAAATTACATGTGGATAATTTACGCACTCGGTATGCCTCATCAATAGATTCTTAAGAAAGCTTCCATAAACTTCTAGAAAATTGATATGTTGTCATAGAGAAGAACTATAATAGAAGTTAATGGCCAAATGAGTTTGATAATATTAACATGAGCCTAAACATTTTATATTGGGGCATATTAGAATCATCAAAATAAAGGGTTACTTCCTTACTAAGTCGGATAAAACATACCCTATTCATTTTCCTGAAGAAAACGTAGCTTATTCATTAGCATTAACATTTGTGTACAGAAAATCAGTGTTTCAAATTCAGTTTGGACATTGAAATAGTGGGCCAAAATTCCTGGTTAGACCAGTCTAGCTTGGTGATATATACTTGATATCAAAATGATGTCATTCATATTTTTTTTACCTTTAATAAGATAACACAAAATAATCTGCAACTAGGGGATTGCAGAAAACTAGAAGGTAACCTTTAAAGGAATGATGGATACGACTTACTAAGAACACTTCAGGAGGAAACAATCAAAAAGTTAACGCTACAAGGAAAATTAGTTAGATAATATGACGCCATAATAATTATTAGCTAGTCAGCAAAACAACAAAAGGCTAATTAAAGACTACAATGTAGATATATGTGAGTGCAACGTCCATATAACGTGACCACTTTAACGCTATATTTTATGATCGCTAATAGCTGTACCCCTAGGCCAGATCACTCCATGAACCTTTTATGCTCACCAGTGAAAAAGCTTTACTCTACCAACTGCAATAACAATAATTATCTTGCAAGGCTACAATCAAACCTAGTGAAATTGTTTTTCGCTAATAATTATATTCTTATAACTAACCAAACTAGCGATCATTGGAATGCAACAATTAAATAAAAGTAGATAACATGTAAAACTTGTTAATAATATTACTGCACGAAACTGGAATTTGACGAAGGAAAATTCTCTGTGGTGGTTGAAAAATTGGAAAAAAATGATACTTGCCGCAGAGACAAAAAGCTGCTCAAAAAGTTCAGATGGTTGAATATTCTCCAAGGAAGTTAGGATACCTTCACTTCAAAATCAAACAACTAAATCAGCTTGCTTGAATGTATCAAGTAAAGAACACTAATACACTTACACTGCTAAATCTTCATCAAATAATGGTGCTTGTTTGACCGCAGGCAAGGCCTTCGCAGTTTCCCACAGTTCACGCCACAAATTACCTAAATAAGGCTAAAATTGGATTATGCAGGTCATCCACAAATCACTTGAATACAAGTGAACGGACTATATATGCATTATCCGCGTCAAACTGGGATAGAACAAAAAAAGATGAAGTGAGATTTAATAAAAATAAATTGTCAAGCGGATGACTTTTTATCAACCTGAAATAACCATCTAAAATATGAAGTGAAGGTGATTTCAACTATGATTCCAGGGGCTACGACCTAGAAGGCTAGAACATCATATTTCAGGCAGGAGATAACATAAGACTTGCATTTCGGTGAATTAAATCAAATCATGAGAAAACTGGAAAAATGCCTCAGCACTTCCCAAAAAAAAATGAAGATAATGGTAGTTCGACATGAACAAAGATTAAAGATTGTTCATAATACTAGGGCAGAAACTTCATTACAGTACAGGGTATGTAGGGTCAGGCCAAGAATCGTATTACAACATATGCTTCGAATAATAATATTTCCATGATTACAACAAACGTCTTTTTCTGTAAGAGAATGTTAGGTTGAGACAAGAGGCTAATAGTTTTTTTTACCAGAATTTTGATGAGGTCCTATAAATTGAAAAGGATAATGTTTTTCTAGTCTGCTTTGCCCAAAGATAAGGGTATGAAATAGCTTCGTATATGCATGTACAACGGAGAGCTTTTAACAGTTAGTACCTTCTTCCTGCATTCTTTTACTTAATCGGCCTCGCCTGGATGACCCTTCTTCATCAACTGACTCATTATACTGATTGTTTAAATCTGCCTCCATCCAGTCTGGTGGAGAGTGCCATCTTATGAAGTCTTCTAGTATACACCCAGGGTTAGCAGCCTGCTAGATAATATTATAGCGTCATACAAAACTTTTTAACTGCATGCTGGTATATACATAAAACAAGGGAAAAGTGATAGAAGGAAATTTTAATTTTGAAAGGGGTTTTGACTTTGCCTTGAACGCTTGCATGTCAGAGAGGAGTTGAGAACACCCAGGCCCTACACTGAGCATTTAAAGCAACAGAGTATATCAACAATGGATATGCAACTATAATGAAGCAGGATGGAAACTTAAGCCTGAGGTTGTTAGCGGCTATGAAAATGAAAAACAATTTACTTCTATAAATTTTAGAACAGCCAGCACGCATGTTGAGTTGACTAAGTTTGCCCGTGATCACAGCATTAAAATCAACTGTTTGCTATTGTAAATTGGGGTAAATGTGTAGATAAAATGGTATATTCAATGAATCAGAATCATACGATTCATACAAAGAGATTCTAAATATCAAGTAAATGACACAGTTGAAAGAGACCTTTCTCAAAGTGACCTTGGACGCAGGCATTTTTCCAACTGACGTGGATCATTATTTTACGCAAGCCAACCATGTCCAATAATTACTGAAGGCTGAAAACCCAGATATAAATCTTAAACAGAGAATGATACAGCTAAAACGACAGTAGCCAATCTAGATTCCAAACTTTTCCACCAAAAAGTAACTTTACGAATTTAAATAAGTAGATAATAAAGTAGTCAAGTTTAGGAACAAAAAATCGTGAAATATCCAAGTACATAGAGGTTATTATTTCTTGCGTTCTAACCAAGATCTCAGGATGAAATGCTGATGTCCTACTTGTAAGAGCTCTACTTCCAGACATGTTTAACTAGGTCTTGTTGATCTACGCAAGCTCTCGAAAAAATAAAGCAGCAAGACACATGCATTTCATTTGCCAGAGTACACCATCATCAACCCTGGCCAAGCTTAAGGCACAAGATTCTGCTACAACCATAGCCAGTTGCTGTTCATTTTACATATGCCCTATTGCCTTCCTAGCATTAACATCATGTTTTGGCCTGTTTGCTATAGTTCCTTGGAAGTAACTGAAGGAAGATAAGGTTAGTGTTTAATGAGTTAGAATAATTAAAAGACAAGAAACACAATGAAAAGTGTAGCATATTTGGTTTCAATGAACTTCATCAAATGGCGGGAAGATAACAAGGCAGCCCCATAGTAGATATTTCAGAGAACCAGGATATTCCCCTTTTTTTAAAAAAAAAAATCTACATTAATGGAGAATCTTCATAACCTAAATGATTATGCATAATAAATTAGTGGGTTGAGTATGTTTGTGTTTATGTATGAATAAGCTCACTATTATGCAGGCAATTTCATTCCAAATATCACGGATGGATTCTTTACTTATATTAGTCACCTTCAGCAGACCAGGTGGCAATGTCTTTAAGGTAACAATTAAAAGTTTGTCATATTGTTCATTTAGTTAATTTAAACATGAATGCTTGCTTGCATAACAGTGTTGATTTAATTACCCAATATATTCTCATAATACAAGACTTGAGGATCAAAGGTCAAATATTTATCCTTTTACACGATTGCAGAATGCTTGTAACTTGAATTTCATACTATTTGAACATCACCAAAAAATCTTTATTCTCCTCAAACTTCTCCTAAGATGTTAATCACCATCACAAATTCCATGTGAGATGCATTATGCAAGCAAAGGACGAACAAAATGCTCTGGGTGATGGAAATGAATAAAACTGACAAGAACAGGACTTTTAGAAATATTTCAGAAGCAGATTAAAGAATCAAATCATCAGACATCGGTTGTGTCAAGTTGGTTACTTAGATGGCAAATTAACTGTTTCCTATTTTTTATCTACTTTCTGGATGAAACTAGTTGTTCCTTGTTTGTAAAATAATTCAACATACAAGATGATCATTGGGTATATCCAAATAAAGAAGCAAGATTTTATTCACATGAAAAAGAAAAAAATCGAATTAAAATAAAAAGAAAATTCATATCTGCGATCTCATTAAGCAACTGACTATAAAAATCACTAAACTAGAATGTTAGCAGTCTAAGTACCACAGACCTCCCAGTTCGTAACACAAATTCCTCTGTTTCTTTGATAAATTCTTCTGTTAGAACGGGACCCTCCTGGATATGATAAGAGATAAAAGATCAATGTAGGCCGAAGGTACAAAATTTATTAGATTCAATAATGAATTATCAGAACAGAACCTGCGTAATTGGAGAATATACAGGTTCATCAGTTTCTAATAGTCTTAATGTTTCAGATGGGCGTACGGCTCCAAGCCGAAGAACATAATCTCCAGTACTGGTCCTTGCATAAACTTTACAATCTGTAGATGAAACTGTAAGATCATGATTAGCCTTTTCCAATACAGAATGTAATGATTCTTCGGCAATACTTCGGCGTTGTTTCCTAGCAATAGAACAATTAATAACTTGTAACTGCTGATGCAGGAGACAAGAATTCAAGTCAGGATCTGCATCTAATGGCATTCGAGGTATTGGTTGGCCATCAGACCATAATGTCCTCAGCTGCAAAATTAAGGAGCATTAACAAACGATTACAGACAGATATTAAAGCAATTTAGATAAAATTTCTTCTGAGTGAAATCATGAATTTGACGGTTCTCCATTAGAGATTTGTAAATAAGATAATAAAGATCATACCCATAGTTACAAATGAGAAAGGTATTCACCAAGTAAAAGACATAAAATTCAAATCAAAATTATATATATGTGTGTACATATATATGTATACATACACATATATATAACACATTTTAGTAGTACTGACTAATACAGCTTGGTACATACCAATTCATACTAGTCCACTAGTGCCGGTACACTTGTATGGACGACATGTAAAACCTTGCTCCTAGATAATATATTATTAAAGTGATTGTTCTAGATTGTACTGACCTTTGTACAAGGCCATACATATTTACAATCATGTTTGACATAACATATATTCCAAGGAAACTCTACTGCACACTGCTCAGCAACCATTTTCATTAAGGAAGAGCAGACAACAATAAAGCAGATATTAAATCTGAACAAAGCACAAGGGATAAACACCAGGAAGGGTTTCGAGTAGGACAAACATGAAACCGTACTGCATGCTGACAATACGAAAAAGGGAAACTGATAGGTAACGGATTTGATGAAGTATGTTGCCTTATGTACTGTCATTCTGGCAAAAAGAAGGGGACATGGAAGAAAATTTTGCCCACAAGATATGAAAGAAAATTAAAATGGATAGAGAATCTTCAATATTGTGCAGGTGTCATATATCTTTTAGTTTGCAGCAAGATGTAAGAATCAAATCTCCGTCAATGTTTTCTTAGGTAGTTAGGAAACAGAATATCTTTCAAAAAGTTGATAACAATTTATCAAACGTCAGTGCTAAAGAAATGAGATACTGAGGTTTAGTAAAGATAATTTTTTTTTAAAAAAAATAATCGTTGTGCATGTTTAGAAATACCAACAAACTCACCAGTAATGGGAGGACTTAAGAACATGATTAGATAAAACGAAAAAGATTACTTGGCCTCTGAGCTTATTTTATGATGTTACATCTGAAAAATCATAGAATGTGCATCTGAAAAGGTATCATACAGTGATGTGTGTTGTTGCTATCGTATACATGTACGTGCTACAAAATTGTTAGCTTTCCAAACAACTAATAAGTATAAGTATATTAAATCATTTCATAAGGTTATTATAAAGTACAGTATTGGTATATGTGTGAATAAATAAACATGCTTCAACGTATTTACTCATAAAATTAGAATAGGGAATCCTAGCCCAAAGTCCAAACTCATGATGAATTAATCCAAAGAGTCAACAGTTTAGCAGAATGATTGGATCTCTGAGGAACTTAGCCATAAAAAACAAAAAGTGAACATGCTTATGTTTTTCAACTTTGCTAGATGGTGTAACTAAATTCAAAAACCATTAAATATGCAACAAGTAAAATATGACTACTTAGTACTTACTTCAACTATAACACTGCACCAAAATGATGCCATCTTCTGCAGTGATTTAAAGCCTCCAATAATCACAGATAGTTGAACGATAAAGCTTTCTGGTGGTGCACCATGAAGATCCTTCAGCAATGTGGTCACAGGAGTGACTTCTGTTCCAGATTCCCACTTGCAAGGCAAAACTTGTTCCTCTGGAAGTATCTTGTTGACAATTTCAATCAAAGTGAATATTTAGATGAATTTTTGAAAATGTCAGAGCTGACACGAAACTAAGAACTCTTATGTCACAAATCTTAGTTGCATGATTTACCTGATTTAAACAAAAGGAGTATGGAAGAGTTGATTTCCTTATCTTCCTTTTCTCGAATAACTAATGACTTCATGACAGAAAAGCTCAAGCCACTCTTTTCCTTGGTAGTTGATGGATCCACAGATGATGTTAAAAGATCATTTACAGATTTGAAGTTCTTTACATTCCTGAGGAAGTAGAGTACATTAAGTAACGATAATTGTATAGTTAACAAACTTAATGACCTTAAAGTGATGGTAAAATGATCTTGTTATGTAATAAGAGAATCATCAAGCTCTTCCGAATTTTTAGAAAAGAACATTAATCCGTGTCATTTAGATACTAAATATACCCATTTTGATCTTTGTTTTGTATTTTTCATACTAATGTTTCCACAATTTGAGAAATTAGTAGCACATAGATGCAGACCATCCCAAGAATACCATATTCAAGTGAGAAGATGTTATGAACGTAGGACTTGGCTTTCCATAAGGTATTAGTAAATAAGTTCAAATTGGGATTTGAAGTACATCGGTTTAATTATGTCTAACATTTACAATATAATTGGCCACTGAGTTTCAAAATGCCCCATAACTATCAACTGTTAGTCTATATTTGTTAGCAATTACCAAATATTACTCCTATGCATGATAATTTCAACGTGAAAACATATTATAAATGAAGAACTTACTCAATAGCTGAAGCTAGTTGTTTGGTTACAGAAGCTGGAGGTGTTGCCAACTTCTTTGGAGAATATGAGCCGCCTTCATTCTTGGAGGAGCTTCTTTCTACCACCTGAAAGTGCAATGTTTGTTTTCAGTAGGGCAGCTTTGACTTCCCATTTTCAGCATAAGGAGTTAGAGAGATAAAAACCGTCAATCGTTTTAACTACTGTAGGGATAAATAATAAATCCTGAATGTTATCGCTCCAAAATAATTCCAGCTTCCTATGTAATCTCGAGGATGACCAAGCAACAAGGAAACGTGTTGGTATAGATGACAGCCTTGCTATGAATCTTTCTCTGTGTTTTTTTTTCCCATAAAAATGTTCTGCAAAATCATGGGGTCCTATATGAATCATTTGGCCATTGAATCAAAACAGAAGGATTGTTTTTAATTTGCTGCAGTTATCCCAAATTCCCTAGCCATTTTGATACCCTTTCTAACAAGCAGAGCCTTCTAATAAAGAAGATATCCGTTGTAGGCATGCCTGGCTGTATAGGGTCACAATCATGATTCCTGGCTCCATTCTGCACGCAATCATTTACTTCCAGCAATGTCCACCAAATCAGAACTGTATTACCGCCGCCCCCTCCCCAAAAAAAAACAAAACAAAAATAAACAAACAAACAAAACACACACACGAACATACTCTCCCACTCCCTCAAGCGAGGCTTTTTAATATAATCATTTTAAGTCCAAAACATATTTTGTGAGGTCCAAAAAGATAGAGCATTTTTACCACTAAAATTAACACAGCATATTATCCATAATCATCCAAACTCCTATCCAAGTCTTCACGCAGTCATCCCTCATCATGCATGTTAACTCATAAATTTTGAAAACAATATCAGATATATGAACACATCCAGACTGGCATACAAAATTACAAAGTCATAATAAAATAACATATGAGCAACAGAAACTAGTTTTCACACATGAGATAGATGCTTAGGTAACAGAGTTACTCCTATAAGCTATTAAGAGGTACTGTGATGCCCTGGTTAGAGTAGAAAGAAAGCAATAGAGAAAGGAAAGGAGAAGAGCCAGAAAACCAGATTACATTGTACTAAATCTTCTTACACCTCCACAATACATACACCCATTAGATATTGAGTACACAAAATAATATTTTAATTATCACTTAGTATGTGTATATATATATATATATATATATATATATATTACTATTCATAATACTACTAATTCTAATACTAGAGCATATATAACAATTATGTCCGATTTGTATAAAGATAAAGTTATAACAAAAAAGGACAACATAATTTAAAATAAAGGCAAGGCTACAAGAGTCTGGGTTGGCTGGACTTGATTTGATTAGACGAGTCAGACATCACTAGCAGGAGTAGAGGGAGTAGAGGCCGTTGCTAGCTGGAGTAGAGAGGGGAGGAAAGCATCACCAGCACACAAAAGAAGAGGCCTTTTTAGAAGACCCGTCCAAACATGTACATTCAAGCTTTGACTCAAATGACTCGCAATTGGATCTTCTTCCACTTGTCTTTTAATGGATTATCATATGTCAGATCCTAAAAGCTAAGAATCGACTATTGAATCATCAAAAACCCCTTCTAATCAACTAAGATCTAATAGAAACAGGGAGAACCATCAAAATAATAAATAGAATTAATAGATAATGATTTACCCTCTGGTTGGGCCTAGCGCAAGACTCAAATTGGATTTGGGATCTTCCTAAATCTAAATCAAACTCTAGTTGTGCACTGGGTTGTATCGCTGAATTGGGCTGAACCATCAAAATCGAGCAGGCTAAAGGAAAATCGAATGGACTAGTTCAATTCTAAAATTGAACCAGACCAAGCCGATTTGATTGTTCCCTTTGAAATGGTGGCAAACCATCATTTTTCTTGACCACAAGCAGGTACAGCCGCTTGAACATGGGATTTGGCAGCCATTTGTCCCATGGACATTCAGTTAGTTCTCAAACATATGCTCAGCATTGGGGTTAACAAAGCCATCAAATCTTAAGGGGGGAGATTGCAATACCCTAGTTTAGTCACACATAGAAAGTGAGAGAAGATGATATGATATATAAGGTTCGATGAGCTTACTACAATTAACTTGGGCTTAAGTATTTAACTGGACCACATTGCTTCATGCCTAGCTCATTATGCAGGTTGTAGCAAGTATAAATCTTGTATGTATCAACTTCAATTCTTCAAATAGACTACCGTAACCAAGGTTTAAAGAACCGGTCCAAACCAACCCCTTTTTCCGGTTCGGTAGGGTGGTTCAAACCAGACCATGCAGCGGAAGAGGAAGCAGAAGTGGAAGAGGAAGAGGAAGAGAAAGAGGAAGGAGAAGGAGAAGGAGAAGGAGCAGGAGAGGAAGAGGAAAGAAAAGGAGAGGAAGAAGAAGGAAAAGGAGCAAAAGGAGAGGAAGAAGCAACGAACGCAAGTGTACCTCTCTTCTTCCGTTTATTCTTCTTTCTCTTCCTCTTCTTCTTCCTCCTCTTCTTTTTCCCTTCTTCTTCCACTACTCCACCCTCTTCCACTAGTTCTTGTCTAGTGCGGACCGGTATATACTAGTCTGACCGCCAATCGATACAACCGGTCGGACTGGCACTTCAAACCTTGATCATAACCCTTGGCACACGAAAAGCCAACAATTGCTTATATACAACTCAAGGCTGCAAACCAAGGAATCTATTTTTTAAGAAATTTTTTAAGAAGATTTATGGGAAACTAATCCATCAAAAGTAATCCAGAGCAAAACATCATCCCAAGAGGTGAGGACAACATTACACAATCTGTTCACTACCAAGTTATATTCACACTAAGCATATATCATAAAAAGTCTACCTTCATTTCTATACTAAAAGACAAACATAATACCCATTGCCAAAGTCTCCTAAAAGTGCTAGGTAGCGCCAATGAAGGCATTCTTACTCCAAGTATAGAGGGAACCTTCTTGTAATTGGAACCTATTCAAAAATCTATAAAGAGAAGTTTATCCAGGATCTACTACCATTAAGCAAAATCCAGTAAATCAATTATTGTCCCTTTGACATAACCTGATGTCTCTTTGACCTTTAACTCAGTGACATTCTATGTATCCACATTATATCTAGTTAGCTCACATGTAGCCTAGCTTCTTTGAAGATGCACACTACATCCATGATTACAAAACCAATGAAAGCTGAAGCAAAGATGGCAATTTAAAACGATGTTGATCGTTGATGCTTTAATTGATGAGGGTAACATAAAAAGGAAACATCAGCAATATAGGCAAGGAAAAAAGTTGTTTGCGGGGCCCCATCCACCATTAACACATAGTTTGAGATTTGTGTTTTCACAAACACAAATCTCTAAGTACTTTAAAAGGTATTGATGGTGGATGGGGTGGTGCGGTGGCCCCGCATACAACTTTTATTCTATGGACAAGACCAAAGTCCATGAAATCTAGGGCTATTCAAAAAAACCAGAAAACCGATAGACCGTGGTTAACCGACCGAACCGAACCGTTCGGATGGTTAACCGAATTGATCGGTTCGATTCACGGTCGGTTTTTAGCTTATAAATTTATAGTTCGGTTCGGTTACGGTTCGGTTACGGTTCGGGGAAAAATTTTTCACCGGTTAACCGAACCGACCGAATATATATATATATATATAACCTAAGTTTGTAAATTCATTGTTCATCTAGTACAATGGTTAGACTTTACTTTATAAGATAGTAGGTCATGAGTTCGAAACCTATTGATTATAATTTAAAAATTAATTATTTTACATATTTAATTATATTTAATATTATATACAGGTTGTACTTTACATAGTTAATATTATTGGAGAAAGAATTTTCTTAATCGGTTAACCAAAAACCGATGGTTAACCGAACCAAAAAACCGGTTAACCGATTAACGGTTTTTTGGTTCGGGAACGGTTTGTAATATAGCCGAACCGGGACAAGATTTAGGGTCACGGTTCAGTTAACTGAACCGTGAACACCCCTAATTGAAATCAATGTTTTTACTCTTGGTTTGTAATGAGTAGAAAGCTTAAAATATATGGTGTCTTACCTCTGCTCAACACTCATGGCAGGGAAGAACAACTAGCAGGAAAGAATGTATATGTAATTGTGTGTGTGTGTGTATTCTTTTGACCTCTGCATCATGTTGATTTATTCATGCTAGTGCCTGGATATAAGTAAAGTATTTGTTATTTATATTTTATTTATGGATTGTTAATTGTTGCATTTTTTTTGTGGTATGGATAGGTTGTGATCTTATCTGGATTGGCCAATGACTCACCAACAAGCTATGTTGTGCTATAGAGACCAACTTGACATTGGACTATATAGTGTGCCAGCTAGGTCAACTATCAGGTCAACTATCAGGTTGTTAGTTTGACATTATATGGGCCGTGTAATGTTCGACACAACACATGGAAGCAATTGGGGATAATCATCCTACTGTGCGAGCTAACAATGGAGGCGGTGCAGCTTGTAAAAGCATTTTTGGCCATAAACAATGATTTACACAATAAGGTTGGACTTTATTTTTATATGATGTTTATTTTCAGTATTATGATTATGTTGACATGTAGTTGTGATAGAAATGATTCATTGTTATCCTCCATTCTTTTGAATGCATCATCTTGTAATTAATTCCTACTTAACACCTTTTGTGCTAACTCTCTCAGCTCTACCTAAGGTACTGATTAGCTCTAGATAGTGAGTACTAGATAGCAATACCAGGCCACCTTTCAATAGCAATAATGATCTGGGTCATATTGAGTACCTTCTTTAGTAAGTCTTTCTTATTATAGTTGTGCAAGTGAATCTTTGGGATGTTTATGTAAGACAATTTAATATGTTAAATTATCAAGCTTATATTATTAATTCACATTAGTGTTAATTGTGAGATTGAACAAATTTATGATCTTTATATATAATGCCCTTATTTGGTGAGGGTGGTGGCTGATCAATTGTCATTCCCCCAATAGTGGTTAGTTGGCTGGATTTAAACTACTGCCGGACCGGGGACTGACAAATCTTCTGAGACATGACTACATAGAACAAGATGGTGGCTGAGAAAGAAATGAGCATTTAGAAGAAAGCAGAATCTTGGTGCACTACAACCAGCAGAAAAAACATATAGCTGTTGATTTTGATAAATATATGAGTTACACGAGTCTATCAATCAAATGACCTATTAACATTCAGAAAGGAGATTATCAGATGAATGATGCGTCCATCTAGGCAGATTTATTTAGTGATCAGCAGTTCTAATTGAGAATATTTGGACTTCCTGATGGTAGAGTTTTACTGCTTGGTGCTTTTTTTCCAACAAAAAAAAAATCCTTAGAGAAAAAGTAAAGAGAATAAATTTGCAAGGTGTGATAAAAGAGTACACCCACAATCAAGAAAATATTATTATGAAATCATAAAAACAGACCATGAGTGAGATATGAGCAAGAGCATACTTCGAACAATTCTGTACAGAAAAATACAACATACCAGCAGAATTTTTCATAATGAGCAGCATCTGATGCATGGTGAAGAACCAAGACAAGCATTTTGTTCGTCAAAATCTTAGACCCATTCATGAGGAAAAATCGCCGAACAATAGCAAAAGAAAGGATTGTTTCCCAAAAAACCCTAATCTTCTCAATCATTTCAAAACTTACCTCATGTCGTGATCTGCCCGAATCATCGGATACATCAATTTCTCGATCTGTGGATCTCCTCGGCCCCATTTGAATCTGTCCCTCGCTTTCTGCGTCAGGTCAACGAAGGTTCCAAGAGGGAAAAAAAGAAAGAAAAAGAGAAACCATGGATCAACATAGGTGGAACTGAAAGAAACACATGGGAAAATAGAGAGAACAGGAAGAAGAGGAAGGAGGGTGATCCAACCTCGATCGATCTTCAGGTCAGCTTTGATGTCGATGAGTACCTTCTCGGCCTTGGCAGCGGCTGAATGAAGTGCCGTTTTGGCCCTTGAGACGAGAGAGACTGAAGATGTGAGTGAAGGTGGTGACTGATCCATTCGATCGATCGCCGACGAGGAGGGTGAAGGTGGTCAAATGCCGACCAAAGATACCGAGTTGGTCATCGGCCGAGAAGAAAAGGAGAGGTAGAAAATAAAAAGAGGGAAAAATATACAATGGCAATTGACAAGTTCGATCCGTTGGGTCATGCACATTTTAAAAGAAACGGCAAAAACACAACGATAACATTTTTTAAAAATAATATCTCTTTGTATTTAATTTTACAACTGCAATTATCGTAGAAGGAAATTGATATGTCTTGGGATTAATTTAATTTTCTGTATATTATGTGGGGTTTATTGAGTCTACTTTCTGATATTTTCTATGAGATGCAAATTTCAAAGAATTATTATGAGAAAAAGAAACAAGTAAAAATATGGCAGCAAAACAAAATTAGCCTTCCAATTCAACTATCGCGGAGGCGTAGAACATAATGATCCTTTGGGCCATAGTCGGGCTTGATTTCTTCCTGATGTAGGCCTGTGGGCCGCAGTCAGACGAACATAAATAAGTGGCCTTTTATTTTCGGAAAAGCATCTGTTTTCCCTTCGTTTCGATTTCTTTCCCCCAAGGCCCCAAGAACCGTTTCTTCTTCTTTCTTATTAAAAAAAATGGCGTCCTCCTCCACCAGCTTTTCTTGGGCTTGTAATCGCTGCACCTTCGTAAACCCACCATCCCGTAAATACTCTTGTGAAGTCTGCCTCTCTCCCATCCCAACCTCTTCTTCCTTGACTTTGACGTCGTCGTCGTCATCGTCATCATCCACTATTTCTGATGTTTTACGGTGGTCATGCTGTGCCTGTACCTTCTCCAATCCATCTGCCGCCGGATCCTGTGAGGTATGCAGCACCCCGGCCTCCTTGCCCCCCCGCACCTTCTCCTCCCGGGCCTCCCTCCTGTCCGACATGGAACTCGAGCCCCACGAGCTCGCGGACCCCACAATCGGCCGGGTCTTCCTCCCTCTCCAGCGTTGCGGCAGCAAGCGCCCACCATCCCTCAGTCCCAGTCCCGCAACCCAACTCCCCCCTACCGCCGCCCCTGAAAAGCGGCCTAGGGTGGGTAGAGATCAGCAGAACCAGCAAATGGAAGTTAATGTAGTCACCACGCCCCAGTTAGGTTGGCTTCCTTTCTCCATTTCTTAGCTTGTGATTATGATTATTTTCCTTCTTTGTTTAGCGTGTTGGCATTAGTTTCTGATGCACGCGTCAGTGTAACATAACATATTAATATTGTTATTTGTTATTTGCTTGTTATGTTTATTATGTTACTATGATAGATAGTTACCACTTACCACTGCTAATGATAAAACTTGCTCAATAACTCGATGAATGAGTCAATTGAAATGCATATGTGCAAGCTAATGGTTCTAAGCTTATTAGACGATATATGTCATAACAATTCTTATATTACTTCCCATGTGGTGTCAAGCTTAAGGTCTACCACAAAGTCCATAATCATCCTTAATAGCGTGTGAGGTCAATTTATTGATCACTCCATCATTAACTGGTCACCATCATGCGTAAGGCAGTATGACTAGCTATGCTTTGATAACATTTATTATAACCCACCTCATGAGAAAATTAACTCATTAGCTTGATAACCCTAAACAAGCGTGGCCAAATTTAAAATGTTTAAACCCAAGCCAATGATAATAAGTTTATTAGCCTTATATATATTGAGAATTCTCTTATATTTCCTATATGGGGCTACATCATAGTATTACAATCTCATTTATTTAAGACTTTACTTCCTTAGCCAAGTCTAAGGCTTAACTCAAAACCTAGAACCACCGCACATGAGGATAATTCAATGACAACCCTACCATTTATGATAACCCCTTTCATGTTCAATCCTTATCTTATTTAGAACTAGGTTTGCTTTGATACTCTTTATTATAACTCGAATAATGAGGAAATTAACCTATTAACTTGAGGAGTTTGAAACAACATCCCTTAATTTAAAATACTTAAACCCAAGTTAATGATAGGATGATCATTAAGCCTTATTACCATGGCAATCTTTCTCCAACATCCCATGTGAGACTGGTATCACATAGGTGCCAGAAGCTAATAAGGAGAAAGTTAATTTATTGTTGAAGAATTAAGCTTTTTTTTATTGGTCTTTCTGTTGACTGAATGCGTACTTTAGGAATGTGTGTATTTATTTGTGTATGTGAAGATAATATGTTATCTGTCCTAATTATTACAAAAATTATTTGATTTGAAAGTTTGAGTAGCATCTTTCTCTGTTAAATACATGACACTGAGGATTAATCTAGTGATATATCATACGTCCTCTATGTTTAGCAATCTGCCTCTCTTTCAAGCCACAAAAGGGAGAAAAAACATCATTGTTTACTGCCCAAACTCAAGGCTTTTTTACCTGGATTAACAATCTTAGTAAAGGGAATTTTGATATTTCAAGCTAGAATTTACTTTCTTCTATCATTTGGAACATTTTGGTGGGTGGTACCATGGTAGAATATTAGAATGTTTGCTTGTGATTCAAACTTATCCAGTATCTTAATTGCTGAAAGATCTTGATCGTCACTAGACTATCTAACGTTTGCAGTTTCTTTGTTTCTTGGAGGTGACTTATTTGACCTGATGCTTTAGTTCTTTTATCGCAGAAAATGTCAATTTAAAGCCAAACCAGAACATGATAAAAATTTTAAGCTACAATGTCTGGTTTAAAGAGGATCTGGAACTACACGGGAGAATGGAAGCTCTTGGGAATCTTATTGAACAAAATGCACCAGATTTGATTTGTCTCCAGGTCTGAGCATTTCTCTTCTAGCCTTAAAAACAACTCTTTTCTTTACCTTAATGTCCAGTAATGACTATCAATGTAGGAGGTCACACCAAATATTTATCAGATTTTCCAAGAATCAAAATGGTGGAAACAATACAAATGTTCCCTGTCACAGCACATGGCTGCTGTGAGACCATACTTCTGCATGCAGGTTTTACTTCTTGATTTTCACCTCATATGCTTTATGTTAAGTGGATATCTCTAAATTGTGGTTTATTTTCTAGAAACTGTTGTAATTTTCTGACTTTGAGCCAGTAATATAAAGGTACCAGTTCGTTCATGTGTTAATGTTTGATACCTAAATGATTCTAGCAATTATTGATGTATAAATTTGCTCAAAGTAATTGCTAAATGCTCTTTTCTGAAAGCTATTAATTTCTTCTTGTTGTAACACTTGTACTGATCTCGAGAGTTCAAATTCCTAACAATAAATAAACAATTAGCAAGCTCCATTATATGCTTGTGCACAAAGGGATATATCTTGTCTTCATAATTGTCATACATAACCTTCTCTTGCAGAGTGCGTACTATGGCCAATTCTTGTCATAGCAAATTTTGATCTTATCATGTTATATGTTGTTATGTTCAAGTGTCCATTAGGCATTCTTTTTCATGCCTCTTTGCTCATGTTAACACAAACAGATCCTGATCGTGGCATTCTCATTATTCTGTATTTGCAGTATTTTCTAATATGTATTTTG
This sequence comes from Costus lasius, assembly GCA_027563935.2. Classification (NCBI taxonomy): domain Eukaryota; kingdom Viridiplantae; phylum Streptophyta; class Magnoliopsida; order Zingiberales; family Costaceae; genus Costus; species Costus lasius. The sequence goes on along the minus strand of CM050447.1, from coordinate 162,671,029 downwards.
ATTTTGTTGCTAGTTTATTTATATTTAATTCATCTTTTCTATTAATCTCATTGCAGCTATTGCTGTTAATGTCCAGTGCAATTTCTTCCCAGCAGCATGTTCTATGCCTTGTATTCCTATATTTTATGGTTAGGTTCGCATGTTCATGGATTATGCTTAAATTTAACTCGTCTGTATTTATTACAGATGAGTAAGTTGCCTGTGAAGAGCTTTCGTTGTATACCCTTTACCAATTCAGTGATGGGAAGAGAGCTATGCTTAGCTGAGATTGATGTTGGAGGGAAGCAAAGTTTAACAATTGCTACTAGCCACCTTGAGAGTCCTTGTCCTGCACCTCCACGGTGGGACCAAATGTATAGTAAGGAACGAGTAGCTCAAGCAAAGGAGGCCATCAACATCCTCAAAGACTCACCTAATGCAATATTTGCTGGTGACATGAACTGGGATGACAAGTTGGATGGTGCTTTTCCCCTTCCCGATGGCTGGATTGATGCTTGGTTGGAGCAAAAACCTGGACAAAATGGCTGGACTTATGATACCAAAGCCAACCAGATGCTGTCGGGTAACCGGACTTTGCAGAAAAGACTGGATAGGTTCCTCTACCATTTGCATGATTTCAAGATAAATGATATTGAAATGGTAGGAATGGATGCTATTCCTGGTCTTTCCTACTGCAAGGAGAAGAAAGTGAAAAAGGAATTACGGAAGCTGGTGCTCCCAGTTTTACCCAGTGATCATTATGGTTTGCTCTTGACGATCACCTCGTGATTCCACGGAGTGCAGACAGCAGGATTCACAGAACTCTGCTAATATGATGCATCCATCTTGTATACCCGTGGGAAACTTGGATGAATCCTCATTCATTCATTTTTTGAAATCCGTGCTGCCTTAGAACGTGACAAAACGCAGCATCCTGTTGCACACTTTTGACGTTTACTTGTTCTAACTTTGTACATGATGATTATGGAGACACTTTGAGCTTTCTGTAAGTTACTTTCTGTAGAAGATGCGAGGTAGTTGTAGTTGGCTCATCAAGAGATGACTTTATGGGGGGAGGGGATGATACATATTTGTGCAGATTGCATTGCGAGAATTGGAAGAAAGTCGTCTGTATGAATCATTGGTTATGTGATAGTTCTCGTTGATGGCTTGATGCTACGCAACGCGATTTCACCAATCTGTTAATCTCATTGTAATCGCCTGTAAGATAGGGTCAACTTAGAAGTAAAAAAAAAAAAAAGGAAGGTTTTAGGGCCAAAAAAATACATTTTTCTTAGAATATTTTTTTCATTTTCCCTTGATTTCCTTCCAACCTAAATGGATAAATAATGACGATCATTTTTCAAAATAAATAATGACAATCTTAGACACAACACTATGCACAGCTTATCGAGATACCCTGCTTGATGAAAAACTATTTCATTGGTTCGAGAGAACCCATGGGATATGAATAAATGGAGAGAAGAGAAGAATTAACAAAATTTTGTTACATAAAGAACTGATGGTACAGGAGCTGATGGAATATATTCTGATGCTTCTAAAAAATTGCCAAGTAGATTGGATATCAACACTTGGACTCTATTGGAAGATTTGTAAAAATTTATATTAGCTTGCGGGCACCCATCAAGTCCAAAAATTTCATCTCGAGACAGAAAACAGCAATATCATGCTTAAGATCATGGAAATAATGAGGCGCGTCTCTGTTCCCTTCCTCAGTCTGAGTGTGGCAGGTTTCCCAGCCTTGCTGGTTTCGGCGGTACTTGTTCCTTCTTTTGTATTGTTCATCTGTTTACTGCAACAAAAGACAATATAAGAAAATGTATGGACCATATAGACTATAGATTTCAGTAGCATTTGTTAGCCCTAGGTTTTGGTTACGTGAAGCATGTCAGATTGAGACTAATAAGGAGCTTAAAGAAGTTTAGTTAAATAAGAAATCCAAATGCAAAAATAAATTGAATTGATCCCACTACATTTCTTGACTTTGCTTTTATCACAGGCATAAGCAATATTTCTGCTTTCTTCACCACTATCTTTAATTAGTTTTGCGGCTAATTGGTTCTTTCCCTGAATCTTTGTGATTGTGGCCATCCATCAATTGCAGTTATAATATGAAAAAGATAGTTAGAGGCTAGGATAGTAAGCTTCCTAAAGCTAAAGGTTAAGGTTCTAACCTTCCAGGAAAGATGCAATTTCCATGGCCTGCAAGACAACATGATTATGTTCTCAGTGATGAACAAGGCAATACATAGTCGCAGTACAAGAAGAATACTAATTAAATAACGCAAGGCAGCATGAACATCTTACGATGGGAAAATTGTAACAAAAATTTATTGTGCGAGAACACTGATAATTTATGTAAGTTACTATCATTAGCAAGGGAGACTGATGGGAACTTGAAATGTAAAAGACCATTAGCAAGAGATGATGCTTTTATCATGCTTTGGACCTTTTATCCTTATGTGGTTCTCACCAGACAACTCAAGATTAATGCCACCAAGCACCCTACCTACAATTTTTTTCCGCATTTGCAATGAACCACCTCCAAGTTTAGTAGACCTTTATCTGAACTTTTTTTATAAAGGAATCAAGAACAACTAAGATGATCGAAACCAAGAGGGTAGACTCTTTAATTGAATTAAAGTTGATTGAAATAGAAAGCCTGCAAAAAGAACTCACTGAATAGGTTGAAAAAAATTGTTGTGAATTTGAATAATGGTATGTCCAAGACAATGTCCACGATAGAGAAATATTTCTTATGTCCTTATTTAAGCTGTTAAAGGACTGAAGACCATGTGAGGTAGTGGGAAGGCCTCTGCATACATGCCAGTTTGATGAAGAAATGGCCAGTTTGATGAGGAAGTCAGCTAAGGCCATCAAAGCAACATTTTGTCACCGTACTTAATGATGACTAAAATAATGGTACAAAGGCGCTCGAGTAAATGCCATGCTTTCAGACAGATGAATCGTTCTCCAATCAGCAAATGGAATTTTCTTCAGGGTTCAGACAGCCTTCCGTTGGAAAATAATCTAACAAAAATAATTTACAGCAAGATCCAGTACGTTCTCTCTGTTTTGTTGTTCTAATCTTATTTCACTATGTCCCTTCCATGTATTCTTGTGACCTGCATTCTCTCTCTCTCTCTCTCAAGCACAATTCATCTTATAATTTCACCCATTTCACTCACCGGTCTAGAATCCAACCTTGGATTGACGAACATGACAATGGATCTTTTTAATTTGAGAACAGGCATTAATGCAAGATACTTCACATAAATTTTGAAAACGATCAGCAAAATACACACTACTAAAAGAAGCCTGTGAAAATCTAGAGGAGGAGAGGAATTGCTTGATGACTCACTTGGATCGGTGGTAGTAATCATGGCAACGCCCTGGAAGTAGCATGAACCGGCGGCCTTGCCGTCCATCTGGTAATAGCTGTCAAAGGCATACGAAGCATGGTTCCTTACGTCGTTGGGAACGTAGCAGCTCTCCCCAGGCTGTATCTCCGAGCAGTTGGCTCGCCCCGGACCGCACGCCCAATCCAGCGCCGCCTGCAGTGCTCGACGGTCCGCCCCCTCTGCTGCCACACAGTAAGTCCGGTTCGTGGTGTCGTTGGCCAGGAAACCTCCCGTCCCGGTCACGTGCAGCAAGTACACTGGCGTCCCGTTCCCGTAGAAGAGTCCCCAGTTTGCCTCCGACACCGGCCCCGGTCGCAGGTCCTCGTCGAACAGCTCGTAGATGTAGACGCTAGGAGTAGATTCCGGGCGCATCGGCGTGCCAGCACGATCGAACACATGGCGGATGAGGTTGGAGTTGTAGGTGTTGGCGAAGTCCCGAGTGGCATAAGGCTCATCCCGTTGGGAACCCTTGTGCGGCCACCCAGTTTCGGTGATAAGCACGGGTATGGAGGTGAAATTGAGGTTGCGCATGCAGACGTAGGCGGCATCGATCATCGCGTCAAGCACGTTGGTGTAGTGGAGGAGGGTATTGGGATCAACCTCCTCGAGAGCCGGCGGGAGGGGCTTGAATAGGGTGTTGTCCAAGGGAACGGCGCCGCGGCTCTGCATGAATGCATAGTAGGGATAGAGGTTGAGCATAAGAGGGGCGCCGGTGTCTGCGAGGAATCGCAGTAGGGGGAGGAGGAAAGCAGCCGCCAGCGTCTGGTTAAAGTATGCCTGGGAGGGCGGAAAAGGGTCGAGGATGACCGAGAAGGGCAGCGGGGTTGAGACCGGAATGGACGATAAATTGGCAGTGGCGAGGGCGTCGGAGATGGATCGGAGGGCGGGAAGAAGGACGGGGAGGGCGGATGGCAGAGCCGTTGGAACCTCATCCCCGACTATAATCGCTGAGATGGGGGTACTCGGGTGGAAGGGGAGGACGTGGCGGGCGACCCAGGTGGCGGCGGTGGCGGGGGAAGATCCCAGGGCGATGATCTGATTATTGGGAACGCCAACGGCCACAGATACACCGGCAGTGGAGAGGGCGGAGAGAATGCCCTGGTCGGAATCGTAGAGGCGGATGTGCTTGATCTGCTGCGCCTTCAGGAGGGCCACTAGGTCGGCCGGCGGCAGCAGGTCCGACAGATCGGTGCCAATGTTAACGCCGACGAACGGCGCCGCCGTCGCTGGAGTGCCGGCCGCTGCTACCGCTGCAAAAGGAAAGCGAAAATGCAAGAGGCGAATTGAATGGGAGAACTGGAATTGAAGGTAAAAATATGACGCGACGTAGTAAATTTACCGGCAAGAAAATAATGAAGAGAAAGGAGGAAGAAGGGGATGGGATTTGATCCCATGGAGGCGCGTTGCCCTTTGCTTGGGGTTTGGATTGCAGACGGTTTGACCGACGTCTGCTGGAAGAGAGAGTTCGTATCAGTGGTGGCATTATTTTCTTGGAATTTAGTTGGCTGGTTGGTGAGAATCGAGAAAATGAGAACGATGTTGTTTGAGCTTTCACGCTTAGTTCGATTTCTTTTTTACTCAAAATGATCCTGTTAGATCTGTGAGTGGAGTTTCATGTTGCGTGGAAGAGGAGCAAGCTAAACCTTGGCTATAAATAGAGATGAAGAAGCTGTACAAGGCAGGTTGAAATTTGGATATGACTGAAGCAAGATTAACATTAATACAACGGACAAGGTTAACAAATAGCTCTCTGCTCTGTCGTATTGGGTTGGGCTTGAATTGTGCCCAATAGCTGTTGTCCGGTTGGTAGGCAGCCCGTCAAGGCGTCAAGCAATTGTAAAAAAAAAATGAATAAATATTTATGCATGCCCTTCAACTTTTTTTTTTTTTGCAAGGGCAAGTAAGAGAACTTTATTTAATGCCTATAATTTATTAATCATAATTTCTTTATTTTAACTGTTAAAAACTGCGATCAAATTCTCATAGAAATAATATTTTATTAAAAAAAATATAAATCTATAATTGTAAGGCTTAGGTACCGCCTATAACTTTCTATTAATAAATGGAAAATCTAGGATCCCAATAAGTACAATTCTAATCACATATATTTTTAAAAATAATGGAAGTAATAATATAATTTTATTTTATTTTATTTTTTAAAAAATAATGGAAGTAATAATATAACTTTCTATTAATAAATGGAAAATCTAGGATCCCAATTAGTACAATTATAATCACATATAGATTTGCTCTCTCTCTCTCCGATATCACAGGAGTGGCATGAGCAAATAAAATATTAATAGTGATATGATATTGAGAATAATGGGCACTCAATTGAGTACACAAAAAAAGGGAGATAATTGATTATAATAACTATGCACAAAGAATATATTAAATGCTATAAAATATGACGATATTACAGTACCGTGACTAAATGTCTAAATATGAATATTTGAGGACTACAAATATACTAAAACTTATTTTTATTATTCTAAAAACTTGTATATTTGAAAATAAAACATATGCACATAAAAGTACAAATAACTTAATAACTCTCTAACAATATAACACTTAACAAACCACAAACATAAAGCACAAGTGATTTAAGAACTCTCCAAGAATGAACACTCAACAAACCAAGTGCTTGGAAGCTAATTGCAAAAAAAAATTGAGCATACTCATGAAAATTAAGTCTTTTAGAAAAACAAACACATGAAAAATAAGTATTTTAAAAATTAAGTGCTTAAGAGGCTAAGCACTCAAAAAATAAATACTAACATAGTATTTTCTTGGAAGGATAACCGGAGAGAAGGGACTAATATTACTAAAATCATTCGTTTCCTTAGACAGATCAATTAGAATAGACGAATAGATGGAAAGATAGATACCTAAAAGTCGATTCCCCTAAAAAAGAAAAACTCGATGGATAGCTCTCAAATGAATCCTCTCTCCCTTTTCCCCTGCCGCTCAACCGCCTCATCTCGCTCAACGGGCGTAGTTCGTGGGCCCGTCGGTCTCAGCCGTTGGAGCAGCTCTTCCACCCAACGTTTCGCTCCCCTCCCAAAGGAGCTCGGCGAGCTGCTAGCAGGGTCAAAGGCGACGGAGCAGAGTGTCATTCCGTTCCCCTCCCTTACGCGCCCCACACCCCCCCCCCCCCCCCCCCCCTCAGGGCCCCGCCAACAGGTCCGTCGCCGTTTCACTCCCCTCCCATGAAGCTCGGCGAGTTGGTAGCGAGGTCAAAGGCGACGAAGCGACGCCTGACGTTCCGCTCCCCTCCGGTCCACCCCGATGTTCCGCTCCGCTCCACGTTCTACTTCCCTCCCAAGGAGCTCGGCGAGCTGGTAGCGGGGTCAAAGGCGATGGAGCGGCACCCTACGTTTAGCTCCCCTCCCGTCCGCCCGACGTTCTGCTCCGCTCTAGGTCCGTTGCCGTTCCGCTCCCCTCCCAAGGAGCTCGGCGAGATGGTAGTGGGGTGAAGGTGACCCCACCCCGGCGATGGAGTTCCGCTCCTGGTCCAAAAGTCCGGAGACTCCATCAGACTGCAGCCGTTCCGCTCCCTTCTCTACAGGAGTCCGGAGACCCCCTGGATGCGTGAGAGTTATGTGGATTATATTTCTCTCCCTGTGGATTGTATATCCCTTCCTTTCTATTTTTACATCCTTTCTACGAAGAAGGTTAGATACTCAGGGAACTACGTACTTAATAAGTTGAGTATGTAAAAAACAAAACACAAAAAAACCTAAAAACCCAATGTGTTGAGCTTTCAGCACTTAGAAATCATAGCAATTCTAAGGTAGGTAAAACATAAAGTCTTGTTTGTTCATTATAAAAAAACAATGTGCCGAACTGAATTTGTACGTTCATCTAGAAACTATATACAATTGATTCACATTAGAAATTTAATAATATTACTAATGAACTTCAAATATTTAATTTAATTATAGTCTTTTTGGTACTATTTTGCTAACTTACCAATTACATTCTATACATACTTATATTATGTTTACTTTCATGGATGAAAGATGCAAAGAAAAGAAAAAAAAATAGATAGATGGAATGAGTTATAGGATTTCCTTCCTTATGTTTACTTGAAAGAAAAAAAAAATAAAAAATTGATATATATATATATATATACTATTAATATCATAAGATTATTAATTATTAAATATTAAATATAAGCAATGACGGGGAGGACAAGCAGGGGCGGCAAGAGTGAGCAATGGCAGCGAGCGAGCAGCAATAGCAAAGATGAGTAGTTGAGGAAAGCTCGTAGTGAGCGAAAACAAATAATGGTGAAAAGTGAGGTGTAAAGTTAGTAAAGTTAAAGCATAATTTTAGCTTTCCGTCTAATTTGAGCGAAAGGCAAATGAAAAGATTAATGCCTAAGTTTTCCTCGTATTTTTCCTCGTAAAGTTGTGTTCAATAGAAAAGAAAGGAAAGTAAGAAAGAAGAAAGGAAATAATAAAATTTTCCTCACCCTATCTTTTTATTTTTACGTCGACGACGACAATGAGAAGTGACAGTGAAAAGGCAACGACGAGAGGTGAGAGGCGACGATGACACGACGACAACAACGGCATCAGTGACGACAATGATGACAACAACGGTGAAGAAGGTTGCAAAGAGAAGCATGGGAGAGAGAGAGAGAGTAGGTGTTCATTCATATGTGTCTGTCTACAGGGCATCGGCGTTTCTAACACCATACACAATCAAACGGGTCGCCACACGCCAGGTCAAGAGCCCTGAACCCCGGCCAGTTCGGCCTAATAAATTTCGTCTGTAGCAAGATTCAAACTCTTGACCTCCCCTCATGGAGAGAGTCCCTTTAACCATTGAGCTTTTATGTTGTGGCCCCATTCATTCATATGTGTCTGTCTACGGGGCATCTTGCAGCTCAACGGTTAAAGGGACTCTATCTGTGAGGGGAGGTCAAGAGTTCGAATCTTGGTGTAGACGAAATATGTCAGGCCGAACTAGATTGGGCAAGATGCCCTGTAGACAGACATATATGAATCGATGAGATCGCAACATTAGGCATAAAAAAAACTTGGAAGGGCAAATCTAACTTTTTCGCCTAATTTTTTTACTGCGGAAAGCAAATAGAGCTATTTTTCTTTACACTTTTATTTTATTTTTCTCTTTTATTTTTCATCGGTCTTACTACATATGATTTTATAGCTATCTTTCTAACTTTCCGTCCATTCTTTTTTTTCCCTACTTAACACACTTATTAGTGTTTAACTTCCTGTGAGTGCTTTGCGCTTACATGTTATATGGTTGTATAATTAACGTAGAATTTTACGAAAGTGACCGACTAATCTTTTGGCGCCATCAGAATATAAGAAAACAAAGTGGTTTCTTTTTCCCCCGGCTGGAATTGGATGGTTCCGAATACATTGATAAAAATCTGGCTGTGTGGAGAGGATAAGCTGCATCAAGTGGCATTTCAAGGGCCACGACCACATCGGCAGGGCCCATCTCTTTCCTCCGTTCCTGTTAGTCTACGCACCATCTCTCTCCCTCTCGCCACCGCCACCGCTTCTTCTCTAAAACCCCGACCAATCAAAGCTCGTATGCATTTCTCAGTTTCAATTCCTTCACCCGCCCCTCTCTTATTCTCTCTCCAATGGCGCTCCTCCCCCGTCATTTCTCCTCCGGCACTCTCCACCGCCACAACCATCATCCCCAGCCCCCTTCTGCTTATTTCAATCCGCTTCTCATTAAAATTCCCCCCTTACCTCTCCCCAAGTCCTCTTCCTCCTCCAACTCCAAGCAATTCCATCAAAACAAAACCCAATCGTTCGCCGCTCGCTGTTGCTCCTCCTCACCTTCCCCATCCGATCGTCCTCTTGCCAACGACCTCGTGGAGTTGCCGCTGTTCCCCTTGCCGCTCGTCCTGTTTCCTGGCGCCATCCTCCCGCTTCAGATCTTCGAATTTCGTTACCGCATCATGATGCACACCCTGCTGCAGACCGACCTTCGGTTCGGCGTCGTCTTCTCCGATGGCGGATCCGTCGCGGACGTCGGCTGCATCGGCGAGATCGTCAAGCACGAGCGCCTTGTTGACGACCGCTTCTTCCTCATTTGCAAGGGACAGGAGCGGTTCCGTGTCTCTCGTGTCCTCCGATCCAAGCCCTACCTCGTGGCCGAGGTCACCTGGCTCGAGGACCGCCCACCACCGCGTCCGGCCGAGGGCGAGGATCTCGATATCCTTGCTGCTGAGGTTGAGAACTACATGCGCGATGTCATCCGCATCTCCAACCGCCTTAACGGAAAGCCTGAGAAGGATGGCGCCATGGATCTCCGACGAAACCTTTTCCCCACCCCCTTCTCTTTCTTTGTCGGGAGCACCTTCGAGGGAGCTCCCAGGGAGCAGCAGGCGCTGCTAGAGCTGGAGGACACTGGTTCTAGACTTCGCAGGGAGCGCGATACGCTTCGGAACACCCTCAACTACCTTACAGCTGCTTCCGCCGTCAAGGATGCCTTCTCCCCATCCAACTCTTCCTGATCAATAGACAATTACTCCTTTGGAAGGAATGAACGCGTAGTAGGCAAGATATTCTTTTCTCCTTTCCCCTCCCTTTTCTCTGTGCTTGCACCCCTGATTACACTTTTATCATTTGTATATTATGATTTGTAGTAATGACAGTGCCATATTCAAATTAGCCTTGTCATCAAGGTACTAAGTAGATAAGTCCAAAATATTACCGCTCACTGACATTTTTGCACATATATGATTCACTTCGTATCGCTATTCTTATCTGATTATGGTGAATGCTAAGATTTTTGAACAGACAAGAGTGAACTTTTAGCTTTATTACACTTTTGTCGATATGATTGTGAGTTGTAATGTCAAACCTTGTAAATGTCTTAATTGTCTGCTTAATACAGATATCCTAGTAATTTGAAGCAAAGCATTGAAGTGTGGACTTGCGATTGCCTCTGTATATACCATCTTTTGGGGACCAAATCCAACCTACTTGAGAGTATCACACTAACTCAGCCATTTGTAAATGGCTGAAATGCCACCATACCATCCAACTAAAAACCTGATTTAGTATTTCGTAGACCCTCAGATGCTACATATCATCTTTACTAATAGTACACTTCAAGTGTATATATATATATATATATATATATATATATATCTTCAGGCGTGCTTTTGAAGACCTGTAACTCTATTAGCTTATAGTCCATGAGCTGAACTTTCATGTGGTTTGTGGTTCGTGAAAAGAAAATGGAACATTTGATTTCTGTGAGGAATCGTTAAGATTAATTCATTTCTTCAAATCCTTGAAGTAAACTAATGAAACATTTCTGGTGAATTTCACGGTATTAATTTTAATTCATTGATTGCTAACATTATATTCAAGCAATCCCATGAGAAAAAAATTGTAGTTATACAATTACTGTAGGAACCGCAAATTGCTGACAAGAGTAGAACTATTAATGCAAATAATGGACTACTTAATTATGCTGATGACAAGTTATAAAACTAAAGAACTTCTATATCAGCAGCACCTGTGAAATAGATGTACCTATACAAGAACAATTTCAGAGTGTGTAATTTAATACATTTTTATTCAGATTTTTTATGACTAATCCTCTAAATCTATTTTGTAAAAATTGCATGAATAAGCACTCCAAGATATCCAACTCGTTCTTAAAAAAAATATTATATCTTATGGTGATAGATAATGTATTCAATTATTTTCATCCAACTTGATATTAGAGTAGATTTCTCAGAACAAACATGCCATTCATCCTCTTCTCCCCTCTTATCCCAGACCCCAACCGCCCGTTCCCTCTCTTATGTGTTTTTATCTGTCCGTTTCCACTATTAGATCCATTCAACATGTCACTACTAGATTCATGCAACATCTCCACGGTCAAATCTGTGCAACATCCCTCCCCATTATTGTAACCCTACTCGATGCCTTGCAACAACTTGTAGTAGTTGACCATAGTCACTTGCAACATTATCCACAATTGGCCATAGTTGCTTGTAGCAGCAGACCACAAATCACTGCATTCATATGCAACAATCTCCCTCTGTTGATTGTAGTTGATAGCTACTGTCGCCCTCTTTGTAGTTGTTGCAAACACCTTTAACCCTGTTGACAACCTAAAGTAACAATAACTCTTTTTATTGCATGTTTGTGACTTTGTAACCTATCCTAGGATTAAGGTATGCAATTCTTTTTCTTAGGAATTTCATGTTATCTTCCTTATGAACAGAATAAATCTCTTCAGTTCTTTTTATGATTTGAAGACCATCACACCTCAAGGTGTTAATATCTAATTCACTTATATCATTTAGGCCCTGTATTTTTTTTGGAGGAAATCCAGAAGAGAAAGAAAGGAAAACACATTGAATCTAGTAGGAAAGAAGGGTAGATTCAATGTGTTTTTCCTTCTTTCCCTATTCCCTCCAAAGAAAAGACTAGTGTACTATGGTTCTTCCTAGAATTAGATTACAAGTTGTGATATTTAAATTCCTCAAATAGATGAGTTATATTAAAAAAATTTTTGCTTGATCTATACTAAATATGTTGTCATCCTGCAGCTTGTTAACAACTTGGAGCCCTACATAGATTCAATGTCTTTTCTCTTCTTTCCCTTGTGGATTCCCTCCAAAGAAAAGACTAGTGTGCTATGGTTCTTCCTAGAATTAGATTACAAGTTCTGACATTTAAATTCTCCTCAAATAGATGAGTTAGATTAAAAAAATTCTTGCTTGATTTATGCTAAATATGTTGTCATCCTGCAGCTTGTTAACAACTTGGAGCCCCACATCTAAAGCATCATTATGTTTATCTTCTTTGCTACAGAGATCGGAGATACTCTCTCGAGGGCATTTTCTTAACAAGAAAGTTGTTATTGATGCCACTTTATTATGAAGAACTATTCAATACGAAGCAATTTGGTCTCCCTCTTGTCGAGTATTGTCTCAGTGCTTGAAGTCAAATGGGGTGATAAATTTCTCTATATCCTCTCACTAACAACATATTAAATCTTCTTATGTAATGTCAAAACTCTTTTGTTTAAATATCCTTGTTGGTTAGATGATTTCTACACATTCATTTAACTGTTAGTAGATGCTTGTATTTGTAATCTGTAATCTGAATAATGTCTTTTCTAGACTTTTGAAAATCATTTATTCCACTGTGGCTAAACCTCCATCAAATGACTATTAGTGCAATCTACTTATATTTCCCCTTCACCCCTTGTTGCCTTGACTAATTACTTATGATATAACTTTCATGGCTTCTTGAACTTCTTTGGTATTTGATTCTGATGTATAATACCATATTACAAGTAATCAACCTATGTTTTTAAGTTCTATCTCTAAATAACTCCTTACCATATGTATTATTGTTGTTTTTTCCTATGTCTATTTACACAATTTTGGTATGATGCACTCCTCATCACTTTAGAATATGTTCTTTATATGTCAAACCTTCTTTAAGTTTATTGTTCATTAGAGTTTTAACTCAAACTTTATGTTGTTCAGTGACTTTATTTTATTCACGTTGCCTCTTTAGAACATATATAAGAAGGCTTCGATTGGTGGGGGCTTGATCAACTGGTATCTACATGCCTGTAAATCGCTCTACTTTCCACGCCTCCAGTTCTATCAACATCTCTATGTCATTGACATTACGTTGTGTGGGTTTGCTTAGTAGGCAAACAACATCATAAGTCATTTTTTACTAGTATTAATTAACTATTGCTCCCATTAGTTAGTCCTTTTTCGGAACAAGCAGTGATTCTATACCATTTATATCATTTAAGTCATTTTCTGCTAGTATTAGTAAAATTTTTGTTACTCCATTTTAGTTGGTCCTTTTTCATATTTCAGAATAAGTCATGATTCAACACCATTTAGTATCCATTACTTTGTGTCTTTTATTGATGACTACTCTTGCATGGTCTAACTCTATCTTATTAAGAATAGGCGGAATGTTTTTTATATATTAAAAATCCTTTTTCATTTAGTAAATTAAAAAAATAGTTTAATATTACTATTAAGGTTTTGTACACTTACTCTGCACTTGAATACATAGTTACATACAATCTTCTTTCACTATTTTTTTAGCTCTTTGATGTGACATATATTATGATATTTTTCATATGTATGTTCCTAGGTCAATATGAGGTAATGCTATTCTAACGACATGTCATCTTATCAATTGACTGTTATCTTATGTTCTCTTTGGTCGAAGTCTATTCTCGTATTATTCCATTGCTTTATACCCTTCCTCTTTGTGGGTTTTTAACTGTCTAATACCTTTGATGTTTTTTGTCCTCAACATGAAAATCTTATTCCTCAGTCTATCTGATATAATTTTCTTAGATATTCTTATATATAAAAAAAATCAATTTATGATTCCTTAGCTTGACACTACCATCTCTTTGTTGATTCAACCATTTTTTTGTACATGTTTCTTTTCACTATTATTTAGGTAATAATGCATTGAGTATGACATATTCATATCATTGTTCGTATCTTAGATCCTCCTACCAACACCACATCTCTATCATCATCTCCTCCTTTACATGTATATTGGTGACCACATACACTTCAAAAACCGAGGGCTTCACTCCATACCTTTTGATGCATATCTACCATCATATGATCTTCAACTTTCTATTTTTATACACACTGATATATATTCCACCATTGTTTATCCTATTTGTTGTTATGTTGCACGTGAATGTTTTCTGTTATAGCCTGTAACCAATAAATGATATATCAAATTAAGAAGGGTTTCACGTGTTGGTGATTAAGAAATTCTGCAAGTGATATGCTTGGATAAAGATGGTTAAATATGTGCATGTAATGATGATTAAGGAAGAATGTTCTTTTTTTCTTTTTTAGTTGTTGTGCACTGAAGTTGACAGGGAGAGATGTGGGCGAGTGGTGTAGCTGAGAAGATGGAAAAAGACATATTTGCACAGTTAGAGTCAGGAGGGAAATGGGAGTGTAGCTGAGAGAGGTTTTTATGTGTTGTAGAATTTTGATTTGCAGGTGTTTGTAGCTGCAAGGATAAAAAATGGGTTTGGGCTCAAGTTTGGTTTATGTTCGTGTGCACATAGTGCCTCAAATGTGGGTGTGTGGCACGGGAAAGTAGTTCTATGGTAGACACGGCTTTTCTTGTCGTTAGGTTCGTGCGTGCAAATAGGGCATGGGGTGAGCTTTCAAGGATAGTAGGGAGAAGCGGGTGATGTAACACTCTTTCTCTTGCAATTTTCTTAATGTGTTAGGGGTGCAATAAATGACAGGACATATAGTTCTATTGAACACGGTGCAGAACAAGGTAATAGACTCCTTTCTTCCCAAAATTGTTGTTTAACTTAGATTTTTTGTTTTCACGATCCAAACTTTATTTTATTTTTTCTAAATGTGGGTGGTGGGTTATGGTTACTCAATTGCTGAAGTGGTGCACAAGAAGGTTGCAGTGTAGAACGGGGGTAGAGTGATTGGAGATGGGAATGGTGGGAGTGGGGATGGTAACAGGGCAGGGAGGGGGCGGGGGTGTCAAACCCGACACCGACACACTAATCTTATGCCTGACCCCAACTCCGAACCTGTTGGGTTGAGAAAAACCTTCTTAAACCCCATAGTAATGCAAGGCCAGGGCTACGGTGGTGGGGGAGATGTGAGCACAAGCACTAGTGGCAACACGCAAGTGGCTCGCAGGTGACATGCTTGGCTTGCAAGTGGCTTGAGTAGTACATGATGTGTTAAGTACAAATAAAAGATATTGAACCAACTTAGACCTATGTATTAAGTACAAATAAATTATTTTTATAATAGCTAAGCAAGTTAAGTTTCTGAAATTAATTTTAGATAAAATGAAATAAAGTATTGCAAAAATTCAATGAGAGAAATCTGGGATAAGGTTTCACTACTCTGATACTTAATGATAAAATTATAATAAATTTCTATGTCAATTGTTTGAGTTTTGCTAATGAGAAATTACATTAAATTTAGATTTTTTTTCTTGATGCCCAACTCGATCAACTCTTTATTAAACCAATCTTCACTCACGTGATTTCTTGTTTTAGTTTTTAAGTTCTATGGTAATTTATTTTAGTCCCTAACAAATTAAGATTTATTCTCGTGGCTTAACTTATAAGTCCTTTTCTCAACATTAAAGTACTCTCGTATCTTAAACCACATATTCAATTAAAGATACTGTAATACTGCAATTCAATTCTCAGAGTGTAATTATAATATCTGAAACAATGCAATTATAAGAATGAAACTTATCACATGTAGAATTAACTTCAATAATTAAGATACTATGATTTAGTTATTCTCATAGTCTAATTCTATAGCTTAGTTAAAGGATTATGGATTTATAAGTTACTTCTGAGTATATGTTAAAAACTCTAAGACATGCAATAATCTAAAATCCAAATACATACAAGTATAAATAATTCACTTTAATTAAATTAATATTACTCAATCAAAAGACAAGTATAAAGGTAAGAGGTAGCACTTCTTTAAACAAGATGGAGGCAGGAAAGGTCTGAGGAAGGTGAGTGATGATTTCTCTTTTCTTGAACTATGGTGGCGTACAAAAAATTCAATAATGTTTTTTGCACGGTAGTGGTGTTCATGTCCAAGGGAAGATGCGAAAGAAAGAAGAAGGGTGCGTTTCTTTCTTTCTTTTTTTGTTTTTGGGAAGAACTGAAACCTGTTCAGAAGTTTCTTTGGAATTTTGACTGTGATACTCAGCTGAAGTAGATGGGAGGGATGTAAGAACAAATGAATTGATTTTAGATTTTGGCCTATATATGCTAAACGATAAATTTAAACAAATGTAAGACATGTAACTATGGTGAGCAGAGGATTTACCTGTTAGATAGAATTAACATTTATAACATTTATAAAACTAGCCCCTAAGGGGGCAGTATACAAATAATCTAACATTAAATCTAACACAACAAAATATATAGTGTTAATAAACACCTTTTTAGCTCACATCGGCATACAATTATCATGAGGCAAAATTAAAACACGCAAATGTGTAAAGTATCTTTATCTAATGGTTGGTGGTGTCAACATAATTTTGAAAATCAGGTCAATAATATTTTTTTATTCTGCATCAATTTGTAAATGGAATCTCTCTTCCTTTGACTTTAATGTTAATTTCCCCGTAATGATTTTTTTTTTTTTTTGACATAGGCAAGTTCCCCGTAATGATCTTCATACGGTTATAACCATGAGCTTGTTTTTGGTCTATTTCAACCTTTGGATATTTGTTATAGCAACTTTCTGATTTTTTATATTCATAAGTTCCCTTCTACTCATAACTTACACCCCTAAACACCTTTTTAGCCCACAATATACAATTATCATGAGAAAAAAAATAAAATACACAAATATATAGAGTATTTTTATCTGGCAATTGGCGGGGTCGTGATAATTAGCAGGTCAATGATAATTTTCTATTCTACATCAATCTGGAAATGGAATCCCTCTTCCTCCGACTTCAATGTTAATTTTGTCTTGATACGGCCGGAACCATGAGCTTGTTTATGGTCTATGTCAGTCTCCGGATATTTGTGATATTAGCTTTCTGATTTTTGATATCCATAAGTTCCTTTCTACTCATAACTTGCACCTAAAAACCTTTTTAGCCCACACATTAGTATACAATTATCATAAGAAGAAATAAAATGCACAAATATGTAAAGTATCTTTATCTAGTGGTTGGCGGATTCAGCACAATCAGCAGGTCAATAACAATTTTCTATTCTATGTCAATTTGTAAATGAAATCCCTCTTCCTCCTACTTCAAATGTTAATTTCATCTTCATATGGCTAGAACCATGAACTTGTTTATGGTCTATTTCAACCTCCGGATATTTGTGATATCAGTTTTCTAATTTTTTATATTCATAAGAACTTCCTTTATGCTCTTGCACCTAAACTCTTATTTTTTTTACCGTTGATCAAAGACTAACCTCACGGCTATGTTAGAAAAAACAGGAGACCACAGCTAGGCAAGGAACATGGTCTTTATTTCGCTCAAGTCATAACGATTGGCTCTTTATGTTAGCCATTAATTTCATACTCTGCACATAATAAGTTGAACTCGAAAAATACTCATTGGTATACAAACCCTTGGATGACACTCAATTTATTAATTGTTTATTATCTGAAAGGGAATATTAGATAATAAATAAAAATCATCCCATAAAAAATTTTACTGCAAGTAAATTGTTATGGATAAATCATTGGATAATATAAAAAAGCTACCCTGCCTTTTTCTTCAGTTTGAACTTATGAAAAATCTTACAAACACAATTTGGGTGTTCTGGTCATTTTGGTTAAGGTTTTGATGCCGACCAAGAAAAAACCAAATATTTTATTTGTTATTGAAGCTTGTTATTGCCTTATTGATTCTATATACTTGAACTTATAAGTTCCAAAATGTTATTCGATGATTTCTACACACTGAGAAGCCAACAAATCCTGTGCAAGCGAATACTTTCGTTGTCCAAAATTTTCTATTTTGCATGTCATTTTAATCAGGTAAGTATTCATTTGCTGAACCTTTTCTTTTCCATGCCAAGATTTGCAGTATCAATAATCTCTACAATACGGCAAGTTAACTGGATCTCTCTGCCCCGGTCTGGAGAGCATACAAATTTCCATTTAGTGTTATTGTCCTTTGAACTTTCTTACTAGATAGGTCTTTGTTTGTTTATCTCAAAATAGAATGTTTCGATTAAGGTCATCTCTTTTTCAATTAATTTTGTGGTGATAAATATGGATACTTTATGTGAGTGAAACTTGGCTAAGAGGAAAGTCTTATTATGTGTTTGCGTAATTCATCCTTCGGAGAGAATGATGTGGCCCTGAACGACAAAAACAATGCAGTAGATTCCCAGATGAATTTAAATGTAAATGATTATGGAGATAGTAAAGCTGTTATATAGAAGTCTTGTTGAAATAAACGGTCTACAATAGTCCCCACTCCCCATATAGATAAATTATAGATCTGTACACGTCAGTACAAAGTACAAACATTCCTTTTTCCCTAGAATGGCATGTTACCTCAAGGAATTAGAAATAGACATTTTGTTAATCAAGAAAATACGTGGGTCATTCTCAAACAGAATAAATATCTAGAGAAAGGTGTGAGCTGCCATTCTCCAAGTCCTGATATTAGTCCTACCAAAGAGTAATATACTGAACATAACTTCTGTGGTTCTCTAAATGCTGTGGTCTGGAAACTGGTACATTATTTTCCTGAATAATTGATTTACTGTCGGCTACTAGCTACGTGACAAATGGTCGTAACCTTATATATGCTGCCTTTCCAAATCTAGGTTTTTTCAGTAAAGAACTTATTGTTCTAAAGATTTAAGGCTTGGAGGTTAATCAATATTCAAAGGTATAATAGTTTTTAGTCTTTGAGATCGTATCCAAAGAAAAATGATCTTGGTACACATGAAAGTGGCCAGCTGAAGGTGGAACTCCCGCACATGGAGATATTCTATTTCTATGCTCGAGACAATTCGAGAAATGTTAACGCTAGATAAAACTCAACTGCAATAGGTACTGAAAACTTCACACTCGCCATACCTAGCTTTGCAGCATATTGAGTGGATATATTGTATTGTAGCCAATAGTATAATCAAGCTTGGAATAGAGTAGATTAATGTCAAAAAAGATAATTGTGTAAGAGGCTTCTGGCAAGGAAGATCTACTTGTTCATAATGGTTTTATATCATGGTTTGAGTCTCATACCAGTACATTGTAGATATATTGACACTGTACCAATATTGGTTGTATCAACATATGGCGTACTTGTAGTGCTTGTGTCTTGGATTAATACATACCACTTGTATAGGATTGTATGCACCAATTTTCAAAACCTTGTTGTTAACCAATACGGAATTCTTCTAACTGCTCAAGTTTTTGAGCATAGCTTACCAGTTCTAAGGCCGTGTTTAATAGAGTGGAAAGAGGGAGGGAGATGATGGAAATATGAAAGGAATACCATTTTCCATTGTTTAACTGAGTGGATGGAAAATTGGGGAAGGAAACACAGAACTTTCCCTCAAAATCGGATCCGCCCGATTCGAGCGGAAAGACAATCTTGCAGCGTGTGGCACTAATTTCACCCCGCTCATGCGCCACGCCGCCAGTTGCCTGCTGCAAAATGGATTTTTTTTTTTAATAAAATAATGAGAGAGCGTTACGAGCAATTGTCTGCTGTAAAATAGATTTTTTTTAATAAAATAATGAGAGAGCGTGTTGCTCGTCTCTTGCAGCTTGCTGCTATTCCTAATAAAATAAAAAGGAAAATTTATAAGGAAAAAGAAGATAATTGCTTGCTGCTATTTAATTAGTTTATAGCATTTAAAGGTATTTAATTAATTTTATAGTATTTAATTATATTTAATTTGTTTCATACTAATTAATAATATTTAATTAGTTTTATAGTTATTTATTAATATTATATCATAATTTTTAATACTATTTGATTATATTTATATAACGTGGGTGTAAAAAGAAAAAAAGAGAGTGACTATATCAATCCTTCCAACTTTCTTTCCTTCAAATTAAACACCCTTCAAAAAATCTTCTTACTTTCCTTTCCTTTTTATTTTCTTTTCCTTTATACTTTCCTTTCCTTTCAATTTTCTATCTTTCCTGTTAAACACAGCCTAAATGATGCATCGGATCTGATTTAAAAATTAGAATATGAGTAAATAGAAGACTAGCAGCCAAAGTATCTTGAATTATAACAATAAATCTGCATTTTCTTGATATTATTGGATGGAAAGTGACCTGTAGACCAAGACTAGTGGGGGTGGGGATGGGTTATGGGTAGTTGATTGATGTGATGGGTAGCCAGAAGATGGCAAGTAACATATTTTGGCAGTACTGAAGCACATTATCTGGCTATGGAATTATTTGGAGGATTAGCTTAGTATCTTCACTGTAATACAAGCAGATAGCATGCAACGGCATATCTAATCAGATCTTAAATTATGTAATCTTGGTAGATTTGTCAACAACATTAATCAACTATAAGATAAGAAGAGAATGATTGATTTCATCATTAAAAGTATTGGTCTTGTGGCACGTCTATGGAGCTCAATAGACCATTACAGGCTGTATTGATGTATACTACCTATAATGACACGGTAATCTTAACGTGATCACATGCATGCAATAAAGAGAGTCATTGTTAACATCCAATGCTTCAAGATGTATGCCCTGAGGAAGTAAATTGTAACATAATCTGAAAAGATTTATAAAGGAACCATTAAGGTTAAGGATATTTTTTATTGAGGCGATATGAAATAGAAACTTTTGTATAAAGATTGCAATGTGTAAGCTGTATCATATATATGTAGCTTTAGTTGCAGCAGTTCATCCGCGGAGTTTTTCTGGCTGGCGCTGCTAGGTAAACAACTTTTCTGATGGCAAATATTATTACTCAAGAAAGGATGGATGTTTCGTTAAGACCACTGCTAAAAGTATCTGATCTGCCTATCACATAATTGTGAACTTCGTATTGTTTAAATAATTTTTCCTCACCATATCATCTCCTCTTGTGCACTTAAAGAGGCAATGATGGCTGTGTGAAATTAAATAGGCTTGGTAGTTTTGTTAAATGTTTCTCGATGAGATTCTGGGTTTTCTCATTCTTAGTTAACTCTACTGAACTTTTTAATAAGCAAATGCTTTTGTGAGATTTGTGGATAGGATAAGAAACGTGACTGAGAAGATGCATTGATCTTGGATATCTCCTAGAGGTGGATAACAAAGCAAAATAACCTTCCAAAATGAGCACAACCTTTTACATTGTAGATAAACAGACCTAGTTCTGGAATTAACATCAAGTAGTTATTCATTTTGATTAGCAACCCTAAGCTAGAGTCCTAGGCCACTAGTAGCTTGGACGCTCCTGTGCATTTTGTTATGCAGAAGAACTTCACAATTTGTATTGAATTTAACATCATAGATTTGGCATATTTTTGACAATTGCCTACTGCGTGGAAGATATAAATCTTTTATGATGTTTCTTTTCAGTACCTAAGTGGTTACTTGATATATCATTATCTGTTTTTAATCTTCATATTTTCTGGTTGTGCACCACATGTTTGTTCTCGACATTCTGTCTCTGTGCATGGCTTTCTAAATTTTCGTTGCGAGTTTTACAGTCGTGGACGTGATTCTTGTTTGGTCTATTCATCACATCAATGCGAAAATAAAGCTTACATGATGTGGTCTAGGTGCACTCTTGTTTTCCGAATATTTTCTTTGCGTCAGCTCTGCAGTTGGTAATCATGGAAACCATTGTCATCACTCGTCGGCAAAGTTTCCTTCTTGATCTATTGACGAGGCCCCAGGACTCTAATAACACCTCTTTGCTGTAGAGTGCACGACATTGATATTTGAGCATTTTGGTTTTTTGTTTGTTTGCCTTGTTCTTGTTTTTCTACTTTTTCATAAAATAGAATCTTACAATTTTCTCTTTCACTTGTATTGGTCTTGTCAATTGCCTTTCGTAGTTTAGCTTTAATGTTAATTTGCTTTGAATATTTTAATCTATATGCCCATTTGCTTCATATCTTTTAATTTATTTCAATTTACCGAAAAAAATTGGTTATAGAGCTTAGTATTAACCATAATTATTTTGTATTATTAATATCAATTTGCTTCGTATGCTGTAGTTTATGTCAAGCTTCTTATAAGGCTGGTGAATCAGCGCTTATTAATCAAATAAAATTTATTTTGAAATATTATCTTTTTATTCTTTTTGTTTTTTCACTTGGTTGTCTAGTAAGCATAATTTTCATCAAACTTTACATGGTGTGTTTAGATAATCAAAAAATATGTTGATACAGATCAAAACATAGAGACAGATTACTACGTGGGAAAGATCAGATGATAAAAATTACCGTAATACTAAACCTTACAAGGTAAATCAAGGAAAAATATTGTTTAAGAAATATGTTGAAAGAGAAATTTTCAGCTGCACAAAAATTGTAATGTAAAAGGTCATTTCTTTAGCGTAACTGGTAAGTATGTAAATGACAATTTTTTATATTGATTTTAATTTGGCACTTGAACTTTTAATACACTGCCTAGATTTAAATTTGCATTTAGAGCAAGCACTCGAATCATTACTCTATTAATTTATGGTTTATCAATTATGTAGGTTTAAGTTAACAGAAAAATGGCAGCAGTATCTAATTTTAGTTAAAAAAATAATAAAAGTTGTAGTATTAAATTGAAGATTTTTAGCACTGTTTATATAGTTTATTATTTTTCTTTAACCTTGAGTTTCCAAAAAACAAGACTACCATCGTTGTCAGAACTACTTGTTAGGTGTAAACATTCATTTTGTCAAACAAGAATTCCGAGGCAATTGGTCCCGATATTTGTGACTAGTAACTAAAGTTATTCCTGTGGCCTTCACTAACTTGATATTTGTGACTAGTAACTAAAGTTATTCCTGTGGCCTTCACTAACTTAATGACCCAGAGCTACCCCAGTACGTGCAGGACCAGCAACTGATAACAATGGTGCGGCTCACGGTCAACGATAATATGGCAGTACAGCTTTGACTCACAAACGGAAGTCCGCAACACATCCACGGGGAGAAAATTCCACGGAGCCTCGCTGTCTACGATTTGCCCTCTTGATGTACCATTTTGTGTGGCTTCATCCAAATGGCGTGCATGTCATATTTTGTCACATAGCTGCCTTGCAGCACACGGCGTGGAATAATGCGACGTGTTAATTAGTACCTTCTTGCTCTTCTGTTTTTACTCAAACATTTTTTCAATCAAATACAGTGATTTTAGCCCTAAAACTAATCAGCTTTGTCCAATGACCTTACAATCATTTCACCTGCCTCTTAAAACGAGTGCTTCGGAGACACGCAAAAGCCTAAAACGTGAACTGTAGAAATGCATTATTAACGCCTGCAGATGGAAGGTATTATCTCACTAAAGTCAACTCTCAAAGTCAAGGGAAAGCGTGAAGTCCACCGGCTCGGCTGCTGCCGAATCCAATCGCGTCCTCGTTGTGTGTCCTCATCCACCGTTAGAATATTAGTTAAGCACCAGGAATGCGGGCATCATAGTAAGCTTTTACATCAACTTTGTATCACTTCTCAGAATGAGTTCATCATTCCAGGACTAATCAATAGCATTAACTCAGCTGTAATTAATCGCATAGTAAACAGTGGCCACAGGGCTTCCACAAAGTTCACATGCAGTTGTACTGACCCATCTTTTTCGCCATCGACCTCATCAGTCAATGAGACCGCATTAAGATCGCTTTGTTGCTTAGCTCTTGTCGTCGAACCTTTCCCTTCGCTCCTCGCACTAATATTCCGCTGCCAGTTTCCTCTTCAGACATCGCAGCCACCTACTGCTCCCACATATTCGAGATCAAAATGGCCGACAGATTTCACCTCTCTGGAACCGCGACGGTGAGGTGAGTACTTCCACTTGCAGCAGCATCAACAACCGCGCCATCAGAACTACCACTGCTTCAAATTGCCCGGGAGCTAATATGAACAAAACGGTCACCGCTCACGGCAGCGCCGCCGCTAAAGCATTGGAGATGAGCCCACCATCATCGGCCGGACAACTAGCACAGAATTTGGCAGCCCTGAGATTTAAGTGCCCTCGGTGCGATTCCCTCAACACCAAATTCTGCTACTACAACAACTACAGCCTGTCGCAGCCTCGCCACTTCTGCAAGGCCTGCAAGCGCTACTGGACCCGCGGCGGCACGCTTCGCAACGTGCCCGTCGGCGGCGGATGCCGCAAAAACAAGCGCATCATTCATCCGCCGCCCCTGCCGCCGGTGAGCAGTAATAAAACGCCGTGCTCGTCATCGCTGGTCAGTTGCCGCAATCCCTGCAGCACTAAGGAGGCACCGTCGATGATGATACCCTCGCCGCTTCCAACTTTGCCAATTGCAGATGCCGTTCGCGCGCCGCCTTCCGCCCCCGCTTTTGTTGATCGCCAGGCGCAGCACGAGCCCCGCCTTAGCCAATTGCCTCAGCCAGTGCCGTCAGCGACTGATCATTGCTCACTGCAGCAGCGCCGCTCTATTAGGGAAATTCAACAGTCTCCGGTGGAGCAGCATCTGCAAGAATCCGGCAACTCTGGAATGATCAACGACGTTATCTATCACAGTAACACTATGGGATTGGAGTCGACATCGACGAGTGATTGGCAAATATTTAATCACATCAATGAATCAGGCGATCAGTTCTCGTCATATGATCTCTTCTTGAAAAGAACCATCGCTTGTTGGCCGGATACTGCAGGCCAGTGGTCATCCTCGGCACATCTAATCTAGTTGTATGCATATGTACAGCTAAAAAATCTCTCTTAGCTGCTGATCCCTTAATTACGCAAATATATAATATCTACGAAATAATAATTTTAGTGAACTCCAAGGAATTTTTCTCCTTGTTCTAATTAAATTTCTTCATACATACTAGTGAGCATGTTCTTAAGGTTTAACATGGAATGTACATTTAGAGTTGTAATTACTATCCTATCTAACTCAACCACTCATTAAGAACCGTCTTCTTCGTACATAATTACGTGCACTCGAAAATATCTCAAACTATACTATAAGCTTGTTTCACAAACATAAAAAAATAAGCTCACGGGCTCCATATAACAAATATATCGTGGATCGTCCTTCAATAAAACAATCTTAAGGAAAAAGCAAGATTGAGATAATATTCACAACTAATGCTATTCAAAGTGATTAAGGGCTTTACCAATCTAGGATTGAAAGTATGGAGATTCAAGTTCTTTGTCATACAACTTGGCTTCATGACAGCTTACCCAATAGTCTCCCAAGTAATTCTATACAGTTCTATACAGTTCCATAATATAGAGCAAGTTCAAAATGGATGTCATTTTTTAATTTAGAGCGAGTCAAGCTTTATAAAGGACACATATTTTGACTCTCACGTGTAATAACTCAAACTTTGCATTGAGGACAGGGGACATTAAGAAAATTGTTATAACTCGAGCATATCATGAACTACACAAATGTATTTTTTATTATTATTGTAATCAAGATTGTTCAAAATCTAGCTCAGCAAAAAAATTAAGTCAAACTTTGTTTAGTTTGATTTGCTTGTATTTTTCGTTAGTTAGGTATAGTTCATTTTTAGTAGTTTCTTGTTTCACCAATATTTTTTTAATTAAATATTAATTTGTATGGATATTTCGACTACAATATTAATTTCAATTAAAAATATTGACACTTGTGAACAATCTAAAAAAAAAAGGTAAATATATTTGTTTATAACCTAAGATAAATAAATGTAATGATTTTCGTTTACAAAGTGAAAATAAATTTGTTGGTTCGATTCAGAATACTTTTCTTTAGGTTCCTTGCGAAATTTAGTTTGAAGTAACTAAATTTGGTTCAATTTAATTCACGTTAAACTTACTCGACACCCCATTTTTTTTCAATTGTATATGCAATATCTTATATTAAATTAAAATTAATATAAGCTTTATAAATGTATGTGTTACGTGGACTTGTTTCAAAGAATTAATATGGGCCAGTTTGGGCTGCTTTCCCGCTGCTTTTGCTGTCGTGGACAAAAGAAGCTGTGTAAAAACAGATTTCCCAAACATTTGTCGCGTCTTCGAAAAAAGCATCGCCTCCGCCGTGTCTGTCTTCTTCGCAGCCCCAGCGTCCGTCTTCTTCGCAGCCAGCCAACGTCGCCTCCGCCGCTCGACCGTTCGTCGCCACCCTTGCTCCTACTGTCGATCTCCTACAACCGCCCTTTCCCCCCTTTCGCTACTTCTGATGGTGGCGTCGTTCTCCGATTTCTTCGTCGCCGCGCTGGTATCATCCCTTTTGCTTCCGTTGTTGCTGTTATTCTTTCCATTTCCTTTTTTGTTTCCGTGATCCTTCTTTTTCATTCCATTTCCCGACTTTGCAAACGATCTTGCCAACAAAAAGGAGATTTTGACAAAAAAACAGGGAAGATTACTAAATTTTATTGCTGATGTTAAGCAGACAAATCCGAAGTTTTTATTAAATTTTAGATGAGTAAACGAGATTTTAGATTTCTTAAACATTATTCCCTAATTGATAGTTGTATGGAGACCTAATTATACCAACACTACTTTACATTTTCAAATTAGAGAGACATCTCTTAAACTCAATATGTGTTATCAAAGTAGCTAATCTATCGATGGACAAAACATGATAGTGTTGACTTATTGTAGCAGAATTGCGGTTGACTTATTGCTCTGTTAGATGTTCTAAAATTGCATAGTGTTTATTTATGTATTTTACATATTTTTTTATGCTTGTCTTCATTATTCAAATATAGTTATGATTTTATCGCATTTCCAGCATTCATATTTATTAATGTATGTTATTTGTTCCTTCTTTTTAATTGAAAATGAGAAGAAGATGAGTTCATAGTGTTATGTTATGAGTTTTATGACCCATCAAATGAAAAAATTGTTTTTGATTTCTGTTAATTTTTTTTTAAAATTAAAATTGCATAAAATCTTATAGTTGCTGAGCAAGGAGAACTTATGGGATTCGAGCATGCCCGAAACGAGCTACAGTAACAAGTAGATGGTTTGAAAACTCATCCTCGCCTTACCAGTGAATGGAAAGTGAAGAAAAAGAGAGCTTGGGTTTTGACCTGGTGAACCAGAAAAGAATAAGCGATAAATCGACAGAAAGCTCAGCACTGCTTCACCGAGAAGAAGGGGCACTGTCAGCATTTGACCAAGGAGATGAAGATATATCGTCGTCGATCATTGCTCCCCAGGGGAGAAGTACGAGAAAAATATTGAATAACTCAACCCACACAAAAGAGAAAGGAATCATCGGCAAACTACTAAGTTTGCCGGACCCGAGGATTTCGGCCAAGTAGGAAAGAGTGCAAATACTGTCGTTGCAAGAACAAAAAGGAAGAAACAGTCAGGTCAAAATAGAGATCTTCCTAAGGTCCGCGTAGTAATTTGTCATTTTAGAAAACAATCCCAAACAATTCTCATATAAAGTAGTTTGTAAATATGAGAATTGTTTGGGATTATTTTCTAAAAATGATAAATTACTACATGTACCTAGAAAAATCCCTATTTCTGACCCGACTACTTTTTTCTTTTTGTTCTTACAGCGATTGTATCTGCGCTCTTTCTTGCTTCACCAAAATCCTAGCGTCCAACTCCCATTAAGTTCGCCAGCGATTCCTTCCTCTTTTGTGTCATTATTTTTCCCATTCTTCTCCCCTGGGGAGCGGCGATCGACAATGATATATCTTCTATCCCCTTGACAAACATTGACACTACTTCTTCTTCTCTGCGAAGCAACATTGAGCCTTTTGTCAACTTATCTCTTGTTCCTTTCTGGTTCACCAGGTCAGAACCTGAGCTATATTTCGCTTCACTTTCCATTCATTGTACGACGAAGACGAGTTTTTAAACTTTCCATTTGTTACAGCAGCTCGTTTTGGGCAGGCTCAGATCCCGTAGGCTTTCCTTGCTCTTGTGAGATTTTATGCTTAATTTTTGAAAAAATTAACAGAAATTAGAAATAATTTTCTCATTTGATGGGTCATAAGAGTCATAACACTCTGAACCCATCTTCTTCTCATTTTCAATTACACTGACTGGTGGACGGATGTCGCCTGGAAACCCCCCAGGTTTTGTCTTTTTGCAGGTGATCCGCCCTCAACACAGGTGGTAGCGGGCATAGAGTGGTTTGATCCTTGTCCAGCCAACTAAACTAGGTCACCTTGGACACAATTCCAGACAACCATAATTTGATTCCCATCACAATCTATGTTGTCTATGTCTGTGATGTGCCCTTTTTTCCTCAGAAAATTTCCCCCTCAAAATTTGAGGCTTGTTATATACTTGTATCACCAGAGCGCAACACAAAATTTTGATTGTATCCCTTGCTTTTCTGATACTTTTTTTATTGTTAGTTATCTTCCTATGATCCTATCCATCAGTGAAAGTAATCAATATGTATGTTCACATGTAGTTTTTATCAAAAGGGCATCACTGTGAAGAGCTTACTCTAGGATTTGTTGTTTAGCAATATCTGCCGATTTTTCACTAACTGGTTTTGCTTGTGGATCTCAAGTGGGTAGATCTCCATTATGAATCCTTCTTGGTATTCTTTTTACAAAATAAATTTAATTTTATAATATTTCACACTGCTTATCTTGTTATGTTCCAGTCATTAATCAATATGAATATTTTTCTCTGATTTATTCAAATTTGTTGCTTTGATATTTTAGTCTTTGTAGTGTTTCCAGACAGCCAGTTGTGTCCAGAGAGATTGATGCTTAGTTTTAATCAAGGTTTGTAATACCAGTCCGGTGAGCCGCCGGACCGGTACCATACTAAATTGCCGGACTGGTACGGTACCGTATCGTACAAACCGAGCGGTTTCGGGTGGCAGCGAGTGACTAGACAGCGAGCGGACCGGTACGTAAGTAAGTCTGGTACGGAACGGTTTTGCAAACATGGGTTTTAATTTCTTTTCTCTTAAATGTAGAAAGCAACAACATAATTATAAATGGGAAGAGGATTTATATGGGCTACTGCTGAGGACTTGGCAAGGAATCGAGGGAAAGTTTTATCATTGTATCGTCAAATTTTGAGAAGTCTCAATTCCCCTGAACTCCCACTCACGCATGCTGCCCGTCTTGCCAAGAAAGCAGAGGTCCGTAGTATCTTCATGTTTGGAGCCGAGGAACGATCCATCCACAATATTGCTGACCTCATTGATGCTGCAGATTACTCTCTTTCCATCCTTAAGAAGGGCCGCCTCCCATAGTATGTAAAATCCATATGAGATTCTGAGCTGTTTCTTGTCCCGATAGTTTTAAGCCATTGCTTGTTACTGTGTCTCTTTGCCTCAATTGTCAGGTGTGTGTGATTTTTCGATGCTATTAAGATTTTTATTTTAATATAAGTGATACCTTGTTTCTATTTTGTAGTTTTTTATACTTATTATTCATATGAGTTGGAGGCATGGTCCATTTTTATTTCAACCACTTTTCGCGTCCGTACATATTGGTACTCTTGTGGTTTTGGGTAAAGGTGCTTGCAATGAAATCGATATACTGTGCTAGTGCTAGATCAGGTTGGCTTGTTCTGCTTTTATTATAACGTTGCCATTAATGACTTTTTGACGATTTACCTCCGATAGTCTGATATTTTTCTTTATTATTCTTTTAAAGAGTTATTCAAAGGGAAATTCTCATTTTTGATACCTCGAGCTAGCAATTCAAGTTAGCGAATTGTAGTGGAGACATGTGACTTGACTAGGTTATCCAGAACACAATCTAGATATTAATTGAGTCGGCATGCTCTAACCTATACACAACCCATATTTAAACGGGTCACCTTGACATACTTGAATAATCTGTTTATTAAACAGGTTATATAATAACTTATGTCTTGGTATGAACCAAAGAATCTATTTATTAAATGGATCACTTGTAAACCCGGTCTAGTACAACTCGACTCATTTAATAATTGTGTTAAAAGTTAACCTAACCCGACCCATATATTAGTTTAGGTTTATTTTCTTTCCAATTATTTATGTAAATCAATAATATTTTAGATAGATAAAAACACAAAATTGATCCTATTAAGCTTCAACACCAATAAGGAACACAAATTGATCCTCGATGAAATAAAGTCAACTTATATAGAAGAAACACACAAGAAAATAAAAATTTTGTCAAGAGATTCTCAAACTAAGATGACTGATCGCTGACCAGAAACATCCCAGGAATTGTTGTTTTTTGGCATAGCGAAACTGGATGAACCAGAACAGGAGGAAGCATCTATCCATGTGAAGGAGAAAAACATGTCAATAGCAAATTTGTTAAACAAGAAAACCTATGGTAGTATATGTACCTCCTGATGCTTTGGAATGTGATGTTCCAGTTCCAGGGAGAGAATATGGTATTTGAAATGGGCGTTGTGTGAATTGTCCTTTTTTTTTTTTGCTGTCAGGTTAACCTTTTGAGTATTATATGCATTTCACTCTTAATCAGTATAACGACCTTTTATGTGTGTAGCCATTTCATTGGGTTGGATTCAGTGGCTATTATAGAATAGGAGGAATAACTAGCCATAGTCTAAGGTATCACTTAAGAACCTAAATGTATATTTACTTATACGGTTGGATTGATAAGAAGTTGAAATTTCACTTTAATTAGCCTCGCATTACTCATGGTGTTGGGCTATGAATATGAACAGGGAACGCAATAGTAGCCAGCAAAGACTCCTTAATATGAACAGGGAACTCAACCTTAGCCAGAAATACTCCTTTCAGGAGAACATTATATGATTTTAGGCTCAGGCCGTCAGTTAAGACTTAAGTTGATGCAATTGCCAAGTGTATCAATCTTAAGAAATTCGTGGTTATTTATATAATACTATGTTTTACTTATTAATTATCCTTTTCCTAGATCCATTTTGTTGTGAAGTAGAAATTTTTTGGTGCTAATTGGCTACCATCGTACGTTGTTAAAGGAATCATTAAAAGGAAATGATCAGTGAAGAAAATAACAAATGGATGAGAAGATGTTATTGAAAAACTGACAATGCATTTTGGATCTATGCCCAAGTTGAAGTTTGACTAACAGTTATTTTTGCTGTTGCATCATTTGGGATGCAGCTTTGATGTTTAAAAAGTTAGGTGATCTAGATACAGCTCAGTATGGTTATTTTAATTTTTAAGGATTTGGCACTTGCTGAACTAAACCCGAAAATTGAAAATTTATGTTTTGACAGAATTTAAGAGAAATCTTAAATTCTCAAACATATCTTTAAAATGACTTATAGATCATGTACTTTTTATTGTTTCTTTGAGAGAAAAGCAAGGTGCAATGATTTACTGGACAAGATATTTGTTTGAATTCCATGGTGCTAAGGACAAGTTGGTTTTCACTTGAGCTTCTTACTATAGGTATTGCATCATTTACTATTTCAACAAAAGAGAAGTATCCGTATTGCACGATGAAATAATAGCTGTAGTGAAAACAAAAGCGAATTATTGTGAGAGATGTTTACCACCCCTAAAAGTTGAAGTTAAAGACTTCACTAAACATAAACCAAGTCCACCTTTGTTGAAATTTGGTCTAGTTGGTTGGACAGAGAAAACTATCATATCTTTATTATCATTTTTGGCTGATTACCCTGTTTTGGGTGTTTGAGAGGCTCTACGTCAAATCCTTCTGTAACCTATACTAGGTTCCACGTTATCTTCTCAGTCTCAATCTTAGGAGTTTGAACTCCTCTATGGATGAGAAAATGGGCTAGCATCCATCTTTCTCCATTAGGGGCCTAAGTGATGAAGGAAATAGGATGTGGAATGATTGTGAAGCTGCCATAAGTGAAAAGGATCGTGCAATGCTAGGTCATAAATGAGAGTTGCTTATATCTTCTGCCTTTTACCTCAGGTGGACGGTTTTTGTACTTATTTTATCTTGATTGAGCCTAGCTAACGCCTTGGCTGTTTCCTTGAAGCCAGAATACAAATTTGATGCTCTTCTGCACGGATAGGACCCATTGTGATGGTTTGGTGGTTGAACATTGAGTGTATTATTGTGATGTTGGATGTTAAACTCACTTTACTATATTGCTCAGGGAATGTATTATTGTGATGTTGGATGTCTTGAACATTGAGTGGCCAATTCTAAGATCCACAATCATAATGTTGACATTTATATATGATCAAGCAACTCATCATTGGAGTAACCTTGTTGTGTTGGACTTCAAAGTTTACTTGATTTACTTTGTAATTGGACTTCAATGCCTCATCCATTTTAGAATTCTAGCTTGACCAACCAGCCATATCATTCTAGATAAGTTAATTACCTTGCACGGAATTCAATCAAGTTCTACAACTTCTTTCATCTTGGATATTCAATGGGTTTCATTTGCTTTACGAAGGACATTAAAGCCATCATCCATCCCCCGACCAGATAATTTAAGATGCATTTGACTCTATCTTTAGCTTCAATTGTTGAAGATTTTTAGTGTTGCATTGTTTTTGTAGTATCCTATTACCTTCAAATGTTTGTGAATCCTTACATGTTTGTCCTTCTATGTTTTCACTTTTTCTATCAAATTCCAGTAATCATATTTGGATATTAAAAGTTATTTTTTCAGTTTATCTGCATACAATACGTACTATAGATTTATGAATGCAGATAGGAATGTGGGGGGTGTATAATGAGTTCCATGTACTATAGATGTATGTTAAGATATGTTATTGATCATCACCTTCCACTTTACAATTTTATATGTCATATTCATAACAAGCTATCACGATTTTTGCTATTTGTTTCTTAGTATTCATAACAAACTATCATATCAATTTAGAGCGAGTGATTGTTTTGCTGTAAAGTTACCTAATACGTTGATTGTTTTTGCAGATTTATGCGATTATTTGCAGGGGCTCAGTATTTGCAAGTTGCTACGAGGGCCAGAGATCGAAAAGGGTACATTGGATTCCTCTGAATTTAGGAGGTTGTTCTCCCATTTGAATATCTAACTAGAAGTAATTCGAGTACAAACATTGCAGGATGAAGCGTGCTGCGTGCAAGAAAGTGGAATTCCATGGAATTTCGGCATGGAATTTCGGCGGTTCATCTCCCATTGGAATATCTAACTAGTATTACTTCGAGTACGAACTTTACAGGAAGAAGTGTGCAGCAAGTTGCCAAGTTGGTTGTTTAATGTAAACATACTTTTGAGTTTTGAGTGACTAGCTCAAAGTCACCGCCCACATAGCACACACTATTAGGAGATAAAAAGAACTCATTGATACAGATGAAATGAAAGACCCAGATGGCCTAAAAGAATCCATCAAAACCCATACGCGAGTTAACTGACTATTTTGTTTCCCCAAAATTATATTTATTTTTAGCTATTTTTGTCTTTAAGTAATGGTGTATTTAATTTTAGTAGTGTTTTGTTTTAGTTTTATTTAAATATTTATAAGCACAGAACAGAGAAGAATAATTTGGCTTAATTGAATTTTTAATTGCAAATCACTTTTACGTGCTTTTCTCACACCATTGGTGTTGGCGGTGAGTGCTCAAGTTCTTATCTTTTTAACAGTGCACTCTGATTCCCATCTCTGCCCATGTTGCTTCCTTGCTACTCACCACCCCTCCTTGTTGAGACCCTAGCCATTCTCTAGCCGATTGCTTTCCACTTCCTTGTCTATATTGTCCACGTTACCCAAAGCCCTAATGCCGAGCTGCCATCACCACCTTGGCTAGAATCGTTGGCTTATCGTTGCCTCAATCAACACGCCTCTTACCATTTGTCCATTGGCCATGAACCCATGACCATCGCCCGCCATCCTCCATGAACACCTGCTAGATATCATCGAACCCTAAATCTATCTCCTCACGTTGTTGAGCCCATTGCCACCTCCATCTTCGCACACCATCATCGCTCGCCTCCCAACATAGTCATGCCTTCCCCCTACCTTGCTCACTAATCGAATGTAGTTGAGCTCCAACTCCACCTCCCCTCACCTACAAAATTCTCGTCTACCCCACCAAACTACTGTCGCCTCACCCTGTCATTGCCTTTGCTAGCCCTAGCATCGCCTCGTCTTCTTCAACTTGGATGTCCTTTCCACTGGTCGCCTTTGCTTCAACCTTTGTCGCCTAGATGCCGCTGCTGAAAGTTGTCGCCGCCTAGAATGCTATCGCAACAAGCTGACATTGCTGCTGCTTCTAGCCACATATGAATGCCCATCCCTTCTGGCACATGCATAGAAGGCTTATTCCATCAATAGATTTTGCCAATTCCACTGCTTCCTTGGTTCGACCTGAAACCATTCAACGAGAATCGAATGATCCAACATTGTCATATCTGTTGCCAATCTGCTATTGGAACCCGTCGCCCAATATCAAATCCACCTGTGATACGGTAAGCATCTCCTAAATTACTAGCGTGTTTACAATAGACATTTTACTTATTGCATGTTTAAGTAATTTCCCTATATTTCTATGCAACTTGATATATCTCTAGCTATATTTTCCCCTCGAGAGCATAATTATATTAGAGTTTATTTCCATTGAGATTTTACTCTTATTACTTTAAGGCTATGTTTACTAGAACAGAAAGTAGGAGGGAAATGATAGCAATATCAATTCCCCCTTATTTATTAAAATGGATGGATGTAGAGATGGCAATGGGATGGGTCGGGTTCGGATTTTGCCATCCCCGAACCTGACGGGTTTGGAAAACCCAACCCCACACTCGACCCCGCGGGGAAACCCGCCCCTGCGGGGAAATCTAACCCCGATCGGCCTAAAAAATAAGTATATATTATAAACAATATTTTAAAATTATTTTTCATTCCATATTCATAATATATAAATAAAAAATATTTTACATAAACTATACAATCACTTTTATATCAAACTACTATAAATTTAGTATCTAAATTATAACTTAGAAGGGGTAAATTTGTTATTTTAATGATCGGGGCGGGTTCGGAGTTGGGTTCGGGGCGTGTACCTAAATTCCCATACCCGACCCCGACCCGACTTTATCCCGCTGGATTTTCCCCGAACCCGACCCAAGACCTAGTCAACTCGGATTTTCCCCGTTAACTTCGGGTTAGGTCGAGTCGGGGTGGGGCGAGACGGGGACGAGTTTTCTTGCCATCCCTCCCTTGTTTCAGTGGAAAAAAAAAAGAAGAGAAAGGAAAGAAAAGAGAGAAGAAATTTTAGATGTTTTTCCCCTCAAACTAATCCCTCCAAATAAGAAGGAAATCAGTTTTCTCTCCCTCTCATGCATCGACTCTCGTGCCTCACGCTCTCGAACCACACCAGTCGCCTTCACCCAAAAAAACCCTATCTTCCCTCTCCACCAGTCTCTCTCGACGCCAATCGCCTCTCGCCGAAAAAACCCTATCTTCCCTCTCCGCCAGTCGCTCTCGACGGCAGTCTCCTTCTCTAGTCGCTGACGCCCTCGCGAACAATCCAGTCGCCGACGCCATCTCAGTCCACCACTGGGCGACGCCTTCTCCAACCGCTCACCTCACGTCTCAAGTCGCCACCGCCTCCACTCCAGTCGCCACCACCTATTCTAGGTTTCCCCTAAATCGATTTAATTTTTTTTCTTATATGTTAAATGTATGTATCTATCTATGTTACATAAATCTGGCCAAATAAACCTCTACGCATGAAAGGAAAATGAAATCTGTTTATCATTTTTGCGGTTTGATCATTTTTGCGATTTTTTGCTACCATGATCATGCTCACGTCTCTTCCGGTTTTTTGTTGCCATGAAAATAAACATCTGTTATAGCTCGCTTCTGTAACTCCTCCAGCCTCGCCATAGTTGCGAATCATTTCTTGCTGGCCCACTGAAAGGGCTCACGGCTCCTAAAAGCTAGACAGCAAGGGAAGAAGATAAACAAATCAAACAAATCTTTTGTTGTTGTCTCTCCAATTCAATTATAGGAGATGAGATCTAATTATGTGCAGAGGAAACATTATGTTTGCTTTTGTTGCCATGATTTATTTTGTGCAGAGATCTAATTATGATTATTAATAAAAAAGATTGATAACCATGATTTACTTTTGTTGCCATGATTATTCATGCTTGCTTATACATGTTTGCTGCCATGATTTTTGTTTATACATGCTTGCTTATACATGTTTGCTTAATCTTCCTTATGTATTATCATAGGTATCATCATGGCTCGATTGAGTAAGAGAGATATGTTGAAACTTCACTTGAGAAATTTACACATAATATGTATAGCTACATATTATGTTTACCGACAATGGATATTTGAATCAACATATGTGGATAAACCATTAAAAGAGAGTCTAGAATACGGAGATGGGATACGAAAAAAAATCTTAAAAAATTTAACTACTTCGGATGAAATTTGTCATAACATGATAAGAATGAGAGTGCATGCTTTCAAGCATTTATGTGAGCTATTACAAGGCACTACTCGAATTCGAGAAACAAAAAATTGTTGCATTCAGGAGAAAGTGGCAACGTTTTTGTATTTGGTAGCTCATAATGTCAAATATCGAGAAATTTGCTTTTTCTTTCGTCGTGGTACTCGAACAATCAGCTGGCGCTTCCACGAGGTATTAAGAGCTATTATTAGCTTGACTGGTTAATTTATCATACAACCTGATGGTTCGGTTGTTCCACCAGAGATATACAATAGTAGCAGACTTTACCCATATTTTAAGGTATGTCATCTGATAAGTAAATGTAGTCTCCCTTAATAGTAGCAGACTTATTAGGTTGACTGGATTAAAAAAATGCAGGATTGTTTAGGTGCACTTGATGGTACACATATTCGAGTAAAGGTACCTTCTATAGATGCGCCTAAGTATAGGGGAAGAAAGGATTGGCCAAGGACGAATGTTATGGCAGTCTGTTCGTTTGATATAAAATTTACTTATGTCCTACCTGGTGATGACATGTAAAAATATGATATTTCGTGACTCAATTTCATTCTTATTTTAGAGCATAATGCATGTTTCATCTCATTTATTTACTCAACTGCTTCATATTCTTCAGAACCTTCACTTTTCCTCTATTTTAATGAAATGCAGGTATTTAGCCTCAAAATTGGTGGAATTTGGAAGATTTGAAGATATGGGATTATTTCTTATGATGAGACGAAGTTACCTGCCAAATTTCAGCCCAATCGGAGCTTTCTACAAGATGCACGGTCATGGGTGTGTACCCATTCACGGCCGTGCATGATCCTGCTACTCCAGACTTCACCGAGCCGTACACGGCCATGGGTGTGCACCCATGCACGGCCGTGATCCATAAGTTATCCCACGACAGAGCCGTACACGGGCATGGCCGTGTATCCTTGCACGGCCGTGTATCGTCGCGAACTACTCGACAGGCGTCCGGTATTTTGGCGATAACTTTCTATTCTGGGCTTGGAATTGAACGAAATTTGGGGAGCACCTTCTCAACTTACACAAGAACGTTTTGGGACTGAAATCATAGGATTTGGTCAAGCAACCAAGGATAACGAGCAAGAACGGCGAGACCTTAGGGTTTGGGGTGATTTTCTAGGCGACAACTCTGTTCCGGCTTGATTTCTTCGTCGTTCCAGTGTGGATCTTCGTGCTGGACCTTCTTCCATAAAGGATCTACCCTCCCCTTTGGTTTGATTTAATTATTGTGAGAGATCTCATGTATTTAACGATGAACATTGTAGCTTAACTCTTATTTTCGGGGTTTGGGCGTAGCCCACTGTAAGAATGCTTGATAATATGACTTGATCTATATATTCCTCTATTTATCTTTGTTCTTATTCATGTTTAGGATGTTTTAATTCTTGTTTACATACTGGCGATATGTATGCATGCTTTAGATGTCGAGGGAAGGACTGAGAGGTCAACCTTGACCATCGGAACCCCTAGACTGGACTGGTGATTTCGTGTTGCGAGAGCACTCGAAATCACTCGAGGAACCCTAATCTTTCACAGATCTCTTTGGATCCGCGTTAACCCTAGTAAGCCACGAGAGTAGGAGACTTGGGTTAAGACGGATACCGGACCGTGTCCTGAGAGGGAGCGCGTCTGTACCCTCGGAAAGGTTACCTTGAGAACTTAGATAAAACTTTATTTAAATTGTCAAGCCCTAATATTTATGCATGCTTCAGTGTGGTGAAACCTAAAACCCCGAATCTCTCTCATAATCTCAAAACCCCGTTTGCTTTGCTCTCTGCGCTGCTTGTTCTTAATCTGTCTTAGTTTAACTACTTGCTATAGGACAGTAGCCATTTTCCCATTAATCATTAACCTAGCTTTCGATTGACTGATTTGTTAGTACTTTACCCTAGTCCCTGTGGGTTCGATCTTTTTATTACGCGATAGACCGTGCACTTGCGGTAGCAGCCGTCTAGGCCCTATCAAGTTTTTGGCGCCGTTGCCGGGGACTAGGTTGCCAATATTAACACGATCAGGAGATTGATAAACTAGGTTTAGTTAGGTTTTGTTTCTTTTTTTTTATATTTTATTCATTTGCTTTTTGTTTTTAGTTGTAGTTTTTCTATTTGGTGTGGTGCTACTAACCTCTTCTGTCAAGGTACTTGTTTATACCCAAGAATACCGCTCGAACAGGGAAACTTGTACCTGAAGACCCAGAGATAGAGCGTACTTTCCGTTTGGTCAGAAGAAATTTGAAGAGACTGAAGCTTGAAGGACAGTTTTCTGACAACCAAACAATGGAAGCCAATGCCAACCGCTCTCTGAAAGACTTTGCAGCACTCACCATCTCTGGTGTGCACTCGAGCATATTGCGACCAGCTATTGAAGCTAACAACTTCGAGATTAAGCCATCCCTTGTACAATTGGTGCAACAGAACCAATTCAGTGAAGCAGCCATTGAAGATCCTAACCTTCACTTGTCTATTTTTTTAGAATGTTGTGATACTCTTATGATTAATGTTGCTCCCCCCTGATGCTATTAAACTAAGACTTTTTCCTTTTTCACTCAGGGACCGAGCTAGAGCATGGTTACAATCTCTACCTCAGGGTTCCATCACGACATGGGATCAGCTCTCTCATGCCTTTTTATCTAAATATTTCTCACCGATCAAGACAGCTCAGTTAAGGAGCCAAATTATTAACTTTGCTCAACGGGATGGAGAGTCCCTTTATGAAGCATGAGACCGGTTCAAGGAGTTTCTAAGGATGTGCCCGCACCATGGTCTACAGAAATGGGTACTTATTCATATATTTTATGGTGGTTTACTTTACCAGACTATACTTTCTGTAGATGCTGCTGCTGGTGGGGCACTAATGAACAAGAATGTCGATAACGCTATGAACCTGATTGAGGACATGACACTCAATCACTACCAATGGTCAGGAGAAAGAAGCCAACATGTAAGAGGCTCAGGTAAGTATGATTTGGATATGTTGAGTTCACTGGTAACTAAGGTAGATTCATTGTCACATAAATTCCTCTAACTCTGTCACTTGTGAAGTTTGTGGAGTAACAAGCCATTTTGCTAATGATTGTTATATCTTGAACACTTATTCAGATCAGTTCAATGCTATTGGAAATTATAGGGACCAGAACGACCCATCCTCAAGCGCATATAATCCGGGATGGAGGGATAACCCGAATTTCTCCTATGGACTTAATCGCAAG
Organism: Costus lasius; assembly: GCA_027563935.2. Lineage (NCBI taxonomy): Eukaryota > Viridiplantae > Streptophyta > Magnoliopsida > Zingiberales > Costaceae > Costus > Costus lasius. The sequence goes on along the minus strand of CM050447.1, from coordinate 162,631,409 downwards.
TCCCCCATGCAAATTTTGCTAATCCAAATTCTTTTTCTAATTTCAGGCCTCCTCCCGAGATCCAACTTCCATTTGCTAATCAAAAACAGTCAGAACCACCAAACGGATCGAAACTTGAGTTGATGCTCGAAAAGCTCCTCACCATGCAAATTAAACAACAAGATGACACCAGTGAATATATGCGCCAGCTGAACTTGAAAATAGACTCCGTGTCCACACATTGTAAGGATCTTGATGATCGACTTACTCAGCTTACTCGACGAGTTGATGCATCCTCAAAAGCTCAAGATGAAGTCAACCCCATTGAGCACTGTAATGTGATCACAACGAGAAGTGGAATCCAATTAGAAGACCCCAAAATGCCCGAACCTAAGGAAAGAACAGTGCAAGCTTCACCCGAAGAACTTTCACTTGAAAAGAACTCACCGGTCGATCCAGAGCCAGAACAGCAAATCTCCAATGCACCAAGGGAGCATGTCTACATTCCACCTCCACCATATAAACCACCCATCCCTTTTCCTCAGCGTCTAGCTAAGGCTAAATTGGATCGGCAGTTTGAAAAATTTTTGGAGGCATTGAAGAAGCTCCACCTGAATATTCCTTTCACAGAGGCACTTTCCCAGATGCCCACTTATGCCAAGTTTCTTAAAGACATTCTGACCAACAAAAGGAAAATAGAGGAACATGAGATGGTGGCACTGACAGGAGAATATACTGCAATCATTCAGAATCAGTTGCCTCTTAAGCTTGAAGACCCTGGTAGTTTTTTCATCTCATGCAGAATTGACAACATCTCATTTGAAAGAGCACTCTTGGACTTGGGGGCCAGTGTTAATATCATGCCGCTCTCTATCTTCAAGCAATTAGACTTGGGTGATCTGAAATCAACATCTAAAGTTCTTCAACTTGCTAATAGCTCTACACATCAGCCAGTGGGAATTGTGGAGGATGTGCCCATTAAAGTCGGGAAATTCTTCATTCCAGTGGACTTCATGGTTTTAGATATGACAGAAAATTCCAGACTTCCTCTTATATTGGGCAGGCCATTCCTCGCTACAGTCGGAGCTGTAATAGATGTCAAACATGGAAAGCTGTCATTGAACATTAGTGAGAACATCCTAGAATTTAACCTGTCTACTGATAATGAGAAATCATCTTTTTCAGGTTCTTGTTGTAGCGTTGAGGTGGTGGAAGAGAGTGTTAAATCATCAAGAGGCAAGAAGGGACAATTTGAAGAAGAGCTTGACAACTTGGCCGGTCTAAATGAAGAGAAGGAGTTGACTTATATGACATTGATAGATGATGGTCTGGGAGTTGACCTTAAGAGAGTGCTACATGGAATGCTTGAAGACAAGGAATTGAAGGGCATTGAGAGAACTTTAGAGTTTAACTATCTTCTTGTTCCATATCATTTAAAAATAATAATAATTGTACTGTTGTATTTGATGTTCATCTTAATAGGTACAATTTTCAAGCAACGAAGAAAACGGAGACTACACACCCTTTATTTCGGCTCTGCTCCACCAAGACCACCATGAGCTAATGACCTTAAAGAAGCGCTTGTTGGGAGGCAACCCAACCTCTTGTTCACTTTCTTTCTTATTTATTTTTGTCATTTAATCTTTGTAGTTTTTCAGATTTGCCTTCATATTTATGCTCTCTAGGTTGTACCCTACTTATGAAAATTTTTCTAGAATTTTTCAGGTACTTGCGAGCCATTCACGGTCGCACCCGTGTATCCATGCACGGCCGTGAATGTCTCGCAACATTTTCTACACCCAGTGTGCTGTCATTGACGCAAAGCATAGATTTTCCACCTTGAGATAGAAGTAGAACGCCAGGGACGAGTGCAGTCTTCTATTTTAGAGTATGTTCACGTGCTTCAGGCGAGATTGAGTCGACGCTGGGGATGAGCATCACTGGTTTCACCCATTACTTGGTCAGCTTTCTGTTTTTCCAGTAGTTTACTTTAGTTGTTAGTTGTTTGTTTTCTTTAGCCAACTCTTGGTCAGTTTCTATTTCTTGCATGCTTTGTCAGTCAGTTATATCAACATATTTAGTGTCTTGCCCAACCCCTATTTTCTTTTATGCTATTGCTTTGTATTCTGGCTTTGCATTGTTCTAAGAATACCTAGTTACTTGGTATGGGATTCTTGATTTTTATTTACCAATGGTCTTTGATGGTTATGTTTTGCACATATGATTCTTTGGTTTACTGTAGTTGATTGATGTAATTAACCCGATTCATTATTAGTAGAATCTTGAAGAGTATGCTTGTTACTCTACCTTAGCCTGGATATGCATCTTATGTGTAGAAAGCGATTGTATCTAGTTTCTATCTCTACTTTATTTGTGCACTTTGTCATGGGGGTTAGAAATAATAATGGTGGTACCGAAGTGTTCTTGTACATTGCACTTTGTACTTCTACTTGGCACTATTTATAGCATCTCAATAGCAAAAGGGTTAGTGGTACCTAAGTTCCTTGTTCATCATACTTGGCACTACCCCATAGTTTTCAATAATGACAGTGGTACCGAAGTGGTACCAAAGCACAGCTTGGCACTTGGCACTGTTGTTAAAAAAAAAAAAGGCACCCCATAGGGACTATGTGGTACTGATGCTATTCTCCCATGACTTAGTACACAGTGTTATGCTTTTTGAAAGATTGATCAATCATATGATGTGTGTGAGATGCATTGTAGAGGTTTTTGGTTATGTAACTTTGCATGTTCTATAGATTGTATTCATGATAATTGGTTTAATTTGCTTTCCATACTGCATTATAACCTGAAGAGTTGTTGTGTTTAACCATTAACCTCATTAGACCTACTTAAGCTACTTTGAGATTCCTTATTCCATGTCATCATTGTATTCTAGACAATTCAATTGCTTGAGGACAAGCAAAACTTTAAGTCCGATGTATTTTGATGACATGTAAAAATATGATATTTCGTGACTCAATTTCATTCTTATTTTAGAGCATAATGCATGTTTCATCTCATTTATTTACTCAACTGCTTCATATTCTTCATAACCTTCACTTTTCCTCTGTTTTAATGAAATGCAGTTATTTGGCTTCAAAATTAGTGAAATTTGGAAGATTTGAAGATATGGGATGATTTCTTATGATGAGACGAAGTTACCTGCCAAATTTCAGCCCAATCGGAGCTTTCTACAAGATGCACGGTCATGGGTGTGTACCCATGCACGGCCGTGCATGATCCTGCTACTCCAGGCTTCACCGAGCCGTACACGGCCATGGGTGTGCACCCATGCACAGCCGTGATCCATAAATTATCCCGCGACAGAGCCGTACACGGGCATGGCCGTGTATCCATGCACGGCCGTGTATCGTCGCGAACTACTCGACAGGCGTCCGGTATTTTGGCGATAACTTTCTATTCTGGGCTTGGAATTGAACGAAATTTGGGGAGCACCTTCTCAACTTACACAAGAACGTTTTGGGACTGAAATCATAGGATTTGGTCAAGCAACCGAGGAAAACGAGCAAGAACGGCGAGACCTTAGGGTTTGGGGCGATTTTCTGGGCGACAACTCTGTTCCGGCTTGATTTCTTCGTCGTTCCGGCGTGGATCTTCGTGCTGGACCTTCTTCCATCAAGGATCTACCCTCCCCTTTGGTTTGATTTAATTATTGTGAGAGATCTCATGTATTTAACGATGAACATTGTAGCTTAACTCTTATTTTCGGGGTTTGGGCGTAGCCCACTATAAGAATGCTTGATAATATAACTTGATCTATATATTCCTCTATTTATCTTTGTTCTTATTCATGTTTAGGATGTTTTAATTCTTGTTTACATACTAGCCATATGTATGCATGCTTTAGATGTCGAGGGAAGGACTGAGAGGTGAACCTTGACCATCGGAACCCCTAGACTGGACTGGTGATTTCGTGTTGCGAGAGCACTCGAAATCACTCGAGGAACCCTAATCTTTCACAGATCTCATTGGATCCGCCTTAACCCTAGTAAGCCACGAGAGTAGGAGACTGGTAAATTTTCTTATCAACGATATTTCAAAATTCACGAAGGTAAATTTACGTATCAATGTACTTATCAACTTACTTTCAAAACACCCTAGGTAAATACTATTTAGGTGATGCTGGATTTGGTATCAAAAGTTGGCTCATGACACCTTACAGAGGCATACAATATCACTTGAAAGAATATTCAAAAAATGCTCCCAGAAATGCCAAGGAACTTTATAACCATCGACATGCTGGTGCTCGCAATGTTATTGAAAGATGTTTCGGTGTATTAAAAAAGAGGTTTCCAATCATAGCCAGTGGTACAGAACCTCATTTTCCTATACGCACACATGTTCTGATTATTATAGCATGTTGTATTTTGCATACCTACTTAATGGGTGTTGATCCCGATACTAACATAATTGCTCAAGTTGATGACAAACTAGCAAACACAATGTCCAATGATGTTTCTATTATAGAAAGGCAAGATGAAGATGCTAAGAAAGAGGTTCTTATTAGAGATGCAATAGCTGAAGCAATGTGGAGTGATTATGTATTGTAACTTACATTATTGGGCTTGTTATTAGAGATGTTGTATTTTAGAATTTCATTATTATGTATTGTAACTTACATTATTGGGCTTGTTATTAGAGATGTTGTATTTTAGAATTTCATTATTATGTATTGTAATGTAATGTGGATTTATGATTGTTGTATTTTGGACTTGTTATTAGAATTTCATTATTATGATGATTGTTGTATGCTAACTTGCTTTTTTTTCCTATTTCAATATAAGATGGGTAAAAAAGCCGAAGGAACAAAAAGAGACAATGTTAAATGGACGGAAGACATGGATAATGTCTTTGTAAATTCGATGTTAGAGCAACAATTGAAAGGTTTTAGGGTTGACGGTACGTTTACTTCAACCGCATATAAAAATATGCTTAGTGACTGTCTTGAAAAATTTGCTATATCATTGACAAAGGAGCATCTAAAAAATAGAATTAAAACATTGAAAAACAATTTCAACACATGTCATGAATTGTTTAAAAACAAAAGTGGAATCGCATGGAATTCCAGTTCAAAGATGTTCAAGGCTGACAACACTGTATGGGATGAGTTTATTGCGGTATGTTTATGATTTTTCTATTTTATTGTAATTAATCTATATATTGTGCATGTACTTATCTAAATTATTTATTGACAGGCTTACCCTTCTACGAAGAAATGGAGAAGCACTCCTGTTCATAACTACGACAAGCTTGAAGAATTATTTTCAAAGGATCGAGCAACTGGAAATATGTCTGGTACAGGCCAAGAATTTCTTCAAGGTTGGGACAATATACCTGCTGATGAGACTCAAGAAGAAAATTATATCTCACTCGCTGACGAGACTCCTTACAATATACCTGTTGATGAAGAGGAGGAAAATGAAAATAATGGTATAGCAACCCCAACTTCTATGCCAAATGCTAAATTGGGTAGTAGTTCTTCTATGATACATAGGCCTGATAAAAGAAAATTAGAATCGCTTGCCTTGCAACAAGACACAAAGGAGATGTTTGAATCATTGATCAACTGCATTGAAAAGAGTACTGACGCTATAATAAAACAAGCCAATACCGAGCCCGATGAAAAGGTATATACCAAAAAGGAAATTTTTGATGAGCTGAAAAGAATTGGTGTTCCAGAAGACAATCTTATTAATGTATTTATCAAGCTTGCAAGGAACAAAGAAAACACACAGATCTTCTTCACAGTTCCAGAAAATATGTGACTTGACGTACTGAATGCATTTATGAATGAATAATATGTTTAGACTTTTTAGTAGTATGTGGGTTAATTTAGACCTTGTTGGTGTTTAGATTGTTTCAAACTTTGGTATGTGGATGTTTTTTGAGTTTAGTTGTATGAACATTACATTTTGATTATTTATGTTAAACTTGATATTAAATGTAGATGTATTTTTATATGTGTAATGAAACATTATATTTTTGCTCATATACACAGGTTTCAAACATTGATAATATAACAAAAATACTGTCAAAATTTTAAATAATTTTATAAAATATTATTATTATTATTAATATTAATAATAATATTATTATTATTATGTAATAATATTTTTATAATTATAAATCATATGTATTTTGAATAATAATAATAATATTTTATATTTTCTTTTCTTCAAGCAATCCCATGGAAACAAGAAAAAGAAAAAAGAAATTTATTTTTCCTTCTATCCTATTTTCTATTCTTTTCTGTTTTCTATCCCTCCTCCTAAAACAGCCGTAAGGCTATGTATACTTGGAGGGAAAATAGGAAGGGGTGGATTTTTTTATTGCATTTTTCGTCGTTTACTTTGGCGGACGGATATGTAGGAAGGAAACCAGGAAGGAGAAAAATAAGCATTTTCCGCTGATTGTGCATCCGCCCAAATCGGGCGGATTCACAAAACTCACGCGTCTAACGCGCTTGCCGTACCCTAATCCCTACGCAGCCGATAACATACCTCCTTCGCAGCCGCGTGCGCTCGCGCCCAAACATTCGCCACTGACGCTCCGAGCAGCAAGCGCCCTTCTTCGTCGCCGGAAAGCTTCGCCGCTCGAAGGAAAGCTTCGTGAGTTTCTCCAGAGAAGCTTCGTCGCCGGAAAGCTTCGTGAGTTTCTCCGGAAGCTTCGTCATCGCCCTTCTTTGTCGCCGGAGAGCTTTGCCGTCGCCCAGATTTCTCCGAAATTAGGGTTAGCTTCGCCGTCGCCGTCGCTCCGTAATAAAGCTTCCAGCTTCGCCGTCGCCGGAGAGCTTCGCCGTCGCTCTCCAAATACAAGGTTAGGTTCCCCTGAAATTTTCGGTGTTAATATATATAAGTATTAATATGTATTTTTAGTTGGCATCGTTGCCGTACGAATGTGTATCTTCTGAGACAGCTTTTGGGTCATAGCATGTCGATATTTCACCATTTGTGGGAGCAGATTGCAACTTATTCTTGTGAGTTTGTTTTCTAGCTTAGATGAAGAAAGCTGATGTCGTCAATACAAAGTCCAGTTTCACCTAACATGTGTTTTATGAGTGAATTATGGTAAATTAAATATTCGACCGAAGATCTGCTATGATGAACTGTACGCATGCTAGAAATTTGTGTTATACTCATTCCCTAACATGTTGGTGACCGATTCTTAACCTATATAAAACATATTGCTAGTTGCTGATAGGGCTTGGATTAATCTTTTTCACGTGCATTGCTTGATTCAATGAAATAAACTAACATTATGAATGGATAATATAAAACATATTGATATATCTACATAGTTTGTTCTCAATAGATAATTTGTTAATTCAAGTTCATTCTCTAAATTGTGTTTATCCTCATTCTTACTTTATAGGTTTTATTGCAATGTCTCACCCAAGTAACAAAGACAAAAGATCTATTATAGTTCTGAACCTCCTCATTAGACAATCTCAGCTTGCAGCTCTAGCTGGTTCTTATGTGACACAATTAGATTCAGTTCTAGCAGTGCTCGCACACTTATCATATGTTGATAAGTCATTGCTAGACTGTAATGAGTCTAGAGAATACAAGCGAAGAGATCTTTTAAGAAAGTTAACTAGCTCTGATCAAATATGTCATAGCATATTGAGATTGAGCAGTACTGCTTTTATTAATTTGTGTGAGCTCCTACGTGACTCAAATCTAGTCAAAGATACTAGAAACTCTAGTGTAGAAGAAAAAATTGCAAAGTTCTTATATTTGGTTTCACATAATGTGAAGAATAGAGAACTTTGTTTTTTCTTTCATCGTTCCCCTAGGAGTATTAGTCGGCATTTTCACGAGGTGTTGAGAGCTGTTATTAGCATGCATGATCGCTTCATCAAACAACCCGATGGGACAGAAGATGCTCCTGAGATATACAATACGACTAGATTCTATCCTTACTTTAAGGTATGATATTCAATATTTTCAGCACATTGTAATGTATAATTACAATCAAAAGATGCTAAATCATATATATAACATTGCAGGACTGTTTAGGAGCTATAGATGGGACGCATATTCGTGTAAGAGTCCCTAGTAAGGATGCCTCTAGATATAGAGGGAGAAAAGATTGGCCAACAACAAATGTGTTGGCATCATGTTCATTCGACATGAAATTTACTTATGTGTTACCTGGATGGGGCAATTTACTTTTTTTTATAATTGCAGGAAAATCCATTAGTTTTGGAATATCACAAATGGGTCCTATATAGTAAATATCAAAGTTATTTTTTAAAAAATTATACCACACCTCATTTGAAATTCACAACGGATATTCATATATCAGTTTTAGTTTCAAAATGAGTGATGCAGTAGAAAAATAGATAAGGATTATAAGGATCCTAATCTAGAATATGAGATAGAATTTCACACTAATTTAGGCTTGTCAAATCTCTTAGGCTATGTTTACTAGGAAGTATGGAAAGCATGAAGGATGGGAAACTAGAAGGATGAGAAAGTTAGATGGAAGGGAAAGTGAAAAAATTTTCCTTCCTTGTGTTTACTTGAAGGGATGAAAAATATGATGGATTGATATATATACTCCAATTTTAGATTTTTACACTCATATTAGTAAAAAATAATTAAATACTTATAATTAATTATTAAATTAAATTAAATATATCACTATTGAATAAAAAGATATAAAATATAAAAAATATTATAAATATGATCTAAATTTTTAAAAATAAACATACTCAAGATTCATAATTTGAAATACTTTGATAGCTTCAGAATTTATCAGACAATCATCTACCAAATACGAAAATCCATTTTGAATCAAATCCCCTCAAGTAAGTAAGCAAAAATTTTTAAATCCACGCATGAACCAAACTACATTTGTGAGCACCTACGCCATGAATATTAACAGGTGAGCCTATTTGAGAATTTATTAAATAAAGCATTTACATATAACATTTATCCACGGAGCCCCAACTATTTGCAAAAGGATTTAAATATTTAAAAGGAAGATACTCTAAAAGGAAAACATTGAACATGACCCCTGAAAAGGAAGTCCGAAATTCTTCAATGCTTAGTTATTCCTTTTGTAAGTCACCAAGTATGATTCCATTGCCATCACACACAGTAAGCAGTCAAGTGTTACTGCTAATTCATCAGCATCGCTAGGCATCTAACTTGGCAATGGTAATCGTGTGTCCTCAATAGTTCTGATATTTCTAGCCTTTAAACTAAGTTTGGCAAAAGACAACGAGTGACATCTGGTTCAGAAGTTGCCATTGTTTTTTGGCCAAAAGCGACGGTTTTACTCATTATCTGGCACATTATCGTTCAAGGTTGATTCCATCTTCACTAGGTTTGAAGGGCTAGTAGGTAGAAATTGAGAAACTTACTAGAATCAATTTGTACTCAGTGTTGTTACGTTCCTTGGGGTCGAGGAAGACCTGGACCACCTGGTTCACAGAAATTCATAGTAAGCCAAATGCAGGGTTAATGTTTGGTAAAACTCACACAATCCTGAGAATAGAAATGAGAACAGAAGAAACAAAAAATGAAAGTATCTTGAAATACCAGAAACAAAAAATGAGAATAGAAGAAATTAGTGTATGTGCTTCAAGACATTTCAGATTCCATCGAATACAAAGGACGAAAATACAGAGAGTCCAACGGCAGGGAGTGTCCGACCACAACAAAAACAGGGCAATCAACTTTGACTTGAGAGCAATGCTGAAAATGAGAATAGCAGAAATGTCTTGAAGCAATACGCGGCGGCCGGAGGAAATACGCGGCAGCCGGAGGAGAAAACAGGTCTTTTGAAGGTTAAACCTAGTTTCGGCAAGAGGAGAGCGGCAGAGGGCGGAGGGTGGAAGAGGGGGAAAGAAAGCGACGGAGGGTAGAGGGCAGAGGGCAGAGGCCGGAGGAGAGTGGAGAAAGGTGAACAAGGGCAGCGGAAGAGGCGACGGTGGGAGGTGAAGGCGAATGCTTCGTCCGCGAGAGCGGCGAGCGGCGAGAGCTAGGGCGTGAGGATAGAGGCAAATCAAATAATCCGCTCGACTTGGGCGGATAAAACGATGGATTTGGTTCAAAAATCCATCTGATTTTCTGCCGATACCATCCATACGCGGCGGCCGGAGGAAATACGCGGCAGCCGGAGGAGAAAACAGGTCTTTTGAAAGTTAAACCTAGTTTCGGCAAGCGGAGAGCGGCAGAGGGCGGAGGGTGGAAGAGGGGGAAAGAAAGCGACGGAGGGCAGAGGGCAGAGGGCAAAGGCCGGAGGAGAGTGGAGAAAGGTGAACAAGGGCAGCGGAAGAGGCGACGGTGGGAGGTGAAAAGGGAAGAAATTACCTTCACCGGTTGAGGCGACGGCGGTGGGTGAAGAGGCGACGTCGAGCGTGATGGTCGTCGAGGCAGTCGAGAGAGTGGGAGTCGGCAGCGGAATCACAAGCGGCGAGAACGTCGAGCAAGAGGCGAATGCTTCGTCCGCGAGAGCGGCGAGCGGCGAGAGCTAGGGCGTGAGGATAGAGGCAAATCAAATAATCCGCCCGACTTGGGCGGATAAAACGATGGATTTGGTTCAAAAATCCATCTGATTTTCTGCCGATACCATCCATACGCGGCGGCCGGATGAAATACGCGGCAGCCGGAGGAGAAAACAGGTCTTTTGAAGGTTAAACCTAGTTTCGGCAAGCGGAGAGCGGCAGAGGGCGGAGGGTGGAAGAGGGGGAAAGAAAACGACAGAGGGCAGAGGGCAGAGGCCGATGGATGGTATCGGCAGAAAATCAGATGGATTTTTGAACCAAATCCATCGTTTTATCCGCCCAAGTCGGGCGGATTATTTGATTTGCCTCTATCCTCACGCCCTAGCTCTCACCGCTCGCCGCTCTCCTCTTGCCGAAACTAGGTTTAACCTTCAAAAGACCTGTTTTCTCCTCCGGCTGCCGCGTATTTCCCTGGCCGCCGCGTATGGATGGTATCGGCAGAAAATCAGATGGATTTTTGAACCAAATCCATCGTTTTATCCGCCCAAGTCGGGCGGATTATTTGATTTGCCTCTATCCTCACGCCCTAGCTCTCGCCGCTCGCCGCTCTCGCGGACGAAGCATTCGCCTCTTGCTCGACGTTCTCGCCGCTTGTGATTCCGCTGCCGACTCCCACTCTCTCGACTGCCTCGACGACCATCACGCTCGACGTCGCCTCTTCACCCACCGCCGTCGCCTCAACCGGTGAAGGTAATTTCTTCCCTTTTCACCTCCCACCGTCGCCTCTTCCGCTGCCCTTGTTCACCTTTCTCCACTCTCCTTCGGCCTCTGCCCTCTGCCCTCTACCCTCCGTCGCTTTCTTTCCCCCTCTTCCACCCTCCGCCCTCTGCCGCTCTCCTCTTGCCGAAACTAGGTTTAACCTTCAAAAGACCTGTTTTCTCCTCCGGCTGCCGCGTATTTCCTCCGGCCGCCGCGTATTTCCTCCGGCCGCCGCGTATTGCTTCAAGACATTTCTGCTATTCTCATTTTCAGCATTGCTCTCAAGTCAAAGTTGATTGCCCTGTTTTTGTTGTGGTCGGACACTCCCTGCCGCTGGACTCTCTGTATTTTCGTCCTTTGTATTCGATGGAATTTGAAATGTCTTGAAGCACATACACTAATTTCTTCTATTCTCATTTTTTGTTTCTGGTATTTCAAGATACTTTCATTTTTTGTTTCTTCTGTTCTCATTTCTATTCTCAGGATTGTGTGAGTTTTACCAAACATTAACCCTGCATTTGGCTTACTATGAATTTCTGTGAACCAGGTGGTCCAGGTCTTCCTCGACCCCAAGGAACGTAACAACACTGAGTACAAATTGATTCTAGTAAGTTTCTCAATTTCTACCTACTAGCCCTTCAAACCTAGTGAAGATGGAATCAACCTTGAACGATAATGTGCCAGATAATGAGTAAAACCGTCGTTTTTGGCCAAAAAACAATGGCAACTTCTGAACCAGATGTCACTCGTTGTCTTTTGCCAAACTTAGTTTAAAGGCTAGAAATATCAGAACTATTGAGGACGCACGATTACCATTGCCAAGTTAGATGCCTAGCGATGCTGATGAATTAGTAGTAACACTTGACTGCTTACTGTGTGTGATGGCAATGGAATCATACTTGGTGACTTACAAAAGGAATAACTAAGCATTGAAGAATTTCGGACTTCCTTTTCAGGGGTCATGTTCAATGTTTTCCTTTTAGAGTATCTTCCTTTTAAATATTTAAATCCTTTTGCAAATAGTTGGGGCTCCGTGGATAAATGTTATATGTAAATGCTTTATTTAATAAATTCTCAAATAGGCTCACCTGTTAATATTCATGGCGTAGGTGCTCACAAATGTAGTTTGGTTCATGCGTGGATTTAAAAATTTTTGCTTACTTACTTGAGGGGATTTGATTCAAAATGGATTTTCGTATTTGGTAGATGATTGTCTGATAAATTCTGAAGCTATCAAAGTATTTCAAATTATGAATCCTGAGTATGTTTATTTTTAAAAATTTAGATCATATTATATTTTTTATATTTTATATCTTTTTATTCAATAGTGATATATTTAATTTAATTTAATAATTAATTATAAGTATTTAATTATTTTTTACTAATATGAGTGTAAAAATCTAAAATTGGAGTATATATATCAATCCATCATATTTTTCATCCCTTCAAGTAAACACAAGGAAGGAAAATTTTTTCACTTTCCCTTCCATCTAACTTTCTCATCCTTCTAGTTTCCCATCCTTCATGCTTTCCATACTTCCTAGTAAACACAGCCTAAGAGATTTGACAAGCCTAAATTAGTGTGAAATTCTATCTCATATTCTAGATTAGGATCCTTATAATCCTTATCTATTTTTCTACTGCATCACTCATTTTGAAACTAAAACTGATATATGAATATCCGTTGTGAATTTCAAATGAGGTGTGGTATAATTTTTTAAAAAATAACTTTGATATTTACTTATATAGGACCCATTTGTGATATTCCAAAACTAATGAATTTTTCTGCAATTATAAAAAAAAGTAAATTGCCCCAAAAGGCAAAAACCCTATTTTCTCTTCTCCCTGCCCTAGCGCTGCTACTACCCTGCTTGTGCTCGCATCCTTCTTCCAGCGACGAGCCAATGCGTCAACGTTGACGACCGACCTCTTCCTTTCTTCCTGCAGTGTTTGCCGATGAGGCTGGTGCAGGCTGCAATGTTCGATATAGCGATGATTTGGAGCAAGCCGACGATCTTCACTTCTTCCCTCTTCCTTCATGTTCCAGCGACCCCCCTTACCCCCTTGCTAGCAGCAGTGTTTGGCAAAGCGGTGAGCGGGCTGACTCCGGCGACGTGAGAGGCACGCCGGTGACTTCCTTCTCCCTTTTCGTGTGAACCTTGGCTGCTAGGGCTGGTAAATGCTAAACCCTAATTTTGGGTATGCATACGTGTACGCTTACTTGTTAATACTGCATGTGTAGGTTGTGGATTCATAGCGATTTCACAGTAATTTATCCTAATTTAGTAGTTGACGGGTCTAGGATTAAATTTAGGTTGTTGGCATGTTTGGTAATTATAGGGAAAAAACTAGTTGAAATTCTTATAATTATGTAAAATTAATGATGTGATAATTTGGGGATAGATATATATTGTGGTTCATTGAATTGCTATTAAATGTACTAAGGGTAGAAGTATATATTTTTAATGAACATTGTGGTTAGAAATTAAATGGTAATTCATTTTTGTTTCGGTCACATTGTAAGGCAATGAGATTCAGACTAGGTGTGCCAAAGACGTAGGTATAGGTGATTGAATTGTTGTCAGAGGTCTGCAATCACTAGGTAGGGATCCTACCTTCATTCTTTTGCATGGTGTCGAGTAAGATGCTAGACACTGAACCCTACTGCTTTTACTGTTTTGACTTGCTTCATGATCCTTTTATGCTCTATATTGTTGCATAATAGTGGTGTGATAGATAATGGTTTGTTATCATGATGAGATGACATATGCATATTTTATTTTATACTATAGCTGAGCATTCATTTATAAGTAGAATACTATTGTTGTATAAATGTTTTTGAGACATCAATTTACATGATGTGTGTGATACACATATTGAAATTGTTGTATGCTTTGGGTGTACGCGTTGATGTGGAAGCTGAAGATATGTTACTCAAGTCATGCATGAGACCATAGCGCCAACTATAGTGGACTATTGGTAGTTGTTGGTCAGAGTCACTACAAGATTATCATGTGGACAATATTGGAGTGTCTAGGTATTGGACACAACACCATCATGTTGCACAACACTTTTCAAAGTGCGATGCAATATGCAAAGTTGTGACTATGAATAAGTCAGTTTTTTGATGGGATAGGATGTATTTTTATTAGATGATGAATTTGGATATATGTGTTATAGTTATACTCATGTAGTTGAATAGAGATATATTGTTAACATCATATCACTTGATCATGCATGCATTTCATTGTCAATCCCTTTAGTTATTTTTTGTTAACTCCCTTAGTTTGGCTTCCATGTTCTAAGCAGGTGCGGTCTAAATAGATTAGAGGCTCCTCTGATCAATTTTATATAGTTATTTTTTGTTTTTTCTCATTGCTAAGACATGAACATTATATATACGGATTTGTTGATTGATGGAACACGTGATGCTTGTAATTCCTTCTATTATAAAGAATCATTATTTTGGATTGGATTGGTTCGTCAAATTATAATTGAGATTGAATTTCTTAATATGTTAAATGATAAATTGTGTGGATATTTTTAAGCTTGTTCATCATGCTAAATTGTCATGTCTTAATAAATAGTGTTGTTTATTAGGGCATGACAATGTTAGTTACTATGTGTTTTGATATTGGTTGCGAGCATGCTTTATTTTAATAAATGTTTTATACATTTGATTAATAGGAATTCTATTGGCTTGTGTGTGAACCACTTATATTCGGGTCATATTGGGTCAAAATGGGTTGGGTTAGTAAATGACCCAACTCATGGTTAATGGAGTCGTGTTAGACCACGAGTTAATATATGACCCATTTAATAAATGAGTTATTCGTGCTGGGTCTAGGTCGCGCTTGGGTTAAAGCCTTTTGATGACCCAATTAATATATGATTTGTGCTCGGGTTGTTCTAATTGGGTAACTGAGTCACAAATGACATGACTCATTTTGAGGGGAGGTATAAGAGCATGTTGTTTGGTGGATGATACCGTGTAACCCACAAAATTCTTGAAAGACTGAACTGGTGTATTCAAGAGCATTATTAGTGTGAAGTATTTTTAGTAGCAGACTAAATTGATTCTTGATCTCAGCATAAAATAGCTTAAATGCAGTAAAAACATCAGAATAATTTTTTAGTAAAAATACCCAACACATGCGAGAAATCGATAAATGTGATAAAATATTTAAAACCATCTCTAGTGGTAATAGGACTAGGAGCGTAAATGTCTGAAGAAACAATATGAAATGGAATAGTGGTGGGTGGACTAGTACTACTATGAAAAGAAGTCCTGTGATGTTTTCCAAACTGATAAGCTTCACACTCAAAATGGGGATAGGACTTTAGCGACAAAATTTGTTGAACTTTACTAGGAGATATATGACCTAACCGATAATGTCATGTGAAAGGAGATGATATAGACAAAAGGGCTCGAGCTGTATCTAGTACAGGGTCGGTGAGAACATAGACACCGCCAACTTTAAGCCTTCCACCAATTTTCGCCCTCGTCTTGAGGTATTGAAAGATACAACAGGAAGAGAGGAACATTATGGAGCAACATAGGCTTTTTGTAAGGGCATAAACAGAAATGAGATTAGCAGAAAACTGAGGAATATAAAGAACATCAGAAAATATAAGCTTGAGGTTCAAGTAAATAGCTCCTTTTCTTTGAATAGGAATGAGAGACCCATCCGCAATTGACACCGGGCTATAGTTGGCGTCAAAATGTAAGGATGCAAATAGTGAGCGACTACTTGAAACATGAGAGGTGGCGCTAGAATCTAAAACCCAAGTATTAGTAGAGGCAGGACACAACCTGAGATGTTATTGGCGGTGAAGAAACGTGAAGTGGAAATAGCGGCTTGTAATGGATTGATACCCTGCTGTCGACGCCAACAAGCTTGATTCATCTATCATAGACTGGCTAGGTGACAGAGGCAGGAAAGGCACCGAACTGATATGCTGATGTTGGAGACTTCTGCCGAAGATATTCAACAACGTGAACCCATATGCTCACACACGGGAGGCGAGCTTCACCGAGAGGAGAAAAGCTCTCACGCGGGAGGCGAGCTCCACCGAGGGTTGTCGGGCGCAACAATACGGTAGCGAGAAAAGCTCCCACGTAAGGAGCTCACCAGCAAGAGAGAAGATCGAGTCCTTCTACGACTCCAGTTGCCTTCCGAGAGGCAAACGCAGGACGAGGGGAAGGAAGAAGGTGGAGCTTAGGTGGCTGTGGAAGAAGGCTTAGATGTGAGCGGAAGGGTTAGAGGCAGGATAGAATCCGCTTGAGGGAGAGAGTGCTGGAGGGAGACGGCGCCGGAGATGAAAGCGTGAGGCGGCGGAGAGTTCGGCTTTGATACCAAGTTGACGAGAATAGAGGAAAAGATTAATTAGATTGGCTAGGGTTCAACAATTACGTAGAAACATAAGAGGATTGAGTAATAACCCGAACCCGATAAGCTAGGTCCAAACCCGTTAAGGGAAAACAGACCTAACTCATGGTTACTTGAGTCGTGTTAGACCATGAGTTAATATATGACCCATTTAATAAACGAGTTATTCGTGTCGGATCTAGGTCGCGCTTGGGTTAAAGCCTTTTGACCCAATTAATATATGAGTTATGTTCGGGTTGTTCTAATTGGGTCACTGAGTCACAAATGTCATGACTCATTTATGATCCCAAATTGCCATGTCTACACTGTGGCAACAATCTCAATAATTGCTCTAATAGCATCCTCATTGGGAGTCAATAGTAGCTTGTGTCAACGACAATTATCTACTTGTAGCTCTTGAGGTGGAGGTCCCTATCATTTATCTTGTCTCCCATTTAAACAAATGGGAGCTATCAACATTTTAAAAACCGGTCCAAACTTATCGGACCGAACCAACAGAGCGTGTGGTGCGTGTAGAGGTGGAAGCTCTGCCTGGAGTTAGAGCAATGTACGGAGGTGGAGTTGGCAACGCATGCAAAGGCGTAAGCTTTGTTTGGAGCTGGCGGTGTGTGTGGAGGCGGAAGCTTCGCTTGGAGTTGGAGTAGTGGGTAGAGGCAGAAGCTCTACTTGGAGCTGGTAATGCATGCGAAGGTGGAAGCTTTGTCTAGAGCTAGAGCAACCTGTGAAGGCGGAAGCTCTGTCTGGAGCTAGAGCAATGTGCGAAGGCGGAAGTTCTGCCTGGAGCTTTGAAGAAGCTCTTATAGCAGCGTCGATACCACTGGTATTGGATCGGTACCAATTGGTATGTACTGGTCCGATAGTAGACTGGTACATCCGGTCAAACTGATAATTTGAACCTTGGGAGCTACTAATCCTGTAAATTAATATCATATGACATGCACTTAAGTCTACTGTAAGTGGGCTTGGAGCCACACTTGGAAGGTTGAGATTGAGAATGGTTTATGCTAGTAGGCTGTGTAAGATGTAATTTAGTTTCCGCTCTCTCTTCTTCCACATTCTTTGTATGCTCCCTTTGTCTTTCTTTGCCCCTTGTCTCCTTTGCTTCTTACTCATTTTATTTGCTTTTCTAGCATGATTCTACAACAATATATCATTATTTTCTTATAGGCATATTAGAGGCATTTCCTCCCTTTTGCCACGTTTAATAACTATATTTTCATTTATTTTGATGATATTGTGCAATTGAGAATTTCATTCATTGTTTTCTTGGCTTTTCTTTTCCTGAGTCGAATTTTAAGCCTTTATTAGGAAAGAGAAAACAGGAAGGGAAGAATAAATTTTTTAAAATTTTGTTTTATCTTTTAGAAACAGAATTAAAAATTAAGGAAAAATGAGTTGAATATTAGAATCTGTTTTTATTTTTAATTATTATTTTTTTCTAATTCTCTTAACATTCCTCTTCAATTACGTAGCTTATAGGTCAATGTCTGCACTAATGAACTTTTAAAACTTCCAATACTTTCTTTTCCTTTGTTTAGTTGATTGCTGTCCCTAGTTATTGCCACATTAGAATATATTTCTTGTTTAGGTTTATTGGTTCTTGCAAGACAGTTATTCTGTTGTCTCGCAGGTTGTTAGTTTGAGAACATGTTCTTACTAAACTAGTCTTTACTTATTCAGTCTAGTGCTTGTTTATTTGATCTAATCTCTTGCCTCTCAAGTGTCTTTGGTCTGTCTCTTTGTTCTAGAGTTTTGCATGATGTGAGAAGAATGGGACATGAATAATTCTAAATGACGTAGATAACAGGATGAATGATGTTCTTATACCATTTTTTCTCATTTTGTTGATACCTGTCTTTTCTGTTTTGATTTCAAAATGAATTTTCTTATACCATGTTGTATTGCAGTATCTCCTTGCGCACCATCTTTAGCGAAAGACATATGGAGGTAAGTTGTTTTTTTTTCTTTCGTCAAGCTGTTTACTGATGACTTTTCATTCTGTTATTTATCCCAAAAAGATTTATTTTTAAATGCATTCTCGTTGATCTAGGGAGAAAAGAAGGTTATTGGCATAGACACTATGACCACCATCTTGGAACCAGAAATAAGCACCGGGGGAGGCTTATGCATGCCACAAAAAGAAAGAGTTATGTATAGACCCCCTGAGAGAAAATCTACTTTAGGTATGTGTGCTCCTTCATCATGTTTCATGGTAGGGAATGTGTCTACATGTTCATGCATGTTTAGATAGTCAATAATGCCTTAGAATATCTCTATTAATATCCTTGAGGAAATGCCATTGATAGGTCTGGATGTTCTTGCACATGCAAAAAGAGGTGATAAGCATGACACGGGCTTTAAAATTCCTGCTCAAAGAAAAACCATGGCATTCAATAATCTGGTGGAAGATGAAAAGAGTGGCTCCTTGGGAATTGAAGAATCCAAGGATGACTCACCTTGTGGCACTCGAGGTCATGCCTCTAGGCGGTACCGGGGATATTCTGTTGAAGATAATTCATTTGCAGGTGAGTTACCTTTGTCAATTTTTGGTCAAAAATGTCGTATTCCCTATGAAAATTAGCTTATGTCTTGTTTCTGTTTCTTTTCATAAAAAAAAAGCAAAATTATATAGTTGAAATCAATATGATATGACAAATGTGATGGCACTTGCAGTTGAATTATATTTATCAATGTTCTGTTATAAATGTTATGTTCCCTATCAAAGTTAGCTCTTGCTTTTTTTTTTCTTTTCTTCTTTCTCTCTGAGAAAAACTACCAAAACTATTTTGTTAAATATCAATTTCCAGAACTAATTTGTTTGAAGGCTTTTTTCCCCATACCCTCACTAATGTGCTTGCCATTTCTTACCTTATGTTGCATTTAAAACAGAGTTTTGATTTTGTCATTTTTAGTTTTGGGTACCCAACAAGGAGTAGCAGTGAAGAAATATTTTATGTGGGCGTCAACCATGCTTGTTAATAACTGAATAGAGATCTGAAATAAGTTTTTTTTTTTTTTGTTTCAGAATCTACTATAACAAGTGATAATGAGAGTGGCCAAACCTTTCATTCACGCCATGCAAATGAGATCCAACATCTCGAGGTGGGTTACTTTTGCAAGATCATTTCCTTGATTTTGAACGTTTAGTTCATTTTGCTTCTCAACTAACAATCAGCTTGCAATATTTTTTAAGAGCAATTGGCTTTAGCTCTATAGTTTTACTTGTACGCGGACTGGAGATTGTTGTACTTTCAGAAACTTTAGCTTCTAGATACTGCAAGAATGTCATGTGGAAAGAAACTCACCCGAGCCTTGAGACAAGTTCTTTTCTCACATAGATATGTGGAAAAAAATACTTTAGCTAGAGACGCTTATTCTTCAATAGCTTAGATATGGTAAGGAACTCTGAATAGGTCCTTGAGATAGAATGACCAGCCAATGAAGTAGTATAGTTTTGGATGATTCTGTCTTAGATAAACACATTTTGCAAATTGTTTTGAACGCACTATAGTAACATTCTACCAAATCAATTGTCTATTTTGCCCCCTATGAAAAAGACAACTGGATGAAACTATCTCAGAATTGAGATAACCATAAGAACACAAATTTGGAGGCCTAAACTCTCTTGCAGCTAAGAGTTTAAATTATTTTAAATACAGTACAACATTATTCTACGGATTAGTAGTCAATCTTCTGCTGGTTTGATTTATCTGGCATGTACCGAAATGTGGGAATCCAGTTAATTAATTCATCATGTTCCTTTTGATGGGCACCTGAATTGACATGTATACCCGTCATATGAGTAAAGTGATGCATTTTTTAGTTATTAAATAGGTCTGTTGTACGAAATACAAGACTTTATATTATTATGGTTGTTGTTGTTATTATTAATATTAGTATTATTATTATTATCTTTCACTGGGTGCTTGTCAAGGCAGTACAGATTCCAAAATAACCAAATGAAATGTTGATTATGGGAACCCTTTTATCCTCTTCACCATATTGTTGTCCTTTTTGAACTGAACTGTTGATTATTTGACTTAATCAAATGAATTAATCTTTGGTATCTCCTGGTTGTCTGCTATTTTGAATTTGTGAAATCATACTATACTTTCTTGCTTGTTTCAAGGTCTCTACTTCAAGAGGCTCTCGGAGCTTACATTCTCGCAATTTAGATAATTATGAGAGGAATGAGAAACAAAAGTATCATAGGGTTGAGCATGGTAGTCGAGATGAATCTGGTAGATCCAGGCATAGTACAGACTATAGCAGGAAACGGAGTCGTCATGAATCTGGTAAGGCTTTTTCCTTTTTCAAGTGATGGTTTGCTCTTTAAACATAATTGTTGTTTGATTATTTATGTCAGCTGACACTAAGGCTTTCCATTTGTGATTTCAGTAAGATCAGATTGGGATGATGGGAGATGGGAATGGGAAGACACACCCCGTCGAGGTTCTCGAGATACCCCTACTCTGTCTCAAAGACACAGACCTTCACCTTCACCAATGCTAGCAGGTGCCTCACCTGATGCACGTCTGGTGTCTCCATGGTTGGGTGGTTATACACCTCGTTCTCAAGGTAATTGATATAGAAGATATTTTGGTAGTGTCTACTTTCTTTCCAAGCACTTCCTAGCTTTATTTTGGCTGTCATTAGATGCTTTGCTATGAAAATGACGACTTGGTGCTACAGCTTCTCCTTGGGACAATGTAGCTCCATCTCCAACACCAATACGTGCCTCTGGATCCTCCAAAAGAAGTGATTCCTCTGAGGGAGGGAAACATCGCCTACATTTTAATGCCTCTGCAGGTTCTGAGGTAATTATTGAGTTTTACAGTATTGATATAATGTCTATTGAATATTATATGGGCATATTAATAAACTGATAGAAGTGTACTAATAATTAAAACTGAGTCTTTGACCACTTACGTTTCATTTTTATTTAAATACTCTCAATTGGAAACCACGAATTAATCTGAGAACCAATACAGCTAAAAAAACAAATACTAAAAAAAAAAGTTCATTCAAATACTAAAATGAATACTGGTTCTACAACCAATTTGTATATTTTAGCCTGTTCTGTGCATGATTGATGTTATTTGTTTGGTAATTTATTTTGTACCTAGAACGAAAGATCTGATAATGTGGCTATCCCATGCTATAAGAGATTAACATAATCTTATGTTGGATCTAGTAAATTTAATATGATCAATTATGCTATACTTTGATTGTCTCTTCTTAGAGATTGTGGACAATCATCCATTCACCATGATAAATAGGAAAATCTTTTTGGTCTTCTTTGATTTGCATCTTCCCTTCAAGGTTGTTATAGGAACTTATACTGGATATAAGGATCTTACTGATCCTATGACCCAAATTTGCCCAAATGATTTGGAACATGCATGGTTACTTAATGGTTGTTGGAATGGTAGAATTAGTTGGATCTTTAACTTGTTTCAATTGAATAAACTTGACGATTAAGTTTCAAGTCCTTCAAATCCTAAATTATTTAAATAATTAGAGAAATATAATATTGTCTTTCATTTTCTTGCTATTTATATGGCCTCTATTGAACCAATAATACTTTAATGCTATCGCCAATCTATTTATGATATTGCTAGTGCCTCTACCATTGGTCTCAAAAGTGCATCTCACCTCATAGTTGGACTAGCCCTACACTAATTATATTGCTATCACTTTGCCTCATCCTGTTGTCAACTTACTTCTTTCGGAGACATTCCAATTTTTTTTTTTGATGTAATTCTTATTTTTATTCTTCTTGACTCTTCCTTTCTTTAATGTTTAATTTGTTTTACTATATATTTTATGCTTTGGTTCCATGTCACTTGACCGGAGCTTAATATATTATTCTAACTACAATATAAATAAGGCCAACGAAAATGTAAAATAATTGATTACAAACATATTGCAAAATTGTCAATACATAGAGCATGTTTATACTCTCAACTCGAGCTAGCACCACATGTGATGCATAACTTTCTAGATTCTAATTGCAACCTTAAAAAATATCAAATTTGGGAGAGTACAACACTGTGTAGGATTTTCCATGGAAAATAAGGTATTGCCAAAGGAACAATGATAGAAATCCAATGGAGACGGAACAAAAGAATAATCATGAACTCATACCTTATTATATCAGAGTCATGTCTCAAGATATTCTAATATACTATGTACACTATTACACTACAATACTTTGGCCTTTTAAGGATTGATTTTTGTTATGTTTTTTAAGAACGGTTCATACTGCTTACTATGAGCATTATGCATTGGTCTAGTTTGGTATTGCTACACAGACTAAGGATGTGACTAATACATACATATATGAATTGTATAGTTTGACACATCCATACATTTGAAACTCGATCCAAGGTTAGTTCACCAATAGGGATGACAATTAAACTCGAGTTAGTCTGGGCCCAACCTTACCTTATCCATTTTTAATGAGTTTGGGTATCCAATTAGTTGATTCAGATGGGTTTGGGTTTAAAGCTATGAGCACTCACACTTGATAGCCAATTAAAATTATAATTTAACCAAAAATCTTCCACCAACTGCATACCAACTATAAATATATAAAGATATTTTAAATTATATAAATGTATAAAGATATTTTAACTTATATAAATATACAAATATTTTAATTTATATAAATATATGCAAATATTTTAATTTATAAAATTATATTTTGTTGAAGAATTTAAAACAAAAAGTAGATTTTTTTTTTAAAAAAAATCAAGTACTATTGGGTGTTTGTTTAAATACCAATGTCAAGTCCAAGTTAATGTTATAGGGTATCTGACTCGTTTTCGGATAAGCTTGAAGTATTGGATATGTGTAATCAGGTCAAGTTTGGCTATCAAGAAAAAAATTAGTGACATTACTCATTGCTATTCCTAGTTGGTAATTTGTAACATGATATTTGCTACCGTCACATACCAACTATCTCATATGATAGCCCATATCCTGAAAGGGTCAGATACTACTCAATCGCATATCTTGGTTTATACACACATCTTACACGTTACCATAAAGTCACACATGACCAATAATGATATCAAAGAACAATACACAAGAAGGTCAAGAGGATGGACAAGCATAGAAATTATATCATAGTATGTAAGAACTCAAATGATTGAAAAGATTTGTCCACATAATCCTGCAAATGCATTCAAAATTTTATTCAAGTATCATAATTTATTCATTACTAACTTTGTATTAATTTTTTTTTTAAATTACTAGTATTTAACATAATTCCATTCAACTCAAATTCATATGAAATAGTATTCATATTGTCTTATATAAATATAATGTTATCATCATTTTTTAAATTATTATATGATCAAAATATTAACATATTAGTAACTTTTAATATTTTTCTTACATAAACATACTACATTAAACAAAACTTTAATAAATATGAAAATGCCCTGGATATTTCATTAAATTTTGTTTTATCACATACTAACTTTTTCTAGAATGAAAATTATTAAATACAAAGATAATTATGACTTGACTTTAAGAAAAATAAATGAATTGATAATTAAAATTCTTAATCTTAAATAATATCATTAGAATGAAATTAAATTAATCTATTTTACAATACAGATGCATTCTTATTTTGATTAACTAAAACATATTATTATACATTTTTATATTGGTCTTTCTATAAGTGAAAAATCACCTACTATGCATCAGCACATTCAAGGCTTAGTTTATTGTCTGATAGAAGACTGTTCTCCAACTTGAAATCTATTAAAATTTGTTCTTCTCATTGCACCAGTTAACTGCAATTACACTCTTGAGTAGTATTATCTTTGTTAAGATAGGCCTAAATTCATGCATGGGAAATGAAAAATTAGCATCTGTCGTGTATTTATCGTGACATATTTCTTTTCTTCCTGGTCTATCTAAGATGTGGTACTTCTATGTAGTTTTCTGAATCTTGCTTTGATTTACAGTAAATTTCCATGATTTACCCTGCTTGATCTTTTGTTTTCAAAACCAGGATGGTGAAGCTGATGAGAGCTCCTTATCCACTTTCAAGTCTCATGAGATCACAGAAGAAATGCGCCAGGAGATGGAGTATGATGCTGATCGTGCATGGTAGTACTTCCATAAGGAGTCCTGTTCTTTGAATTAATTAAATCAAACTAATGCGAATTTATCTTGTATTTATTGGTCTGGCATTTGACCAATCAATTTAGCTGCATCATGCCCTTCACTTAATTGCTATATTCGACTCCTTTTTACATCTAGAATTGACAGGAAGTGATTTGACAGTAGCCTGATATTAATGTTTTTACTATCGTTTGCCATTGTTTTAGGTATGACAGAGAAGAGCATAGTACATTGTTTGATGGTGATAGCTCGTCATTATTTGGCGGGGATGATGCTTCCTATCAAAGAAAAGAAGCGTCACTTGCAAAGAAACTGGTAAATTTTGTTACCCACTATTCCTCTTCTTGTTTGTTTACTTTAGTTCTAAGTTCTGCATATTAAATCTAAAACAACTCAGGTATCATTAAATAGCAATGGCAGAAGGTAGATATGACCAACTTTGAAGATTATGGTTACTGTAGAAAGAAAAAAAAAACCCAGCTGATTATTGTCTCTATTTTGTTTCCATGTTCTTCATTTTGTTTGTTAGTAGTAAGTATATGTAGGAATAAGATTGTCCAGTTTGACATTTCAATAGGATTGAAGCTTTTAGGATTTGAAAATCGTATCTTATAGTTGAAAATACTTTTTTCTCAATACATATTTCTATTAATTATCATAAGTTCTAACTTCTATGATAATTTTGATGATAGGTGAAAGAACTGAAAGTTGATGTTGAACTTGAAAAGAAACAATCTTATTTGAAACAATCATTATTAGCACATTGGCGTAATACGCTACTCATATATGATGAATTGAAATTTCAGTATCCATCAATCAACCAAATTCGTTATAATCTTTAAATATTAAAGCAATGATCAATATAGATAACCAAAAACAGCAAAAATAAATTCACACCATTAACAAACGTCCAAAATCAACTCAAAATCTCAATTGTTTTCTTCTCAATCTCTTTCAGTTCTTATTCTCCAAGGCATCAGCTTCAGATGATTTGCTTTTATCAATCCCATTAATATTTTTCAAATCTTGTGCAACATCAACTGTTTTCTTATTTCCTTCAGGTTATCAATCTTTTCATCAACATCAAGTTCTACATAGTATTTGTGAAATCAATTGAATTTATACCATTATAAGCCAATATGAAAAGTTGTATTGCTTAATTGTATGACACCATATAGTCAGTATCTTCTTTCCTACCCGTAAACAGTTATTTTCCAGCCTTTGATTCATTAACAGGAAATCATGTTTGATTTAAGAATCTTTTAATATTTTCTTGGAGTTATAGTCAATGTTTGAAAAAACTATTTGGTTTGCTGTTGGACCGGTTTGTACCGGTTGCTGTTGGACTTGGTACTGGTGCAGTTGCTAGATGTACTGCTCTGCCTCTGCTCCAAGCTCCATCCTCTTGGAGCTTCTGCTTCAACATCTGCTCCACCTGCCAGGAGCTGCCTAGAGCTTCCACTCCATCCAGCTCCATCCACCTTCCACATGCAGCGTAGCTCTGACACTTTGATTTTTGGATTAGTGTTGGACCGGCCCGAACCATAAAAACCGATTCGGACTGATTTTGAAAACCTTAGTTATAATCAATGTACAAAGTTGCTTTCATTATTGTCTTCACAAGATCCTATAGAGTTAGTGTGTTTGCAGCAAAGTATAATAAATCAGTCCATATCACAGTTTGCACCATCATGAACCAGTATATATATATATATATATACACGATTTGTTAATGCTGCCAACACTATTGTTGGATTTTGTTATTATTGAGAGTTGGAACTGTGAAAATACTCAAGGATTCTATTCATGCTATTGCATTGGTCAAATATATTGCAGCAGGCTGTCTTTCATAATCTACCATTGTAAGAATCTTAATTGCTATATGCTTTCAGCGATCTGCAATTGCCTTTAGGAAGATTATTTAACATATCATTGCTAAGAACTTTACTTATCCGTTTGATTTCCAGACCTGCTATCCTCGTGGGTAATCCGTGACCTGCAGGGCCTTTTTTCGCTCTCTCTGTCTCTTAATATATTTGGCTAATCTTTGTCTCATAAAACTGGACTGAAAAATGAAATTCATTGGCAATCTTTCAACTTAGTTTATGCAATGCATTAATGTTTCCATGGGTGTTTGTCACTTCTATCCATTGTGTTCTATTCAATATTTACTTTTTCGCATAATTATGCAGACAAGGAAGGATGGAACTTTGATGACCCTTGCTCAAAGTAAGAAGTTATCACAATTGACTGCTGATAATGCTCAGTGGGAAGATCGGCAGCTACTGAGGTCTGGTGCTGTTAGAGGGACAGAGGTGCAAATTGATTTTGATGATGAGGATGAGCGCAAAGTCATGCTTTTAGTTCATGGTAATGCTAATTCAATTATCTTTTCTGTGGTCACTTCATGATTTATGTTACTACGTCTCTCACTTCCACCTGAGCTTGTAAATGTACATCAATTTGAAGTAGGATGATTATGACTGTAATCAAACACTTAAAACAATTGCTGTCTAGAGTAATATTTTTTTACTGCAGGCAGTCAAGGTGTCGATGCATAGATTCTACTGGAATATATATGCTTGTATAATGATTTGTATATTGGATCATGGTATTAAGAATCACTCCATATTGCTTGGTAATTGGTATGAGTAGTGCATATCAATTTGATCATGTATAGGGTTAATATCATATTATATTTATAATGTATTTTTAATAATATCGACTGGTAGGTCAATACTATGTCAGTGTGGATTGGTATTTCCGGTATTTAAAACCTTGAATTGAATTTGAAAACTCTAGGAAGGGACAAGTGGGGAAAGTTGTGTTTATTTTGTTCTTTTTTCTATACTGTCAAATTTGGTCTGAATATCACTGATTGAGTAATTAGGGAGAACAATAAATTATTTTAAAATGAAGTGTTAAAAAAAAAGTCTAATTAATGATTTCTGGAAACTGAAAGTGTGTTACTGTATAATGATGCTATTGTTTGACAAATGGCTCGTACACTTGATGATGTGAGTCAGTTCACAAAATAGGATTCTGCACTTTCTCCTCGGCTACTCGACATTACACTGTCTTTTGTTCTTGATGGGTATGATGTGAAATTGCAACACACTTGCTGTCTGTTTATTCTATATGCTTTTTATTACCAACTGAATATTCCTTCAGGTCTGGGACTATAATTCTTGTGAAATTACTTAGCAACTATCCCATCCTTTTGCAGATACAAAGCCGCCTTTCCTTGATGGTAGAGTAGTATATACAAAGCAAGCTGAACCTGTAATGCCTATAAAAGATCCAACATCCGATATGGCTATAATTGCACGCAAAGGCTCCGTGCTTGTTAGGGAAATTCATGAAAAACAGAGCATGAACAAGTCACGTCAACGATTTTGGGAGCTAGCAGGATCAAAACTAGGAGAAATTTTAGGAGTTCAGAAGACAGCTGAGCAGGTTTGTATTTCCACTGGTATATATATATATAATTTTTTTCTTGTCATTTCCCTTAATTCCACTTTATATGCTTCAAATATCAGATTGATGCAGATACTGCAGTGGTAGGTGAAGAGGGTGAAGTGGATTTTAAGGAAGAAGCCAAGTTTGCAAGACATATGAAAGAGAAAGGTGAAGCCGTGAGTGAGTTTGCAAAGTCAAAATCCCTTTCACAACAAAGGCAATATCTTCCTATATATTCTGTTCGCGAGGAACTTTTGCAGGTTCACATCTTACAAAATTGTTTTGTGAATTCCATAAAAACTTCAAAAGTTTAAGTTTAATATTGTTTTCAAAATTTATCTTTTAGTATATCCTAGTCTGATTAGGATAGCTAGGACAGCTAGGACGGTATTGCAAAAAAAAAAAAAAAAAACTATTCCATAGTCCAATCTACTTTTCGTCTCACAACCCCCATTAATTCAATAGCCACTTTCTCAAATATTGACTCTATACCTGAGTTTTTGCCATGCATCTTTGGTGCAACTGATAGTATTTGTTTATCCCCTTTCTTCATATTGCACATTTATCTCTCTTTGTTCCTAATATCAACATTGACTGTCAAACCCAAGTATCTCCACTTACATTTCGCATATTTCTCTATGATCCTTCACTTCTCTCTCCCATTTACTCTTTCTTTATTCCTTTTTCTTTCTTCCACTCAAACTGCTATTCTCCATCCGCAATGTCTGAAGTTAATACCACACTCCCCTTCTCTCTCTCCCTTGCTTTTTCCTTGTCTTTAACTCCTAATAGCTAGATTTCACTAAAATGTTGTCAATCCTTCCTTTGCCACAAAGTCTCTTTATTTCTCAACTCTATTACCTACCTTGTATATAGTATGCTTCATTGCCATTCCTTCAAGGCCCTATACAAATTTCTTAGTTATACCGTTTCTGCTATTCTCTGCTTTTGTGGTGAACTGATATTCCTCATTAATCATGTCTTTTAACATATTTATATTAATTGTATATCACTATGCTAAATATTGAAATCTATGCTAGGTGGTCCGTGAAAATCAAGTAATAGTTGTTGTTGGAGAGACTGGTTCCGGGAAGACAACACAACTAACACAGGTTGGATTCTCTTCTATTCAACATTAACATAGTTTAGTATTGATCTGATTTTGAGGTCTCTTTGCAGTATCTACATGAAGATGGATATACAACTAATGGAATTGTTGGTTGTACACAACCAAGACGTGTGGCAGCCATGAGTGTTGCAAAACGAGTTAGTGAGGAGATGGAGACAGAGTTAGGGGATAAAGTTGGCTATGCCATAAGATTCGAGGATGTCACTGGTCCAAGTACCATAATAAAGGTATTTCTATTCTTCTTTCATATATCATTGCTTTTATCTAATTTGTGCGCTTTATTTGTTTCCAAACTCTTCTTTTTCCTGTGTTAATTTTGTATTGAATATGTGATGAACATAGTGCGTCTAATATTGCTTTTGAATGTTTGTGTGCCTTTGCTTGCTTCGACGGTGCACTGTGGGTCAATGTTGTTAGGCATGTTGGCCTCACTTCTGTAAAAGCTTCAAGCTGAAAAGGCATTATTTTTTAGCTTTTAAAACTTCTGCTTTTAAGTTATTTTTTCTGGCTTCTGATTGTGATTACCAAACAGCGTCTCTCCAAAAGCCTCTTTAAAGAGGGACTAAGCGGCCCCTAGTCTGGATATTGATTTCATTGCTTAAGGGTCCTTGTAACTTCAGACATATTTAAAAAATATTTGTCTTTGTATTTTACATGCTTATCAAGTAATTAAGCCTTAGATGTCTCTTTTGTATTTCAAATACACTAAGCGTGGTTTATTCTTCAATATTGTAGTACATGACAGATGGCATGCTTTTGTGTGAAACACTCAAGGGCTCTGATCTTGACAAATATTGTATTTCAAATAAGAATATTTTATTATTAGGTTTCCCAACTTTGCTTATAAGAATGTTTGTCTTCGCATTTTGCATGCTTATCAAGTCATTAAGGCTTTAGATATCACTTTTGTATTTCAAATACACTAAGCATGATTTATTCTTCAATATTGTAGTACATGACAGATGGCGTGCTTTTGCGAGAAACACTCAAGGACTCTGATCTTGACAAATACAGGTATGTGCAGACATTTTGGCTTCTAAATTTCATTCTAAGATCGTGCTCTTTTTGCACGCTTTTCATGTCTGTGTGGTAATCCTTGGTAGATGTTACATTTCAAAGACTACTTGCTTAGCTTTATTGCTGAATATTATTTTTGTTCTAATATGCATATAATATCAGTTTAGCATGTTAGAATGTGAAAAACACAATATTTGAGAAATTACTGCACGAGTATTCATTTAGTGCTTTGCTTTAGGATGTTAAAATTCTATAAATATAATAACATATCTTAAACAACAATAATATTTTGTGAACTTGATTTTCCTGAGAAATATTTCTTTTCCAGAGTAATCATCATGGATGAAGCACATGAGAGGTCACTTAGTACTGATGTTTTATTTGGAATACTAAAGAAAGTAGTTGCTAGACGACGTGACTTCAAGCTCATTGTCACATCTGCAACGTTGAATGCTCAAAAGTTCTCCAATTTCTTTGGAAGGTTTGTTGATTTTTTACCCTGCATCTGCTACCTTTTTCCAGCTAATATTTTATACAATGTAGTTCCTGCTTAACCTGAAACTTATTTCACCTTTCTCCAGTGTTCCAATTTTTTACATTCCTGGAAGGACATTCCCTGTGGACATCCAGTTTAGCAAAACACCGTGCGAGGATTATGTTGATGCTGCAGTTAAGCAGGCTATGGCTATACACATTACAAGCCCTCCCGGTGACATTCTCATCTTTATGACCGGGCAGGATGAGATTGAAGCTGCCTGCTATGCTCTTGCTGAGCGTATGGAGCAACTTATTGCTTCTGCAAGCAAAGCCGTCCCAAAGCTCTTGATATTGCCCATATATTCTCAGTTGCCAGCTGATCTGCAAGCCAAGATATTCCAGAAAGCTGAAGATGGTGCTAGAAAATGCATTGTGGCCACTAACATAGCAGAGACCTCACTGACAGTGGATGGTATTTTTTATGTCATTGACACTGGATACGGTAAAATGAAGGTCTATAATCCGAGAATGGGTATGGATGCTCTTCAAGTTTTTCCAGTTAGTCGAGCAGCTGCCGACCAACGGGCTGGGCGTGCTGGCAGAACAGGTCCCGGAAAATGCTACAGGTTGTTTACTGAGTCAGCTTATCAAAATGAGATGCTTCCAAATCCTGTTCCAGAAATCCAGAGAACTAACCTAGGCAATGTAGTTTTGCTGCTTAAGTCCTTAAAGATTGAAAATCTTTTGGATTTTGACTTTATGGATCCACCCCCGCAGGAAAACATACTCAATTCCATGTACCAGCTATGGGTATTGGGTGCCTTGAGTAATGTCGGCAGCCTTACCGAGATTGGATGGAAGATGGTTGAGTTCCCTTTGGATCCACCACTTGCCAAAATGTTGTTGATGGGTGAGCAGCTAGGGTGCATAAATGAGGTTCTAACAATCGTTTCTATGCTTTCTGTCCCTTCTGTTTTCTTCCGACCAAAAGACCGAGCTGAGGAGAGTGACGCTGCAAGAGAGAAGTTCTTCGTCCCAGAGTCTGATCACCTTACACTTCTTAATGTATATTTACAATGGAAAGCAAACCAGTACCGTGGGGACTGGTGTAACGATCACTTTCTGCATGTAAAGGGTCTTAGAAAGGCAAGGGAAGTCAGGTCGCAGCTGCTAGACATATTGAAATCGTTGAAGATTCCGTTGACTTCATGCGGGTTGGAATGGGATGTGGTCAGAAAAGCAATCTGTTCTGCATATTTCCACAATGCTGCCAGATTGAAAGGCGTTGGTGAATATGTCAATTGCCGAAATGGAATGCCGTGTCATTTGCACCCCAGCAGTGCACTCTATGGGCTTGGATATACTCCAGATTATGTTGTTTACCATGAACTTGTGCTAACAACTAAGGAGTATATGCAGTGTGTGACTGCGGTTGAACCGTATTGGTTGGCTGAATTAGGACCGATGTTTTTCTCTGTCAAAGAGTCCGATTCATCCATGCTCGAGCATAAAAAGAAGCAAAAAGAAGAGAAGAGTGCGATGGAACAAGAGATGGAAAACTTGAGAAGAGAACAAGCTGAAGCAGAGAAGCTGAACAAGGCGAAAGAAAGAGAGAAGAGGGCCAAGCAGCAGCAACAAGTCATCATGCCAGGTTTACGGAAAGGCCCTTCCACGTACCTCAGGCCCAAGAAACTTGGGTTGTAAATAAAGTTGCAAAAGTAATCATTTTGTAGTATGTGCTGGATGTCTTTGAAATATGGCATTATTTATGCATACATATGCTGCGGTCGTATTTGCGAAATTTGCCTCTAACCATATGAGGTTGTGTTTGATACCAATATGTATCAATTTTACAAGATTCAAAGTGATTTACTACGACTGTATATTGTTGTAAAAGTTTGATGTTAATAAATTGTCAAGATGCTTGTCATGGGAACATATTTACATTTGATGCAGGTGCATGGTTCCTTAGACAATGTAAACGTATCTTTGTCACCTGTTTGTCTAATTTAATATCAATTGCACGAACTTGAATAATCATCTAAGGTTAGATCATTGATATATGGAATATTTTATTTATAATAAAAATATTTATAATGAAAAACTAAACAACAGAAAAAATCTAAAACGTTGAAGTATCAAATGAGCGCCGACTAGCACCAAGTTAATTATTAATTAACCGTTCGTTCTAACGGCTACTATTTACCCGATAATCCCACAGCAGCAGCTTGAAGCTAGACTGGCCGCAAGAGCGCAGCTGCGGCCGTCCCGCTATTCCTGCTGCAGCAGACTCGCTTGCATTTGCTTGCGTCATCGAAATAAGTTTCATGGTCTCAGATAAAAATTGTTCCAACTCTCGCCACGAAGAATCATCATACGGAACAACACAAATGCTTACGCCACCACAAAAATCGAGGCGCTATCACTATCCTGCCTTTGCCGCGGCCGGAGATCGAGCTAGCGGCGACCCGCCGCTCCATTGAAGAGCATGCGTACGTATATCAGCAGAGAAGAAAACCTTATATATCGATTAAAATGGATGCAAGGGATCCAACAACATTGCCGGCGGTGGCGGGGATCAGTAGATGAATGCAATTGGTGAATACCATGTGGGCGACAATTATATATGATATATGATTGATTCCAACAGAGTCAATGGTTGTAGAGGTAGAGCATACGACCTTTAGGTAGTGAAAAATGTTTGGTGAAAAGTCATTTGCTGGAATCGAGGTCAACAAGTCCTCGTCGAACCCAAGCAAGCTCCATTCTATATATCTAATGGTTGACTTGCATGTGTGGACGACACTGGTTAGGCGTCTACTAGTGTAAAGAAGACTGAAGAGATTAATGAGAGAGAGAAGGGAGGGCCATGCTATGCGCGTGCTGATTCAGGGGAGATTTCGGTAATTACGGAGAAAGAGGGAAAAGGTGAAGAGTGGTGGCGGACTGAAGCAAATGCAACACCCTAATACTCTTCTTTCATCTAGTGCCCTTCAGTTAAGTGGAGGTGGAGAGATGGTGGAAGACAAGATTGATGATGAAAAGAATTGTGATATTGGTTGTGCGTATGGATGTTAAGCCAAGTTCTTTTAAGACCATGCTATACACTCTAAATGTGAAATGACATCTACCCATCTCCACATGGCAAATATTCATAAAAATTAGCGCTAACTAATAACACACTCTATTGTATCAACAAGAAATTTAAGAGTTCAACAACAACAACAACAAATCCTTGTTAAGAAATTGACCAAAATTTTCTTGGATGTGATGAATTGAGCATGATTTAACTTTTGTACTTATGCTTACCAATACTGTCGATCTCTATTATCTTACTATTATTTTAGTGCATTCTGGACAAACAAACTTGAAATTGTCCACAAATACCAAGATATTTCCCTTTGTTTTTGAACTAGAATGTTGTACATCTTAAGCTCTAACTGCACATTTTTATGAAAAAAATTCTTCCAGATGCAGACATTAGCACACAGATTAATCCACTTATTCAGCCAAGCCATAGTGAAATCCAACATAACCAAATATCAAGTTCCTCATATAACAATTGATCTGTAAATCATCCCTTCATTTCAATCTAAATTGCAGAATCTCAATGTGGATCTTCAAGATGTAAACAGAGGAATTGTTCTTCACTAGTACTAAACTGAAATCTTCATATAAAAGATAAAATACTATACAATGAAGCGTTAACGTGCAAACTTAAATAAGGTTATCCACAATATACTATGCATCAAACGATTCCATCCGGTTGCTACTGAGTCAATAAAGTATGCTCTTATTGTTGGGTTTTCTTAGGGTAGATTCAATCTGACATAGTAATATCTAAATTCAATAGTAAAAAGTATGTATGCACATGGTTCAGCTCGGTTCACCGTATTTAATAGACTTCACAAGTTTTAGTAGGCCCTTCATTCACCATTACACTTTAGCACATGTTTTTTCTCATGTGACGCTAAAACCAAAGAAATGACAAGAAAAGTAGTAGAATTTCCCAAGCTCTTAAGGCTAGGAGCAGATACTCTTAGTCAAAATTAATATATATAGAGATAGACAAGTCTTGGAAAAATTAGTAGAGAAGCAATGAAGCCATAGCATGACAGAAGAGAGAGAGCATGCTTTCATGGAGTGGGTCTTATCTCTGGAAATGGTTGTATGTAGAATTGCCAGAATCACTCGTCTGAATCCTCCCGTCTGAGTTCCCATCGGAAAGAGAGCTCTTCCTGCGCCGCTCATTGTGGCCAGCCAAACGCCGGCGACAGCTCCTCTTTGCATCATCAAACTCTGTTACTTGATGGAATCTGCAGAATTAGGCACAAGAAATTATGCATAAAAAGGAAAATGTGCAAGCATAACAAAGATCATCTTAAATCCAGAACAGGAAGAATGCGACAAGGCGATTTGTTGCTTGCACAAGTATCATCAAGTCTAGTTAATCCAGGCCTTGAATGAAGCAGAGAACAAAATTAGCTACGGTAAGTTAGGAAATTGAATGCAATCGCCCAAGTAGGAGAAGGATCGCATGGTTAAAAGAAGGAATTGCCAACTGAGCAAATAATTAATCGATTGAAATGTAGAGATTAATCGCCACAAGTGTGTTATAAGAAACGTCTCCTTGTTTCTTGGTTTCGGCATAAGCATGATTAAATTGTGGAGCAGGGGGTGAGGAAGTAGAACAGGTGCGACCTGCTGCATTGCTGGCAGAACCGCTGGCGCAGGCCGGCGACGACGACGACGGCCGCTTTGGAATGTGCCTCGCACACTTTGTGCCGCCGGTAGTACCGCTTCGCCTCCGTCAGATCGGCGGCGCACTTCTCGGCCTGGCAGCTAGGCGGAGATGCGCCGCCGCTGCCCGATCCCCTCTTCGACCCGGAAGCAGATGACAACGAGGACGACCTCAGTTTCTTGTCATCCTCCTCCGTCCCGGCGCCAGGAGCCGCCTCCCCGTCCTCCTCATCGCCTTCCTCCAGCTCCTTGCGCGCCTTCTCCTTGCCGCTCCTCTGGAGCGGCTCCGCCGCAGGCTGCCGGCGATCCATGGTCGGTCCACCGGATGAGAATTTTAATTGCGTGCGGGTAGCGAGGAGGAAAAGGTGAGAGGTGAGGACAGGTGAATGTGTGTGTGTGTGTTGGGTTTGCAAGGACCACCACCATGGAAAGCGGAGTTGAGCCTTCATTTTCCACGCAATATTCTCTTGCTTTACCCGATAAATTAATTTTGATTGTGGAATCTAGAACTCTTAATTTACTGATAACATGAAAAGAATTTTCACGTTGTTAAATGAAGTCAGCTCAGCAATTAAGAGTCATGGGATTGATCCGAATATTGATTGGATCTCTCTCAATTTCCCAGTTATCAATCAACCAATCAACCTCTAAGCACTTGTTGACTGCTCAAGTGCTAAAAGTTTCTCGAATGCTGGATTCCTTTCAAATTAGCAAGTTCTCTATCTATTAACATCTTCATAAAACTTAAAACTTTTTTTTAATATTTGAGCTTGATTAATACCTTTCTTTAGTCCCATACAAAAATTGCTATGTCGTTCAACTTGATCAAGTTAATAAATTAATTTTTCATTATAATTAGACGAACCTTATATACTAAGAATATTTCTCAACTATATAATAGGTCTTATACGTTAATAAATACATCAGGTTTTAAGTGAAAAAAACTATTTAGTCCCGTATATAAAATTAGATAAAAATATCATAAAAGATGGTAATTAAGTCATAATCTTCAGACTTGTTAAGTCAATAGTCAATTTATTTATTGCGCTGGTAACAAAAAAGGTGAAAGAAAATGATATCCAACTATTAGTACTTTATTAGATTAGGTCTTATCGTGTCAAAGATCAATTAAAAGTTAAAAAAAATCTAATCGCTTTTGTCTTTTCTCCGTGTTTTTTGGCGTTTTATTTATCTATCTATTTATTGGGGAACACAATATTATTGTAGTGTGACGTGGGTTCTGCGCTCGTGATCCAGCCCGCTCCGCTCTGAACTAAACAGTTTGATTTTTCCGCATTGTTTCCATGTTTCCGTGACTCGCTTCTCTTCTCTTCTCTTTTTCCTCGTACTGCAAGGACAGTGGCACTGGTGAGTGGTGAAGCAAATTAAATTCAATTAAATTTGACACTTTAGCTTTAATAATTTGGGCACCATTGATGCATCTTCTCTAGTGTGGACCACAAGGACGGAGTGGTGTTGTGGGCCAAGTAAGTAAAAAAAATGAATAAATAAATTATGCGACACGTTGATTGCTTCTTTTTTTCTTTACAATTGTTGAGTTTAATTTTCTTGGTAAGCCAGTCCGCCGCTGCTGATCCAACGAGTTATTGTTGACGGGCCGGGCCGGGCCGGCCCAAATTTTTTGAAGTGGCCTACCACCTGCTTATTTATCCAAATTTACTGAACTGAATTTCTTATTATCGAATTAGAAATCGGTAAATTCCATCATTTGATACAACCATAAATGTTTAATACGTTAACATATCATATCTATGAAAAGTTTTTTTTATTAAGTTTGTGATGTCATGAAACTTAAAAAGCGATGATATTGTAAATCATATCTATCTCTTTTGAAATTACTTATCATCCTTGAAAAGGTAATTTAATTCAGAATAGCTCCTATTTTTCCTCTCTGGGGGATGAAGAATCAGGCCGCGAGAGAGGCAGACAGCAAGTGTCGGTGACTTTAACACCATAATAACGCACTATTAATAAGACAGACAGATACAGGAGAGAAACATTTGTGAATTATTATTAATCTCTGTTTGAAATTGATGCTATACGACTTGTATGAATTTTTGTACAGAGATATATAACTAGATTACACTATAACAGGACAGTTTGAAATCGGAATTATTGCTTGCGTTCTGCTCACGATAATTATAGTGACGATCTGTAGTAAGATTTCGCTTTGTAATTTACTGCCAGAATAGTTTCTGCGATTATCTTTCACTGTCACGTCGCCTCATGATTTTGAATGGAAATCCTCCAAGTCTCCAAAGGTTGGTCATCCGCACCATCATAAAAACAAAGCGACTGCGACTTCGATGCGTCGTGGGCCCGGCCAGCAGCTTCAACTGTGCTCATGTTTGGTAGTGCAGCCGCGCTGCCAAATAGAAAAATTTTTACTGTTTAAATAAGCATCAATACCCTGCTTTTTACGGCTCCTTGAAGCTTTAATTTATATAATTAAATTAATTACTTTAAAAATAAATTAATTATTGCCACTAGACCGAGCACCAGTGATTTCCTATATGAAAAATTATATTATAATTATTAAAACAGTCATAATTTTCTCATTTGGTTATGTAACGGTAATAAAAAGTTAGTTTGAGGAAATTTAGTAATCGATTAATCCTTTTTCAGAGTGGTTGAAAACGTTGCATCCGTAAGAATTACTAGCTAAGAAAATCTTAGACAGCTCGTCCATCAATCATAGGTGTGCAATCCAGCCGTTTTTGCTGCCAAGTTTCAGAGTGGCTGAAAGGGGGATGAGCATGGAGAAGAAGTTGGGGCTCGTCCTTGTGCCAGTTTGGGGGCTGGGTCACCTGGTGGCCTTGGTGGAGGCCGGCAAACGCCTCCTCCAGCTCGAGGGCAGCTCCTTCGCCGTCACTGTCTTGTCCGTACAACCCCCTTCGGTCGTCTCCAACTCCATGCTCTCCTCTTACCTCGACTCCGCCACCGCCTCCTGCCTCGACATCACCGTCATCAGTATACCACCGGTCGAGTTCCAGACTGAACCCTTCCGCTTCATGGAGGCGCACAAGGAGCAAGTCAAGGACGCCGTCGCTTCCCTTTCCTCCTCCCTCCCCGTCGCCGCCCTGGTCCTCGATTTCTTCGCCTCGTCGCTCATCGACGTCGGCCGCGAGTTTGGCATCCCCTCCTACATCTACTTCACATCAGGCGCCTTTATGCTCGCGCTCATGCTTCACCTGCCCACACTCACCGACACGTACCCGGATGATATATTAGAGACGGGAAGCGAGATCGTCATCCCCGGTATGTCTCCGATTCCGGCTCAGGCCATTCCGGACCCTATGCTGAAGAAGAGCGCACGGAGCTACTATTGGTTTGTGTACCATGGCCGACGCTTCTTGGAGGCCACTGGCATCATCGTTAACACATTCAGGGAGCTCGAACAGGGTCCGCTCGACGCCATCGCGAATGGCTGCTGCACGCCAGGCGTGCCCGCGCCCATCCTGTATCCGGTGGGCCCCGTCCTCGCTCTCGAGGAGGACAACGCTACTAAGCCCGGCGGGGAGAAACACGAGTGTCTGCGGTGGTTGGACGAGCAGCCGCTGGCATCGGTGGTACTGCTCTGCTTCGGCAGCATGGGCAGATTCGAGGCGTCACAGGTGCGCGAGATCGCCGTCGGGCTGGAGCAGAGCGGACACCGATTCTTGTGGTGCCTCAGAATGCAGTCACCCGGCAGCACACTGGTCCACGCCGAAATCCCGCCGGAGGACGCGTTGCTGGAAGGGTTCCAGAGCAGGACCGCCGACAGGGGACTGTTATGGACGTCGTGGGTGCCCCAGGCAGCGATACTGGCGCATCCAGCGGTTGGGGGATTCGTGACGCACTGCGGGTGGAATTCGGCGCTGGAGAGCCTGTGGCACGGCGTGCCGATGCTGGGTTGGCCGCTGTACGCGGAGCAGCACCTGAACGCGTTCGAGATGGTGGAGTTGGGGGTGGCGGTGGAGCTAAAGGTTGACAGGACGCGGGGGAACTTTGCTGCGGCGGCGGAGGTAGAAAGAGGGGTGAGGTGTTTGATGGGGGAGGGGAGCGAGGAGGGGAAGAGGGTGAGGACGAAGGTTGAGGAAATGAAGTTGGCGTGTAGGAAAGCGGTGGGGGACGGAGGCTCCTCCCGCGATTTCCTGGAAAAACTAGCGCAGGAAATCACGAGGGCATTCGCCGCCGCTGGAACTGCAAACCCAGAAACTAAGAATTTTATCTCGGCGAAAAGAGCATAAAAAATCTGTACTCTTTGTTAACACTGTTTTGATCTGTTGGTCTGGACAATTGGACCTGCTCGTCGTCGCTTGATTTGTATCACTTATTTCATGTGAATTGTGATTATATCTATTAGCACTGTTTTGCTGCCATTCTCCGAGAGACCTGCTGCTAGAAAATGCACCCTAAAGACTAAAGAGTATTATAGACTTGTTTTATACTAACTTAATTCTTGTTTTTATTTAAACATTCTCTTTATTTATGTCACAGAAAAAAAATATTATTATTACTAAAATCTTTTGTATATGCTATTTTTTGTATTATTTATCGTATTAATACCTATTAAATAATAGCAAGCTTAAATACTCTTACTATACTCTTTTCCAATAGAGCATTAGAGCTCTTCTCTCTCATTACCAAAGTATTAATATTTAACTTCATGTCTTACCTTCACCTTATTTAATTGTTCACCTTCCTTTAGTATTTTGAATTTCATGTTTTAGGAAAGGATGAGGAAAATCTTTTTGGATAGTAAGAGCATTAATATATACAAAATACTATAATTATAATTAACTGATGCAAAATAATTACACCTGACAAATTTATAAATACTAATAATCAAAGAATCGTGGAAGACCATTAAGTTCTCACACCAATAATGTCTTCATTTTTATATTCTTGTGACACTGTCCCACTGACGCGGCACATATATGGAGTCTTGGACCATCAGCCAAGGCACTCGTCGCCATCGCTT
This sequence comes from Costus lasius, assembly GCA_027563935.2. NCBI lineage: Eukaryota > Viridiplantae > Streptophyta > Magnoliopsida > Zingiberales > Costaceae > Costus > Costus lasius. The sequence continues at coordinate 162,590,856 of CM050447.1, read as the reverse complement.
GTCACGTGAGCAGCAGGTGAGAGATGGACGCCTAGATATTTGAGTTTTATGGTGGGACCGTATGACATGGGGACATTTTCTGACTTAGTCTACCTCCATCCTTATCCACTTAGTAGACCACGATCCGATCACCTCGTAAGCCTTCAGGCAACCAATCTCACCTACTCCGATACCGCTACTGCCTACCGTAACGCCAAATTATACAGGTTCACCGTGCAAATGCGTTGCAAAAAATTTATATTCTCAAATTAAAAAGAGAAAATAGCTAAACAAGCGTGCTGGATTCCTTCAGTCAATAGAATTTCGAGGACAAGTATGATTTTCGAATTTATTTTTTGTTATTAACTAAACTTGTCAGAGGAAGCGTATTTTCCACACGGTTATTTATTTTTATTACTAAACTAACAGTAGAAGAGGATTGACACTGTACGAATATATATCAACATCACTATCAATTCAACCGTGGAATGCGTACGTGTCCTTGAGCGCCGGAAGGTTAAGTCACCGAGCGGTGATTCGACCTCTCGCGAATATAAGTGTGTGAAGATGTCTTCAGTTTGGGAGTAAAAAAGGAGGCGCGGTGGTGAAGCAAAAATGGTTCTTCTGGACAAGATGTGGGATGACGTCGTCGCCGGGCCTCAGCCCGAGAGGGGCCTCGGCAAGCTGAGGAAGGCCTTCTCCAAGCCCTTGAGCGTCAAAACTGGTCTCTCTCCCTCTCACACAGAAAATAAGTTACCTCTGTTCCTAGATTCTAAGACTAATTAAGTGATTCCTACGAAATTAGACGTGGTTTTTCAACGAAGTTGGCTCTGCATGCAGAAGGTGAGAGCAGCAGTGATGGCGGCAAGTACCAGCGGTCCACATCGATGCCCACCACGCCGACAACGCCGGTGACGCCGGTGACGCCGAATTTCTCCCCCACCCAGCGGAAGGCAAACGTGTGGAGGAGCGTGTTCCACCCTGGAAGCAACCTCGCCACCAAAACCATAGGCGCCAACTTGTTCGACAAGCCTCAGCCCAACACTCCCACTGTCTACGACTGGTAAAACCATAGATCACTATTTTTCTCCTCTCTTCCTACCTGCGCTGGTGTTACATCATGCCTGCCTTTTTTCCTTTGATGCAGGCTGTACAGTAGCGAGACAAAGAGCTCCCACCGCTGAGCCGATCTTTGCGGTTTACTGCTCACAGGATCTGGAGAGTTCTAGCAGGGGCATGGAAGCAGGTGTAGCGAAGAGATAGAGGGTACTCGTTGTGTTTGTAATTTTCTATTGTGTTAGCTTCCTAATCTGTACGTACCGAGTGAGATGTGGAGTGTCTGCAATTTGATATGTTCTTTAAGGCATCATCACGTACCTGGAGTCCGTCGCGTGTTTTATAAATAAATTTTTAACTTCTTCATAATGTTACCATACCTTTTCTCTCTGCCTAAATTTGATGCAGAGCGCATCTCCATGTAACAAAATCAACTTGGCAGTCTCTGCTTTGATTGATTCTGCTCTTCAGGGGAGTAGAGATAATCTTATATGGATCGAAACACAGGAAGATGAAAAAACAAAAGGCATCTTAAATCAACAGGAAGAACAAGGTGAGCAGTTTGTAATAATCTATGCAGTGTGGAATGAGAGCTGACAACAATGAAGATAAGGATGCGTTTGGTAGGGTTTAATGTGTTTTTTGCATACGAACGTCATAGTGTCGTCATCAATATAAGTAGCAGAAGTGATGGATATAGGGATAAGGTTGACTAGAAACAGAAGTTAATACTGAGCGGTGGAATTCCTAATGAAAATTACCTTCTATGCGAATTAGGGATAAGATTTGATCACGAAATATCTTTTATTGTTTTGTGCCATAATGTGGTAGTCACCATCCAATGGCCGCTGTGTCCCCAGCCCACTGTAGGCTGATGGAGCAATTGAATGATAAGACTGTTAGGTGTGATGTTCTTTCAGTCATTTAACCTTACTGTGGCCCACGATATCATGCTTTGTAGCTTCAGACCCATCTTAAATACCAGAGCACTCTACGGTTTAACGTTCACCTAGCAATTGAGAACACAGAAGCGTCACCATATTTCTGTTCATGGAGATATTGGATCGTGCGTGCAAGATCATTAGTTTGAATATGCGAAAGCGAAACTAATGAATGTCCTGAATAGAAAATGCAACAAGGCGACGTTCACCTGTGCATTTTTTTTTATCATTAATAGGTTAATCTAATGATAGGGCATCAACACAAGAAAAGATGAAAAAACCTGAAAATAGAATACAACAATCAGTTCTATTGCAAATGCAATTTATCATATGACATATTAAATGGACGAAAAAGCTCAAATAGTTTAAGATAATTGAGTACACAATAGTTGAACAATGCTACAATGTATTATATATCTTCTCATATCAAAACACAAAAAATCAGAGGTGCCCAACCTTTCTGCATTGGAGTTGCTGCACCCCTTTTCTGCTGGCCCTGGTGGCGGCATGAGCGAGATACTAGAAGTTAACTGATCACACCCGTGTAATAAGAAATTCCTGGGGGAATGGGGTACACCAAAACAAATAAGAACAAATCCGATGAAATCTATTTAACATAACAATGGAGCAAACTGCTTCTATGCAGTTCAAAACGATCAGCAAGCAAACCATCGCATCAGCCTCTTCTAATCCCTAAAAGTTTTGCTGTTAACTCCCATATTACGATGGCAACAGCATTAGCCGGAAACGACCTAGCTAATGTCGGTGCAAGGCCAGCGTAGCATCCACTTACGCCAACTCTCTTGTAAATCTGAAGAGGCAAAACCCATAAAACTTCCAGAAGCACGCATATAATTAAAACGAGAAAGGAAGAGAGCATACCGATTTAAGTATTTGAAAAGGGTTTCGGCTAATATTTGGATCAGGAGAAGTCTGAATTACAGTTTTTGCAACATCGAATGGGAGAACAGCTAACCAAAACTATGAACAGTAGAAAAAAATTACTAACTTTAGAATGATACCGGCTGGAAGACTTTTTTTACTTACAGCAGTCCCAGAAAGTCCACCGGTAACAACGCCAATCCCTGTATCAACTAAAAGTTTCGAGTGGTGGCTTGAGGAAGATGGTTCGCCGCTAAATTGCTTATGCAGATAGTGGCGACTTAACTCGTAAGTGCTAAAGAACACAGCATTCCCAATTGATTCTCTTAGTATGGTTGGCAATCCACCACGAAATATGCCTTTTACCTGAAAATTAACCAATAACGTCGCTGATATCCAGAAGTTACATATTTATAATAAGAAAGCAAAGTAGCAAGTTACCCCTTCGCTCTGAAAAGTTTTGAGAGCAACATCTAATGGACCGCTGTATCTAACATACATGGCAGCATCCTTACCTTGAACTTGCATCCTACACTGGAAAACACTTAGCATTACATATTAAAGTGCCAAATGAGGAAACAATCACACTCACAGTAAGGAAAGTGATAGTCATACACTAAATGCCCACACACCTTTACAAGTTCAGTTGGGCATAGTATAAAACTGATTATTGCTCCAGCATAAGCTGCTGAAGGAATAATTACATCAAGCTGTGGTTTGTTACTTTGTGTTTCTCCCTGTACAACAAACACTATATAAGAACCAAAATTTTGTCAGCAACATAAACAAAGAGCCACCCACCAAAACATCCTACAAATTTAAGATTTATCAAAAGATGCCAGAGTTGCAAACAGTTAAATCATTCTTTTTCAAGACCTGCAACTTTTGCTTTGTCTGGGAATAAATGCCAAAAAGTAGAGAGCTCTCAAATGCCATTCCAATAAATGATGATGATGCACCTTTATAAAGCCCTCTTACCTGTAAAATTTAGAGCAACTTAAGTGGTTAAGGTTCTTTAAAAAATTATAAACCATAATTATAAGATTATGATTGCTATATACCACCGGTGAAAAGGAAATCTATGACGTGACGAAGAAACAATAGCATAGGACTCATGGGCATTTCCACTTTCTAATCTGAAAATTTGAAGAGCAAAAACAATGTGTTGTTTGTTGTTTGTCTAGACAGGATACTTAGGCTACTTTTTTTTACTACCGTTGTGACTAGGGGTGTGCACGAAAAAATATATTTAAAATTATAAAATAATTTAAGATAAATAAATATAAATATTCTCGGTTAACCGTTAGTTTTCGGCGGTTAACCGTTGGTTTCGACGGTTAACCACTTTGATTTTTTGTATAAAATATTTATATATATATAAATATTATATAAACGGTTCGGTTCGGTTAACCACGGTTCGGCTAAGCCCCGAACCGTAACCGAACCGTGAACCGTTATACCTAAAAAAAACCGACCGATCAAAGAACTGTCGGTTCGATTAACTGCCAAATCGGTTCGGTTCGGTCGGTTAACCGCGGTTCAACGGTTCGGCGGTTTTTTTGCACACCCCTAATTGTGACCTATAAATTCTTTCGTCACATGCAGCAAGCATTATTTATCAAAATGGATAGAATCTATAGATACTGACGAGAGAATGCACGGTGCAACAAAATTATAGTCTGCTATGTTACATAATCAATTGAATAACTGCAATAATGGACGAGACTTCGTAGGTATATAGAAAGAGCTTCTAACTTGGTAAATGGAGAAATTAATACCATGCAATGATGAGACATTTTGAAGTGGAATCATTTTTTAATTATATTACTACTAAGTAGTGTGGATATTAATTATTTATTGTGGCCACTATTAAATCTTGTGTTAGCGGACATTTGATTGTTGGTGGTGAGCTTATTTGTTGTTGGGATTTTCTTAGAGTTGTGCCTAAAAAAAAAGAAAAAAAACCTTCTCAATCTCAATGTCAAACATTATCGAAGCCAAATCTACCCTCAGCAGCACAGCAGAACAACTTCCTCACTCAGCTTACAATTATTAAGAACCAATCTACCATCCCCTTAACTGATAAAGCCTCAATCCAGATAGGGATCTCGATGCCCTTCTATTAACATCCAAAATCCACCGAGGGATAATGAAAGTGGTGAAAGGCAAGAGAAACATATCAACGCTCCCTCATGTTTTAAAGACGTCGTTGCTTCCCTCGTGTTGTTGCACTTGTTCCTCGTATGTATCTCATTGCTAGCCACCACATCATTAAAACATCCTACATCTGCACAACAAGAATGGATCAATGTGAATACTTGCCCCCCTAGTATCCTTCACATTGCCGATCTCACCAACTAACCATCATTGAATTCACATGTGCCTTCACTGCCATCAGCCCCTCTCCACCATTCATCAATGTACTTCTATCACCTGTCACAATCCAAGCTACAAGTATGACCTTGAAGCCACTGCCTCAAGCCAATCCAAATATGGATTGTGGACTCCCGAGCAAGAATATGTGAGAAAAGGGAAAGTGTAGTTGTGTACGGACAAAGCAGCTAAAAAAACAAAGAGGAAGAAACAATTTGGTTGTCACGTGTGCCCTATGTGAAGGATATGGAACAGATCGAAAGAAAAGGAAACATTTGAAAGGGGGATGTCAAACAATTAAAAGCAAAATTAAGCCAAACTTTTAGGACAGAAAAATTAGAGCATGGAAATTTTTCTTTAAAATTTATCAACTTTCATTGTTTGGAGCAACACTTTAGCGCCAAAGTCTTCTCGAGAGAAGGATAGTGATGTGCTATTAATTATTTAATTATATTATTATTATTTAAAAAGGATATTAATAATTTATTATGTATTATTATCAAGTGTCATGTAGTGGGTTACTGGATATTAGATTATATGCTAGTAGTATTGATTATTTGTGTCTAACATTATTTAGGATTGTGTTTAAAAACCTATTTCAAATGGGTTAGATTCATTTAATACAGCTGTGATGATTGAATTACTTATTACTATTATCCTTGGTATTTTTATCTCTATCTAGTATACCCTCTTTGATTTCTACTAGCCTCCTTTCTTCCCCCTCCCCTCCTCTTCGCTACGATTGGTGTTCTAGGTAACACTTAATAGCAATATATGAGCAATTTGGCATATATAAGTGTGGAAGAAGAATAAAATGATGCATACAACAATATACGCAAAAGCTTTGTATGGTTGCATGCCAAAACCTTTCTATTATAAACTTAAGCATGGTTCAAGTATTGAATTTAATTACACATAAATCCAGTTACAAAATGAAATCTCCTCCAAGCTTGAAGGCTGAGATACCTTAGCATAATCTCATCTGAAAGTGAGGAGAGCATATGTTGGTTCATAAGACCAAGGCCCAATCAGTCTAGTATCATTAGCTTGACTTACAAACATTTTTCGACACATGATCTCAAGTTAATCAAGTTAACAAGTAAATTATATCACTAGGGTCGATCTTAATGAAATGGTATTGAGCATACTTACTGCAAATTACAACAACATATTTTAATAAGAAAGACTATTAAGAATGATAGTTATAACTAGAATGAGCCTCGTAACTAACTAGAAATGCAATAGGAGTAGCCAATATGAATTTGATTTGAGAGTTGAGACTTGTATTAGATCTAATCTACAAATAGGAGATATTATATGGACTTCTCACGTTTATCAAGTTAATTAGGCAAGTCTGTCAGTAAACCAAGGATGTAATATATCTCTGGTGAACGACACAAAATGCAACATCTCAAAAGCTATATTCTAGAAGTGGCATGTCTATATCACTTTGAATTTTTTGTGATTCAATACTAAGTCAAAAACAAAATATTAGTTCTGGAGGTTTCGATAAAAATGCCTCAATTTGTTTGTTAGTATGTTCAAGCAAAAACACATACTGAACAACAAACAATAAGTAATGATGGACAATCCTAGGATTTATCCATATGTTCATTCAAGGGGCTAGAATATACATAACCAGAGGAACATTAGACTATCGATAACACTCAAAGGCTCGAATCAAAAGGAAAATTTACAAGTGCAGCTAGCTTCAAGAAATCATCAGGTTGCACCATCCTGGATATGAGAAGTTTCATTTACCAGAAAGGAAAATGAAAAATAAGGTAGACAGAGTTTAGAAGCATACTCCTTCAGTCATCAAGATTCGATTAGTGCAGTGTAAAGCATTCTTGTATTCTTTCACTTGTGCTTTAGTGTTGTGAGCTTGCAACTTGACCTGCCACATTATCAATATAAGAACCCATTTGCTTTATGCTAAAGCATAGTAGAACTTGATAATGATATCCTACCAAAAAATAAATCGATTGGGTATAAAACAGGTTGTCCTGAAAAAGAGATCTTTGACGGTCGATATGCCAACCAATACTAATATTAAGCACTTAAATTCCCTAGTATATAAAAATAAGAGAAGGTTTCCCATTTTTCAAAGAAGAGGAGTAAGATATATCAAGTCTTAATGTTTAAGTTCTAGTTCTTTCTTGCCTACTTAACATACTGAACGAATCAATTCCTTCGTCATCAAGCTCTTAAAATGATTGCATGTAAATCTTCATGGGGCAAATATTTCTAGTTGTAGAAGTGCATAGTGACTATAGATCTTGTTTGACACATGACCATAAATGAAAATCAATCCGGCTATTTTACTGAGAAAATGCAAGTCTCTCATCCCAAAAAAGGGAATTCCACATCCTAGTTTGATGAAATATGATGTACAAGTATCAACATCTAAACTTTTACACTATACAATTATAAAATCACTACAACAATCCTTGCCATGGATGTTAACAAACCTTTCCTAAGCATATAATCAGCTCTTATGCTTTCACTTTATACATTATAGATAAATAGGTTTTTATCACCTATTACATGGTTGCCTTAAAGGCATCAAGGATGTCTGTAAATATGATTTACTCCCTTCACTCACCAATTTGTTATATTTGAGATGCACTAGAAACACTTGGGTAAACATTGGGTACAGCTAATTCCAGTAGAGCCTGTGACTTAATTTACTTACTATCTTCAAAAGCAAGCCATCAAATTGATTTAAATCCAGTAGAGCCTGTGAAGTAGTTTTTTTTTTTTTTTTTTGAACTAGGAGATTGTAAGGAGGTAATTCCTAGATAGCTTGTTATTGTTTATCTTCTCTAAAGGTTGAGATCCTTGTGAAGATCTCCTTATTGTTGTACTCCCACGAGAAGAGAGGGGTCTCATCTCTTACACGTAATCTTCCATATATAGCACTTTCTATTTATTTATTTATGTTGCCCTAAATTCCTCAAGGGATGAAGGGAATACACTTTCAAGTGCTCAACCTAGACTCTAATCTTGTCATAAGTTTGTTTTGCATTGCTAGGGCTTGTCCAATTTTGCTATATTAGATTTCAGAAAAAGTAGAAGTCTTCACATGAACAGGCTGACATTAGAATAACAACTGGAAACATCTGAAGAACTCCAGCAATTGAACTATCAGATGTTTGGTGGTAAGCATTTTACTAACAAAACATTTCGGTTGCAAAAGCACCTTCATGCAAGAATGTGTCGAAATTGCTGTTTGCACAACCAAATTACACATAGAGAGGTTTCTACCCACTTTAAACACATCTAAAAAACCTACAAAGCAGCACAGCTTAGCTCCTCTATGTAATCTATGGTTTCTAGAATTAGAACTAGTTGAAGATAAACAGCATTTATAGCTTATCTTATATTGACTTTGTCACAAGTATGCTTTATGGCTTCTCATGATGGAGTACTGGAAATTTCCCGTAGAATATTTTTCATGTACTCCTAGCATGCAACAAAAGGATTTTAGGATGGGATGAACGGCTTATGGTTCACTCAGCATTACATGCCAACAAAAAGTACTTCCATTAATTCAGCGTAACTAACAAAGCTATTCAATAGGCAAACAAATATTGGAACTAGTAATCATTTTTAATCTATACCCTGTGGATTTTTTTTTTAAAAAAAAACCATTGAATCATTGAATCGGTGGTTAACTAACCAAACAAACCCATAAATATGGTTAACTGAATTGTGAATTGAGTAGTTCATCAAGTAGGAATTTTCGTTATGTTTTGATTGGTATATGGTTCAAACTATTTCTAGGGTAGGTAGACTGAAACCTTCAGTTAACCGACCAAACCGCAATGATGAAATTGGATTTATATTAGTAAACATTATTTACTTAATTACTTATTAATGCTCATGCCATCAATGTTTACTAATTTACTTATATGTTGCCATTATCTTAGAAATTTCATAATAGTGCTTTGTAGCCAATAGTCTAATAACCAAATAGCCATATTTTAATAAAAGTATTTTTGTATAGGATTTCCCAACCACTAGTCATTCTCAAAATAACTTTATTTGATTAATTTGCAACTCTCTATCTCTGCGACAGTAAAGCCTTCTCTCATGCAACTTCAGTGTGATTTATTCCCTGTTCACTACTCTCTATTTGTCATTTAGTTCTAGCGAGCAGTGAAAACCTAAGCAAAGAAGCAAATGCGTACGGAAACATATATTAGCATTTTAAAATTTACTTCTAAGTTCATACTAGTTAACTTATATACTTTCCCTTCCTTCCACGTTGAGTTAGATTGTGAATATTTTTTTTACTCATGCTAGGTTAATAAATCAATTTGTTCACCATGAAATAAGATTTTGTTTGTAATTTCTAGTTTCCACTCTACTACGATTTTGGTTTGTAGATGTTGCATTCAGCGGAAGTCATAGCTCTTACAAAAATCTCATATGCACTACTATTGGTTAATGGGAAATTGATAGTTAACAGAACCAAAAAAACTGATTAACATACGTTACAATTACTCATGCCAAAAGACAGGTTAAGTGGTTTTACAAATACCGCCGTAATGTTGGTTTTGTAATGGTATGCAGTTTTCTTAAACTAACAGTTACAGTTTCGGAAAAAAAAATAGTGAACACCCCTACTAGACACATATATAAGAGAAAGTAGGCAAAGTTAATAGATCTTATGTAAGGTAAGTCGAAAGCATTGCTCCATTTGAGCCATTAAGAACGTAGTTCACCATCTTATCTTTCTTCGCCCTTCCCTCCACCCCGCCCCCTCTGTTCCATTCGTAACCTCAATGCCTTCTCAGAACATTTGCGTCCTTTGTTACATTAAAAATAACACCGCATAACCTCCAACCGATCAATTCCAAAACTACCGTGTCTACAATTTTGCAGGATCCGAGGAATTGACCCTAGATGAAACTATCAGACACAGCATGGATACATTGAAAGTGAAAAGAGCCCTAAATAGAATAAGCAAGGAGCTGGACAAGGCAGAGGGTCGGAGACGCAACCTTGACTGTGTCGAAGGGATGGCCGGTGATGACGGTGGCGATACCGGCGGCGAAGCCGGCCACATACTCCTTGGCTGCATCGACCGCGGGGCTCATCGCCCCTCCCCTTCTTTGCCTCCCTGCTTTCCCTAGCTGAGCGGCAGACCCATTGTCTAAATTCTTAAAAGCGTGAGGGAGCCAAAGAGGTGCTATTATTGTTAATATATCTAAATATATAGCCGCTATTTTTGCGAATATATTTTATATGATAATTTAACCAACAAGGGAAACGCCAAATCAGACAACCAGTACAGAAAACCGTATATAACTCGGATATTTTTCTAACCCATAAACAGGGGGTTAATAGAAGTTATAAATATAAACCGGGAGGAAATCTCAAATTTAATTGGGTGCATCGTAGATCGATATAAATCATCCTACGCAACAAAGCTGCACACATTTTTCAACATTTTTTTTATAAGGGCTTATGCGTGGTGCCAGCGCACAGTTAATTAAATAGTGGGCAATCAAATGCTGTGCTTAATTAACTATAATATTTGAACCACTCGGACAATTTATTGTCAAACATTAGCTGCAGTTGGTCAATTTGAATGCATACAATAATTCAATTGGTTCAGTGGCACATGCATTAATTCAAGAGTTCGAATAAAAAAAAAACAACTCTAATTGAGAACCAAAAAAACTGCTGTTCCATGTTAGCAGAGAATTGAACGAACTTGTTTGCTTGTGATTTACCTTAATAAACAATCAAAGGCCACGGTGAAAGCAAATTGAACCCATGAAGCATTTCTAAGACAGCCACAATCAAACTATGCATAAATGATTTCGCTTCGAAGCCAATACAGAGATCAGGGCATTTATGATATTTGCCTCGCCCCACATTAATATGGGATGTTTATTATTTGTTTATACGATGCTAGAATCCTTGCATACACACAATATCGATAACTAAGAGATGGAACAGTAGTACAAGGATTAATTGTCTCCGAATATTAACATGAAACTAGAAGTTCAAGGTAAAAAAATAACAAATTCCTGAAGACAGATTCACTAAATTAGGACTTTCTTGGAGACGAACTCCGGAGTAAACCATAAGATGAGATACAGTTCAGATCAATGGTATGTCAACTAGCTAAAGGATACATAGTAAGACTTTGCTTTCTACTTTTATGAGATACATGAGTAAAGATATGCATATCCTATCTAGCGAAAGTAACCAACGAATTATCCCCATGCTCCATAGAGTCCAGTCACAATCGCTACTCCATTAGTGGTGCTCTCTGATTTCCTCCACTCTTGAAAAAAGCTACTCTGAGCAGTAGTTCTTCGTCGATACATCATGTATATTGGTGTTATATACATCTTAGAATATAGTAGTCAGATGTCACATTGCCTTTGCGTTCTCATGTAAAAGTAGTAAATTAAGCCACAGGGAATTGCACTTAGGTCTGAATCTTCCGATGGTACACCAATACCTGCAAAAGAAATTTACGCATTTCAGTATTAAGAATGAGCAGAACCTAATTTTTTACGTACGAGTTGTTACATCTCACCAGCTCCCCCCTATCACTAGTGAAAGAAGCATAAAGTGTTGCAAGAGACTCTTGTTCCTCCAATATCTGAAGGCCTGTGTACGGATCAGTAGGTGCCGCATCCTTTGAGCTGGAAGACCTAACTGTCATAGTTTCATTCTGGGGCTTCCTCGCATATATCTCAACTTCTTCAGCTAGTACCGATGTCTGAAGAGCAATAAACTGCATGTAGATAGACGGATAACAATTAGGAGAAAATTATTCCAATCTCAAAAGTATTCTGCAATTTATCATAAAGCGATGTAGTGAAGACGTACTCACTTGACAAAGATGTCTAACTGACAAGGATGGACGGCAGGTAAGATACGGTTGTTCCAAATTTGGCATTCTTTCATTGTCCAAAGGAACCAGAGTTAAATGTACGTCAAACTGGAAAAGGAGAAAACAATCATAAAGAAGTGAGTAGTGCTGATTGATACAGGTATGAACCGTAAATTGTTAGAAACCGATGTTTATACTTCCTTCTTATACCTCATCATCAACTTCCTCCAAATTTCGTAGATAGTCAACCAATTTGGCCATCCGTCCACCTTTTACCAACCTACCGTTTGAACCACCAGAATTGTTATGTCTAGTTTGACTACGTGTGCCATTCTTCCCCCACGCAAGCATCTCTCTGTTCCCAGCTCGCAAAGGTGATGTCCCAAGGGGCTCTCTATTGATTTCTAAATCTTCATTCTCCTCAAAGGCAACATCAGCACTACCAATTGTTCTAGCAGGAGAAGACCGTGGGGCTCCCCATCTCTTGCATCTCTTTGGCCTTCGTTCAGGAGAGGGCTCATCTGCAGATGAAGAATCTTTGGTTCCATCATTGCCATTTGCTTCTTCTTCATCATCATCAGAGCCTGCAACAGCAGTATCGACGCCAACATTTCTGCCTCTACCACGCAGATGATTTCGGTATCCTTGTGATTTTCGTCCAAATGCTGAAGAAGATTTAGCTGTGGACCTTCTCCTACCAAGAGCTTCAGATTGTCGCCGAAATGTCTCAGCTATATATGCTTGTATCTAGTTTGAAAAGAAGATATTCAACACAAAATATTATATCAAAGGGCAAAAAACTAAGCTCGAACAATTATCCATCTTCACTGCAAGATCTTATTCGGTAACATGAACTTATCAAGTTACCTTCTTATTACGGGATTTCTCCTCTTCATGGAAAGCCAGTTCCTACAGCCACGTAATGGAACCAAGAATTCAACGCACGAGACTAAAAGATCCAGTAAGATTGGCCAAAAAGTTGCAGATTAAAATTGTCAAATCAAGAAAGCCTGATTTACCTCTTCCTCATACTTATCAATATCCGGGTATAGAGCTGCTATAAGAGCATCATAGTTAGGATCGTCCCTTAGAGAACGCCTACTAGCACAATGAGTGCGGCATGCAGGGCATTCATTATTTCTGCGGGAAGGACAAAATAGTAACAGCTTTGCTTGCCAAAACAATAAACAAAGCTAATAGTGCATGATTCTCAGAAACCACATCAACAATTTGCACATGCACATAGATACTAGTCTGCTACATACCCAAGTCTCATTGATTTGTCAATACATTCTCTACAAAAGCGATGAAGGCATTCCATTACTGTCCTTGTCTTGCGTATTATTCCTGGCAGAGTCACCATGAAACGCTTTAGAGTAAATAATAATATCACAACAATTAAAAGGATATAAGATAAGAGCTCGAAAGTAACATAAAAAGTACTATGTACTTTGCTTCATCCATGATCAGCACTGTGAATGAGTGAAGAGGCATACCAAAATAGAGTGATAACAGATTTCATTACAAGTAGGGATTCAACTAGAGGATGATTTATACATGCTGTTTGAATAAAATGGAGTTCATTGCCGAGTTTCCAGTTGTGGTTGACTATCAGTAAGGTGTGTTTTCTACTTGGAAAAGCTTTAGAAACTTCAAAGTGATACTTAAAAATGAGTATAATTATATACGGACGACATTATCAAGAGTAAAGATGGCTTATCCATTACCGTTTTAGCAAGCAAATTCGGCCAAAGGCATAGTTCATAAAAATTACCAAACAAGGACAAACACATACAGAGACGGATGGCGAAAGGAAAGAGGATGGAATGGAGAACGTTCTCATAAAGAGGCAGTGTATCATGCAATGTCTATAAATGTACCAATTGCATAAGTGATGCAGGAAATGGCTTGAGCAGAGAAGAGAGAAGGGAAGAAGAGAGAACAAATATTTGAAGAAAGGGTGCATAGAGGGAGATCTGAAAAATGGAACAGGGACAAAGATACCAAGAGAAGGCAATCGATTAGTCATATTCTAAAGCATCTTAAGACTTTTAGTGGCGACCACCTAAATAAATACAAACCAAAAAGTAGACCCTATTACTAACAAATGATCTAAATACCCACTGATACAATATTTATTAATAACAACAACAACTAATTAATTAATATTCCTACTATAATATAATATTCTCAAATCCATAGTCCTACAAAGCTTTCTTGCATATCTTCGTCTTTTTCTTTCTAGTTTACACATTAGTGTGTAAAGGGGAGCTCATTGGCCGTACCTAAGCAAATAGGGCATTGCACTTCTTTCCGAATATCAGCAAGCTTCACTAGGATAAACCTGAATCCAACAAGGGAAAGAATCAGTCTTGTAATTCATCCAACTTAATCATCGCAAATATTTTTTAAAGATAAGCAACAACGCAGCATATGTTCTACCATGCATCATATAACTTGTTAATAAGATGAGGAGACTACAGACAATTCAAACAACCAGAACAATGTAAGAGAAGATTTTTTTTTTTTTATTTATTCTACTATCCCAAACATGTACAACATGCGAACTGCAAGAAAGTATTTCTGCAATGACTCTACAGGTAATCAACCAAGTATAACAACTAATGGATAGCATAGGCACAACGAGAGGTTTTAGAAAAAGCTTTTAACAACTGGTATTGTACAAATTTCCCATCAACGACAGCATGAAAAAAAAAAACTAGATAGTTTTTCTGTGCTAAAAAATACCACAAGCAAAAGGCCAATATACAATAAGATAATGACAAGAAAGGTCTAAGTTGATACAACGTAAAGCTAAATCACCTCCTTAAGAAATCAAGGAAATCAAACCCTACATGTGAAGTCACTTTCTCCACAATAACTCCCCTAATAGCAAGAAATGATGATGGATCCTTCAATTGAACTTTAAACGACAATAAATCATTATACTCATTCAGATTGATAAAAACAATCTTCTCTTCTTATCCCCATCATTATATTTAATTTCCTACAGGCTTTGGCGTGGCAATATGATGCATGAGTTATTTAATTTATTTTTCCTTTTGTGATAAATTTTGGTATTTTACGGGGGGTTTTACAGATGTACCAAATTTCCATACGGCAACATCCCCTTTTTTTACTGTTGACAAGCCCCAAAAATACATTTTGAAAGAAGACAATCAACATAAAATAATGCATCCATTTTAAAAATAACAAAGTCCATAACATTAAATACAATATAGTCAGATATGAAAATCCAAATGTTATAAGAGTTATTTAAGCAAACAAGCGATAACATTGTAAAGTAAATATATAGAGATAAAGTTCTTCTAGGACAGCTCAAGTTCTATAGTATTTAGTGGTTCTGAAAATTTAAGTTATTTTCAGCACTATGTTGAGTAAAAAATTCTTTATAAGCAAATAAAGTAAGGTGCAAGCAACAAATAATAGAAATCCAACAAAAGATTAACAAGGCAATTACACACATGCATATAATCTTATACCACAACCAATAAAATAATTATGTTCTCAACAATATAATGTATATACATAAATGTCATGTGTGCAAACGCCCCACACCAAATTCTCCCAAGAATGATGTTCATAGATACGTAGTTTAAGACAAATAAACTATTGTGTACTAATACCATGTTGCAAGGTGATCAATCAATGATCACTCATCTAAAAAGCAAAAAATAGGTGAGAATGGTGATGCCCTCACCATTGTCATCTCGATGGCGAAACTTGCTCCCGACAATGGTCAACATCATTGCCTCCACTAATTATTGTGGCTATACTGGATTCTCACTGCAGTTTGCTCCACCAATTGCAATTAAAGCAAGCCAAAATTCTTCATTTGCAACTTAACATGGAAGCCACCATCGACATAGTTTGCTCCCTCTCATATGTTATTGTCATGGTGCTTTTTCTCGCTATGACTCCCCTCCTTTAGGTATTAGTAGCAATAGTTGCCAATCAACTGCAGGTGCATTGTGCCAAAGAAGAAGGCTTATTTCACATAAGAGAATTGATCCTCTTCTCACTTTCCACTTCCTCACCTCTAAGGTCAAATCATGCTCCATTCTTCAATTAATGACAATTTCTCTCATTGAGCAATGGATGATATAGAAGTTTACAATAATCACATAAGAGGCTTTTTGCAACTTTAGTGGAAAAGGGCTTCCATCTCTCTTTCCAACAACTTCTTTAGCTCTCTTGCAAATACTTTGGTGTACCAAGCAAAACCTCCCCACATCTAGATGCTTCTCTTTTATTTATGTGCATGAATAGGCAACACTATTATTGTTGCATGCAAATTGACACAAATTGTGTGTATATGGACAAATGACATTTAGTTGTTTTCCTTGTCTCTCTCCTCTTGTATACATACAAAAATAATAAGATGGTCTATATATTTACTAAAATAGTAACACGGACTATATATTTACTAAAATAGTAACATGGACTATATATTTACTAAAATAACATGGACTATTTTTATTGTACGTGCTCACACAAACAAGTAGCAGTTACTTTTGCATGCAAAAACTTAGGTTTTATATGCTATACTTTGCTACTTTCATGCCTCTCTCATAAACACTGTCTTGCAGAGTGAAGCCTACTCATCATGCATGCAAAGGCGACACCCAACTACTTCCATGCAACCATTTCACGTGCATAGAAATACAAATCTTCTACATGAAACAAAGACTTTCTCATGTTCAAGTTAGAGGGGAGTGTTAAACCCAAGGTTGCATTAACTTTTTTACGAGGGAGTGTTAAGAGTTATTATATATTATTGCAAGAAAGGTTTTCAATCTCAGTTTATACTACTGAATCGATACATCATGACAAGTAAATGTCAAGCATATTGATATATATTGAAAACGGTCATATCTACACATTGTGTACCGCATCAATCCATATAAAATTGGTGGGTGGGAGTACAAAACGATTTTTAAAACCATGATTTTGAGTTACCATCACATATGTAATGTCCTATTACCTATTTCACTAAGCACTTCTATATATAAATACATGTCTATGTATGTATATGTGTGTATATATGTACATATATATATATGTATGTATTTTACCTCCTGGTATGAGTAAACCTTTTATTTCCATCAAACTATATTTATCTTTTTGCTCACACTTTATAAAAATAACTACTTACAAGAATAGTCATAGATAAAAGCATTTAGAAGATAATTAAATGGATCATTTAGTTATCCACATTCATCATTATGCATAACCATAAACATCTGATCTACACCCACGCTTTCCTAATTGAAACAATCTTCTATTAGTATACAAGATGCTGAGCTTAAATACTCTTAGCGTTATACCATGAAGGAAGGCACAAGACTGAAACACTAGGATACTCTGAAGTAGCACAGATTGATTAACAAGGAAGCAAGTCATTTAGGGTACATTGTGAACGCTAATTTGTCTAAGATAAAATTCTGAGAGTATAGCTAGCTAGAACTAGAAACAATAATTGAATTTTTTGACAGGAAAAAGTATAACATTTATACTGAAATTTGATCTAACAATCAATCTTGAATTACAGTTAATCACTGTTAATGGTGTTCAACAATTGTCAACAAAACCACATTGATAAAGAAAAATCAGGATTTGAAGTAAAAGTAAATTCTTAAGGTCCCAAAGTATCAGCTTTAAGATCATTTCTCGAAAAGACTAATGAGCAACCATAGAAGTTGGTAATACTAGTTACGAAAACCAGATCTCGATTCAGAAAACGTGAAGAAGCTAGCGAAACAGAAATAAGCATAGAGATTCTTCAGTATTAAAAGCAAAAGAACGAACTAGGGATCTGAAAGCATGCTGGCAAAGAAGTAATAAGCATACAGGTAATATTCATCAAGACACGCATGTCATGTGAATTAACTGTTCAAAGGGCCATCCTATTATTTCATCCTGTAAATCAGCTACTTCAATTGCCTCTTAACGTATGAAACCGTTGCTCCGTCGCCACCGTGACCTGCTCACGAACACATACAATGACACAGGAAGAAAGGAAGACACCAAAGTGGAAACCCATACGATCACAATAAAACATGCCCATCAACAATAAAAAAACCAACAATATTAACTCGAGACATCCGATCCACGAAACGCACAAATCGCTCGTCTAGTCGTGTGTGCGACGCAGGACAGGCGTTTCCTTGCATTCGACACACAGAATGCCATTTCCCACCGAAGCAAACCATAAATCCGACGAGGCCCTTGGGCAGTAATAATTGCAAATCCGGACAAAGAGAAGAAAATGAGTTAAGATGGGATACGTACTCTGGCTTCTCAGCCTCGTCGTCTTCGTCCTCGTCGTCCGACGATCGGCTACCTCCTGTGCGGCCGTCGTCGTCGGTAGCTAACACAAAAGAACAAAAACCAGCAGTGGCAAACGACGGTGAGATCGATAACCACGAGGAAGAACGACAAGGGGACAGATGCGCCCATACCGTCCCGCCGTTCTTGCGGTGCCTCTGTATGCTCCTTATCGTCGTCTCCGAGGCTGCCGCCTCCGTCGTCCACGAGGTCGGGCTCCTGCTTTTGGTGCGCGGGAGAAGAGGCGAGGGGCGGCAGCGGAGGTGGAAGCGGGGGCTCCTCTGGGGCGGGGACTGGGAGGTCGGGAGGCGAGGGAGGAGAAGGAAGCGGTCGCTTTTGGGCAGGCATTTGTCCTCCCTTTCGTGAGTTGGTTGTGGAGGCGAGAGGAGAGGCGTGAGGTAAAGGGGGCGAGGTAGGAGGAGAAGCGGCCTCTTCTTCTTCTCCTATTTGTGGAGATGCGGAGGGGGAGGAGGAGGAGAAAGACAGACGCAGCGCCTGCTTTGCTTTGCTTTGCTCGCGGTCTGCGTTCCGGGTCTTCTGACCGACCAAACTTATCGATCCCTTTCTCTCCTGTGCATGGTTTTCTATATGCTTATTAGTTATTTCTGGACTATTACTAAGGTTAATTTCGAATTGGCCTTACTTTCATTATTATTTTTATCCTATAGTTCAAAAATTTTCATATTAACCCTTAATATTTGAAAATCGTTATTAAGATAAATCAACTCCTTCGAGTGGTTTTTTTAAATTATATGATAGCCCTTGTAATTCTACATTAGATTGTAATTGGATTAAGACAAATGTTCGAGACAGATTATTTTTTTTATGTATTATCATGTAAATTTTAAAAAGATAATTAGAGTTTGCTCTCATTGTTATCGATTTTATCTAAAAAAATTAGTGCTGTTCCAGTTGAGTAAATAGTAGCAACTATCAATTATGTGTGGTAATCTATAACCTTTTTTTTTCTTATAGGTGTTGCAATATAATTCCAAAATAAACCATAGGGATATATAAAATCAATCAAAAAAATTAGCATCATTGTACTATATTCTTTTTTTTCAATAATGTTTGCCTTTAATAAATATGAAGCAATAAAAAAAATAGGCCTATTGAATTAATATTAGTGTGTGATTGATTATATCTAATAAAAACCAAATTATTTGAATAAGCATTGTCTTGTATTAGCTAGAATAATGGCTTTGATAATTTAGTTTTGGTAAATATAAGATTGTTTATGGGTCTCTGATTAAAAGTGGCTAGCCTTTTGAATTATTACATGTGTATAATTAGTTACAGTGAATTATTTACTGTTACGCTTTGTTTAATTCGTCTTTAATGTCTATAAACCAGCTGAAAACACGTCTGCTTTGCTATGCAGCAGTAGCACCTTCCGTTTATAGTATCTGTGTGCATGAATTATACAAGAGAGTCCGCTGCCAGAGGATGATGCTAAGGCAAATATCGATATGCATTATTTAAGGGAGGCCATTATGTCGACCTGCAAATATGAGTCTTAATTTCCTTCCATGTGAAGGGAAAACAAAATGAACCCGAATGTTAAATTTCTCGGCGTGAAGGTTGAAGGATAAATATGAGATGAAGAAGGGCCTGTGATCGAGGAGGGGATGATCGGAACTGATGATGAAGGTGGGAATAGAGATCCTGACGGGGAGGTTCTTCTACGCGGAGGTGGACGACGAGGCGACGGTGGGCGGCCTGAAGAGGGAGATTGCGAGGAGAGAGGAGGAGCTTGAGGAGGCCAGGCTGCTGCTCATGCACAGCAGCGGCCGCCTGCTCAAGGACGACGACTCTGCTCTTGCCAGCTACGGCTGCTGCGATGGATCCATCGTCTACCTCTTCTTTCTGCCGGTCGGGGCCTCGCCGTGGCCGAAGCTCTTCGAGGATTCCATAACCTTGCATATCAGGGAAGGTTAATAAGAATTCCTCGCTCGGTGTTATTATTATTATTCTTCCGAAAACAATCATTTTATTTGGACTCCTTCGTAATACATCACTGTTCAAAAGGCTGGCTTCTTTGCTGTCTCCTTCTATAATTGTGTTTCATAGTTTTGATATGCTGGATTTACATGTGTAATGCCACTTTTAACATCCAAGAAATTCAGAGAAGATAGTGAAAGTACATTCACATAATCTATATCTACTGTTTTTGTTTTCTCACCTCATTCTAGGCCTCTTGTTTATTTTTATTTCACCGGATAGAATTTCTCCCTTTTATTTTATTTTTTTTCATTCGTTGCTTTTTCATATTTGCCAAAAGATTATGAGTATTAGTGATAAATTTTCATCTTTCCATATAACCATGAGCGCCCATTGTTAACTTTGATGTTAATTTTTTCTATATCGATATAGGACTCATGTTTGGTGAATTTCACACTACTACTTGTAAATATTGTTGTTTGAATGGCCTAACTGAACTCTATTGTATTATCGTTTTTTTATCTTATTGGTTTCTTGTGATATTACTAATATAACGATGTTTTATCGAAAAAAGAGTTATAGAAGCCATTGTGGCGCCGGACTTGTTTTGACAAAACTGCAAGCTTAGACAAGACGAATATCTATTTCGATGTTGGTTATTGTTAACGGCTCTTGTGATGTTTGTTAGAGCAATTAATCCTATCTAATTACTCATGCAATAAATTAAACAAAAGATGATTTAAAAAGAGATATGATCAAAGATGATATATTTGTCTCTCTTAATATAAAAATTTTATATTTGCACATATTTTGTTCAGATCCCTTATTCCAAAATATAATCAGTCGTATTGGTGCATCGGTAAGAAACCTATCATAGTCAATTTTAACATCGAATAGAGAGTGTCCAATTCTCTATTCAACTCGAAAATCTGAATTGAACTAAAAATTTTAATTTAGTTTGATTTATAACTAAATTGGTTTGGTTCGATTTAAATTTTTTTTAAAAATTTAAATTTAATTTTTGTTTGCAACCTCAAATTTTTAAGTTAAACTAAATAATTTATTCTTTTAATTATATTATTTTTACTATCATAATATTATTTTAATTTTTATTTTATTTTTAAAAATAAACAAAAATTGATGATACGATTTGGGTTGAATTGATTGGATACCCGAACATGTCAAAATAGAGACCCGAGAGAAGAGAGAAGTTAATGAAATATGTACTAGAGGTGTGGGTGATTATGCACATTTATTAATAGAACTTATTATGTAATTTTTAGATGTTATGCATATGTTATATAAGTAAATACAAAGAAGCCTTATACGTTGCATTCACTTGTGACCCGTACCCGAATACACATTACATTCGATCCCTCTTCTCTCTGACTCTCTCATGTTTTTGCATGTTATATGTTGAAAGCGTTTATGGTAAGTTACTCATTGACGTACTAGCAAAGAAGCAACAACTAATTATATATTGAGACAAAATATCTTAATAAAACCCGTGCAAGAGTAGAAAATTTTATTTTAGAAGAGACAAATACCTCCACTTACAACCCGCACTCGTGACCCGCAACTCGCATCATACTAGATTGACCAATAATTAATTGATCAAACTCAATTAGTTATTAGACATAAAATTAAATAAATTTAAATCAATTCAAATCGAATTTAAGTCATAAATTGATTAACTCATTTATAATTCAATTGCATTTAGATCGAGTTAGGCAATTAATAAATTGGTTCACATAAACTCATTATAATATATGTACTATATATTCTTATATTTTATAGCTTTATAATTTTATTAGCCGGTAATAAATTTTATAAATGAAAAATTAATAAACTGAACATTATCAGCCATAAGATTTTCTTTTATCTTATAAATTATGAATCTTTTACTCCCTCCTTACTAATATAATTATTTTAAAATCCTATTTCTTCTGCCATACTTAGATTTAATAGCATATGATGTGATAGTTTTTAAATAAAAAAAGGCAGTCAGAGCATAGAACCACGTGAAAGGCTTAGACAAACCTTAGGGCTATTTTATTAGGGAAAAGAAAAAAAAGAGAGGAAACTAAAGAAGAAAGGAAGAAAAATAATTGGGAAAAGAGATAGTGAGGTTGTCAGTAAGAAAGGGGAGAAAAATATTTTCTCCCTCTTTGAAGAGAATGCAAAAGAGGAAAAAAGTGATTCCCTTTTCTTTTTTTCAAATCAGTCTCTTTAATAAATCAGGAGAAAAATAAGATTTCTTTCTCTTCTCTCCTTTTTTCTCCCCAATAAAACAGGCCCTTAGGCTTTGTTTCCTACAACGGAAAGAAAATCAGAAGGATAGAAAAGTTAAGAGGAAAGAATCTAAAAGGGGGAGGAAAAGAAAAAACGTGGACATCACGTGCGCCTGTGTTGCTGCGTGCTCTAGCCAGCAGGGAGGAGGAGGATGACCAGAGGGAGCAACGCTCCAGTAGCTGGGAGCGAGGACTCACGGCGATCGACGGTTAGCTGTCGGCAATGGTTCAGCCGACGGAGGAGAGGAGTTCGTAGGAGCAGAGGTGTGGTGGTTAGGTGAGAGTTCGCACAGGCGGGAGCTCGCAGGCGCAGAGGTGCAGTGGGCTTTTAATGGAGAAAGGAAGATGCAAGGGAGAAGGGGGAGAAGAGGTGGGGATGAGGAAAGGAGGGCCGCTCAGAGCCATCGACGGTGGTTTGGCGAACAAAGGAAAGGCGGGGAGCTCATAGGCGTAGAGGTGCGGTGGGCTTTAATGATAGAAGGAAGACGCGAGGGAGAAGGGGGAGAAAGAGGAGAGCAGCGATGGCAAGTGGTTGGATGGCCAAGGCGGGCCGAACGGCGACGGCATGCAGCGTGGATAGCGAGGGCGAGCGGCATAGATGGCGATGGTGACAACATAAACACAGAAGCGGGATGTGGGAGGCGGCAGGTGGCCACGATGCTTGGGAGGTGGGATTCGGGAGGCGGATGTGGCACCACTCGCTGAGCTCGGCAAGAGGTGAGAGATAGAGCTTGCTGCCGGAGGGAGGAGAGGCAGAGTTTGCCGCTAGAGGGAGGAGAGGCGGCGAGCTTGGAGCTCGGCGCTGGGGAGGAGGGGTCGCAAGGGAGGGGTCGTCGCGGACATGGAGGGAGAGGGGAGAGGGTACAGAACGCGAATAAACATTCCAATTTCTGCTTTCCGTCCAATTCGAGCAGATTGGATTTGACGAAAAAGTATTATATTTTCCTTTTACCTTTCTTTCCATCTTATTATATCCTTAAAAGAAAACAAGAAAAAGTAATATTTTTTTTTCTTTTCATCTTGGATTCCATCCAAGAAAATACAACCTTAGTTTTATGGCTTATTTAGCTCCACAATTCATTAATTTATAATTATTTTAAACTATGTTATATTATACTATAATGTGATATCAAAATTTATAAGATATTATATAATTAACTTTTTAAAAGCTATCAAAAATTTAAAATAATAACTAAATATATTATTTTAAATTAATGATATATTTTTTATTTATTATTAAGATTTTAAATTATTTAAAATAATCATACTTAAAATTATAATTAAAATCATATGAATTATTTTTTTAGAAACACTAACAACAAAAATATAA
This sequence comes from Costus lasius, assembly GCA_027563935.2. NCBI lineage: Eukaryota > Viridiplantae > Streptophyta > Magnoliopsida > Zingiberales > Costaceae > Costus > Costus lasius. The sequence continues at coordinate 162,566,853 of CM050447.1, read as the reverse complement.
AATTATAGTTTTATCAATTTCTACTTTTTATACTGAATTATATTTTTATTTAAAAATTATTTAAAAACAGTTTTAAAAGTTCCTTAAACTTAGTTTGGTTCTGCTGTGCTATTTATAGCTACGCTCTATATTTAATTTGATTTTGATTTATAAATCTTACACGTAATTTATGTTTTAAAAAATAAATAAATAACATCAATGGCATAATAATAACATAATATTAACTAATTTTATTTATTAATTAAATTTTAATATATATATATACAATATTAATTAGCAATACATATTAAAATTAAAATTATATAAATATATATAGTTTCTAACTTTCCATATGCATATCTTATAATTAAATAACATTTATTTTTTAAAAAATTTTATAAGTTTAATAACTAAGAATTATATTTTTAAAGTAACTAACAAATTTTTTTTATTTATTATATTAATTTTAATAAAATATATATAATATATAATTGCCATATGTATATACATAATATAATAATATTTTTATATATGTAAATATAATGTAACCAAGAGGTTTCGAAGTGAGGCGCAAGGAATTTTCAGCCTCCACACGCGCGGACGCGCCTCTATATTTGCCGCAGCGCTTTCGCTGCTTTAGTGAACAGACTGAACAGTATAAATACTACACTGTTACGCCGCACAGCACAGGAACCAAACGCACATATACTAGGCGCTTATGCTTTCCGGCCTAGCACCAGGGCAGCGGTTAGGCTTTAGCTCTTTCTATAAATGCACCTCTGCAAATAAAACTCAGTTCTCTGCCACCTCAGATCGATTATTTCTTCTGCGAATTCTACTTCCCTCTTCCGCGGCAGGCACGTTCTAGCCGAATCCATGCCTCCGAAAGGTGAACCAACCAGTCTATCGCTGCCAATTTCTCCTGCTACGTTTTCAAAGCAAGCGTTGATGTTTGATATATACTTCGTTAGATCTTCCCGGCTTCTACTACGACGTTGAGAAGAATCGCTATTTCCCCGTACATGGCCCGATCCCTGGCTCAAAGCGCTCGCCCTGTTCTTATGCGCCAAAGCAAGCTTCACGCAGGGAGTCCTTCAATCATGTTCAGGTCTTTACTTCTTCCCTTTTGGAAATCGCACTTTTCTCATTTTCGAAATTGTGGCTGACCTAGATTACTATTTCGTTGTCTGCACATAATTGCAGCAAGCTCCTTTCTATTAAATGTTTAGTTGGACTGCACTCTCTCATTGCTGTTGGTTGTCGAGTTGAGTGCTGGGTATAAAGTGAGTTATATTGCGTTTGATTTTGAGGCGTCGCTTTTGAATTGGATTAGGGTTTTATCTTCTGGTCTTTAGTGTATTTTTCTGAAGAAGTATTCTTTTTAGTGCCTTTGAAGTCGTCGATATTTGTGATGAGGAACCTAAGGTGTGTTAGAACGTAAGGGCAGAATACGAGATTATGAGCTATTGGTTCGCACTTGCCCCAGCCTTCCCTCTCCTCATTGTGTCATATGAGCCTTCATTTTCTAAACGATTTAACTATAATCACTGTAGAAAGCTCAAGGGAGAATATTCATGTAGACGATTTTTTTTTTTTTTTTTTTACGTTTTGACTTCTTTTTTCTATAGAGACTGTTGTATCCCGAAAGGGTGTTCTTTTTGGTTGTGGCATGGTTAATTTGAAGTAACAAAACTTCTGTTGCACCTTTGTCGATTGTTAAAACTCAAAACAATACTCCGAGTAGCATGCTGCAGTACTTGTTAAAACTTATGTTTGGCGTTGCCTTGTTTATTTTAATATGCAGTTGTCAGTTCTGTCCACTTGTTAACAAATTAGTTGAGTGCACAGTGAAATTTACGACAAACTTGTTATTATTGTTAGCTAGTTTCTATGCCCAATGAATTTGGAACTTGCTATGAGCTTTACTCTCTATTTTGAGGAATGACCTAAGTGTGCACAATGGATTTCCAAAAATAATCCATGAATTTGCATTCTATCAACCATTTCATCTTCATCTTACTTTTTGGATTTAGACATATTCTTGATTTACTACTTTTGACTTCCATAAATGAATACGAGTTTTCTAAAAGGAATATGTTGCAACCACTTATCTACATAGTAGTTCTTTATATGTCATTTTAAGAAAGGAAGATCCATGTGGTTTGTAAAAGAAAGAAGTGCTAGATTTATCTTCTGAAAATTGACGTTCTATTCCATTAAGTCAAAAGTCAAATCACGCAGACTTGTTAGTTAAAACACAAACACATAGTTTGTTTATGAAGCACAAATGCTTAAGTGCAAGTAATCAATAATTACATTATATTTATTGATCTTTTTGATTTTCAGACTCATCAAGCAAGCCAAAGAAACAAGTTAAGATCTTCTGAGCTGCTTCGAATTAGGGAGTTACATGGTAGATCTATTATCTCTAATAAATGCCGATGTAGCTTTGAAGAAGAGTATAATAAGTTGCAAGCGTCTCGCCCAGTGGTAACGTGAACATTTATCATTTCATTCTTTTTTCAAAAATCATATCATATGATTTATGTAATCAAGTTTTTTTAAAAAAATTGTGCTATTTAGTTATCAGGTTCAGTAGACTTTATATCTTTATCTTTGCTTATTTCGAGCTCAGATGACTTGGTATATTGATGAAAAGTTACACTTTTCATATAGTTTTATTGTATTTATTGACCCATTAACTTTGATTGGCGATGATGCATGATATTTCTCTTCGATTCCATACAACATCAAAACTTGGTTAGACAGTCAGGCTTGACTACATCTCACTGATGGGTCTTGAGGTGTTAGATAATATGAAGCATTCCGAGCATTCTTGTTGATGTTTGTAAATGTTTCTGTGGGCATGATTAATTAATTGATCATAGTTGCCTCCTATTTATTGTTCTGTCATTATTTTGATGTTTGTTTGCTTTTTTTTTGACATGTATAACAGGTACGACAATATCAGGGCACACGTGGTGTATCTAATGGTGCATTGGAACAATTGCATGGCATCATTCAAACACCACAAGGTTTGAAGCTCAATAACATTTTGGCAACAGGTGATATGAATGGTGTATTAAGGTAATAAATATTCTGGGTGCTGAAAAGTACCTAGCTTGAGCTTTTAGGATGTAGTGACTGCCAGTGCTTTAGCTCAGTGAATAATTCCTGAAGTTCAATGGATCACTGAAATAAGAATGTGGATGACCTACTAAACAAAGAATTAAGAATGTCCTGGTTTACAAGGCTTATTAGACTAGTTGTTACTGAATTTACTATATCAATTTATTAATTCCCTTGAAACATTGTTTTAAGCTCGTGCAAGTCTAGAGGACAATAAGTAAACAATTCACTGTAAAGGCATGTTGGACAATTTTATCTGAAGAAAGTTGTTTCTGGTTAAAAATATCTCTTCATAAATCTTTTGAAACTATGACAATATGGAACATATTTGGAAGAATTATGACTTTCTGCTCTATAAGTTGTGTGGTGATGCTGATGCTTACAACGTCAAGTGAATGTTATTTGTTTTATTATTTTTATTATGCCAAAAATCTCAGTGTTCTCCATTCTTAACTATGAAAACAATATTCCTTAGAATTATTGCCCACCAACTAACTCAAAACCTGGTTGCAACTCAAGCTTCTGTATATTCTGTTTTGAAAGACCTTGGACCTTGAGCAGATTCTTTAAATTATTTACGGTTTATTTTAATCAATTCTTCATCCTTAGAACATTTCTTTCTTACAATACGAGTCATAGAGGAACCAGTTAAGTTTTCAATGGCTTAGTTCATCCTGTCCTTGTGAGTATTCATGTGTTCAAGTAAAACTTACAATTGACTGCTTTCCAAATGCAATTATCTGATTAGGTCTCTGAATTATTTGCTAATTAATAAAATTTGTTGTTCTCTATAGTTTCTACTTGGCAGTTTCTTTTTTCTACATTTTTAATATTTTATACTAGCATGAACTGTGAACTACTGATATGCGAAGCTTTAACCTCTTGGATATATTGAGTGATCTTTTTAAAGTTGATATTTGATATAGCAAAAATCTCGTATTCATAATTCACCTGCTGAGAAGCTGCCAAGATAGGTGCCTGCTTCTCCATTGTCACCATCAATTGTGCCTCAATAACATCAAAAAGACTTCTTTGATTGTCTTAGAAATTCTGGAAAGTTCTTCCCTTGTAGATGAAAGTTTCTATATTTGTCATTGATGATTTTTAGCAATTGATATTTGCCATTCATATCTCTAATTTCTATTTAATTAACTAAATACATTATAACATTACCTCTGGTTATATTCTATTAATGTGGATTTTCAGGACTAGGAGCTGTTTTTTTCTCTTCGTGGTCACATGACTATCTAGTGTGCTATAAAGTAATCCTACAACTTGTAAAGAGAAAAGCTGCTTAAATTAAGTTTATTCATCTTTTTATTAGACAACATGTTGACTTGTTTATGTTGTGTTATACACTTGACTTTTGTATAGGATAATTTGTTTTCAGTATCACGCAATTGCCACTTCTATCTCAGCACTTTCTGTTTTGCTCTTCAGCTTCTCTTAGTTCTTTGATCTATTCGCCTTACTAAATGGAAATGAACAGATATTCACTGTTTTTTCTTTTGCAGTCTGTATGATACTGCTGATGTTGGCCAACAGTATGGTGGTTTTACTTTTGAGTGTATGTCAAAGTCTATTTGGCCTCTCAAGGAACAGAAAAATTTGCAGGATTCTGCATTTTCTAGCATATGGTGTTTGACAGACCCTATTCAAGTCTTCACATCCGGAGTTTCCAGCTTAAAAAGGCTTATCAGGATACCTGAGGATGGCACTTACTTTCATGCATTGTATCCCAATAAACATCTTTATTTAGTATTATTCTTTCTCATTTCCAATTTATCGGTTGTGCTTATTTCTTAGTAATAACCATTAGCTATAATTTTTAATGTTATGGATTTGTGTCACTTGACATTGCACATGATGACCACTTTTGGTTCTGGAGGGGACAGTGGTTCTGTTTATATTCTAAATCTAGGGCAGCCTCGAGACAGGTTTCATAGTGCCAACCAGGATGGACAGATTTCACACGTCGCATCATTTGACCGCACAATATGGACTGCAGATTGTAATCCACATAAAACACAAGCTGTAATTGGTGAGTCCGCTTCTGTTCTTTTTGTGCATTAACTTGCATTCACAAAGTGTCTTCTTTGCTATTTATGACATACAGGAAAATGCAACCATTTGCTGAATCTAATTCTAAGTAAAAACTTCCTGCAGAATGTGTTTGGGTTCTTTGGGGTTTAAAATATTATTTTCAAGAATCTCGAGCAAAGTTTTAATACAGGTATATTCATGGTACTGACCTGGTCATCAGTATTGGTACAAGGCAGACCGGTATATACTTGGTCATATTGTGCAGTACAAACTAGTTTTTCAAACATTGATCTCTCATTCTATTTCCTTTAAACTTGATCTGTAGTTGGTGGTAGGGTCTGCGATAACCTTAGTAAATGATTGACCTTGCAGCAGTCTCCATTTTGATTAGGTATGATGAGTAATCTTGAGAGACCCACTATATTTAAGGATATTGATGTCTGCAGAATATATCATCACTCATCTGAACTGGGTCTCACGATAAGGTCAGTGCATGGTGGGTTTTATGGATCCGTGCTAAATGTTATCCATGGGAAGTCTGTGAATGACATTGCCTTCAAGCAAATTTAGTACAAACTAGACTAAAAAGGAAATCTCATCAGTTGATTGCGCATGTAACTCAACTAAGAAGAATAGTTAATGTGTGGTAAATTGGAGTCTGAGAGGAAGAAAAATCATAATTTACCAAATAATTTTACTTTGACTAATCCATATGTCTAGTGGACATTATTGGCCAAAAATTCAATCAGGGCCATGTGTTATATCTCAAAACAAGATATTTTGAATGACGATGAGAGAATTTACTGATTAATCGCTTCTACTTGAGTTGTATTATATTAGATATCCTTTAGTTTTAACCTATATTGTTCCACCCACCTTTCTTGATTCTTTTTTGGGTTGATGTAATCATTTGAATTTCTTCTGGTTCATTTAGTGAAATGGCTTGTTTATATTATCTTCCTATCTTTCTTATTTAGGCACCAACCGTGGAGGTGCTTTAATAAACTTAGAATCAGAAAATGCCTCATGGTTCTACCGAACAAAAAGTGACATCTTCTCTCAACAGTTTGTTCATTCGGTAATGATATCTACTGCTTTGGTGACTTTCATTTTTTTTCCCAGTTCTCCTTATAATTAATTTTTTGTCCATATAATTCGCTCATGGGTTTTAAAATATGTTGCAATCTGTTCTTTTTCCCATTGCTAGTCATTTTTAAAACTCAATCTCACTCTTGCAAATTAGCTTAAAGTGGCTTCTAATTTTGTTAACTATTGTATTTAATATTTTTCCTTGTCAAACATTTCCTGCCAAACCATGCTTTGCTTGAGGTTTCTCTTCAATACCTGCACGATCATGCTAAACACTTGCAAAATTATACTTTCAATAATTTCTTGAGGTTTCTCTTACAGATTCCTGCACTATCATGCTAAAACACTGTAGAACTTATAATCCAGTTTGAATTAAAATTCAAACTGGACGAAGATTTCCTATTCTCTTGGAAAAGATGCTGATTATTGCTAGTAATTCCTTTTTGTCTGTTGTAGTTTCTTTGGATACTATAAATTGAGCAACAGATGAACAGAACTTTAATCACTAATCTGAAAGGTGAGGCGTAATATTAATATTGGACATCGAAATGTGCGGATGACTTATGCCACCTTCAATTTAGTTTACTTTTATCCATATAATTCTTTTGTTCTTTAAATATGTTTTTAATTAAATGTTTAGTTATATCCATCTGCACCCTATACTCAATCTGTAACTAAATACATTAAGATAGGTCTATGAATGTGTTAGCGCTCATGGGCACAAGTATACTATAGCACACCGCATATATATGTGGATGTACACATAAAATCTTGCCCAATATTTAGAGTTGGTTTATGTCATGTATAATGAAATATTTCCTTAGGAGTTAAATTCTACTCAATTACTCTGAAATCCTTGCTATCAAAGTTAAGTGATGTTATGTTTAGTACTAAAGAATCTCCAAACCAAGTATAAAGTTGACTCAAACATCCTACTGAAGTGTGAGAGCACTGGGATGGATGGCCAGATTTTGGTTATAGGCTTGTTTTGTCCTTTTTTCTGTTGCTTGAAAATAAGTAAATCTGAATGATTTTTTATTCTAATTTTGAATTTCGTAGACTTGATAAAGCATTCTAAATGGACTATGTTGATTGTGTATACGAGACTTGGGCTTATATTGTTTGTGCATGCATCATGTCTTGACCTTACCTGATATCAAAGTAGCTAGCCACTGAATCATATTGATTGACAAATATCAATGGCCGAGTTGGCAATTTGTTTTCAATTTTTTTTTAAAAAAACGGGGTTTAAAATATTTGATAAGCAATTTCAGCCAAATTGAAAACTGAATACTAATTTTTTTTTTTTAAAAAAATAAATTTGTGCTTAATCTCGATAATGTGGCAAACACAAAGTCAAAGCTCATAAGTTGGAAGTGCAGTTATAACCTGTGAACCTCTCCTCTCACCTATGAGAACTGTTTTCATATGGATGAACCAAATTTCCAGAAAACTGAAAAATGATAAAATAAAAAAGCCCTGAAATAGTTTTCAAACACATCCATAATTATCTCTTTTCTCTTGTGCCATTACAGGGAAATGTTGTTCTATGTGGACATAGAAATGGAGCAATTATATCAGTTGATATTCGTCAAAAACAACCAAGGATTTCTGAACAATCAGCTGATTCTCCTAGAAGGCCTAATCCTCGTCGAATTCATAGATATTCAATTAGGAATACAGAAAGTTATACCCGCCACAAATATGAGGTACTCAGATGAGGAAAGTTTTGCCTTTTTGTACTCATCAGATATGTTTGCTCTTGCCTCTTGGTCTAATGCAGAAAAGATTTGATCTTCGCTATTTCTTGTCATTCATGTTTGTTTTATAAAGATTATTTTGTCTTTTAATACTGTTGAGGGATCACCTTTATCAATATGCGCTTACAGTTGAGGAGAAAATCGAATGTATCTGATGCTGTGTTCATGTCCTCAGCTGTTTGTAGGTATTATCTCTTCTTGAATGTTCCATTTTGTCTAATTGTCAATTGACTCTTTCATACTAAATATCGATGCTATTTTGCAGCTTGGTAGCGCTGCAATCAGACGAACAATATTTCTTGGCAAGCTCCATGGATGGATCTGTGAGTTATTTATATTTTTTTCATTACTATGAAGAGTTATGTATCATTCTGATATAGCTGTTCTTTAGGTACAGTAGATTATGTCATTATTATAAGTTAGCTTTCTGTCATGTTACAAGTCAAATCCCTCCATGCAAAATCTAATCAGCTTGCTTGCCAGTATTGTCATTAGGTGATCAGGCAAGCACCAGGGCACCCAGTGCCTCAGTATCTCAGGCAGGCCACTTAAACCAGATGACAATTAATCGAGAACCTAAATAACATACACAAAAAAAACAAAGAAATGTGTTACAAGTGAGAGAGGAATCTGGATGGGTGACAAAATGTGATTACCACCAGTCCAACACATTTCTTTTGTTTTACTTTGAACCATAGTTTTAAAAACCGGTCCTGTCTGGTTAGTTGCCAGATCGGTATGAACAGTATATTTATATTGTGCTACAATAAAATCGTGTGCGCCGACATATGCTACGGTGAAACCAGTCTTGTACTAGTGCCGTCTTGGACCGGTAGAAATTTTGGTCCGGTTCAAACACTGCGAATGGTATAAATACATAAAAAACTCTATACAAGAAGAATTTGTTGTTGCCGATGATATCATAATCATGGTGGACATTGATGATGATTGAAGCTTTAGTATAACAATATTTATGATGTTTACCATTAGTTACCATTTGTCCTTTTTGAATGAGATTTGTGATGAACTAAGGTGATTAGCATTTTGAAATATATATTTGATTTGGTATTTTGGTTTGTGATGTAATGGTTATTCTTTTGACATGATCTAGATCCTTAATCTCGTGTTTGTTTGCTTGTCTTTGATTTACTAATACTAATTAGTATGATATTGTGATTAAGCTTTTAAATTGTGCAATTTATATTTAAATTGTAAAATAAATATTGTGGCGTCGGGTGTTTTTCTGAACAATGTTATGATTTTGGTGGTTATTTTTTAATGCATAATAATCATTTAATGAATACTCATGAATCATAATGGACTGAGTACGTAAGTTTAGTTTAATATGATTTTGTGGTGTAATTTCTCATGAATTTTTTAGTTTAGTGAAAAACATATGTTAAGTATATTTTTTAGTTTCTTTAAGAATAAGCTCTTCACTTTGGCTAGCTCCAAGCACATTTTATAACGCTTCGTGCTACTGACTGGATTCGTAAATCTCACAATGCTTCCAAATGGTTGGCAGCAATGAGGACGAGAAATGCAGAATGAATATAATTTAGCTTGGGTTGTCCAATTTTGTTTCTTTTTACTCCAAATAAATGCTAGTGTCTGAGGGCATTGGGTAGAATAGTAAAACATTTGTGGCACTGGGAAATGGGAGCGGTGTCAATTGGTTGTTCCCTTTTGTCAGCTTGAACCTGGGAAGAAAGCACGCACAAATTGAATTTGTTCTGTCTTGACTTTTCATTTGTTAAGCCAGATGATAAATCTTACATTCTTTAAAAAACTTGCCTTGAACATATTTTTATCATATCTTTTTCTGAACTTTCAAAATAGCTGTCATATTATGATCTATATATAACAATATGTATACCACACGAAGACAGATATGTTTAGTTTTTCAGGTTGCTATGAGTTTAACAGAAATATAATAATTGTGTTAATAATTTATATTTTAAGCGTTTAAGTAGTACTAAAAATGCAATTCACTGTTTGCTTTAGACGTTCCATTCACGATGAAGTTGTGTACTATTGAAATTTTGATAAAACACAACTCCTTCAGAATACAATTTTCATTTCTTGATTTAGAAATGGTGTAATCAAAGACTGATAGTCTGTTTGAACCTTAGTGTGGAGATTTTTTTTTTTTTGTGCATGCTTAGAAACCACCGAGCCATCAACTAGTTAAGGTATATGTTGTGCCATCTTAGATACATAGTCTTTGGATCTAGTTAAGGTTGATTCCATGGCTTCTGTTAATATTGACAAATTTATCGGTGTTATTAAACTACATAAATGTTGGGAGAGGATGATGATTCCCGGTACAGTGACTTGTTGAATTTTCTCTTAGGCAAGCCTTATTTGATTGATAGTATACAGAAGAATATATGTGCAGTTATGATAAAAATTTTGCCATATACAATTCAGACTCATTCTGTGAATTGAGCAGAAACATCTAGGTTACATTCTCATCCTCCATTGTTTGAATACATTCATGAAGATGTGTACTTCATATCCTCATTCTTCAAGTTTTATTCTTGTTCAATCAATGCCATGGTAATACATTTGTGTTTGAATACATCTAGGTTACATTCTCATCCTCCATTGTTTGAATACATTCATGAAGATGTGTACTTCATATCCTCATTCTTCAAGTTTTATTCTTGTTCAATCAATGCCATGGTACTTCATATCCTCATTCTTCAAGTTTTATTTTTATCATCATGGGTCGTCTATCATATAGTTTAAAATACCGTTTCGTAGTGCCTAATACATACCGGCCCAACCACCAGTATTGGTATATGGTCGGTACCGGTTATATATATGTATAGACATACATTTGCATGTATATACACACATTTGTGTATATGCGCATATATGTATATGTATATAAATATAACTAGACCCGGAAAAAACTAATCCGACCCGCCAACCTGACCCAACTCGACACAAAGTTAGGTGGGTTCGGGTCAAGCTTTATCATATTCAGGTCATAGAGTCAACCTGTTCCTGATCTGTTTAATTTCAGGTCGAGTCAGGTCATAAACGGGTTGACCCACTTAACGTGTCTTAAGTATATATAGTCCAATCCCAAATGCCCAAGCCCAACAACCTAATGTAAATATACACTAAACTAATTTATCTCTTCCTTTTCCCCTATCTCTAAGTCTCATCCCTCTTCCCCTTCTCTCTCTCTCTCTCTTCTTCCCCTCACCCGGCCTAGCCTACCTCTCCTCTTCCCTCTCCCTCTTCTCTCTTCTTCCCTCTCTTTTGCTGGGTTCACCGACCCACAAATCCTCTCCCCTCTCCTCTCTCCCATCTTCCTGCACTCTCTCTCTCTCTTGTCGAGTCTGCCGAGCCCTCTTTCTCTTCTTCCCCCACTCATTGGATCCATAGCATGAACTTCTCCCTCTTCTATTTCTCTCAAGGTTAACCACAGCAGTTCCTCTCCCCTCTCTTTCTCTATCTCTTCTTCCCTCTCTCTTGCTAGGTTCGCTAGGAGCTCCTCTACCCCTCCACTCTCTCCCTCTCTCATGGGTTCACTAATCCCTCCTCTCTCCAACGACAGCCCCTCTCACCACAACTTGCCGAATACTCAAACCCCTAAATGGGTTAGCAAGTCGGGTTGAGTTGAGTTTACACCAAGATGTTTAATAATAGTTCAATACCCATATATAATTTATTTAATAAATGGGTTATTCGGGTCATGCCGGGTTGACCCAACTGTATAAGGGTCATGTTCGAGTTGAGCATTTTGACCCAATTAATTAAACGGATCATATTTGGGTTAGCCTAATCGAGTCATGACTCAGAGCAGACACGACTTGATTATGACCCATTGACCTGAACCGACCATTACCATTGGTACCAACTAATATATATGGTTCCAAATGTGAATCGGTTTGGTCTACCAACATGTCAAACCAGTTATAAGGAGGAGAAGGAGGTGGGGGGGGGGGGGTGGAGTTGAGGGTATATATTGGTAATAATAGAGAGTATATGTTTATTTGCAAATCCTTCGCATTTAGTAGTTTAGTTTGACACTGAAAGGTGTGTATTTCATTTAGGGTTCATGTTTAAAAACCTATACGTATGACTGAACACTTTTATAAGACACTCGTACCACAGTAATTAGCAAAAACCTTATGACTATCTACATAGTCTTATCTTGATACTTTATCTCTAGGCTTTGTTTCCTTGGACGGAAAATGAGGAAGGAAAACATGCAAGTCCTTTGAGGAAAAAAAGAAAAGGGAGGGAAAAGTTGCCCACTTTCCTAATCAGGCAAAAATAAAGAAGGATAAAGAAGGGAAAAAAACAACATACATTGCCCCCTCCTCTCGGCACCAAAGCAGCCTTCGGTCAGCCACTGCCTCCCACCCAAACCAATCGCCCCATGCCCACCCTGCGCATCGCCCCTCCCTCCGTCATTTCGCCATGTCTCACTCCTCTGCCCAGCATCGAAGCAGCCTCGGCTACTTGCTCCCCCCACCCTTCTTCTCCTCCTACTTCTCTTCTCTCTGCTGTTTTGTTTTTCTATCCTCTCAATTTTCCTTCCCTTTTATTTTTTCTTTTTTCCTATTTTGCCTTCCCTTGAAGGAAACAAGCTGTGAGTGCTTTCTTTCTGTTCTCTTACTATTTTCATCTCCTCTTATGCCTCTTTCATTAATTGGTCGTAGCTCTACTTCCAATCCTGCCGCATTTCCCTTCACAACTGATCTCACCAGCCTTCCATTTCATTCCTTGTGACGCCTTGGATCACCTGCCACAATTCTTATTTTCCATCGGTTCCACTGATGTACCTCTCTTGATTCAAAAGACTCTCTTGATCCACTGCAATCACATTCAACTACCACATGACACATGAAACCATCTGCTTACCTTCCCAACCCTTAAAACACATAAAAGGGAAGGGAAGGAGATGGAAGAGACTGACATTTGGTTGCCCGTCCGTATCTTATCACTGCCTTGCGGTCTTGTCACTGCTCCTCCACACTTCACTACAGATCCTGACGAGGCCCTTTCTAGTCTGTTGATTCCTTAGATGCATTGCCACGCCATATTTCTCGATGCCACCTGCACAACATCACCAGGTATCTTAGAAAGCTGTACCATCCACCCACCCTCAGACATTGTGTGATCAAGGGATCATGGTGATCATGTTGAACCAAAGGTAAAAGGGGCTATGGTAGCGTAATGAAGCATTAAACCTATTGAAGAATAAACAACTGAGGTCAGAATTACAACAAAGCTTAAAAACAAAAAAAGAATATAAGTTCTACAAATAATTCTGTCCTCTCCTTGCAACTTCAGGTTCGACACATATATTAGAATTTGATGGAAAAAGTTCTAGAAAATCTCTAAATGAGGAAGCGGCGAGAGTCATGTTGATCTTAATTAGGTAAACTACTTTTGGAAGTTGCTTTCAGAGCTTTTACCACACATTTACATTTTTACTTGTCTTTCACCCTAGGTAGATTGTAGAATTAAGGTTATGAATTATAATTTATTAACTAGGTTAGGTACATTATTTGCAAGGAAGTTAGGAATTGGAATATCTACCAATTACTAAATTGGTCTTCAATCTCTATATTAATAGATTCATGACAAGTGTCTTGTTGAACTTGTGTATGGTAGCTTATCTCATAACTGATTGATCTAATTTCTTTCCTAGCTCATCTTGCCTATCCAAACCAACTGAGAGCATTGATGAAAAAGATTCATATTGATGTTAGATGGAAATTGCTTTTTAGCAATGATAATTATAGATTGCATGATGTTTTTTATCGTAGAAAGAAAGAACACAGTGTAGATAACTATTGAGTGCTTTCCTAACAACTCATAAGAAACATTATGATTTTCCTTTTTGTCTACCATGGTCAAGAAATTAGGCTTTAATGCTTATGTTTTTAATTTGGCAATAAAATTAAATATTAGTCTAATAGGATGATTTATCTTGCCCCAACAATTGTACCTTGTTGGTATATAGATCTGGACATATGAACTATGCAATAATACACGATAAATATCTTGTAGTCGACAGCAAGAACCATGATCAACAGATCCATCCTACTTTGGATTCCTTTACTGGTACCTTCACACCTATGATCTTCAAGACTTCAACGAAGTTCAAGTTATGCATTAGTTTGACTCTTCATAGTCAATTTCTTTTGGTGGAGCTAATGATGTTGTATTTAGTATTAGTTATATTAAGTGATGGTTGTTATTAAATGTTTATAGAGTCAAGTAGTGGGTTAGCATAAGCTGTTGGCTTAATTTGTTTAGGATTATGTCTAAATGCTTATTTAAATTGTTTAAAACAGTTGTTAAAGGTCCGTTTTGGCAATTGTCTTCTACTTTTCAGGATTGTTATTCAGCGTGAGCGAGGATGTGTTAATGAACACGCTAAAATTTATGTGCATTTTGTGATGATGCAGATCGAACTCTTTGATCTCCGTCTTCTCCAAAGGGGAGCTGTTCAATCCTACGCGGGACATGTGAATTCTCATACCCATGTGCATCTTGGAGTAAACCCTTCTGAAACCCTTGTTATATCAGGTACGTGTTCTGTTTATATAATTGATTTCTGTTCAAGGAGATCAACTTCTAAACTTCATCTCCATGCCAGGTGGGGAGGATTGCTTTCTGCGTACTTGGAGCATCAAGACCGGTGAACTCGTATTTGGAGAAAAGGTGTCGGACTCAATATTAACAACTATCTGTTGGCCAAGAAATGGTAAAGACTATATTTTGCTTAGGAAAATTTCTGATTCATACAAATTTTATCGTCTAAAAACCTGATTTTCGTTGCAGGTTCACAAAAATCTGTTGTGGAGTGTTATGGGGAATCATATCCGCCGACTCAGAGCTGGGCGACATGGTTGGGATCTCCTGATGGACTATTTTACATGCATGGCATCTGATCCGTCTGAAGTACAGCTGATAACATTGCGCGTCCGGTAGCTCTTGCTAAATTACAGTGAAGATGTCAATTTCTGAATTATGTAACTGATCTGGTGGATTGTCTGCAGCGACCATCTCTAGAAGAAGCGCAGCAATGCTTATTATTATGAAAGAAAGCTAGATAACGTTGTAACATGATATCTAATGAGATCCACTAGAGCAATCTTATGCAATGTTTGTAGGAAAAGAAGAAAAGGAGATGGAAAAAAAAAGCTGGGCATAAAAAGCGTTATGACATTTTCCAGGCGAGCGTCGGGAATCGCAAAAGCTAATTACCTTGTAGATGATAAAACTAATTAACCAATATTGGCGCTTGTAATTTATTCTGTTGTATTTACTAGTAAGCATGCTCATCCAACATCATGGTGTTTACTAGCTTGTGAACGCACTCACTGAATAGGTTGATTGATCGCAACCTTAATTGGTAATCTCGTATTCCTTGTGCTTTTGAACCTTTCTCCCTTGTAAATAATTATGTTTAGCTTGTTTTGACCGACCGAGAAATACTCCATAATTATAGAGCGAAGGTATGTAGTGTCGCTTTCACAGCATGCAGAGTCCACATCGACTTCCTTATCTCTTTAAAATTAGAAAGCTATCATATCTAGCTAGCTTGCTTACTTGCGTGCTCTCATAAAGTCTGTCGAATTGAAAGAGACTGGAGAGCATGAGATGGAGGGACACTAAGGATGTGGGCTCCCCTGTTTACTACCTTTGGGTTGGAAACACTTGCCATGTCTTTGAAGTGACTAGTGCAATCCCTCTCGAAGAGTTGGCCGGTGGTCGAACTGCATCTGTTCACTGCGACAGGCGATCCAAATTTAAATCATTCACCCATTCACAAGCACGACGGCACCGAATAAATGTTGTATGCGGTGGCCACCGCACACAACTTTTTTCCGACGGCACCTGCTCTGCTCTGCGCGGTGGCTGTCTACGTATCACGTCTCCTAAACATTGGTATATGTAACTCTTTCCCCATACGAGCCCAATCACACAAGGACACATGAGTCAGCAAAAGTTTTCCTTGTTTTCCGCTCATATCTAGGCATAAAAAAAAAACTCCGCATAAAACTTGATTAAAGATCCCCAAACACAAACAATAAACATTTCTCCAGCTCTCCCAATTAACAACGATCCCTTATTTCCTTTGCATTTTCTCTCCACATACCCACCCTTCAGTCGGAAAAATTTCCTAAGCTGGGTGCCCAGGTTAGGAATCCATTCCTAAGCTTCTATAAAAATGAAGCATGAAAATTTTCCCCTTCAGTCTCTTTTCTCACCCCTCTGAACCTCTCTCTCTCCACGCTGATAAACACAATACGGGAGCGTGCCGACTCATGCCTGCTACAGTCGTACGTAGGCGACAGTACCTCCAAACAGTGACGAGGGCGACCTTTCGGTTCGCCGATAACCATGGTCACGTATGTACCAGTGTTCTGATTCCAGGGAAGATGTGGATGCCCCCGTGGCTGTGCGTCGTTGCGGTGACGCCCTCTCCGTCGACTTTTCTGCACGTGCCAGCCCCCGCAGAGGCGGCCTGCAGCTGCTCTTTTTAACGGCCGCCAAGTAGCTCACTTATTGTCACGCCCCGGTCGGATCGGCCTAGAATGAGCGCTTATCCGCTTCCTAGAGCCGTCCGACGGAATACCAGAACGTAACTCGCCCTAGGGTTTCCGACCCAAAATCGAAACCCTAATCTCCCCGGATAATTTTTATCCCCAATTTACAATTCACACGTAAAACCCTAACCCTAATTTAGAGAAAACCGATCGAAACCTTTAATTTCAAAATACCTCTCGGTCAAAATTGATTTTGACCACCAAATCTCGCCGTTCGATCGGAATGCTGACGTCAGCCCACGTCAGCCGCCGAAATCGAATTCGAAATCGTATTTTCGATTTCGCTTGCGTCAGCCGCCACCCGCTGACGTCACCAACGCCTCGTTTCGAACGCCCGCTGCGTTCGAAACTCGTCTTCGTCTTCGCGAGCTCGCGACACCGCCCGCGTCGCGTCTTCAGCCGAAATCGAGCGCCGCCTGCACTCGCGTCTCACCGTCTGCCGTCGACAGCTGCAGCTGCCGGGAACCTTGCCGAAGACGATGAGAAATAGCACCGCAGTCTCAGAAACAGAGGAGGGGAGTTTTGAGAAGAATCAAAGCTTTATTCCGTCGTCGAAGCTTACAGAATCCTCTCCGTCGGCCCCTGGCCGCCGGTAAAACCCTCGAACCCTCCCTCGTCGTCGACCCCTGTCGACGACTACAAATCTCTCTAAACCTCACTCGTCGAAGCTTCACCAAGCTTCTTCAGTGGTCGTCAATGGCGGATGGAGTCCTCCTTCCGATCCTCGTCCGCTCCCCTTTATAGAGGACGGCCGCCGCCGCCTCTCCTTGATTTAGGGCTTCCATCGCCCGCTTCTTCCGCCGAATCCGCCGGAGTCGTCGACGCACGCGGCTTCGTTCGCGTTCGCGTCCGATACGCGCGGAGCTGACGAAGATGTCGGAGACGAAGTCTCCGAACGCGCGCCGCACGCGTTTTTACCCAAATCGAGCACTGTGCTCGATTTCCTGTGTGGGCTGGGCTGGGTTTGTGGATTTGGGCCGGACCGGTCGAACCGGGCCCTGACAATACTCCCCCGTCCAATTTGGACATCGCCCTCGATGTCTCTAGTGGGCGGATCCCGCAGAACCATCGCTCCGATCCTCAAAGCACCAATCCGCGGTTGCTCGATTTCTTCAACCTGCTCGGCTGGATCCTGTGCCACCATTGCCATGAGTTTCTGTTTATTGGGACAGTCCTTCACCCAGTGAGATCCCCCGCACCAGAAACAACCCTGTGGCTTTTGCTCCCGTCGTCCCGGTGAACCCTTGTTCTGCCGGTAGAATGGTCTACCCCTTTCTTGAACTCTAGCTCCCGGCGGTGTGCGTGGGGAGCCGCGCTGAGGTCCTCGCTTTGGTGGTGTCTTGGATTTCTTTGGTGGTGCTGGTTTGAAATTTCTGTTATCCACCAGAGACTCGGCCATCGCCGCAGCCGCCCTCCAGTCAACTGGCTCTCGACGTCGGACCTC
Source organism: Costus lasius (assembly GCA_027563935.2). Taxonomy (NCBI): domain Eukaryota; kingdom Viridiplantae; phylum Streptophyta; class Magnoliopsida; order Zingiberales; family Costaceae; genus Costus; species Costus lasius. Next base: position 162,548,821 of record CM050447.1, on the reverse strand, counting down.
CGTTTCTGCCCATGGCTGAAGGCCCCGGAGGAAGAAGTATCGCCTATCGTCCTCCGCCATCCCCGGAAGCTCCAGCATCAATGTAGAGAAAGCCCTGACGTACTCCTGGATCGGGCCTGTATGCCTCAGCCGATCCAGTTTGCCACGCGCCTGGTCCGCCGAGTTTCCGGGAAGAAACTGCCGCCGCAGTTCCTCACGGAAAGTCTCCCAAGTCCAACTAGTAGTCCCCGAGGTAGAGCCGACTTTGGTTCGCCACCAAAGTTTCGCGTCGCCTGTAAGATAGGCGATGCACACCTGCACCCGATCTCCTGCAGAAATATGGTTAGCTGAAAACAGTTGTTCCATATCCCAGATAAAATTCTCGACCTCTCTGGACGATCGAGCCCCTCCGAACGTCGCTGGGTCGGGCACCCGTATCCTCGGTTTGGGAGCCTCCTGCTCCACCGGTGCCGCTGTTGATACTTGCGCTAGGGCTAGGCGCAGTATCTTAACTTCAGCGTGCATGTCCTCCTTCATGCGAACCATCTCCCCTGGCAGATGGATCAAACCCTCCACGGTCTGTTGCATAACCTCAAGCTGCAACCTTTGTTGCTCAATCTGCAACCTCTGTTGCTCGATTTGCAATCTCTGCTGTTCGATCAGTAATTCCTGATCCTCCACAGTCTTCTGAAGGTTTTCCACCTGTGGAATCATCCCAGTATCTCCACCACTAGTCATACCGAGCATTTGCTCGATGTGAGCAATGCGATCACCCTGGTTCACCATCTCCTCAGGATCAGCCGTCTCCTTGGCTTTTCCTTTATCCTGCCTGGGTCGAACGTCCTCTGACGCTCCTCTAGCAGTATGGGTGATTTTCTGGAATTTCAGGCCTTTCTTCACCTTCGAGGGTGAAGTTGAACGAGCCGTGTTTGCTGGAACACGTTAGCCTGCTCTGATACCTGTTGTCACGCCCCGGTCGGATCGGCCTAGAATGAGCGCTTATCCGCTTCCTAGAGCCGTCCGGCGGAATACCAGAACGTAACTCGCCCTAGGGTTTCCGACCCAAAATCGAAACCCTAATCTCCCCGGATAATTTTTATCCCCAATTTACAATTCACACGTAAAACCCTAACCCTAATTTAGAGAAAACCGATCGAAACCTTTAATTTCAAAATACCTCTCGGTCAAAATTGATTTTGACCACCAAATCTCGCCGTTCGATCGGAATGCTGACGTCAGCCCACGTCAGCCGCCGAAATCGAATTCGAAATCGTATTTTCGATTTCGCTTGCGTCAGCCGCCACCCGCTGACGTCACCAACGCCTCGTTTCGAACGCCCGCTGCGTTCGAAACTCGTCTTCGTCTTCGCGAGCTCGCGACACCGCCCGCGTCGCGTCTTCAGCCGAAATCGAGCGCCGCCTGCACTCGCGTCTCACCGTCTGCCGTCGACAGCTGCAGCTGCCGGGAACCTTGCCGAAGACGATGAGAAATAGCACCGCAGTCTCAGAAACAGAGGAGGGGAGTTTTGAGAAGAATCAAAGCTTTATTCCGTCGTCGAAGCTTACAGAATCCTCTCCGTCGGCCCCTGGCCGCCGGTAAAACCCTCGAACCCTCCCTCGTCGTCGACCCCTGTCGACGACTACAAATCTCTCTAAACCTCACTCGTCGAAGCTTCACCAAGCTTCTTCAGTGGTCGTCAATGGCGGATGGAGTCCTCCTTCCGATCCTCGTCCGCTCCCCTTTATAGAGGACGGCCGCCGCCGCCTCTCCTTGATTTAGGGCTTCCATCGCCCGCTTCTTCCGCCGAATCCGCCGGAGTCGTCGACGCACGCGGCTTCGTTCGCGTTCGCGTCCGATACGCGCGGAGCTGACGAAGATGTCGGAGACGAAGTCTCCGAACGCGCGCCGCACGCGTTTTTACCCAAATCGAGCACTGTGCTCGATTTCCTGTGTGGGCTGGGCTGGGTTTGTGGATTTGGGCCGGACCGGTCGAACCGGGCCCTGACAATTATTAAGATCAAGCAAAAGCCGCTTCTTCACTCCTCGCGCCACGTACAATACAAACCACCGAACCTACTGCCCCAAAGTATCCAACCCAGTCAATGGTTAATAAACTTGCTTCTTATAAATCATAGTGTCTCGACTTGGAGGGATTCACGGCGGCAAGTGTCACAGTCAGACGGATCGTTGACTGCCCCCGAATTATTCTCAAAGTTATGAAGCCCACCAGCCAGCGCTGGAATCTTTGAAGTGCGGATAGGTTGGGGAACGTAGGGGACAAACTCTTTTGCCAGTCATGAAGCCAGCGGATGGCCGCAGGGAGCGAGGAGAGCCAGAGATGCGTTTCCGGGAGTTAGGAAGAGTTATTGGGGAAGATACGGGGCGGAGACAAGGGATCCGGAAAGGGGGAGATGGGTTTGGCTGGGGACATTGAGCACCGCGAGAGGCGGCGGAAGCGTACGACGAGGACGCCCGTCATTTCCACGGATTGAAAGCCAAGCCCAACTTCCCCTCCCGACCCGAACCTTATGCCGCTGCAGGAGGCGGCAGTCCATGTAGCCAGAGCAGCACGGTGGAATCTTCGGCCGACCACGGTCTCTAACAACCCGGAGCGCCGTTCCCGTTCTGGCCTAACACCGCTATCGCGGATCTGGTCTTGCCGGGGGCATCCCTCTCCTTCTCACCCGGATCAACTAACAGATCGGCGGCGGCGGCGGTCAATCTCGACCCTGAAAAGCCATCGCTCTTCGCCTATCGTCACCCTATATTGGCAAGCGATTCGGAGTCCTCCGTCGTCGATCTGCAGCCCAACCATCTTCCCCACCGCCGCAAAGGATTCCACACGGATCTCAATCTACCTCCTCCGCCGAGTTCGACTGAAGCCATTCATCACATCCGAGATGTAATTTATTGTTTTTCTTGGTTACGTGTCTTTTTAAATTTATCTCTCCCATTCCACAAGAAAAGCAAGGCAGTGAGAGGATTTCTAGAATATTTTCTCTGTTAATTGCCACGGGGAAGACTGTAGTATGTAGTCTGTAATGATCAAGGTGTTGTCAACAAGAGATGAACTCCTGTTTCTTTCCTCGTAATTGTGACTTGAAAACTGAAATTGAACTTTTTGTAATTTATTACACGATGCTGGGGTGCGGACGTGGGTGTTAGGGCTAGTTAGTTGCTGTCTCTTGCGTTTGCCGGCAAGGCGTGTTCGTCTTTTCAAATCGATTGAAAATTGAAACAGTAAACTTAGGCGTGTCGATGACGCGTGTGACGCAGCAGTTAGGTCACCGACGCCGTGGTCCCCAAAGGCAACCGCACCAATTCCGCGCCGCCCCCACAGTGGTACGGCAAGGCCACACAGTGGCTCGGGTACAGGCGGCGGAGCTGTGGCTGGCGGGCGGGCGACTCACCGACAGTGTGGCGGCCCTGCCGCGGAGAACCAGAACCGTGATTGGGCGGCTCTGACGTTAGCCGGTGGACCCGCGCCGGGGTAAAGATTTGGTTCCATATCTCCGTTCTACTCGCGAAGGCCAGCCCAACGAGGTGGGTGCACTACGCACCAGACGTCGGCAGGCGTGGCCCGTGGTCCCAGTTGAAGTTACCACCACCAAGCTCGGCGAATATTTGCGCACCCGCTTTAATTGGTGTGGTAAAGAATCGGGTGAGCTTTTGGCGGTGGTACCAGATGATGGGCCACCCTCATTATAGCGGGCCTCGATAAAGGCCCATCATCTTCCACCACAAAGTTTGATCGAATATAACGTAGCGCTCAAGGAAGCGCAGCAGTCGAGAATCAAGACACGAACCTGGGCCGTGTCGGTATCATACGTGTGTCAATGGGCGCGCCATGTGGATAAGGATTCATAATAGTTTATATATAATCTGCAGGAAGCACAGCGCGGTTTTCCAAAGAACATTAAGAAACACTTTGTACCGGTGGAATATAATCAATTAATTCTGAAAGCTACTCCTGACGCTCCATATTGCTGTGATCAAGCCCTGATTAGCAGATAAATGGTTATCAATAAATAGAAACCAACCCCAGTTAGGCAACGGGTTATTTTTTTATTCACTGCGCTTGTTGCCACAGCTCATACGACCTTACATTTTTCTCTCTCATAGTCCTTGTTCTCTGTTTCACGTGCACCGCAGGGTCCACACACTGTCGCAAAGGCAGCGACTGAGAAAAAGAAAGATAGAGAGGCGCATTAAAGTGCACCACCCTGCGGCCGCCGCACAACACTTCCGTCCGCCGCTTCGCTGCCTCCTTTTTTATAAAAAGTTCAAAACACACCTACACACGCTAATACGACCGACTGCAAGTTAAATTTATACGAGAAAACGGCAGATGAGCAGAATAAAGATAACACCAAATCGCCGAGCTTTCCGCCACGCATAGGGTGATAGGGGGAAGTGATCCAGATGGAATCGACCATCCATGCAAATTCAAAATTAAAACATCGTCCGTTGTCAGCTCCAGCATTTTAATGATTTACTCATCAGAAGGAATTGAAGCAAGGTTAATAGTTACAAAGTCTTCTCTCCTCGATCTACAGATTATGGTTACAGCACTGAGAATTTCAACACTCTAATCATTCTACAGCTAGCAAGCATTCGATCTAAAGAAAGATAAAAACCTACAAAAAGAAGAAACCAAAAGATGGGAGGAACAAGGCTAATGATAATGAGATGGGGGAAAGAGGATTGATACGTACGAGGGTACAGACTGGCTACCTAAAGGATTGTTAACCAATCATTAGCGGCGATGCCGGCGGCGGCTCGTTAAGATCGAAGGGCAGGTCCTTTCCTAGATCCCGGAAGAGGTAAGCAGCGGACGAAGCCACCGCCGCTGCCGCCGGCGGAGCCTCGGTGGGATCGTCGTAATGGGTATGGCCGCCCAGGACCAGGGCAGTCGATGGCGGGGGCAGCGGAGGAGGGGCAGCAAACGCTTGCTGCGGCGGCGGGTGGAGTAGCCAGAGGTGGCAGGGGAGGTTGAGATCTAAGGCGGTGGAGGGCGGGAGAGCTGCCGTCGACGGCGGCAGCGGCGGCGCCGGCGGATGAGAGGGGTTAGCGTGATAGGGAAAGTTGGTCTTGGCTTTGGCTCCGCGGAGGGAGCGGGCGGCGCGGTCGTAGGCGAGCGCAGCCTCTTCAGGTGTATCGAAGGTGCCGAGCCACACTCGGGTCTTTTTCCACGGGTCCCTGATCTCCGCCGCGTACCGCCCCCACGGCCTCTTCCTCACGCCCCTGAAGTGATGCCCATCCCCTCTCGACCCCATACGAGAGAACGGGGGGTTGCTTCTTTAGCTTCACTCTTTTCCCCCTCTTCAACCTTATACTGGCCGCTCGCTACTCGAGAGACGGAGAGAGAAACGGGGGAGAAAAAAAAGAAATTAGAGGAGAGCCGCCGCCTGATTTGACGTGTCGCAGGGGGTGTCATGTGACCACTCGATCTCTCCAAGGCGCGCAACGCTGCCTACGTCCACCGCCACAGCCTGACGTAAGCCCTATACACTTGTGCAGTCGCCCTCTCCACCTGCTGTACGGACTGCGAGCGGCGCCTGCCGTGCTTTATTATATTATGCATTTGTTTAATATTTTCAACGGCAGCTTTTCTTAATTTCTCCTACCCGTCCCGCGCACGGCAGCGCCTCTCTTGGCGCGCACGGCTAAAGCGGAAGGAACAAAGGCTGTGCGAGAAAGGTAAGGGCGTGGGGCCACCGGATGGAGTCGACGTGTCGAGAGGTGGGTGGATGGGCGCGAGTGGTTCAGAGTGGGGCCGCTGCTGCCGCGCCGGCTCTGATGCCCCACGTGGAGCGCAGCGGTGCCGTGTCGTGGGGCGGGGAACAGCACGGCCTCATGACGCGTGTGGACATGCCCCGCCAACGACGCGTCGACGCCCACACGGTCGCAGGAGGAAGAGAGAGAATGAGAGACAAGGAGATGTGGCGTTTTAACTGCTCGCCGCTTTGGCATTGACAAATGACGCGCCCTCGGCCCTCCCACTGCCTCTACTTTACAGTCTTTACTCGAGGATAGTGAAGTAATAATAAATGTAATTATGTAATGGCCGTCGTTTTTATTGTTGTTGTGGGGGCATCTACTCTCCTGCTTCTGTTGCTGTAGTCTGGACCTGTCGCCGTGGACGGTGAGTCGCACCAACCACAATAAGATTATTTCTGCCAACAGGGTTGCCGCTGTGTGTGTACATTGTGTTTTTTTTTCCTCCTCCCTCCTGAAAGGGACGTTTTAGGATAGGGATGAGAAAAAGAGCTGGCTGGGAAACCCGTGAGGAAAGAGGATGGGAGGTAGAGTAAGAGAAAGGGGTTAAGTCCTCGGGAATGCATGAGACTGAGGGACTGATGGTGTGCGTGACACGTAACAGAGGGAGGTACATCGGGCGGTGTGAGATCGTTCTGTGAAGGAGGCAGGTGTTTTGTGTTGGCTGCCGGGGAGCTGATGGGCTGAGAGAGACAGGATATATAATTAATTAACCACAGCGTGTGCGCGCAGGCGGTAAAGATTTGATGGGTGAGCGAGGGGAACAGAAATCCTCGGCTGTCTATGCAGCCGAAAATTTCTAAGCAGCCCTTTAAATTTTTATATAAAAAAATATTTTTTTTTAATTTTTTTTAAAAATAAATTATATATTATAATCTTTTTAATGATATTAATATTGAGATAATTTAAATTATATATAATAAAAAATTACCCTAAATATTATATATAAAAAATTCTTTATAATTTTTTATATAATAATATTTAGAGCAATTTTTTATTCTATACAATCTAAACTATCCCTTAGTATCATTGGATAGATTATAACATATAGATTATTTTTTAAAAAAAAAATTTTAAAAAAAATTTTTAATAATAAATTTAAGCCAGACAGCTAAGAAATTTAGGATGTGCGCTCGAGGGAGGGAGAGTGGGAAGGAAGCAAACGAATAGAGTAGAAAAGGAAGAGCGTGCGCGCGTGTACGCTACGCCGCATGTTTGGACTTTGCCCATGATGATGATGACCATGTACGTTCCGGTGGGCTCGTGGTATGGACGAAGAAAATAGCAGACTCTTGTCCTTAATCGTCGATATGTCAATTTCCCAATTCCTGGAAAAAGTATCATCCACTTCTACCATTGGACCTGGGCGGGCCCGTCTCGTGTCGGCCTAATCTTCTTTAAGAAAAAATACTTCTTTTGTCTTCAGGCGCATTTGGTAGGGATGGAGCTAGAGAGCGATGAGCTTCGGGTCACTTGGGCACCATGCGACTTCACACCAATTATTTACACTGCCAGAAAGCACCTCCAGCTGTGGAATGTAGAGATGGTGAACCTGGTCGATACTACGTTTCATTTACAACAAACATGACCGCAATCTATTGACAAGAGGAAGGGCATGGGTAAATGGCCTATAAAACATGTGGATCTGCTAGTAGTTATCATCGACACCATTCCCACTTTGATGAGCATTGATGTACAACTCCAAGTCAGTTCCATCAACGACTCTATCCCTGTAAGTGTCGATTTAGCGCACCACTTTCTGCTATTAATAATCAAATCAAATCACAACTGCATAACAAAGATTACCTTTCTAAAACAAACTTGCCTTCTTTGTACTTCTGGCTTCTTTCTTGTGCTGCCACCTGCAAGTAAGTGCATTCATCAAGTACATTATCTGATTGCTAGTGTGTGTATTCTTCTACATAATAAGGAATCCAAACAAATAAACTAGAACCTTAAACATAAACAACTAATTCAATCAATTATGCACAAATGCAAAGGCAAGGACATTCAACCAAAGATACTAAGGATACGTACATATTTCCAACCAACATTCTGTCCACAGCAACAACAGAAAATGTCAGCTACAGTATGCATTCCGGAGAGCAGCATTCTCTCATCTTCGTCTCCAACTGAGATATTTGCACTGCAAATGTTAAGAAACTCATCAGGGAAATGGTAGGGTATGCACTTGAGTGGAAGCCAACGGAGCAAGTGATGAAGGATTAGCAAGTTCAGGGTGAACAAGAACTGTGCAGCAACACGTCAGAGTAATTGCATCAGGCTTTTGAGCGCATATGCAATCGGGTCTTGGGTAGTATGAACGGAGATGAGTATTTCAAACGCAATAAATTTTTGGCAGCAACAATCATAGCAACGAGTGTTAAAAAAAGGAAAAATTATCTAGGATTGCAATAAACACTAACAATAATGGTTTAACATAGAGCTGCATCTTCCAATCCAGAGACAGTAACGGCTACAATTATATGAAGTTTCTGTCAAGTAATATTCCGTTAAGTTAGAATAAAGGCAATCGGAACTTAAAAAGCGAGAAGATGTCGAGCAAATATTAGAAAAAATGAAGAATCTTCACATGATCACATCATATTTTTGTTCAGAAGGGCGGCTTCCTTATTTCAAATTCAAGGCATTTAAGAAACCCTACAATATGCCAATATTAACAACTATACAACTGCGGACTTACTTTTCAGCTACATTATGTTGGAAAATTTTGTTCTAGTGGCATGTAAAATAATGCTAAACGAAAGATATAGATTCTAGATAAATTTAAAAGATTTACTTACTAAATTGACAGAAAAGAAACTTACACACAATTGAAGAGATATGCCTTCCCATGCCGGCAATGGAATGACTGCCACAAGATTAAAGAGAAAAATGAAACTGAACTTGGAGTGAATTATAAGGGAAGATATCAGTGCAAAGTGTAGACTTATTTGAAATAATGAAGAAAGAAAATAAAAGAACATATTAAGAACTAGTGACTAGAACTGAGCCAGTTCCATCCCAAATTATGATTATTATGTAGAAATGTCCAACTGTCCAAGTACATAAATCCTGAATTTGTATGGGTTTTTTCCCTTTGTACCAATTATCCTCTTGTAAAAGCAATCTAGAAAATGAAGATATGATTAATAAGAATAATAAACATTCACATTCTTTGAATATAAATCAACTCATAAGTCAATGTCCTTGAAGGATGTTTCATTCAAATTTCCAATTCAGCATTTGCATACCGATTGATTATATGAATCATCTATAAATTAAATATCCAATTTAATTTATTATTTGAAGCATTGAAATTTTGAAGTAGCATTAAAACAATTCTATATTAGAGATGGAAAATTTATTAATCATTTAAAGCAACTTCAAAGCGTCTAAAAACCTTAATACAAGGGTTACATATGTCAAATAAAAAGAAAGGCACACATGAATGACGAAGGCTCTTAAACATTTAATTACACTTTATCAAGAAGCTAGGTAGGGTTCTCAAGAAGTAAGAAAGATAAGTATCAACATATATGAAAAAGAAATCCAATATAAGAGCACAGAAAGTGGATACATGCTAGGATATACCATTTCACCATAAATATGATCAATATATCATAATACACCCAAAAACAGATCCCACGCACAGTTTCAATAGAGTTGGGTACGTCCTCCTCAAAATTGACATCTACAATTTATGATTTGCTAGCCTCATCAGGGAAAAATCATAGCATATATTGTAGTGACCATTAGCTATAATTAGGTGCATTTGATAATTATGTTAGTAATTCTTACTTCCTAAAGGATATCCTAGAGAATATACATGCCAAATCATACTATAATAGCAAATCATATATCCAACTAAATTCCATGCACACCAAGGAATAAAGAAGAGATACAATAATACATTGTTAATAATAAATTACAAGTGTAACAATCCTTCCCCCTAAAAGAATTCTGTCTTCCAAATTGGATACCTGCTAATGAAAAAAGTGGAAGGCACTCCACATTTTTTTAATCAAAATAACCTCATTATAAGAACGATCTAGTCAACAAACTTCGATATGGAGAACAAGCTTGTTTCTTAAGACATTCTTTCTTCTCAACTGAGAAGTCGTTTGTATATGACAGCTTCTCACAACTGAAGTGGCTTTAGGATATAACCATTTGAGGGATCTCCGATATACTTGCTCAACATTGACATATAAAAAGCATTATGCATATATGACAATTTAGGAAGTGAAGCTACTACAAGCAACTAGTTTGATCCTCTTATGGATCTTAAATGGTCCAACAAATGCAGGTGCTAACTTTTCTTTTCTTTCCAAATCTAATTATACTTTTGATAGTGACATCTCAAGAAAAACATGATCACCCATAGTAAACTCAAGAACTCATCTCCTGAATCAATTGACATAGCTCTTTCATCTGCCCTAAACCGCTTCTAAATAATCTATCGATGCTATATCCATTAAGTAACATAAGTTATTGAATCCCTTATTGGATAGTTATAGCAGGTCTCTATCCATTATGTAACATAAATTCTAAACAATCTAAATGGTTAATAACCACTTCTAAATAGCAATTGTTGCTTCATTGGATGGGTTCTTGGAGCATAAAATCAATTATTAAATCTGATGGAATCATCCCCTCCCTTTTCAATCTCAGGCTCCCCAGATAAATCATCAACTACAGCTTGAATATAGAGGCCCTCCAATTTATATTCCTTAATCTTCTTAAGATATAAAACAATTAAACAAAAAAGAATTCACTCAAAAATTTTACTCCTATTATATAAGTCTTCTACCATCAATGATTTACTAATATTTGCAAATGAGCTATAAATCTTGCCAACTTTCTGCATAAAGCATCAACAACAATATTGGCTTTGTAGGATGATAATTAATACTAATAATCATTCTCAAGGAATCATAATCATCCTTTTTGAATCATACTAAGGTTTTTATGTGCAAACAAGTACTTCAAGAGCTGAGGCTCCTGCAGCCAATGAAGACCTCAATTTTCTAATCATATAGATAGTGTCTCCAAAATTTTAAGAGCAAACATAAGAACTGCTAGCTCCAAGTCATGTGTGGCATTATATTCTCATGTGATTTTGGCTACCTAGAAATATAAGCTAAACTTTTCTTGTTGCATGAACACAGCACCAATGCCTCAAGTTAAGAAAACATCATTATAGACAACAAAACTATTGCCACCTATAGGAATCACCAAAATAGGAGTTCTTGTCAATTTAGACAATTTCTTATAAATTATTCCCATACTTATGATCTAATGAAAACTTTGTATTCTTCTAAGTCAGTTTGATCAAAGGTGTAGTAATCTTTGAAAAACCTTCTATAAACATTTATAATCAAACTAGTCCAGGAAAGTTTCATATCTTAAAATCGCATTGTGTTGCTTTCAATTTGCTTCTGTGTTAATCTTTTATGGATCAATAAAGATTTCAACATTTTATATAACATTGTTGGGAAAGGAAACATAATCTTGTCAGGCGGAAATTCACATTTGCTCAAATTAGCATATAGCTTTTTTTGTTGAAGCATTTCCAAGATGATTATGAGGTTTTCTTCGTGTCCAACTTGACTATAAGAAAAATCTAAAAATAACATCGATTAATATAGTAATAAGTGTCATATAAAATTGGTGAAAAACTTTATTCAGCATATCCATTAAAGTTGCCAATGCATTAATTAAACTAAATGACATTACTAAAAATTCAAATGACCATATCATATTCAAAATATTATTTTTGGATATCCTCGTCTTTGATCTTTAGCTACTGGTAGCAAATTTTAGATCAATGTATGAAAAAATCCAGTACTCTGTAATTAATCAAACGCATTAAGTATCAATAATCAATGTAAAGTCTAATCAATTCATCTTTTTTCTCTACGGGATGCAAGGAAGCATCCGCTGAAGACCTGTTTGGTTGAATAAAACACTTGTCTATAAGCTATTATAATAGCTTATTCAATTCAAGTTTTCAGGTGTCATCGTTTGTGGGGTCTTACATAGTAGTCTTGTAGCAAGATAAGATCAATTGAAAACTCCCCTGAATAGTCTAGTGGTTGGACAAGAAGTGCATGAGGACAAACATTTAGAAACTCCTAACCCACCAAAATATCCTCTAGCTTAGTTTCAACATTTTCACTGTTAACAGGGCATTTATCTTCTTCTTTTTTTTTAAAAAAAAAAACAGGGCATTTATCTTAACAAAGTACAGGGTGAAACCCCATCACAGCTTCTGACAAGCATACCGAAAATAAGAATTTAATTTCGTAACCAAGTCAGGAATTGCACGCAATTGGTTCACTATATGTGACTGAATAGTGATGATCCAATAAGTAAAAAAAAAGGGTATCCCCATTGACACCAATCTGGACGAACCTTGTAGATCTCGTAAAATCCAATCATTATGATATTTGAAATCCTCAGACGCTAGTTTCTTATATCGTTTCAAGCGATGGAATTCATAGCACTAAAATCTAATCAAACAAATTGATAGATTTTCTTCTCAAGAACAGGTATTTATTTTAGCATATTCTAATCGATTCCTCAATAAGCTTCTGTGCTGATTCCCCTCTGATCGTTTTCTTGTTGGTCAGTGGACAATCCCTAAAGTATCGCAATCCATGATTGTATCCCCGTAATAAATGATCAAAAAGAGGTAGAAAGAAACAGAAAGAGAGTGGGAGACGAAGGAGGGCGTACTCTGGAGATGAGGTCTTCGGCAAGGGCCAAATGTGTGCGGCAGAATCGGCAACGGTAGACCCTCCCCTCCAACTCGACCGTGAAGATTCTCCCCATTTCTCTTCTCTCTTCCGGCAATCTCTATCTATGCGTCCTTCAAAACCCTCCACACCCTCGCCTTGCGCGTGCGTTGCTCAACCGAATTGCCACGCATCTGCGCCTCCGCTGTCGCGCCGCCACATGGTTCCAACTCCCAGTACATGACAAGCTGCCATCTATAAACGCATCTCGTGGCACTGTTCGACGAGATATGTTGGCTCTTCTTCCCCTCACAAAAATCTGAAAAACAAATTTGAAGCGATCTGCCTTCCCCAAAACACCCCCACCACTCTCTCCAGTCTCCAGAGTCTCGCAGAGGCTCCAGCCCGACCCAAAGAATAAAGTTGATGCAAACCCAAGACCGAAAAAGACGGCCTGCCCTGGTGCGTCAATGCGGATCCGCATCAATATGATATATCTATCACGATAATTTTCTCCTACAGCTAAAAGCCTAAAACCAAGCACTACAAGATCCGAAAGAATCGAGACCAGTACCGGGTACGAGACTATCGGATCCCCCTTCATTTGGCAGCGTGCTGATGGATTGGTGGTGGTGGTGGGCCGACGCCGAAGACTATCCTCCCCCGAAAGGCAGGATATAAATCGAAAGCATTCACAACCGGAAAGTACTGCGTCTCGGCGTGTCTCCGCTGGTGTCACCCCGAGTTGAATGAAACAAGGAGGACAAAGTTTGTGTGGATGCTCGGCAATCGAAGAGATTCCAGCTGTGGTTCGAGCTGGTAGGCCCAACTGTGAGTAATTTTTAGATTTGCTTCTCACCGTTGAATCATTAATTACCCCTGGAAGGGAGGGCCAACAGGGGAGGAATTAGTGAGACAGAATCATATCCTCATGCATCGATTTGATGCACCTTTAAATCCAACTTCTTCCCCTTCGAGCCATTGACTGCATAGTTTATGAAGAGAATATTACTGTAGCTCTGGGGAGACTTAACATCAGCAGGAAAGATTAGAGCCGAGAAACCTGGAGTCAGAGAAAGAGAGAGATAGAGAGACAGAGAGGGTTAGGTTGGAAAGTAATCAGTAGTAGCTGGGTTCTGACTTCTCGTGGTCAATGTAGTGCCGAGAAAGATTGGCGTTTAGGTGGGGACGATGTAGCAGCAGCAGGGCACACTGGCCCGCATTTGGTGCTCTCTGAGCTCCGCCAGCTGCACAAGCTCGGCAATTCAATTCAAGGGTTCAACTTGCTCTTTTCACTTGCCTATATCTTCTCTTATGTCTCTCTTCTCTCTCGCTAGTGACATCCACATCTTTGTTTAAAGTTAATACAGGCCTCTTTTATTTGTTTATGCCTCACGAGGCACCGCCCACGGCAACGGCACGTGCGCACGTGACTCCACCTATTGTCTATCTTCCTCTCCTGGCTGCCAGTTCTTGGATTGAAATTTTCCTCGATTTCCTTGGTGCCAACTTGCTCCTTCCTGCTGTGATAGGTTTCTACGTAGAGTTTAAGTCCATGCACGATCTTAGATCACTGCAGCACTGTATTGCGTATCTCGGAGCATGATCATTGCAGGCTCATTAGTCATTCCAGCCAACTAGGGTAAAAATTAGGAAGGAGCTGCCACAAATCCTCCCTAGGGTTGGTTATGCAGTAGGTAGAAAGTTGAAAGTTGCAGCCCAAAGCAACCAACTCTGCTCCTGCTGAAACCCGTTGCCAGGCTATTGAAAGAAGAGACTATCAGCTACCCTTTGCTGCAAAAGGACAACGTATGTGGACTGACAGACAGTGTAGAAACAAAACCAAGAGATTGGGTGCTCTCTTCCCCACTAGCTAGCTTAGCTGTTAGCCCCTTGTTCATGTCCGTGGCACACAGGTTTAAGTTTTACTTAACTGAGGCTTGCATGAGGTAAGTAGCAGTAGGGTGAGCGCAGTCGGAGGAAGAGGACAATCAAAAAGTGGAACAGGCAAAGAGAGCGAGAGCTTGAGCTTGAGTCTGGTAGGTAAGTAGGAAGATAGAAAGAGAAAGAAATGGTGGGCTCTGAAGGAGGAGGGGACAGCAGGAGCAAAGAGGCAATGGGAGTGATGGCTCTGCACGAGGCTCTCAGAAGCGTCTGCCTCAACTCCGATTGGGCTTACTCTGTTTTCTGGACCATCCGCCCCCGCCTGTACGTAAACTCTTCATCTCCGTCTTCATTGTTAGTTACTACTCCCTGGCTACTTTCTCTACTTCATTACTCACCTCACCTGCTGCAGGAGGAGCAGAAGTAGCAACGTATGCAAGCTGGGAGACGACAATGGCAGCCTGTGAGTCAGCCTGATGCTAGGGTTTTCGTTTGCGTAGAACAGAACAGCTGCAGTGCATGATCAGCAGCATCGAATTCCTCCTCAGTTCAATGACTCTGTTTGGTCGGTTTCTGGAATTACAGGATGCTGATGTGGGAGGATGGATTTTGCCGGAGAAGAGCAACAGAGTGCGTGGAGGGGCCGCCGGACGGAGAGGACCCTGTGAGGAAGGTCTTCAGCAAGATGTCCATTCAACTCTACAACTATGGAGAAGGGTGGGTGCTCGGTAGGTTTCTTTTTTAAAGAAGAAAATCTTCTGCGAAGAAGCCATGATATTCATGAGCTGGTTGATTGATATGTGTGCAGCTTGATGGGCAAGGTTGCTTCTGATAAGTGTCACAAGTGGGTGTTCAAGGAGCCTTGTGAAAGCCAGTCCGGCAGCTCCAGCTACTGGCAGAGTTCCTTTGATGCTGTATCTAGCTAGCCTTCACCATTCTCTGTTTTCTTTTCTAATTTTTTTCTCCTTTGAGTAAAGAGAATTTTAGAAGATATCAGAATTAAACCATTGTATTTTTTATTCTTTGTTTTATTTGTATATTTTGTCCATGCAGCTTCCACCCGAATGGACTGATCAATTTACCTCCGGCATTCAGGCAACTTATGCTCCTGATTCTCTTCACTTCGTTTTCGTGTTAATTTTGAGTAATGATTTATGATCTTTTTAGCAGACTATAGCTGTGATTCAAGCTGGCAATGGTCTTCTGCAACTAGGTTCCTGCAAGATAGTAAGTCTTGGATGATTAGTAAATTTCAGCTCGGTTCAAATTTAACTTGGATATTTACATGATATTAGATACCAGAGGACCTACACTTTGTGTTGAGAATGAGGCATATGTTCGAATCACTTGGCTACCAAACTGGCGTGTTCCTCTCTCAACTATTCTCCTCGCCCAAGAACGGCGCACTTAAGCAACTGCCGACCACTCCCTCTCTGTCGCCAATCTTGAACTGGAGCCACTCTTCAATCCACTCAGCCTCGGTGGTTCCGCCATCCATGGTTTATCAACATCCTTCGTCTGCAGCTGCAGGATTGCTCGGCAAGGACGACCCGCACCTCTTCCTCCCTCGCTCCTCGGAGGCTCAGCTCGACTGCGCGACGCCGGAGCAGGATCCGGACCTGCGCTGGCCCAGTGGCCTCTCCTTCTTCACGGCTCTAACTGGAAGAGCTGATGACGCCAAGCTCCTCTTTGGCTCTCATGAGATTGCGCCGGCGAACGAGACACACGCTCAACAGCATCCTCTCGTGATACCTGGCAGTTCTTCCCCGATTGAGCACTGTGTTGGCGACACAGAGGACTTCTTGAGCCTGGAGAGATACTCCGGCAGAGGAAGGAAGATGGAACACGGCGATATCTGCCGGAACTCCGCCCTGCCTGCACGGATGGCCACCTCTTCGTCGTTGCTGCCTGAGAACAGGGGCGTCGAGGCAGGAATTTACACAGATGTAATGGAGAACTTGTTGAACTAAGTCACACTATTAACTCTTCTTAATTCGACCATATTTGCTCTCATCAGTCAACTTCAAAGCTTGTGATGGTCTCGTTCTGCCCTGTGCAGTACCTTTCAGATGTTCTTTAGGATCGGATACTGCATGAAAGCAAAAATATGGTAGTTTGCATTTGCATTTGCATTTTGCTGGAGCTTGAACATTGTTTGCGATGCCAATGCTGTTTTGGTTCTCGTTGTAGCCTTATTTATAGGTTTACTATAAATTATGATACGGTCAAAAGATAATTAATTTATTCCTATATTATTTGTTTATAATTTATAATTTTTTTATTATAATTTTTTTTCTTTTTGCCTGGCCACGATAGATTTCATAAATTGTTGCCTAGTTTATTTTATTCCGATCAAGAATTAACCCGTCCCTATTTGATACAAAATTAGATGAATTTGAATCAATCATAATCATATAGGTCATAAACAGGTCAACTCGTTTATGACTTAAAAAATAATCGAATTGTGTCATATTATAAATGGGTTGATCTGCTTAACCCGATTATATTATATATTTATATATATATTATTTAAATATAGGCTAGCCTAACTCCTATTGCTAACTCATAAGTCTAAATCTTTTTTAATTATATTTTAATCTAAATTTTGGTTTAGTAATAAACTTAAATTTTTATTAATTTTAATAAAAATTTTATTAATTTATTATTTATATTTAAAATATAAATAATAAATTTATAATTGGATCGTGTCAAGTCAAATATATCAAGTTAATAAATTAATTATTTAATAAACAAGTTATTCCGATCATATTGGGTTAGACAGTTTAACCTAATTAATTAAATGAATTATATTTGGATTGACTTAATCTAGTCATGAGTTATAATTGACACAATCTATTTATGACTCAATGACCGAAATTTCCAAATCTAGTTGTTCTACTATTATATCTATGAAGCAATTGAGGAGACATGTAAAATTGAGTTCAAAGTAGTAGTAGATATATTTCCATATAGTTCTATTAATCATATATGTTACTGTAAATTTAATATATATTTATACCAAACGGCCCGACCCGCAAGCACAACTAGGCAAGCCCATTAATGATGAAAAGAAGATAAACCGGGCCTGTTCTCCCGCTGGCCTTGCGTTTCCCTCCCCTACGACTCTCTCCAGTCCTAGTCAATCTCCCGTGCCTCTTCATCCTCCGTCGCAGCACGCATGGCTCTTCATCTTCCGTCGCCGCCGCTCAAAACCACTTTCCACCTCCGGCGGGTCTGCTACGCGACGCCGTCATCCACAATTCCTTGCCTTCTCTTCCCCTTCGCCGCTCTCCCCCCGCGACTCCGGCCTCGCCCCTTCCGCCGCCGGAGAATCCCACCTATTCCCTCCGTTGGGAAGGAAGAAACAGATGTCCGCGTTTCCAGCGACGAGCTGTCGGACGCCTCCCCAGAGGATCTCGAATGCGTCCGGGAGATCCAAAGAGTCTCTCCCTTTCCCCTTGATTGCCTCCTATGTCTTCTTGTTTAAACTCTTCCATTTTCTTTCGGAAAATTCATTAAGCCTTTGGACATCTGGGTGGCTTCCATCTTGAAGATTGTTAATGACGTTCAAATTGGGCAGGTTTTGAAACTGCTTAAGAAGAATAGAGACATGCTCTTCGGTGAGGTAAGGCCAAGTTTTCTTAGTTTTTTTAATACAATTATCTGATATCTAGTATTTCAGGTGATAAATCCAGCGTTCTTTCGGTGCCATATATTACTCTTGTACTATATCTCCCATTTTCACTCATTACTTTTTTTTTTCTTTCTAAAAGAAAAACAAGTCATGCCATTTTTAACAATATCAAATATAAGGGGTACTCGGAGAGTAATAACCAGATAAAATACAGAGAAAAAAAGAGTATATAGGAAATGTAGGAAATAGGAAAGGCCAACTGAGAGCAGAAAGCATAAATTTCCTTTTTTTTTTTAGTACATGGAGCACTACTAGTGAAGTGGCAGCAGCTCCATTGTCAATGCCTGGTCAATCAGTCGAGAATAGCACCTTGCCCAGGTCATTCTTCATTTCTCCTGTTAAGCGGTTGGACCTATGAATGACAGTATTACTCGTTTGGCGTTTCAATTGAAGAGCTGATGCCTCCTCAAATCGGAAAATCCTACTACTCTAATCCAAAATCACTTGGAACCACGTTTTAATTAGTCTTTTGAACAAACAATTACTCTATTTGCCAGTGATCTTAGCACCGGTAGAATCTGTTAATTGATGTCCAATTCTTGCATTTTGCAATAAACACGCAACAAGAGCACATTTCTAGTTCTATTTTGCATAGAGGGCAGATAGAGTTGATATGCAATCTGGGCCGGTAGCAGTATTCATAAGAATGATTCAAGTGCCCACCATTGTTGGGCATCAATCCATGGATTGCCCATTAAGTATGTTAATTCTGATCTATCACCAAACCACTCTATCGGAGGAGATCCTAGCATGATGGTTTAGGTTTTCACAGTGAACTAATTGAATGGTAGGTTTTCATAGTGAACTAATTGAATGGTTTTGAATTTATGGAGCATAGTTATGCTATCAAGGAAGGCAAAATGTTGGGTGGGATGTTAAATACTCAGCTTTGCTTGTACACACACTTATAAAATGATTATGTTGGCATTGTTCTTGAGCATGTAATTATATTTTTGCGTAAATGTATGAATTGGGTTATTAAGTTCATTTGATGTTTTAGTTAGTCATAGAGTGGATATATCACTGGATTTCTGGAACTACCTGTTTTGCCATGATTATCCTGCCTTAGTTGTCATAGTTCTCATAACAACACCACCGCAACAGAAAAGAATGTATGATTATTCTGCCTTAGTTGTCATAGCTCTACATGGCTACACTACTGCAAAAAAAAAAAGGAGTATTTCAGCCTGCATTAAGAAACTGCAATCTTAGTTGATTAGTCTAGTTCACCTATGGTCAGAATATTGAAGTTCCTATGTCACTGTGTAACTCAAAAGATTGAGAATAGGAGTTCGCCAACTGCGGTACTTGAGTTTTCTGCTGGTGTTATTAGAAGCAAAGTATCCATCAAGGCCTACATAAAGTATTAAGGTTGAGAGACATTTGTTTTCTTGTACTCTTTGCTTAGTTTACTCTCTAAGGGGAAGTTAAACATCCATCTTGATGTAGGATTTAGCTGTTTGAATGCCTGTAGGTAGAGAAGAACCAGATTCTCATTGTATGAAACAATATGTGAAAGTCTATCCTAATTATAATAACTATGCCGTCTTTATGAAGCTGGTAAAGGAACGCAAATGAATAATTTAAGTTTTTATTTTGCCAAACTATTAATGGAAGTAGAGTCAGCTAGAAAGGAATCTAAAAAGATATAGATGCATGATAAGTTAATCCTGATTACTAGAAATCGTTTCACATTTGACAATCCACTTATTTTTAGTACTCTAGTATGTTACAAGTAATATCTCAAAAGTAGGGTCTTTCACAACTATACCTTACAAGTAGGTTTCATCATAGCCTTGGAGCATGATATGACTCCTTTATATTGTTTTTGGGGTGAATTTACTGGAAATATTGTCTTTATTTGGTATTAAAATACTGATATTTGTGCTTCTTATTTTAACCTTCCTACTACGTAGCCCCTGAATTCTGTTTTTTTTTTAAGTATCATTCAAATATTAAAGAAATAATTTTACTTATAATTTTGCTTTCGCATTCATATGTTCTGTTTTTCTTTTGGAGCTTTGACGCAATTTAGTGCCCGTTTGGAGCTGCCGTGCTTCCGGTGCTCCAATGGGCAACAGAAACATTGATTTTTTGATCAACTTTTGCTCTGCTGTGCTGTCGAATAGTAATAAAATTTATACTGTAGTGGGAAGCAACCTCCCCCATGCTTTTGCTGCCGCCGCATATACCTCGACGCGGGTGCCAACTTTGTGAGAGGGGAATAGATCGAATCCCACTGAACGGACGTGCAAGTTGGAGAACGTGACCAGCGTGTTCATTATATATATATTTTTAATAATTTTGTCGATTCAGCATTAAGTCAAATAGATGGTTAACTAATTAAAACTATATAGTCTGAAATAGTTTTTGAACTATAAAACCATTACATGTTAGAGTGGATGATAAAATGAACTAAAATGTAAAAACTTATAACGAGAAACATTCAAAAAATTGGAATAATATAAAATACATAATAATTTTATTTTACTTTAAAAATCTTTTTATTTTTAAAAATATTATCTTTTTTTTAAAATATTAATTGATATATAAATTAATAGTTTTGTAAAATTAAATATTTAAAAAACATTAATTATATTATGTATGTTATTTATGTTTTTATTAAAATAATTATTTTAAATTTTAAAAATAATTTTTATTTTATTATAAAAAAATATAATTTTAACTTTAATATATTTTATTAAATTAATATTTATTTATTTATTAATAACACCAATAACACAAACAGATCTACTAAAATAATTTTAATAATAGTTGCTACAGCGACATCACAGCTGAATCTACCAAATACCCTTAACAGCAGGTGCTACAGAGATAGTGCAACTATCATAGCATAGTTAGCAGAATCAAACTGGGTCTTAATTTGTTCCTGGCTGCTTCTATAAGGAAGATTTTATTTTTGATCAGTTTCTCTCAAAAGTTTTTTGTTCTATAAAAAACAAAATAGAAGATCGTATATGACCATAATTTTGAATTCCTATGATTGATGATTCTTCTCCACATTGATGTTATTTTGGTAAAAACCTTAGATGCATTCTTTGAATTTACCAGGTTAAATTGACTATAATGATTGAGGATCCTAGGGATGCTGAGAGAAAGAGGTTGCTTGGTATAGAGGATGCCAACGATGTCACCAGGGAGGACTTGGTTGCTGCTTTGGAAGATGTATGTGCTTGATTTCTGTAAGACGCATAACTCCAACTTTTAAAAAGTTAGATTGACCAAAGAAATCTTTTCAAGAATTGCTGTGATTACTTTTCTGTTACTTTTCAGAATTGGTCAGCTTAACTTGTCTTGCAGAAAATACTATTGTGATTTTTGGGAATTTAGCATGAATGCCGAATAGAACTTTATGATTTATGAAGGAGTGTATAATTAAGGATTATATAGCAGTAAACATTATGCTTTTAATGCTTGCTTTGTTATTACCTTTGCAATGAGCTTGGCTGTAAGATGCACTCTATATACAGAGTAGGGAGCTGTATATAAATGATAGCTTGCTTTGCTAGTGTATGCTGAGGCTTTAAATGCTGAAGCTTTACTTCTCTTTTTATTATGCTAGCATAATTGGGCCTTATATCTTTCTCAAAGTTTCTCTTATTCTCATTGCTCGGGGTTCAATAATTATAGATCTCTACCAACTTATAGCAAATTTGCATTTCACTCGTATAAATTGTGATCAATGTTACTTTTAGTTTATCGAGCTAACTGCAGTAAACTTTTTAAAAATGAATAATGACATAAATACTTTTAACTAAGCAATAATGTAGCAGAAAGGACGGAAGACTAAGGTCAATTTATTTTTTTACTTATAATTAGCACCTCCAAGCATATAAGTTAGCTGACGTTAAACTAACCAAGAAAAAGCCTGATGTCTTTTTATATTTGTAAAATTAGATAAAGAGTACATCCCAACAAATTAGTCTAATTAATAATTTTTTATCATACCAAAATATCATTTATATTATATGTAGGTGAATGAAGGGAGAATTCCAGAAAACCGTGCAGCTCTTCAGTTGCTTGCGAAGGAGATGACTGAATGGCCTGACCTTGAGGTGCAAATTTAAATTTATATCCCAAGGGTGAATTTGCTAATCACTATCTAACAATTTCTCGCACTATTAGACTTTGTTCTCTTGCTGCAGAATGGGTGTTCTTTTGTAGATAGCTATTCTAGATTAGATACATATCAATATTGGTTTTTCTTGGAATTTCAAAATGTCGTTGACTTTTCAATATTTGTTAGTTATTATAAATTATTCTAACCAATAACTTACATTTCTCATGTTCGCATTTTGATCCATGTATTATTTTGTTCATGTTCGTTCTCTCCGTGATCTGATTACTCACCCAAACAAATATTTGTGAAGTACATTTCAAGAATTCCAGGTTTTGTGGTTTCAACTAAAATTTGCTTTAATTGCCTTGTTCCTTATTATTGACCTTTTGTGTGTAAAATATTCTTGATATACTTCTGCATATATGAATTTAATATGAACAGAGGGGTTCTTGTGCTTTTTTTCCTCCTTTGTCTATTTATTATTATTTATGACAGAATGACGCACCCATATGGGCAAGTTTGCATGTACATCAGTCATTGATCAATGTGAAGTATGCTGTCAATTTAATTTCTTCTTATCTCCAGTATTTTCTTATTTGAATCTTAAGGAGTTTCTTCACTGAACCTTTTATGATATCTGACGATATGTTATTTGATTATTTTAATAGATTTGATAGAGTTAAAGATCTACCGTTTAGGTGCATAATCTATTAGAAGGCACTACCATCAAGAGTAAATAATAAATTACTTTGAAACAAAAAAGAAACTGTGCACTCAAAAAAGAACGAAAAAATTAAACATTTGAACCTCGGATCGTAATTTATGTACCATTGAAGCATCTAACCCATTTCTTCTCTTGTAACCCAAAATGTGGAATCATGTTTTTGATTCACCTTATCATCAAATTGTTTCAATAAATCGTGGGTTTGGTTTTTTTTCATTACCAAGTTGTGTGCTGGGAGATTCTCCTTGAAGATTCAAATTCTTCTAATGATTTCTAAATTTTCTTCAGTGTTTCATAGAGATATATTGGTATAATTTTTTTTTATCTTTGTTGATGACGTTCTCTTAATTGCTTGTGTATTTTTTTTTCTTATCAACCCACTTTTATAAAAAGTGCATCAATTCTAGTGATCCTACTTTCTTTTTCTTGTGTTTGTTGAAAAGGTTGAAGCGTCAAAGAAGAGCAGGCCTAGCAAATCTCTTTATGCAAAGGCTACAGATACAGGAGTTGATCCCCAGGCTGCAAAGAGACTTAATATAGACTGGGATTCAGCGGTTGATATTGAATCTGGGGAGGATGACGACGACATAGAAGTGCCCCCAGCTGTGGTAAAAAATATAGTCTCTCTTTATATACCTGAATAGTTCATATATATACTGCAATGCGATGGATTCCCAATTTCAATAGAGAATGAGAATGAAAGATAAATTTTTTCTTGCTGTAGTCATTATAAAGAACTTCTTAATTTTCTGCTGGACAAGCATTGGTTCAAGAATTTTTTTGATTCACTTTCTAGTAAATATGAAAACAAAATGAAAAATAAAATGAATTATACCTTAATCTAGGTTTGGATGTAGGTATGGTTTTATCGTACACTTGGTTGTTTTCATCATCTCCCTAGTTTTCATTTTTCTTTTTGGCTCTCTTTTCCTGACAAAATGCTTGTTACATGCAGGGATATGGTGCCCTTTACTTGGTCACTGCATTGCCAGTTATAATTGCAGTGGCAGTTGTGCTTATTCTATTCTATAACTCTCTCCAGTAGTAATCGGAACACGGAAAGCTGTCGTAAGCAACTGCTAATTAGTTAGCGGCCCAAGCGCGGCCTTTGTTAACTACATTTTGTGCGTCCAGAATCATTTTCTTTTCGACAATCTTGTAGTCAAAATCTCAAGATGTTTACAATCACTACTGTTGGAATGATGTATATTTAGTCTTTTCAGAAGTGTTTGGTGTTGTTCATCCATTTTGTACAGAGTACACGACTAAGCCACTACCAGCTCAAAGGGAACACATCATGTTATGTTCATTCATGTTTAAATTTTTCTTAAATTTCGCTTCAATCAATAAAGAGAAGTCAATCTTATAACTCTGATGTCACAACTCTTTGAAAGTAAACAGTAGATGAAGACTTGAAGTTTATATTCATTTTTCTTTTTGTTTAGAGAGAACAAAAGCACATGATTATATATGCTATACAGGCAAACCGAATTATAGCTCAATATTGAGAATTAATTTTCAAAGTAAAAAAGGGGCAAATGGTATGTTGGTAAACGTCGATTAAGTTCTCTTCGTCGAAAACGTGTCACGGTTGTCAGACAATGAAGGTAGAAGTTGAACAAATGTTGCGAGCAGGATATCCTACTTGCTGATCAGCGAGAAGGATGGCGATTTTGCCACTCAAATAATTTTAAAAAAATAAAAATTAGTATGATAATCTATATATTTTTTCTTATCCAACGGTACAAATATTTTTATGAATGAAATCTTCTAATAAAATCATAAAAGGTTGTAAAAAATAATAGAAAATCTGCTACAATAATATACCACATATTCTATTATCTTTTATGAAGTTTTTTTCTTATCGTAGAAGATATCATTCATGAACAGGCTGCACCAAGTCAACGCCCCACTCAACATCAAAACGGCTTGCGGGCTTGGGGTGCACTATGAGCCGTCCGCTTACATGCAATAGGGAGCATTGCCTGCTGTGAAGAGGGAGCAGACTGGAGCCAACAGAGCTCCGGAGTTTCCCTTAGATTCATCGACGCTTAACATATTGGTGGCTGGACGAAGGAGAGGAGCAGCTTCATCACGCTCATATTTGATAAACAATTAAATAACCTCATATTTGATGAATATTTAAAAATCAATGTGTGAGTAGACATAATAATTTGGATCAGCGGGTCATAAATGGGTCGTGTCAGTTGTGACCCGTGATCCGATTAAGCTAACCTGAACACGACTCGTTTAATTAATTGGGTCAAAATGTGTAACTCAACCACGACCCGAGATTAATCGGGTCAACCTGACACAACGCGAATAACTCATTTATTAAATGGGTCATACACCAACATAACCCTAATAACCTATTTAGTAATTGAGTTATTTATTAACCCGATTTGTTTAATCCTACATGACCCAATTATAACCAAATCACAAGTGTATCTATCACAAATATACTAAAATTCACAAATACAACCAAATCACAAATACTATAAAAAAAAAACCATACTGAATAAATCATTTTCTATTTACAAGGATTTTCCATATTATCCATGTTCAATCTAGAAAGAAATAAAATCAAATTTGAGTTAGACTTAGACTAACTAAAATAATAAAAAAAATTAATTTGATATTTTTATCAAACCTAAGACGAGCGTTCCTGCGTTGATTTTGTCGAGCGGAGGTGTAGTGTATGTTGGAGCTGCGTCGAGCAGAAGGCTGCTTAAGTGGAGCGGGGTCGAGCAGAGGCTACTGAGTCTGGAGTGCAGCGGCATCGAGTAGGTAGTGCAGGCGATGTTGAGTTGATTAGCCGTTGGCATTGAGTGGAGGCGGCTCAAGTGCAAGCAATGTCAAGTTGATTGGCCGTCGGCGTCGAGTGGAGGCGGCTCATGTGTAGGCGGCGTCGAGTTGAGCAATGCCGAGTGCAGGAGCCAGGATACTTCGAATGAATGAACTCGGCGAGACCGAGAGATGGCTAGCGACAGGAACGACAGTGACCACTCATGGAGCGGTGGAGGCGACGGGAAAGACAGACAATCGACAGAAAGGGGAAGAGAACTTTCAAGTTTGAGTCGACGGAAAGGGAATTAGGGATTTTAAATTTTAGGGTTACTAAAACTTAGTTGTTGGGTTGTTTGGGTTTGTACTTTATGGGTTGAACTTAAAGTTGGGTGGGCTTTAAAATTTCTATAAATACGTAATTTATAATTTAATCGGATTAAACAAGTCAACTTGTTTATAATCCGATACGATCCGATTATTTTCGGATCATAAATGAGTTGACATATTTATGACATGAACACGATTATGATTGACTCAAACTCGCCTAATTTCGTTCGTGTCGATTTGAGTCGAGTCAAGTTTTGCCAAATCTATGTGTGAGTAATATTGTGACACGTAAAGACACTTGTTATTTGCCACTTAAATCTGGTTATCATTTGATCACGTGTGCGTTTCAGATATATGCTCATCTACAGGAGAAGCTATTGTCCATTTTTAAAAATATAAAAAATAATTAGCATTAGCAATCACTAATACTCTCATGCATTTTAATTAGATAAGTGCCTCTATTACATAAATCAAATTACTATATTTTAAACAGAGAATATATGCTTTTATACTATATCTTTTTATATATAAAAGTAAATTATTATATTTTATGCAAAGAATATTTTAAAAAGAAAAATCCATATCAAACAAATTCAAAATAGAAACTGTCAAATAAATTATAAATAGAAATTAATTAATATGATGCTATAAATTTTATTACTTTAAAAACATATGATTCCTTTCACACTATTTACTATCAGTATTGGTGTTACATGAACAAACACTGTCAGCCCATTTTCCATTTTTACTATCAGCCTAATAAAAAAAATGTTATTTTCCACTTTTTGCAATCTGCCAAACTGACTGAAATAAATAATGTGGGCACGCACATTTAGTCACAGATGCTTTCCGGAGGTGTCAAATGCTCTCCGGAGGTGTCAAAACATCAGATACTAATGTCAAAACATCAGATACTAATCCCAACTTATATTAATCAAATAAATTAATAATTAAATATATAATTCACTTAATTTCACCTATAAATAAGTGAAGGAGGTGTTTGAATAGAAGCACATCAATAGCTTACGATGATGCTGAAGAAGTCTCTCCTAATTCTGGTTCTCTACATTTCTTTTGCAATCCTCCTCATGGGAAGCAAAAGGATTGAGGCGCGCGTTCTGCTCCAAGAGCCTCGCTGCTGCAGGAAACCACACTGGACCTGCTGTCCAAAAACCGGTCCTTAGGGAACCGGATTTCAAACCTCCCATGTATAAGTACTTTACTAGTGTTTTAGTTCTCTGTCGCTCACATCTACGGTATAAATTCTGTTATCAGTTGCTAAGCGTCGTATGTATGTTATTGTGTAACAAATCTGCAATATATACATGGGAGGACTATGTTGTTTTGTTTAAATCGTCTATAAGATGAAATTATTTTTAAATAGCGAGATGAAAACTCGAAACATAAGATTAACATAAATTAGACCATTATCCCAAACCAACAGTCACTGCATTGCCAGTTATAATTGCAGTGGCAGTTGTGCTTATTCTGTTCTGTAACTCTCTCCAGTAGTAATCGGAGCACGAAAAGCTGTTGTAAGCAACTGCTAATTAGTTAGCGACCCAAGCGCGGCCTTTGTTTACTGCATTTTGTGCGTCCAGAATCATTTTCTTTTCGACAATCTTGTAGTCAAAATCTCTCAAGATGTTTACAAGATGTATATTTAGTCTTTTCACAAGTGTTTGATGTTGTTCATCCATTTTGTGCAGAGTACAAGACTAAACCATTACCTGCTCAAAGGGAACACATCATGTTATGTTGTAAATTTTTCTTAAATTTCACTTCAATCAATAAAGAGAAGTCAATCTTATAACTCTGATGTCACAACTCTTTGAAAGTAAACAGTAGTTGAAGACTTGAAGTTTATATTCATTTTTCTTTTTGTTTAGAGAGAACAGAAGCACATGATTATATATATGCTATACAGGCAAACCGAATTATAGCTCAATGTTGAGAGTTAATTTTCAAAGTAAAAAAAGGGGGAAATGGTAATGTTGGTAAACGTCGATTAAATTCTCTTGGTCGAAAACGTGTCACGGTTGTCAGACAATGAAGTTACAAGTTAAATTGAACTAGGTGTTTTTTTGTGCTATGCGGACTGCGTTGCAAATAATGTTTATTT
This sequence comes from Costus lasius, assembly GCA_027563935.2. Lineage (NCBI taxonomy): Eukaryota > Viridiplantae > Streptophyta > Magnoliopsida > Zingiberales > Costaceae > Costus > Costus lasius. Next base: position 162,520,705 of record CM050447.1, on the reverse strand, counting down.
AGGGGACATCCGAGCCCGCTTGCGCTTTTGGGTTTTGGCTGGCAGACCAGAGTAAAAGCACCGACATGAACGGGCTGCGCCAGGTCAACGCCCCACTCAACATCAAAACGGGCTGCGGGCCTGCGGTGCACTATGAGCCGTCCGCTTACGTCCAACAGGGAGCATTGCCTGCTGTGAAGAGGGAGCAGACTATGATCCCACGGAGCCGACAGAGCTCCAGGTGATGAGGGGAGTTTCCCTGAGATTCATCGACGCTTAACATGTCGGCGGCCAGACGAAGGAGAGGAGCAGCTTTGTCACGCTCATATTTGATAAACAATTAAATAACCTCAAATTTGATGAATATTTAAAAATTAATGTGTGAGTAGACTTGATAATTTGGATCAATGGATCATAAATAGATCGTGTCAGTTATGACCTGTGTCAGTTATAACCTCAAATGGATCATAAATAGATGTGTGAGTAGACGAAGGGGAGTTGCTAAAGGATCAATGGAAAATTTTATATTATCAAGTGTCTCAATTGAGCAGGACTTTTTGGGTAGAGAAGCTTTTAGAATTATCGAGTGTTTCTATCCTTTTTCTTGTTCGTTTGACTTGATTGTGTTACGCTAAGTTGGAATTACTTGTTGAAGTAGTTGCATACTTGGATGCACAGTGGAATTCTTATATTTATTTATTTTTGTTTGTGTATGTGAATGTTTATGTAAATGTGAACCGAATTCTATTCACTTAATTGGTTTATATTCTAATAAGTTGCAGTTTTTTTCCTAAAATTGGAATGATTCTATGCCCATGCTATTGTTTCTGAACCTCATGCGTTGGTCTAATCAAAGCAGTCCTAAGAATTTGTAGTATGCTTGCGCTAAATCTGTCTTACGTTATTTTTTGTTTCTTTGCATTTCTTTGGTCTTATGTTTTGACTTCTATATTGATTTTGGTTCTGCCTGAGATTCAATTTATGCCTCAATGTAAACTATGTTCAGTATGCTGATATTGTTGTTTGTTTTTATTATGATTAATTGCTGGTAAGCCTAAAAGAGGTATTGATTTAATCTGCTTCATCTGTTTAAGATGGGACTTTATCCACCTGAGAAAATACTATGTTATGCCTCTCAACAAATAGCATTCCCAAATCTTTAATTAAGTTCGTGTAATTAAATGGAGACTCGTTGGTCTTTGGTTTGGATGCCAATTATTAGATCTGAATTGTAATAGACTATTTAGAGTATAATGCAGATTTCCCAATAGCACTCCGCAATTTTCAGTTAAGCGAGATTTCCCATATGTTAAAATCTGAATTGTAATAAATTATTCATCAAACTATAGGATATTAAAATTTGAATTGTAATAGACATTTAGACTATAAAATGCCAATTACTGAATATCTATGGAATCGCATTATAAATGCAAGATGAATTTTTTTATTTTGAATTTTTCAGCTATTAAATATTGAATTTTTTTAGTATATTTATATTTTTATATTTTATAATAATTGTAATAAAGTATATTCTATAATCATTTAATTATGTTTTAATAATAAGAATAGAAGAATATAGATATGGAGTGTATATATCAATTCAACTTTTTTTTTTTTTCCTTTTGTAAACAGAAGAAATTTTTTTTTCTAAATTTTCTTTTCCTGTGATAGGAAAATCTTCTAATTTTTTTTCCCTTTCCTTCTCCGCCGTTTGTAATAAACACAACTTAAAGTAATTTATTGGATGACGGGGCAGCCATGGACAACGATATTTGGTGCGGTTGGACACTTGGAGAGAGGACAATGATCGTCTAACTCTAATCCCCACCAGCTGACGCCATAGAAACCTTGAAACTGGAGGCCGAGGGTGAGGAAACCAATAAGGAATGAAGCTCCGGTGTCAAGCCCGGCTGATAGAACATAATTGTACCGGGCCCACCAATCTTTCCTCCGATGGTAAACGAAATAGTTGAACGTGATGCCCACTGCGCACCAGGACCAGAAGTAGGATGGTGCCGCTACTGCTAAGATGGATGCGACGCCAAATATGATAGGCAGATTGATTTGAGCAATCCATTTCTTGTCGGGATACTTGTGCGATAACGCCCACAATGGCAGTGGCGAGACGAGGCCGAGGAGGCTGCAGACAAGGAAAACAACAGAGTAGGTGCCGTGCGGAAAGAACATCCTTGTCGGCCCCACAAGCCCCCACGTTACCCCATGAGTGTACGATAGTCTTTCGCCCGGGCACGTCCACGGGCTGCCCGCCGGTAGCAGATCCGGCCGGCAAATGTTTGTGATTGAGTAGATTATCCACCACGCCATAGCAAAGTCGAACAAGGAAAAGAGAAGTACACTAAACATCTGTTCAATCACGTACGTTATTTCCAATAATTATCAATAAATATATACTGCTATGATTAAAGTACCTGTACGAGAAATGCCGTTCTTGGAGGAATCTTCATGTAATGAGACAACTTTAGATAGGAGATAACTAAGATTACTGTAGACATTGTGTTCCTGCCGAATATTTTGAAAGCCATGTTGGCAATAGGTTTGCCTGGGCTTAAGTATCCAATTAAAATCTCAAACACAAGGTCGACAGGGACATTCTGCAAGCACCGCATATAAACATACATAATCTGCTAATTATTTACAAAAATATACTAGTTAAATTATGTGTTATATATGGGCATACATACATACCGCACCTGCAATGGCGTGGAGTACGCCCTGAGGAAACATGAATATAAACACTGAAGTGCATGCTAATAGAACTCCCCAGAAGCGTAGCTGAATTTGATCCCTAAATCCTTCGGATAACACGATGGCAAACCCGATCATCGAAACTAGTATCGAGTAAAACCACCATTGGGGAATGGATTTATAGTTCTGCTTCATTAATCTAGAGTGAACATCTTGATGCTGGCCTCGGTTTGCCTTGCGAAATTGTTCCCAAAGCGATCTGTATGTGTATATACAAATAATGAAACAACTAGCATTACATATACAGACACGCACATAGCACTAACCTGCCGTAAAAGAGAGCGATGTAGGAGATGCTGTTTGTAACACTTGCAAAGATGAAGCCATAGCACAATGCGAGCTTCGCACTGAAGTACATTTTGGAGTAATGACGGTAGGCTTGCTCGTCGAATACAAGAGTTTGAAACTCCAGAATGCGGGAGACATTATAGACTAGGCCACGGTCGTCAAAGGTCGCGGTGGAGGAGAGTGGAAAGCTTTTGGCACTGTATATGTCGTTCCAGTAAAATATTGGCAACAGAATATAAACGATCAGGATGACTCCAGCCGCCATGTTCAACAGCACGAACGTAGGAACGGCCAGAGGATTGCCTAGAAAGGTAGTTATAGTCATCCAATCCAGCATAACGGAGCCGATGCCTAATCCATGTAGAGCGGAACCAATTTGCTGTGCTGTCACCGAATCCTTCCATATCCAACACACCGCCGATAGAGCCGTTATGGATGGAAACAAGTAAGCGGGAACAATACTGTATGCAAAGCTTGCAACAGCTACAATGAAGAAGAACTGGTACCGCGACAACTTTCCTTGTTCCCTTTTCTCCTCTTCATGCAATGCTCTGCCACAAAAAAGCAACTAATTTTTTTTATATCATTTATTTGATATATACATCACGCACATATTTTCATTCGATTACTCATACACATATAAATACCTGTAAAAAGAAACATCAACTAAAGTAGAAGGCCACCACATATAGGGAGAATCCACTAGGAGCTTCACATAAATACCAACAAACCCGAACCCAAGAAGCTGTATACAGGTGTGTGTGTATATATATAATCAGTATAGCAATATAATAATACTAATAAATACATAATTACTAATCAATGAATAACCTGAGTGGTTATGACTAACAGTAGAGCAGGCAAAGGTTTGAAGTCCCTATGGTAGAAGATCTTGGATATAGCCACGATATCAAAGCCTGGATCACCAGGAGACGAGTTCACCAGCATGGCCATCACCACATGTTCTTTGACGTTGAAAGGCCCCGGGTTCAACGAAAATGTCCATGTGGTCAATGGAACCTTAATCACTTTATTCGGCAGTATTTTTGCCAGAAGCCTCCCTAAGATGAACAAGACAATATTGACACAGTTCCCGGATAAGTATACACTTTGCTGTCGAAAGCTTCCCAGTCGTGCAATCACAGTTTGAAGGATGCAAAGGGGAATTCCAATAAGCCAAGTGCGGAAGGTTAGAACATGCAGTGTGGTGTCATCAGTTGGTGGGACAGTCAACCGCACCTGCTCGATTGGTGAATCATCCGTCCATAAATTATTGCCTGCAATTTAATTTCTTTGATTCCAACAATACATGATCCACCAACTAATCTTAATCGAAGATATGTTAAGATCTGTGACTGCATGCTACGAGAGAAAAAAAGGTGCTGCTTTTGAACTAAAATGGTGGCACTTACCTGCTTCCTCCATCGGAGAAGAGGCAGCAACGATCGATCGATCGATCGATCGAGGGGATTGAACTTTCTATCTCTTCTAGTGCAAATTATTAACTTTTCGATATGTTGACAATTGGGGCTCTCCAGATGTGGTATTATATTGGCTCTTGGGCCAATTCTAGAAACATTTGAGAGGAATATTTATGTCCAAATATAGTACTTAATGTTTTATTTATGTACAGCCTGTTGTTTCAATCTGTATTATTCATTTGTTACGTTTAATTAGATGGCACTAATTAAAATGATTCCTCACCCATTTTAACTTGTACCTGTCCTATAAAGTCATAGACTTATCATTCAATTTCAACGATGTTAAACTATAATAAGAGAGCAATTAGGCACTGTACACAACTTGACGCATTTGTAATTTGTTCATCTGAAGGAGGCTTTTCATAAAAAAAATATATTGCCAAATCAGGGTTTCATTAACAATATGAACATTTAGTTTACTAAATTATATAATATGATATTTTATATATACCTATATATTTATTTATGGCATTTATATATATACACCTATAATTTTAAGCCAATTCAATAGTAATTCTACCACTACCACTGCAGCAGCAGTATATTCTCTCTAAATGGCTTAAACCCCCCCCCCCCCCCCCCCCCCCATCTTCTACTACTAAGTATGATTTTATAATAAATACAATATTTATTCAGATGTAACTAAAGCTTTGCATCTATACAGTAAAGTGGAAATCAACCCACCCCCCCCCCCCCCCCCCACATGTTCTACTACTAAGTATGATTTTATAATAAATACAATATTTATTCAGATGTAACTAAAGCTTTGCATCTATACAGTAAAGTGGAAATCAAGAAGAATATGACAAAGCTAAATGTGATGATTTTTTTTTATTGTGGGGTTAAATTCATTGTACCTGGGTAAAACTCAATATGATGAGCATTTTATCATTACTGAATATTGCGGTGAAATTTAATAAATAATTATTCTTTAGTTGCAAGGAATATATTTTAGGAAAAGCACAAACATGTTCTAATTCCATTCTTATGAAATTATTGTGGGGAGGAAAGATTGCAAATGTGTAATAAAGCATCATATAAGGGTACACATTTACAAGCTTAGCAGGAACAAAATTGATTATGATAGAATTCATGTTTTATAATTTCACTGAATTCTTCTGTTTATAATTAAACTTAGAAATGGGGAATCTCAAGGTGATTCATCTTATCTGGTTCAATTCAATTTCCAGAATAATCAATAACTGGGCAAGAAAAACGTATCTTAGCCATGTAGGAATAAAAAGTGTTGGATTGAACTAATATAAATGAAAAATTCATGATTCAAGTACAAAATTCTTTGGTTTTCCAGAAAAGAGAAGATTCAGAAATGGATCTTCAGTTTCTGCTGAATCACTTGAACCCAAATCCAATTTCATCTTTTTAATTGGGTCTGCTGTGTTGGAGTCAGAGGGATTTTGCCTCTTCACCGAAACAAAGGCCACATTTCTTCTTGAACCAATCTGAGGTTCCCCAGATGCAGAGCTAGCGAGCCTATCTATACTTGCAGCTGCTGCTTCGACAGTAGCTGCCTGAAACTTGGGCTCTCCGGTGTTTATTGCACCTTCGTAATCCTTGTTTTCGGTGCAGGCTGCCGCCGCAGGTGGGTCATCTCTCAATGGAGCGGTATTTTCTTCTACACTGGGAGAGCAATGCTCGGTGGCTGACACTTCACAAAGAGATAGTGAACAATGAGGAATCCAAGACAACTAAGCTGAGTGAAATCTTGAACTTCGGTATTAAATGAAACTAATGGAAAATTAATTCAGAACTAGCATGCAAATTATAATGGATTACAATAAAATAAGCTGATCCATTAATTAAAGAAAACACTCATAACAAGGTCAGAAGTATTTGGTGGAGATATAAGCATCCAAGATTTTATATATATATATATATATCCATGTATATTTATGTACAAACAAATAAACACACGCATGCACATGCATAATCTACGTCGTCAGGATTTAACCTTCGTATAGAAGAAAACATCAACTTTTGCCACTATCCTTCCTTTACAATGTTGTTGCAACTCAAAACATCATATGGCCAACAAGCCCAGTCCTCCAACCTAGTTGCACTTCCACCCCCTCCCATTAGGCAAAATGACCCCACAAAATCAGATGCTCACTCACTGCCAGCGCACCTTCCTCCATTACAACCACCTTCCATTAATTCATTACTCTTAGCCCTATTTTAGGATTCCTCTCCCCTGAGATTTTTGGTATCTTATTATTTGTCCTGAAATAAAACCCAGGTCTTTTGCATCCTCATTTTCCATGGATCTAACAAATCTCTCTGGTGCTAGACCCCCTCTAGCCATCTACTATTTTCAATACCACTATTAAACTCAAAGGTACTAATTATCTCCTGCGAATTAGACATTTCCCCTACTTAGCTCCCATGGGGTGGGACATTACCTAGATTCTCTCCCTTCAAACTCCAAAGATGCATTGTACCATTCATTTTTTTACTGTGTAGTTACTTTAAATTTCCCTCAAAAAAATGGAACCCAACATTTTGCCTCTATAGTTATGTCCCTTGAAATAATTAAAAATTTTGAATATTCTTGTCGACACCCTACTCTCCAAATCAAAATATGCACCATGTTCCGAAGATATCTTCAAACCCTTTCAAACCTTTGCAAGAAAGACATCCCTAGATCGCCAAGCAGTGAGAAGACTTCGTGATAATCAACTGTCCACTTCCTCCCAATCCTGGCAAGAGCGCAAGCTAGAGCTCCCCTCCTAGTTAGAATTTTAATGATTATTTTAGTTATCATTTTAATTATTACAATAATTATTATTTAAATTACTATTTTAATAATTATTAATACAGAATTTAGTAATTTGCATATGTTCAAGTATTGATGACAAAAAATTCACAATCATGCCAAGGTACGTCACATCAAACTTTCCGTCAACATTATAAATTTAAATATCCAGATTTCTACTTAAGAGCACAATAACACTTTTAGTTAAAGCACAAGAACAATAATTAACCTAAACAACTCACAACTTTTCCAAACAGCAAGGTTCATATAGCACTTCTCAAACCAGCCCAGCTATCTGTTTCAAGTTTTGTATTAACATTTAACTTTTAGCTCGCTTACATGCTCAATAAATGATTTAGCATATTTTACCCCTCACAATAAATCTTTCAAGATCCATAAATGAATGTGATAATTATAGGAATCATGAATCTAGAAAAATACGTCCTTGCTGATTGATTGACACCTACTTCATTTGCCTTTTCATCCATACGTCATGCATCTTATCAATAATGATGCTTGTTATGTTATCGGCCAAAAAATTCTCACTCCCATTATGTCCTTTTTTCTTCAGTTCATTCTTCTTAAATGTACAGCATCTTGTTTTTACTCAACAGGAGTTTAAATACTTAGGTTTTATTAATGTCATTAGAATACCATGGTTTTATCCAAGATTCAAAAAGCTGGTCCAAGTTTTGATTGGTATGTACCGGATATAGAGAAAGAAGCAAAAAAGAAAAAGGAGGAGGAGTTTCCTCTCCTCTTTCACTTCCATTATGTCCTCTTTCACTTCCTCATCCGCTGCATCCCGCTAGTTCCAGCTCTTGAACCAGTGCGGTACAAACCAAAAAAAACCAGCCGGTTCTTTGAACCTTGGTTTTATCTTCTTAAAAATCGTACTCGAAGTTTTTGATTTCTTTAAGTCTTATGAAGTAATTTGATGTTTACATAAAAACTTTATGAACTGGTTCAAACTGTTTTGCCTTTTTTTATCAGTCTCATGGTGTCATACACCAAACCACTTGTGTATTGATCCTAGCAAAATGGGTTTCATGACATAAGAATTGACACCTTGATGTTGTTTGCATTATACTATTCCACATGAATATCCTTAAATCATTTTCAAATTATGTTGTTATCATAATTTGTCACATTATTAATCACACTATCGCTTTCTCACTTCCTCTTTATATCATCATGCTACTCTTGTTAATAGTTATCAATGACTCTTTTCAATCACTCCATGGGCTATGTGCATTTGCATTGTCCTAGATTTGGCTAATCCCTAATTCCATTTGATAAAAACTTTTTTGGTTATTATCGAGCACAAAAGACTATTGGTGTATAGATATGAGGATCCATTATAGTTATGTCCATGAAGATGTCACCTTCTTTGAATTCACCTCGGTCATCTTATGTCCACTACTTTATTTAAGACTCAGCATGCTTGTGACCCTCCTTGTGTCCGCTAGCCCTTTGTTGATTTATTGCTGATGTAGGCATCACTGTGAAGGTTAACCTTTATCATTATTGTGGATCTTTTACCGATATTTATTGATTTCAAGCTCACTACTCTATAACATAGGTAAATAATCCCCTTCAACTTATCCTTTATCTAACTATCTCTTACGCATCTACATCCTTTGATACATTTTCTTCATCATTATCTAACATTATTATTCTCAAATCATTTGATGAGGTTATACTAACTCTCAAGTGAAAGCATGCAGTGAATAAAGAAAGGAAAGCCTTGTGCTTCGACGCACTGACTAGTATACCAGAGGTTTGCAGATACAGTTAAGTGTCATCTAGATGACAGGACATATACTATATAACAAAGGGTTTTATTAAGACTTCCGATCTTGATTATTTTGATATAATTTCTCTAGCTGCTTTCCTTTACTCTATCAAAATGCTCATTTCTCTAGTTATCAATGTGGATGGGTAACTTCATTAGGATAATGTCAAAAATATTTCTTCATAGCGATTCATGAGAAACAACCATAGGGTATTTTTCTTAAGGGGAAATTTGTAAACTTCACAAAGATATATATGGCTATAAGTACAGGACAAAAATGTAGTCCTCCAATTCTCACATGCTGCAACTGCAGTCAAGTTCTAATGCAGCAACTCTCACTCACTATTTATTCGTTTAAAACCCTATGTTAATACTATTATGCACGCTTATGTTGATGATATTTTAATTAATTGCAACGCCACTAAGGAGATCTCAAACATTAAGCCACATCTCTATGCCCACTTTCTTATGAAAGGTCTTCATAGAACTCTATTATTTCTTGGGCATTGAGGTTTCTTATCAAACTCACAATGTCTCCTTATCTCAAAGAAAGGATATCATGGATCTTCTAGAGGAACCTGACTTGATTAGTTGCAAACCTAATATTACCCCAATTCATTTCAAGATGAAAACTCAAAAGTCAAAACTAAAGAGGCCTAAGAGAAGGTTGATAATATAGATAACATCAGCTGGTGAGAAAGATTATCTTACCATCAGTAAATTAGACATTTCTTATGCATTATTGCCGGCCACTACATGCAATAACCAAGACAAGCTCATTCAAAAGTTATTTTACGTTTTGCATTAATTAAACATTGCTCATAGAAAGGGACTACTACAAGAGACATGTTTGTGTAAGGGTTTAGTCTTTTAAAATTATGATTATGCATATGCATCCTTGGCAGGTCTATTTTTGCACATATGTCAGTGAAAACTTAATTGGTTGACAAAAAATAAATAAAGTCTGATAGCAATAATGCAAATCAAACTTTAAATAGTTATTGCTAATAATAAAGCTACTTAATTTTTAGCTATTATAAATGATGAATTAAAGTTCTACATTGGATTTATATTTAAATTTGTTGTTTTAAGTACAACCATGCATCACACATGCTTTATATGTTAGGAATAATCATGAGTGATCTTTTAAAATTTTACTTTAATAAAGTAAGTGATGTATTATACTCAATTGCTTAAATTAAATTATTAAATAGAAAATATTAGTTTCGTAGTTATTAATTAAAATTTGAGTAAAAATATCTAAATATGAGATATCACAATTTAATTACAATATTAATGTTATTAGATTGACCTGAAAACGTGATATTGTGGTGGAAAAAAGTTTTTCCATCTTTATATCTAATAATCTTCCTTATTTGCGCCCACCCCGGCCCCCTCCCTACACATATGCACACATGAGAATGAGCATTCAAGAAAATATAACTGAGGGAACATAAACATGCATAATAATAATAATACCACAGGGTGGAAACAATAGGGCATATTTAAAGAACAAAAACAGACTAATTCAACAGAATGATCCAGATTACCTTTATTGAAAAGTTCTAAAGTTTCATATTCAATTGATGAAACGGGCTGACAAGATTGTATGCCCTCCTCTCCGTTCTTGTTATCTTTATTTTCTGTCCTTTCCAGCAAGTAAAATTTATCTTCTTTCCAGACACATTCTAACTTGAGGATTTTTTCGGTTGAGGGATAATACTCTCTGAATGTCTGCATTGTCCCAAAAGATTACTGGTTGTACAATTGTGACGCATGAATAAGAAAAACTGAAAGTTTTGGAAAGAGACAAGTATACCTCTATTGCACCCCGAGAAAGTTTTATTGATTGCTTCTCTGCAGTCAGGGACGAAACCTTATTGAAGAGCAAAACCACATCTTGTAGCATCTGTAAACCAGAAATAGTTCCTCTTAAATTTAAGTGGTGATGACTTATCCTTAAAAGCCTAAGTTGTAAGGAAAGAACTCCACTAGAGCTCAACAAGCCTCGACATTAATAAAACACTACCTTTCTTTTGCTTATCACAAGTAGATTTAAAAAGTTGTTCACACAAATAGTTACTAATCTTAAATTTTGTTTTGGTAATCACTTATCCTAGAAACTAAGGGTTAGTTTGGTTTTGCTGTGCTGCCGCAGCTGCGTTATGATAGCTGCGCTGTCACTGTAGCACCTGCTGTTAAGGGTGTTTGGTAGATCCAGTTGTGATGTCACTGTAGCAATTATTGTTAAAATTATTTTAGTATATTTATTTGTGTTATTGGTGTTATTAATAAATAAATAAATATTAATTTAATATAATATATTAAAGTTAAAATTATATATTTTTATAATAAAATAAAAATTATTATAAAAATTTAAAATAATTATTTTAATAAAAATATAAATAACATACATAATATAATTAATGTTTTTTTAAATATTTAATTTTATAAAACTATTAATTAATTAATTATTTTATATATAATATAATTCACAAAATAAATTAAAATTAAAATTATATATTTTATAAATAAAGAAAACTTATTTTATGAAATTAAAATAATTATTTTTATAAAATTATATATTAATTTAATTATTAGTATATTATACATATTTAATATTATATATATTATATTTTAATATAATTTTTTAGTTCATTTTATTTGTTTAATTAGTTCATTTTGATTAAAGCTGGTGAGTAATGGGTGTTCATGGTTAAATCAAGTGTAAGTTATATACAATTCATTAATTAGTTCTCCAACTTGCGTATTCAGGATTCGAATCGTTCCCCTCTCATCAAAATTGGGCACGCGCGTCGAGGTTATGCAGCAGCAGCAAAAGCTGGTAAATCCAGCTTTGACCAACAGTGTAAAACTTCTCCTATTACACAGCTAAAGTTTGCTTCCAAAAAAAAAAAAAAATGCAAAGTCGTTGCCCGTCGCCACGCCACAGGAAGCGGCGTAGCGCCAAACGGGGCCTGTCAAGCTAATTTATGTATCTATAATTTAAAAAATTAGATTGTAATCTAATTAGACTAATTTAAAACACTTCAAATACAACTTGGTCCCCTCTTTCAAGATGAATAAAATCGAGTGAACCAGTTTTTGCTCCTCGCTATTCTAAAAATAAAAGGAATATTCAAGAAGTTGTCTGACATCATCTCAACAATAGAATTTCGGATTACCAACCCAACAATGCATTATGAGGAGGAATTTTATACCTATGTGGATAAGCAATAATAGTGGTTGTTTGACTGCACAGAGATGGTTCATGGGGGATGTGAGTGGTGTCTTGAGTGAGAGTTCTGCATGAATCAAGAAAGTTAGCAACAGAGTGTTGGGTCACTAGCTTAACCCCTAAGTTACAGGAGACAAGAAAGTTAGCAAAAGGATTTTAGAAACTTGGGCATGAGTAAATTGACACATTCTAAATGCATAGGCCAAGGTTTCAAATACTAATCTCCTGTCGGATTAGTACACATTGGTCGGTACTGTTCTATACCAACGAATGATATCAATGGTAGTATGAACTACTTTTTTAAATCCTAAATCCTAAATCTTTTGTTTAGGCTCTTAGCACTTTTTAATTTTTGAGTGCTTAGGCATTTCCTAGGTGCTTACGCTCCCAACACTTTTTGACTGCTTAGGCATTTGATACTCCCCATGCACCAATATTCCATGAATGTCTCCAATTGGCCGGCCTAACTCACACACTCAAGCAATGACAATAAACTTTGCCTGACCTAGTGAATTTAGATCCATATAGAATGGTGGAATCCCGGTGGGTTAACCATGAGTCACTTGCATAGTGGCTCTGTTAAAAAGGAACTACAAAATGAAAGCTAGATTTACACCTTGTTTACTAGGATAGAAAATAAGAGGAAAAGGATGGAAAACAAAATAATCTCTCATTTTACTAGCAAAGACGGAAATGGAAGAAGGTAAAAGTAGATAATACTACTAAAATCCCTCCATTTCTATTCCGTTCAAATCGGGCGAAAACACTAGTTCTTACTTTGGCACTGCTCTTTTCTTTGGCACAAGCCACTAAGCCGCTGCCGCATCTTCTTCCCTACAAGAGGTCACTGGCATTGTCTTCTTCTCTACATGAGCACGCCACCGTTGTCTTCCCTGCACTAGCATGCTGCCGTCATCTTACTTGCACGAGCATGTCGCCGTCATCTTCATTGCACGAACATGCTGCTATCGTCTTCTCACCACTGCCTCCTTCGTGCGCGGCCACAGAGGGGGTGGAAGAAGGTAGAGTAGCCAAGTGCAAGGGTGAGGCGGGGCAGGGTGCTCACATCCATTCGTTCACTAGCAACAGGAGTGGGGGGCAAGGCGTGCACATCCATCTGTCCACGAGCAGCAGGGGGAGGGGGCGCTCATGTCCACCCATCGGCGGCAGGAGTGAGGACACTCGTGTCCATCCGTTGGTGGCAGGGGTGGTAAGCGGGGCATTCGTAGCCGCTGGGAGTGGGGGCGTTGTTTGCACGCGTGGAGAAGAAGATCATGAGAATTTCACGTGATCAATTTCTCTTCTCCCTTCTTTTCCTTTCCCTCTATTTTATCTTCCTTCCCTCTTTTTCGCCCCTCTAAGAAAATAGAGCCTTAGTTTCCTCCAAATTTTAGTATAAGGCAGCGGCGGTTTTAAATTTAAGTAACCTCCAAAAATATGCAGCCAGCCATCAATTTGATGGTGTTACACATATTTGTCCCCACCACTTATGCATTATGCACTAGGGAAGAATTTTGCTATATGACAGGACCAAAATACTTTTTTCATAGCTGATAAGACTTGGAGGAAAATAAATCATGTTCACCCGTTAACAAGATCATACTAGGTTGTCAAAGCATGTTGTCTTGCTGGCTTCTAAACATAAATTCTGAAACAGTAGGAAAGAGTTGGTAGACTTCGAACCTAATGAGCATCTTTGTGCTAAAACTAATGTGACTTCAAAAGCAGTAATTACACTTGGAATTCCGATTTAACTGGTCTCAAGGAAATTCCTCCATCTGAGCAATAAAAGTAAGAACTAAGATCATTTTCATATTTGATAACATGATAACGGACATCTAAAGTTGAAACCTTTTAACTTGTTACCTCCAAACATAAGTGGACTCGATTCAGTCTACGAAAACTTAAAAACAATTTGCTTCAACAAAAAAATACCTGCTGAACCAGTACTCTGAGACGTGCAAGCAAAGCAAGTACAGTGGTACAAAATCCCATGAAAAATGATTTAGCAAGCAATAAAGATATCTGACTAAATAAAAGTTAATGGAATAAATAATAATTGTTTTATGTACCTTGCATATTGAATTATGTATGAGAGAAAGGGGGGAGAGAGATGAAACATAGGTTTCTCGAGAATGCTTAAAATTAAAAGGCGGTATACACAAATAACAGATTACTTATGTTTCCTTGTGAAATTTTTGTAGTGTACTGGATTTAATTTATTTTTTATTTTTAAACCCAAATTAGACTCGAGTAAAGGATACGTTGCTGCCTTAAGCATTGGCTCAACCATCTGCAGAAGATAAAGGTGAGGTAAGAACCTTTCTGGTTATCATCAATAGACAAGGAAATATGAAAAAGGTTTTAGAGAACCAATACAACGTACTTACATTTTAGAGAAATGCTTATAAAAAAATTCTCATAAAATAGTGACTTTATTACTAATAAAGTATGTGTTGCTTAATTTTGTATGAAGAAGTAATTCAAGGACAATGTTAATGAAATTAAAAAATAATAAATAAAAGGAGATGGGCAAAACAGACATTTGATAATAATCGTGCAACACCTAGCAATCGATCCTTGCAGCTAGCACAACAGCTATTTAACTTTGAACTGCAAAACAACAAATTCACTATTATAATCAATTGTCATGGATATGAATAAGAAGTTGATAAGCTAACAGAAATAGAACGTTAGAGCACGCCAAAAATGGATAAAGATGCCAAAAGTTTGACATTAGTTTTTATTCCAATTAACAATGATTACGTTGGGAATCTTCATTATCAACAGAGGCCACTAAACTTATATTGCAATTAATAAATATGAAAACATAACAACATATGCTCATCAATTTCTTAGGATTTACCTATAACTAACTTGAAAGATATATCTTCTTAGCAACTGAGAAGATATTACATTTTGCAAAAGGATAAAACACTCAGAAACACAACAGATTATCTAGCAACTGATGATGTTAAACTATCTTGAAAAACTGGCAAAAAATTTCTTCCGGAATAAAATGGGAATCAATTACAAGTGCCCGATTTGTGTACCTCTTATCCATAATTTTCACTATACAATATTGTTTAAATAAAATTAGACATCTTTTTTTTTATCATCAGCAATTCCAACCAGAGATTGCAAACCATCGGGTACTGGTCCACTCGCCATCCAGTCTCGGAACGGCTGTCGGAGGACAGTTGCGAGGACAACGGAGTGAAGCAACGAGTTGGTAGCGGGTGTTGGAAGCTTCGATCGAAGCATCCGCCGGTTCGCCCGCTGCCAACATCTGTTGCTCGCCCGCTACCCGCCTAGAACTGTCGGTTTGTACAGTACCGTACTGGTCCGGCAGCTCACCGGATCGAGTTGCCAGACCAATATTACAAACCTTGATTCCAACCAACATTTGTATCAAATGGTTCTACCAAGTATATGTGTGAATGGAAGAAAAATAAGCTTATTTAAGACTCATGCATTTGCAATATTCTAGACAAACTTATATCGGTTGCTAAACAATTGTCTCACAAGGTTCACATAGTATGTGTGAATTGGACAGAGTTATCATGGTTGTGTATAGTGTAACAAATCTGATTGCAAAAGAAGTGGTTACCAGGATACTAAGTCATTTTATTTTTAAAAGAAGTAAGCGTAGTCATACTTGCATGTACTATATACTGGACTATTAATATTCTAATATCAGTATCATTATTTCCAACAAAGACTTTTATAAATGAAAGAACTAGGGAAGAAATGTTCCTTAAATTTTTAAAATTAAATTCTCAGGTAGATTCTTCTATAATTTTATGCTTTAAGATCAACAAAAGCTCGTGATAAAAAAAAAAGAAAAAAGAAAATGAACAATCAAGTCGAAGGAATAGGCACTTGGAACAATTTATTTGCTGCTTCTGATTGCAGAATATTCATTTAACCATTGTCCCATTCTTATTCTCAACGCCAAAGAAACATATGTACATCTAGGAAAAATCATACATAAATACAAGGTAGTTCCAGCTAACATGTTCATTATGTTTAATCTTTGTTCCTTAACAAAGCAAGTCTTGATCAGCAGTGAGATACTAACAACCAAATAATTATATGATAACAATCAATAATCAAACATTACAATATATCTTTCGTGTTAAAGCTAATTTTGCAACAGCCTTAGTACCAACCAATAAGCATTGTCTATGATGTAATATATAGTATTGGTTTTCTCCTTAACACAAAGAAGTATATGCTTTAAAAGAAATCATCCAACTAGTTAATATAATTATCCTCAGGTGTCTTTAAAGTTCAAGCAAATTACATCTAATGTGAAACCAAAATGTAACTCTTACCTATCAACAGCTCACATATGATGATTATTCTATGTTTTACCAATGTTTTAATCTGGAAACGGCAACAAACTAATAATATTTTGCATATTACCTTTATGCGTCTGTCCTGAAAATTTCGATTCAATTTTTATACTCAAAATCATTACGTTTTAATTAAACGATTAAAAAAGATGCATGCTATTAACTTAAATTTGTAACTAGATCAAAGAAGGAATATATCTAGCTTGTGATCCCAAAGAGAAAGAGACAATCTACCTTACCATTTTGATGTATATTCAGTTCAGTTATAATTTCTAAACCACAAAAATGAGTCACGAGTACTACACCATATATCTAATAAGATTTTTTTAAGTGGAAAATCTTATGTAAAGTCTCTACTTAATTTACTTATAGATATGCATTGTAAATTTTCATCTTACAAGAGGACAATGTTCTATAATAATTTACTAAGTACTTAGGCAAAATAAAAATAATATTGCTTAACATGACAATCAATGCGGTATATATTCATATCCAATACGTTTAAAGCCTAGGGGAAAAAAAATCCAACACATTAGCACCATCAACAGCAAGATCTTGAAATTCATGAAGTTTTCAATGTAAATAGAAAAAGACACAAAATTGGAAACAAGAATACCGGTGGTGGTATAATGCATTTTGAACAGGTTTTGTACCATCAACAATGGGAAAGACAACTTTCAAGATCTCTCCCAACCCGGCATACTGCAGAAGTCTTAAGTCCCTTCTCACCTGTGACCAAAGCAAACAGATATAGAAGGGGCAAGCTTTAAGTGAGAAGTAATAACTAGGGGAATCGGAAAATAAAAGACTTCAAAAGATCCAAGACCTTCAAGAGGAACTGAAAATAAGGGGAGCGACGATGTTGATTCTTGTTCTTGTAGACCATTCGATCAAGAACTCCGGCCTCAATTTGGAGCAGAGCAAGGAGATTTAGAAGCCTCTTGTTATCTTCTGCGCTTCCGGCTGCCGTCATCAAGCCCAAATAAACTCTACAAAAAGGAAAAAGATAAAGAAAACAAGAAAAATTAGAAATTGAAAAATCACTATCCAGACCTATTATATATTTAGATGTGCATGTGATAAATTCATTAGATGGTTACAAAATTCGGATTGGCAGTCAACTCAGCAAATGGCATAGTGTGACCTTAATACTCAACAAAGATCTACACCTTTAAAGTTAAGGGTTCATATGTCATATTCCAAGAATTCACTAGTTGAAATTTCTAAACTTATGCAGGACAGCTACCAAGCATTGACTATAGTATACACTCCGCATCATGTATATTCTGAGGTTTGTTAGTCTAAAGAGTTTATCATAATTATATGTATTAGCAGGGTGTCCTTAAGTGACATCTTGAACTCACAACGCAAAAAAGCATTAGCTTATCCTTGAACGATCACATTATGTAGACTCTACAAGATTTGATCTTTAGTGGGTCGATTGAAAAAGTCAGTTTAGGATACCTGTCTAGATGACCATAATTTGTCAACACCAGTTGGAGTTAAATGTCTCCTAAAAATGAATTGAACTATGTAACATCAAGGGGATCACAGGAGAAACCATCCTAAGTACACCATAGCTTTTATAGAGGTTTGTGTATGTTTGTTCTCTCTTGCAAACTTGAGTTCCTCCCGTGACCTTGATGCTCAAACCAGCTACACTTAATTCCTCACCTCCCCTAGCAACAATACTTTTAGCACTTTTGATGGAACACATATCATGATGTCAGATGCAAACGTACTCCCAATAACTATCCCAATGCAAAAGAGCAACGTCATCCCCCGTGGGCAATTTCCAGCACACATTTTTTAGCAGGTAGAAAGTCATATGGAGTCTGGGTAGAAGGAAACCCCTTTTTTGCAGTGAAAAAGTCAATACCTACTAAGTTCAAACCATCATCTCCAGAGGTGGGCAATTTCCAGCACACATTTTCTAGCAGGTAGAAAGTCATATGGCGTCTGGGTAGAAGGAGACCCCTTTTTTGCAGGAAAAAAGTCAATACCTACTAAGTTCAAACCATCATATCCAGAGTTATATGATGAAGCCAAGAATATGACAGATCATGTTGAGGCCTTTCAAGTCAATACCTATCTAGAATAGTCTCCATTCACTCATACCCAAACCCAATCCTATTTAAATTTTCATTACCCATTAACAATCCAAAACCTATAAATACTCGAATAAATATTAATAATTATAAAAAGAGATGAAAATGGGTAGACAATTAATCAAATACCCACTTCAAAAAAGCTCCGCTCACAGATGAAGAGCAGCTTCTTCTTCTGCTCCGCTCCAAAACACAATGGTCCATGTACCATTCTAGTAAAGCGTCATATGGAGTATGGATAGAAGGAAATCCCACTTTTGTAGTGGAACAGAGTCAATACCTAATAAGTTCAAACCACCATCTATGGAGTTATATGATGAAGCCAAGGTTCTAATAAGCCTTTTTACTTCAACACCAGTCTAAAATGTCAAACATCATTACATGTTGCGCTTTCCCACAGCATTTCAAGATGGGCATTAAGATAGTCTCCATGCACTCATACCCTAACCTAATTCTATTTAAATTTTCATTATCCATTAACAACCCAAAACCGATAAATACCTAAATAAATATTAATAATTATAAAAAGAGAAAAAAACGGATAGACAATTAATAAGGTACCCACTTCGAAAGAGAATAAGTTGTGCTCACGAAAGAAGGGCAGTTGCTTCTTCTGCTTCAGTCTACTCTAAAAAATAATTGTTCATGTATTGATACTGATACAAACTAGCTATACAACTTGGTATGGACCGATCACTATGCTCGCAAACAATGGCAATTTCTTCTATTGCTTTGCTCGGAAACACAATGGTATGTGTATCGGTCCCTGGTCCAACCCGTACAAACCGGTCATACTACTAAGTATGGACCGGTTTTTAAATGTTGCAACAAAGGGAGTTATCAAAGTGATCCCAAATCTCCAAGGTTAATTTTCGACACTTGCAACTAGATTCACCTAAATGAGGTTTGTTTGAAGATGAAATATTTTGAATTGAAATGAGAGCATTGGATTGAGCATCTGCAGCCTGCACCTGAACTTAACTCTACATTTAGTGAAGATGGAATTGCCATGTTGCAATTCTCATCAACTTTCTCAATATTATCAGAAGAAGATATTTTATAAAAACCTATTACCTATAAAAGAATAAAATTAACCGTGGTCCATAGTGCATATAACATAATAACAAGAAATAAGAATACAACAATGCTGTGTCCTACATAATTGCATTAATACTAATAGCTTTAAATTATGTTTAAGGTTTTGCAAGTTGTTTAATATAAGCTGTTTAGCATGTCCTACATTATCTCAAATAAATATCATAATAAAATAAATAATTACTAATCTTCAATTTCAATAAGATATGTAAGGCTTTGCATGCCAAATCACTCACTTGTCGCTTGTTGCTTAGAAGATGAGTACTCACGATGGTCAAGATGAATAAACAAGTGGGCTGGCAAGTGGCACCGACAAGGAAAGGGTTGGCGCACTGGCAAGTGCTCGGCGTCAGTGTCTTCAACTCGTCTTGGCGAGTGGCGGCTGGATAAGCACTCGGCGTCGGCGTGCTGCGTCCTCAAGTCGCCTTTGCCAGTGGCGGCGAACTGGCGAAGCGCTCGGCGTCAGCGTGACGGCGTCTTCAACTTGTCTAGGCGAGAGTGGCGGCGAAATTAGGGTTTAGGTCGACTCAACGGAATGGAGATGCTGCCTCTCGAGGATTGGGATTTGGGAGAGTAGAGATATTTTTAGAATGTGTGATTTTGTGTTAATGGGTTATTAAGTGGGTTAATGGGTTTAGACTTTAGTTAGTATGGGTTATTAGGTAGTGGGTTATTAAGCGGGTTACTTCTTCGCCCGAAACCCTCTGTGGGCCCAGACGCCTCTCGCCTTTTTTTCTCACCTCTTCCGAACCCTCTCTTCCTGACCTTTTCGCCAGAAGAAACTTCTCTCATAATAATCACCCGGAAAGGGCTTCTCGATAATACATATTATTCATGAGTTAGTGTGCTTAATTACAAATTAATTGAATATATTAAAACAGAAAAGTGTGCTTAATTACTTACAAAATTAATCTTCTTCCGATATACTATCATGATTATCCTATGACACCGAGAGAATGAACTATATATTTAACAGTATGTGCTTATGGAATTAACAGTCGTTAACTTCTTCCTCTCTAGAACAACAGACAGTTATGATATATATATATATATATATTTAGTATAGGGCAACAAATTAAATTCGTTTGTTATTTGATTAAAGTGTCTGCTTTTCGTGATGAATTTGAGTTTTAAGTTATTAGTACTGTGAAGCCAGTACATTTTTTAAATAAAAAAAATTGTATTTTTACTAAAAAATGCAAAATATAATTATTAACATAAATATGTTTAGCTACATTTCCACAGTCAAAGTTTTAGCTTAATTTTACACAATTTAATTTTTTTAAAAAAAATAAATGGGAGTTTAAAAGAATGTGGGTAACATGCTTTTGAGTGTAAATACAGAAATAAACTCTTGGTCAAAACAAAACTGAATATAAAATATAGGTGAAAGTCAATTTAAAGAACCCCACCTATTTTTTAATTGACTGAATCCCACCTTCATTAATGTAAAAAAAATTATTTATCTTCTAAAAATATAAATTATATATTCACTATATAAATAATTGGAATTAATAGAATCATATAATATTAATAACATAATTATAAATTTTAGTTTTATCAATATAAGTATCATAATATTAAAAAAAACATAAATGTATATGGGGATGACAATTATACTTGTAATAGTTTGAGACTCTAGCCAACTAGAATTAAGGCAAATTCAAAATACCTAATTAGTTAAATAGAACGAGCTTTGATTTAGTGGGTTTTAATTAGATTTAGGTTGTGTTGAGATTTCTAAGTATAAATATCTAATATTAAATTTTAAAAATAATATAAATATATTCTTATTATTAATATATTAAATTATTAATGAATAATAATCATTATATTTTATAAGATAGTATTAAAATAAAAAATATATAATTTTTATTTTGACATGTTAAATACATGACTAAGTTAATTTTATGTAACAGGTCAGTTATGTGTCAAATAAAAAATCAAGTGTATGTGCTCACGCATCATTTAAATACTTAGATTCGAGTGTAGAGTATGTGATAGAGTACCCTTGTCAAGTTTGAGTATTTGATTTTTATAATCGGGTTCAATTATAGTACCAAATAAAAATTTCAGTATATTATCCCACTACCATCGTGAAAATTTTAGTAGCTCTTATAAACTAGAATGCAATTATTAATATTTTATTATATTAAATTTCTTATAACCTCATTTTTATAAGCATTATAAATATTACATATGAAAATAATTAGTAGAGATTAATATTAATTACAAAAATTTAATGCTTACCAACTTAATAATGATGCTTCAGGAAATAAAATGACACCGTTTTTATTAATTTTTATTTCTAATGTATCTCACGTTTTGATTTTGAATATTCTTTGATGTTAACTTTTTTAAAAAAATTTCCTTTATGTGATATTCTTCTGGAAACATAACACTATGAATTTGTATTGTGCAAATAATTAACTAGAATTCTAGTAGTGTCTTTACTGATCACATATTAGTTGTTAAGTTATTTTTAAACTTGTATTTACATTAGTAGTTTAAACTAAGCACCATTAGTCTTTAAAGTATTTAATTAGATTATATCTACATTCAATACCTAACCAATTAAATAATTGATTAAAAGTTGTTCTTATACTAATATATAATTAAAACATATATAAATAAATACATGCAGATTAAAAGTAATAATAAATATTACATATTGAAATAACATCTAACTAAAAGAGGGAATGAATAGGGTTCACGTGATAACAAGAACAATAATTATATTTAAAAATTTATATCTATTTGATTTATGTTTATAGTCTATGTGTGCTTTTAGAATTTGTTTGACATAAAATGTTTGGAATAAATTTGTTTTTTCATTTTAAGTGTAGCCTTCTATATATGTATAGTGTGTTGTGCTCTGCCAGCAATATGTGAAATTACTCAGACAAGATTGATGACATAAAAATTCATAGTATATTTTATATTATTTAATTGATCTTTTTGTGTCATATTCATGCTTTTTTGCTTATTTTCATGTCTTATTTATCAAATTCTTCCGAATCTACACATTTTTTAGTTTTTGATCAATTTCAGGTGAAAAAGGCATTATTTTAAGGGTTTTTCAAGCAAACCAAGCGCGTAGACAAGTTCCAATCATCAAGAGGAGATCATACATCAAATTTCACGTAAATCAGAGTTTTCGGCCAAATTACGGCCCGCGATTTTACTGAACCTACAGAATAAACCATGGCACAACCATAATTTATTTTACCTGCCGTAATTTTGGAACTGCCGTATTATAGTTACGGCCGTAATCTTGTCGGGCAGAATTTTGAAGCATAACACGGCATTGCCGTAATATTTATTACAGACCGTAATTATAACCTAGGCGGCCGCGTTTCACCCGATTCTTCCTGAGTTACTGTGATTCTTGCGTCGATGAGTTCAGGCGATTTTGACCACCATTTCAAAAACCAAAAGAAGGGGAAAACTCTATAAGAGTAGACGAAGATCACAGAACAGGAAGCCCCAATTTTGATTGACGATTGAGAGAGAAATCGAGATTCTCACCGCCGCCCTAGGGTTCGTCGCTGAGAAGCGTACAGACCACCATTGGCAGTGAAATTTGAGGGAAAGGTACACCTGAAAGAGGACATACACCAGAAGTTTGAGAGTGAAAGGAGATCGAAGGAGGAAGAAATCAAAGAAACCATGGGCATCGGCACTGTTCATCACGTTTCTGAAGTAAAATCACAAGCTATAATTTTTATTATAGCCCTATGTTTAGTAACTTTCCTCTTCTTTTTTTTTTTTTTTTCTGATTATTCTGAACAAATGGCATATTGTAATTCTTCTACCATGCTAGCTTAAACTTCTTATGGGACAGGGGTGTAATCCCCTTGATTTCATGATGACTTGATAATCTTAATTTCGCCAGAATATTTTTGTTATGATAATTTTACTTAAGTGATAAATGTCTTTAATCTTTTCTAGTTTCAATTATCAGCATGTGTTAGAGTTTTGTGATATGGACCGAAAAGTGATTTACAAAACTTGGAACCCTAAAATTGAGATATATGAACTTATCGTAATAGATTAGGTTTGTTCTTATTTCTAGATTTTTAAAGTTTAATTCTTGTTAATAAATTGATCTAGGGAATATTAATGAGTTAGACATGAAAATATGCTAAGAAATTAGATATTGGATTATTGAAAACCTTTTAAGTAAAACCTGTGAAACTAAAGTATGAGAATATTTAGTCTTCATTTGAGATATTGACATTGAGATTTAATGCACGAAAGTGATTTGAAATCTCCTTGTCAAAGTTTATTTATCATTAACACCGAATAATTACAAAAATAATGATGCTTTGATGTTAACTTTTTAATGTTTAACACTAAATAATTACTATATAAATATTAATTACAAAAATTTAATGTTTACCAACTTAATAATGATGCTTCCGGAAATAATATGAGACCATTTTTATTAATTTTTATTTCTAATTTGTCTCATGTTTTGATTTTGAATATCCTTTGATGTTAACTTTTTTAAAAAATTTTCCTTCATGTGATTCTCTACTAGTAGTGTCTTTACTGATCACATATTAGTTGTTAAGTTATTTTTAAACTTGCATTTACATTAGTAGTTTAAACAAAGCACCATTAGTCTTTAAAGCATTTAATTAGATTATATCTACATTCAATACCTAACCAATTAAATAATTGATTAAAAATTGTTCTTATGCTAATATATAATTAAAACATATATAAATAAATACATGCATATTAAAAGTAATAATAAATATTACATATTAAAATAACATCTAACTAAAAGAGGCAATGAATAGGGCTCACGTGATAACAAGAACAATAATTATATTTGAAATTTATATCTATTTGATTTATGTTTATAGTCTACGTGTGCATTTAGAATTTGTTTGATATGAAATTTTTGGAATAAATTTGTTTTTTCATTTTAAGTGTAGCCTTCTATATATGTATAGTGTGAAATAGTGGAAAATAATTAATGGAGGAGAGGCAAGCATGTGAAATTACTCAGACTTCTCAAGTCTCACTTAATTCTCCTCTATTCCTATTTCCTCATTTCATCTTGTTGCCCTATTCTCTCTTAAGTTCGAACGAAGTCGCCAAAGCAGCCGAACCCTAAATCCTCTTCCGGCCATTCTTCATTTCTTCCTCCCTTCGCGGCCCTATCGACCGGCCAGTCACTCTTTGCATTCTTCCTCATTTTATCTCTAGACTCCAAACCTTAGATCAGTCTTCCCCACTTCACTTCGTCCAGTGTCCGCTGAACGCCTTCGCTCCAACTCGGCGACTCGCCTGCAGTCGGTGAGGCCTCAAAGCCCTTGTCTTCTGTCTCTCAAGGGGCCCTCCAAGACTCTCCACTCTCCAAGTCCAAACTCAGCGATTGCAAGGTGATAGAGCCCAATTTGGCGACATAACTAACCTGTGCAAATCCATTTCTTGTACAGTGTTATTTTGTGTGTTAGTCTTCCACTTGCATCTGCCCCTTGATGTCTTTGTTCGCGTTTTTTGCAATCTTGTTCCTTTCTCGAAAAGGTGAATCTTGGAGTTTTTTGGTGACCCAAGATGTTTCTTTTAGTTTCATCTAATTTGTGGTTGTGACAGCTGAATATTTGTATCAAATATACATACCTTTTATTTTTATTAATCTATGGTTAGGGGTGCATTCTAGCAATTTGCCAATTTTAATTATTTCGAGATTCATGTAATTTGTATCATCTTCCAATTGCATCTTCTCATAGATGTTTTAACTTTTAACTCTCTTGCTTGCTTATGGAAATTCGGAATTTCCTGGATTTCGGGAATTGAAATTCTACATCGGGATTTCGGGACTGGTACCGAACTCCCGAATTAGAATTCGGTACCGATACCGATACCAAAAATTTTGGTTCGGGAGTTCGGTACCGGTACTGGTACTGAACTCCCAATTGCTCCCCTACTAATAGCACATGTGAACAATTATTAATTACACATTTACACATTAATTATTTAAATTTGTAATTAGATAAATATTGTTGTCCGCTTTTATTTTTTCATTACACTTAATCACCGCCTTTGTTTGCCTATAAATACTGGTGATTGATGAGTTGAAGAGAGCATAGCTACCGTGGCATGTGGGTGATCAAGAAGTTAGTGTTGCTTATAATAATGTATATTTTCCTTTTGCTGGCTCTGAGGATGGTGGAGGGCAGCTACTGCAGGAACAGGAGCAGGTATTTGATTGTAGTATTCGTCATAGCATTAATTGGAGCTACGGCCGTTGCATCAATCGCAGCCGTAATGTTGACAGCAGCATTGCTCGTAGAATTAATTGCAGCTGAATCAGTCACAACAGCCGCATCTTTCACCTAGAAAGCTATGACTGCAAAAAGAAAAATGATTAGAATCAAACTCGCTGACTTCTTCATCTTCAAACCCGTAGACTTCTGTCTTGATGATTCACCCCTAGCCGAGTAGTTCCCCATAATTTATAGAGCCTATAACGTAGGCAAAATAAAAAAAATTCTTTCTTATAAAAGAATTGAGTTATTTCTATTGTGTGAGGTGGTAAGAGCGAAAGACAAAAATTACTATTTTAAAACGATTCCTCTTTCTTTTCTATTGTGTGAGGCTGGTTACAGGTGAAAGACAAAAAGTCCTTAACTCTTACCTGGTTTGATCTCCCTAGGAGTGAGCAAACGGGAGTTCGGGACCGGTCCCGGTCCTGAACTCCTGATCCCGAACTCCCGAAGTTTAAATGTAGGTACCGGTACAAGTACCGAATTCTATTTCGGGAGTTCGGGTCTGGGTACCGAACTCCCAAAATTTATTTTGGGAAAAATACCGAAATCCCAAATCAGAGTTATGGATTAGCAGATTAAGGTTAGGGATAAGGGATTAGTAAGTAAATAAAATAGTAAATAATTAATATTTTTAATTAAATAATCTATATAGTGTCTTTACTGATCACATATTAGTTGTTAAGTTATTTTTAAACTTGTATTTACATTAGTAGTTTTTTTTTTTTTTACATTAGTAGTTTAAACTAAGAACCATTAGTCTTTAAAGCATTTAATTAGATTATATCTACATTCAACACCTAACCAATTAAATAATTGATTAAAAGTTGTTCTTATGCTAATATATAATTAAAACATATATAAATAGATACATGCATATTAAAAGTAATAATAAATATTACATATTAAAATAACATCTAACTAAAAGAGGCAATGAATAGGGTTCACGTGATAACAAGAACAATAATTATATTTAAAAATTTGTATCTATTTGATTTATGTTTATAGTCTACGTGTGCTTTTAGAATTTGTTTGATATGAAATTTTTGGAATAAATTTGTTTTTTCATTTTAAGTGTAGCATTCAATATATTTATAGTGTGAAATAGTGGAAAATAATTAATGGAGGAGAGGCAAGCAAGTTGTGCTCTGCCGGCAACATGTGAAATTACTCAGACAAGGTGTTGTCAGCCTTCTATATATATTGAGTGTGAAATAAAGGAAAGTAACTTAATAGAGGAGAGACAACTTTGACAGCTAGCGGTGAGCATACGGTACTGATACCGAAGTATCGTATCAAAATTTTCGTTATTCGGTATTTCGGTACCTATTCTCCGGTATTTCAATACTTTAGTACCGGTATCAATTTTTAAATTGGGATTGCGGGTACCGATACCGGGATCAAAAAATAATGTCGGGATTTTTTTTGGTACCGAAGTACCGAATTTATTTATTTATTATTTTTTTTATAATGATAAATGATATATATCTAACTATCTAAGAATAAAAGCCAATGGCCTACTATAAATATATAATTTCTAATCAGCCCATTCCAGCCCAGCCAACTCATTCTTTACTCTTTAGTCTTTAGTCTTTATATATAGTTTAAAATCTAAATTACTAATTATTTAATTAAATAAAATCTAGTCAAGTTATTTTTTATCTTAATCCAAATCACTGTTTCCACTTTCCACTTTTCCAAATTCCACATATGTGTAACTGTGTTTGCAAATTAAAGTCGAGACTCGAGAGACTTGATTGAATACTGATTAAGGTCTAAAATCCAAATCACTAAATCAGCTTCAAGTCTTATCAAGTCTCACTTAATTCTCCTCTATTCCTATTTCCTCATTTCATCTTGTTGCCCTATTCTCTCTGAAGTTCGAACGAAGTCGCCAAAGCCGCCGAACCCTAAATCCTCTTCCGGCCATTCTTCATTTCTTCCTCCCTTCGCTGCCCCATCGACCGGCCAGTCTCTCTTTGCATTCTTCCTCATTTTATCTCTAGACTCCAAACCCTAGATCAGTCTTCACCACTTCACTTCGTCCAGTGTTCGCCGAACGCCTTCGCTCCAACTCGGCGACACGCCTGAAGTTGGTGAGGCCTGAAAGCCCTTGGCTTCTGTCTCTCAAGGCCCTCCATGACTCTCCACTCTCCAAGTCCAAACTCAGCGATTGCAAGGTGATAGAGTCCAATTTAGTGACATAACTAACTTGTGCAAATCCATTTCTTGTACACTGTTATTTTGTGTGTTAGTCTTCCACTTGCATCTGCCCCTTGATGTCTTTATTCGCGTTTTTTGCAATCTTGTTCCTTTCTCGAAAAGGTGAATTTTGGAGTTTTTTTGGTGACCCAGGATGTTTTTTTTAACTTCCTCTAATTTATGGTTGTGACAGCTGAATATTTGTATCAAATATACCTACCTTTTATCTTTATTAATCTATGGTTAGGGCTGCATTCTAGCAATTTGCCAATTTTAATTATTTCGAGGTTCATGTAATTTGTATTATCTTCCAATTGCATCTTCTCATAGATGTTTTAACTTTTAACTTTTTTGCTTGCTTATGGAAATTTTGGATTTCAGGAATTTTCCGAAATCTACATCGGGATTTTGGGACTGGTACCGAACTTCCGAATTAGAATTCGGTACCGATACCGGTACCAAAAATTCTGATTTCGAAGTTCGGTACTGGTACTAGTACGAGACTCCCAATTGCTCCCTCTACTGACAGCACATGTGAACAATTGTTAATTACACATTTACACATTAATTATTTAAATTTGTAATTAGATAAATATTGTTGTCCGCTTTTATTTTTTCATTACACCTAATCACTGCCTTTGTTTGCCTACAAATACCGGTGATTGATGAGTTGAAGAGAGCATAGCTACCGTGGTATGTGTGTGACCAAGAAGTTAGTGTTGCTTATGATAATGTATATTTTCCTTTTGCTGGCTCTGAGGATGGTGGAGGGGCAGCTACTGCAGGAACAGGAGCAGGTATTTGATTGTAGTATTCGTCATAGCATTAATTGGAGCTACGGCCGTTGCATCAATCGCAGCCGTAATGTTGACAGCAACATTGCTCGTAGAATTAATTGCAGCTAAATCAGTCACAACAGCCGCATCTTTCACTGAGAAAGTTACGACTGCAAAAAGAAAAACGATTAGAATCAAACTCGCTGACTTCTTCATCTTCAAACTCGCAGACTTCTCTTGATGATTCACCCCTAGCCGAGCGGTTCCCCATAATTTATAAAGCCTATAACGTAGGCAAAATTAAAAAAAAAAATTCTTTTTTAAAACGATTCCTCTCTTTCTTTTCTATTATGTCAGGGTGGTTACAGGCGAAAGACAAAAAGTCCTTAACGCTTACTTGGTTTGAACTCCCTAGGGGTGAGCAAACAGGAGTTCGGGACGTCGTCCCCAGTCTTGAATTCCTGCTCCCGAACTCTCGAGGTTTAAATGTAGGTACCGGTACAAGTGCCGAATTCTATTTCGGGAGTTCGGGTTTGGGTACCGAAACTCCCAAAATTTATTTTGGGAAAATCCCAAAATCTCGAATCAAGGTTAGGGATTAGCCTAAGCTGATTAGGGTTAGAGATAAGGGATTAGTAAGTAAATAAAATAGTAAATAATAAATATTTTTAATTAAATAATCTATATAGTGTCTTTAGTGATCACATATTAGTTGTTAAGGTTATTTTTAAACTTGTATTTACATTAGTAGTTTAAACTAAGCACCATTAGTCTTTAAAGCATTTAATTAGATTATATCTACATTCAACACCTAACCAATTAAATAATTGATTAAAAGTTGTTCTTATGCTAATATATAATTAAAACATATATAAATAAATACATGCATATTAAAAGTAATAATAAATATTACATATTAAAATAACATTTAACTAAAAGAGGCAATGAATAGGGTTCACGTGATAACAAGAACAATAATTATATTTAAAAATTTATATCTATTTGATTTATGTTTATAGTCTACGTGTGCTTTTAGAATTTGTTTGATATGAAATTTTTGGAATAAATTTGTTTTTTTCATTTTAAGTGTAGCCTTCTATATATGTATAGTGTGAAATAGTGGAAAATAATTAATGGAGGAGAGGCAAGCACGTTGTGCTCTGCCAGCAACATGTGAAATTACTCAGACAAAGTGTTGTCAGCCT
The DNA here is from genome assembly GCA_027563935.2 of Costus lasius. NCBI lineage: Eukaryota > Viridiplantae > Streptophyta > Magnoliopsida > Zingiberales > Costaceae > Costus > Costus lasius. Next base: position 162,490,360 of record CM050447.1, on the reverse strand, counting down.
TCTATATATATAGAGTGTGAAATAAAGGAAAGTAACTTAATAGAGGAGAGGCAACTCTGACGGCTAAGGGTGAGCATCCGGTACTGATACCGAAGTATCGTATCAAAATTTTCATTTATTCGGTATTTCGGGTACCAATTCTCCGGTATTTTAGTACTTCAGTACCCGGGTACCAATTTTTAAATTGGGATTGCGGTACCGGTACCCGGGATCAAAAAATAATTTTGAGGTTTTTTTTGGTATCGAAGTACCCATTTATTTATTAATTATTTTTTTATAATGATAAATGATATATATCTAACTATCTAAGACTAAAAGCCAATGGCTAATATAAAATATATAATTTCTAATCAGCCCATTCCAGCCCAGCCCACTCATTCTTTACTCTTTACTTTTTAGTCTTTATATATAGTTTAAAATCTAAATTACTAATTATTTAATTAAATAAAATCTAGTCAATAGTTATTTTTTATCTTAATCCAAATTCATTGTTTCCACTTTCCACTTTTCCAAATTCCACATCTGTGTAACTGTGTTTGAAAATTAAAATCGAGACTCGAGAGACTTGATTGAATACTGATTAAGTCTAAAATCCAAATCACTAAATCAGCTTCAAGTCTTCTCAAGTCTCACTTAATTCTCCTCTATTCCTATTTCCTCATTTCATCTTGTTGCCCTATTCTCTCTAAAGTGTCGAACGAAGTCGCCAAAACCGCCGAACCCTAAATCCTCTTCCGGCCATTCTTCATTTCTTCCGTCCCTTCACTGCCCCATCGACTGGCCAGTCTCTCTTTGCATTCTTCCTCATTTTATCTCTAGACTCCAAACCCTAGATCAGTCTTCACCACTTCATTTCGTCCAGTGTCCGTCCGAACACCTTCGCTCCAACTCGGCGACTCGCCTACAGTTGGTGAGGCCTCAAAGCCCTTGGCTTCTGTCTCTCAAGGCCCTCCAGGACTCTCCACTCTCCAAGTCCAAACTCAGCAATTACTTATGGAAATTCGGGATTTCGAGAATTTCCCGAAATCTACATCGGGATTTCGAGACTGGTACCGAACTTCCGAATTAGAATTCGGTACCGATACCGGGTACCAAAAATTCTAGTTTGGGAGTTCAGTATCGGTACTGGTACCGAACTCCCAATTGCTCCCCCTACTGACAGCACATATGAACAATTGTTAATTACACATTAATTATTTAAATTTGTAATTAGATAAATATTGTTGTCCGCTTTTATTTTTTCATTACACTTAATCACCGCCTTTGTTTGCCTATAAATACCGGTGATTGATGAGTTGAAGAGAACATAGCTATCGTGGCATGTGGGTGATCAAGAAGAGTTAGTGTTGCTTATAATAATGTATATTTTCCTTTTGCTGGCTCTGAGGATGGTGGAGGGGCAGCTACTGCAGGAGCAGGAGTAGGTATTTGATTATAGTATTCGTCATAGCATTAATTGGAGGTACGGCTGTTGCATCAATCGCAGCCGTAATGTTGATAGCATCATTGCACGTAGAATTAATTGCAACTGAATCAGTCACAACAGCAGCATCTTTTCGGTCGAGAAAGCTACGACTGCAAAAAGAAAAACGATTAGAATCAAACTCGTAGACTTCTGTCTTGATGATTCACCCCTATCTGAGCGGTTCCCCATAATTTTATAGAGCCTATAACATAGGCAAAATATAAATAAATCTTTTTTATAAAAGCGTTGAGTTATTTCTCTTACTAGCAATGCGGTTTACAGGGACCTGTCTCTTCGGAGAGATCCGATAAAAAACAAAACAGGGACCCATTAGCTTTTAGTGTGTAACAGAATAATGATACTAAAGTAATGAGTAATGACCCCTTTCTTTTTTTATTGTCAGCTGATTAAGCCCGAGCAAGTCGGTTAAAAGACCCACCAGCTTTTAATATATATCAGAATAATGATAATGATAGTGACCTTTTTTCTTTTTTTATTATCCGCTGGTTACAGGCGAAAGACAAAAATTACTATTTTAAAATGATTCTCTCTTTTTTTCCTATTATGTACGGTATTTCGATATCGATACGGTATGCTCAGCTTGGTATGCTCAGCTTAGGGCTCTCCCCTTTTGTTTTTTTTTTTCTGTTCAGCTTTTTTTATTACTATTTTCTTTTATCTCTTTCTATCATGTGTCATGGGCTCGTAACCATATGGGGAGAGAAAGGCAACACCTAACAGTAGAGCGGGCTACGCCGCTCATCTCCCTCTTCCATCTCCGGCTAGGCTCCGGCTAGTTTAACGTCGTCGGACGTCCTTCCCCGAGCTTCCTGCGCATCCGGTGGTGTGGGCGGGTGGATCGGATCGCACGGAGATCCCCGCCCTCTCCTTCCTCCTCGCACCGCCGCCGTCGCCGTCGTAGCCACCGGACCTCACTTCCGGATCACCTTGGAAGGCGCAGCCGGCAGCCATTTCGTCGGAAAGGAGCCGGCGCCTAGTGCCGAGATACTCCCTCTCCTACTTCGTTCCTTTTTCTCCCCGGTCGAGCTCGCGGCGGTCTTCCCTGCCTTCGTCGTCGCCTTCTTCCCGTCCATGAGCCGGCCGCCTGCGGTGCGTGAATTCTTAGCTCCAGACCCGCCTGCGTGCGGTTGCCGCCGCGTTGCTCGCCGTACGAACCCTTCTCGCCTGCGCGTGAGTTTCCCTCCTTCCTCTCTCGCCTCCGTGCGAGCTCCGCCCCCTGCCGTCGTCCGTCGCCTGTGCGCGACTGGGGGCGGGTTTCCTTCTCCCGTCGTCCATCTGTGGTGTTGGAGACGTCGACGTCCGCCGACGGACTCGACTTCGTCGTTGTCGTAGAGCGGACCTCCGCTTCCTTGCCGCCGTCTATCCGCCTGGTCCCCCTCCCGCCGGCGCCTGCAACGACATCTTCCATTGGAGGCATAGTGGGTGGCCGGCGCCATCCCTTTCCCAACTTCTCTTCATCCAGGCTCTCCTGTGCGAGAGCACTTGGCGTCCGAGTTCACTAACCGCCAACGGACGAGTTTCCTCTCGTCGACGAGTTCTTTAGCTCCTTCGCCGGCCATCGTCGACATCCACGTGCACGTGGCTGCTTGCCTCCGGGCAGTCCGTTCCACTCAGTCGTTCTCTCCTACGCGCAGGGAGGACGAGGTCGTAAGCTTCCTCATCACCTACGAGTGACGTAGCTTACGGAGCGTCGTCCGGCCTCCTCGCCGGCGTGCCAGAGAGGAGCCAGCTAAGTTGCTCCTCACCGGCGTGCGACGCCGAGTGGACCTTATCCCGTCACCGACGTGCGACGTCGTGTGAACCATCGTCCAAGATCGTCGGGCGCCGGTTTGATCCACGGACGTTGGGCGAGTCAGCTACTCTCCCTCATTTCTCTCTTCGACATGTGTACGTGTCCGGATTCTATTTGGACCCCGTCTAACGCGGTCGGTTTCGGGCGCGTCCCTTTTGGGTTCGGGCGAACCCGTTTTGACTTTGTGACACCGGTCCACGGTGAATCGCAAGCGTTGATCTAAACCGTGTTGGAACGGCAGCGATCTTCCGCAAAGTCCATAGTTGGGCTGAGAGTCGGTTCGAGGAATCGACTCCGCCAGTTGCGCCCAATCCAGCGGTTTCGACCGTTGGGATATCAGCATTGACGTATTTGGACTCGAGTCAAGCGTTGACTCACGGGTAAAATATTCAAAAAAATATTACCCTAATTTAGGGCGTGACACCTAGAAACAATACTTCTAGCACTTTTCATGGAACACAAATCATGATGTCAGATGCAAACCTACTCCCAGCTACATTAGCGTCACCCCAGTAGACTGAGTTTCACATATCATTAACTATCTCATCCCTCGTGGGCAATTTCCAGCCCACATTTTCAAGCAGGTAGAGAGTCATATGGAGTCTGGGTAGAAGGAAACCCCTTTATGCAGTGAAATAGTTAAATACCTACTAAGTTCAAACCATCATCCCCAGAGTTGTATGACGGAGCCAAGAATAGTCTCCATTCACTCCTACCCAAACCCAATCCTATTTAAATTTTCATTACCCATTAACAACCCAAAACCTATAAATACACGAATAAATATTAATAATTATATAATAAGAGATGAAAATGGATAGACAACTAATACCCTCTTCAAAAAAGCTACGCTTGCAGACAAAGAGAAGCTTCTTCTTCCACTTCGCTCCAAACACAATGGTCCATGTACCATTCTAGTAAAGCGCCACATGGAGTATGGATATAAGGAAATCCCCCTTTTATAGTGAAACAGAGTCAATACCTAATAAGTTCAAACCCCCATCTATGGAGTTATATGATGGTCTGATAAGCCTTTCAATTCAATACCACTCTAGGACGTCAAACATCATTATGTGTTACGCTTTCCCCCAGCATTTGAGGATGGGCATTAAGGAAGTCTCCATGCACTCATACCCAAACCAAATTTTATTTAAATTTTCATTATCCATTAACAACCCAAAACCGATAAATATCTAATTAAATATTAATAATTGAAAGAAGAGATAAAAACGGATAGACAATTAATAAGGAACCCACTTCGAAAGAGAAGAAGTTGTGCTCCGAAGGGCAGCTGCTTCTTCTGCTTTGGTCTACTTTAAAAAATAATTATTCAGTGTATTGATCCCTACTCAAACTGATACAAACTAGCTATACAACTTGGTATGGACCGATCACTGCACTCACGAACAAAGGGCAATTTCTTCTTTTGCTCCGCCCAAAAATACAATGGTCCGTGCAATGACCGGTACAAATTGGCTATTCTGCTAAGTACGGACTGGTTTTTAAATGTTGCAACAAAGTGAGTTATCAAAGTGATCCCAAATCTCCAACATTAATTTTCAACACTTTCGACTAGATTCACATAAAGAAGGTTTGGTAGCAGATGACATATTTTGAATTGAAATGTGAGCAATGGATTGAGCATCTGCAGCCTGCTAACCACTCATTGGTGTTTTGCCTAAACTTAACTCTACATTTAGTGAAGATTGAAGCGCCGTGTTGCAATTCTCATCAACTTTCTCTTTCTCGATATCATCACAAGAAGATATTTTATAAAAACCTATTACCTATAAAAGAATAAAATTAACCATGGTCCATTGTGCATATAACATAATAACAAGGAATAAGAATGCAACAATAATATTGCAAGTTGTGTCCTACGTACTTGCATTAACACTAATAGCTTTAAATTATGTTTTAAGGTTTTGCAAGTTGGTTAATTCAAGCTGTTTAGCAAGTCCTACATCATCTCAAATAAATATCATAATAAAATAAATAATTACTAATGTTCAGTTTTGATAAGATATGTAAGGCTTTGCATGCCAAATCACTCACTTGCCGCTTGTTGCTTAGAAGATGAGTACTCACGATGATCAAGATGAATAAATAAGTGGGCTGGCGAGTGGCACCGACAAGCAAAGGTTTGGCGTGCTCGGCGTTAGTGTCTTCAACTAGTCTTGGTGAGTGGCAGCAAGAAGGAAAGGTTTGCGGCTGGATAAGTGCTCGGTGTCGGCGTCCCGCATCCTCAACTCCTCATGGCGAGTGGCAGCGAAGTGGCAAACCGGCGGCAAACTAGCAAAATGCTCGGAATCGGCGTGACGGCATCCTCAATTTGTCTTGGTGAGAGTGGAAGTGAAGCGGTGGCAAAATTTGGGTTTTGGTTGTCCTAGAGATGCTGTCTGTCTCTCTAGGGTTGGGAGAGGAGAGAGATTTTTGGAATTTGAGATTTTGTGTTAAAGGTTTAAATTAAGTGGGTTAATGGGTTTGGACTTTAGTTATTAGGGGTTATTGGGCAGTGGTTAAGTGTTAGGCCTAGGCGCAGGGACCAGGCCCAAATTAACCCTAGCCCAATTGATCCAGGCAAAACAGGCGAATGGGATAATGGGTTGAGTCTGTGGTGGATCTCCGTTTGTAGCAAATTTGGTACCGCGAGCGTCACTCGCATGTTAGGTCTCCAGGGGACGGCATGAGTTTGATGCACGTTTGGTGGCAACCGCCTCTTCCCCCTCCCTGACCTTCTTCTCCCTAGGCCATCGAGCGGCTCCTTGGTGGATGAGGTTCTTCGCGGATGGCCTTTCCTGCACTTCCTAGTGGTGCGGACGGCAGTTCGATACGCAACGTGGCGGTTCCCCTTTTCTCCTCTTCGGCATCGCCGGTGGTGGAGTTGACAGACAGAGGTCCATCGAGGTACATTCAAACCTCCTGCTCCGACTTCATCTGGCAAAGGGTTCACCAACTATCTCCAGCTGCGTGTGCGTGCCTTCTCTAGGGCTCCGGCGAGCCACCTGCTACCAGCCCACAGGCTCCTCTCGTGCGCGCACCCTCCTCACGAGTTCAGACTCGATTCTCATTCATGGCTAGCGATTTCCTTTCTCTGACTCCTTTTTTCACGCTCCCGGCCGAGTTGTCGTTCTTAGTCTGCGATTTCTCACCTCTTCTCCGCACCTCCGATAAAATGTGCTAGCCTTGTGTGATGTGTTGTTCGGCGTGTGCAGGTTGAGTGTGCCGGACATTTGTGAAATGTTCATCCTGCGATTTGGCGAGCAAGAGAATCTCACCGCCTGCATGCAGTCTGTTCAATATTTGGGTGTGTGCACAGGCGTCCTCCATGTCATCCTTCGCGCATGTGTGCACTACAGCCTACGTGTGGTTTTATTTTATTCTGATGTACCAGACTCCTACGCTCGCTGTGCTGGAAACGAGTCTCGGGCTATATATACAGGTGTACGTTGAAGCTAGACCATGCAGTTGTTCTCGACTTCCACATGGCGGTCTTTGACTCGTCGAGACAAGTGTCCAGTTGCCCACGTTGGAGAGGTTGAGGCCGGCCGTGCCAGCATCGTGTGGTGCCTGGGCTCATCACCTACATGGAATTGAGTCTCGGTCGAGCCAGTGGTAGCTCCACACGGGTCAACTATTTTAAAATTTATTAAATAGGGGCATAACATTAAGTGGGTTACTTTTGGCCCGAAACCCTATCGCCGCCGCAGATGCCTCTCGTGTCTCGTCTTCTTTCTCCCCTCTTCTAAACCCTTTCTTCCTGATCTTTTTGACGGAAGAAACTTCTCTCGTAATAATCACCCGAAAAGGGTTTCTCGATAATGTATAGTGCTCATGAATCATGAGTTAGTAGTGTTAGATAAAAAAAACACAAATTAATTGAATATATTAAAAGAGAAGTGTGCATAATTACTTACAAAATTAATCTTTTTCTGATAGACTATCATTATCATCTAATGGCACCGAGAGAATGAACTATATATTTAACAGTATCAGCTTATGGAATTAATAGTTGTTAACTTCTTCCTCTCTAGAACAACAGCCAGTTATGATATATATATTTAGTGTAAGGTAACAAATTAAAGTCAGAACCATTTGTGCATCTAGCATAACTCAATTCGTTTGTTATTGATTTAACAGTGTTTCAGTAGAGGGATATCTGAGGAAAAGCAAAGATTTATATCTTTTCCCTTGTTTCAGTGAAAAAAAAATAAAGAAAAGAGGAAAAATTTAGTGCATTTTTTCCCTCAAATAGTTTCCGCCGATTTGGACAGAAAAACCAAATCCTTCCCTCATGCATACTTTCTCCCGACACCTGAGTCTCACTCAAAACCTACTTGATACCCTCAAATCCCTCGTCGTCGACGCCCTCGCCTCTCACCCTCATCGTTGACGCCCTCCCAGACCTTGCCTCTCTCCCTTGTCGTCGACGCCCTCGCCACTCTCCCTCGTCGCCCACGCCCTCATCGCCAATGCCCACTCAAAACCCACTCTCCCTTGTCAGCCCCTCTCCCCTCCAGAATCGCCTTCCGGAGGCAAATCTCTCCTCCCAGCAGCAGTTCTCTTCTATCAATCCTCTACATATATACGTGAGTACATATACATATACACATAGGTATATCTATATTTACATATATATATGTGTATATATATGTACAATATATATATATATGAACATTAATATATATGTGTAAATCTATATATATACACGTATATAAATATGAACATTAATATATAGAGATGTATATATATGTACATGTTTATATATACATACATATGGATACTTATATATTTATGTATACATAGTTATATATTTATGTATATATACATATATCTATATATATATACATATATATATATATATATGTGTGTGTGTGTGTATATGAACATGTGTAAATATATAAACGTGTGTGTATATATATATACACACATAAGTATACGCATCTATGTGAATATATGTGTATATACATATGTAAATATGTACATATGTTATATATATATATATAAATAATATATATATATGTAAGAACACCCCTACCAATTTTTTTCTTATTTCGAGGTTCTAGGAACGTCTACCAAAAGCGGCAGGACAGAGAGGTGCTATCTCTAGGCATGCAAGGAAAAACTTGCCCACTCCTTAAACTCAGCCTCCCAGTAGTGTCACACACCCAAACCAGATTTCCTTTTTGTTTCCCCTTTTCTTGTCTTATACATCCCTTCACACATAAATACAATTCCTCACAATCTCTCTTCCCAATACAAGACACTAGGGGACAAATAATGCGTGATTTAGGGGTATTTGAGTGCCCACGGAGCATTAGCCAACTTGGCTAGCAAGCAGCACAACACAACCAAATCACAACATGCATCTCACACAGCATTCAACATCGCAGCACAGGTATAATTCAACGTCACTTAACTATATATCACAACCAAGAAAATCAACGTAGAAATTATAAAAATCATAGAGAATCCAAGGCTCGACCTGGCCACAATATTCAAAAATAATCGAGGCACGACCTAGCTAAAAACAGTCAACAAAGGGCGAGGCACAACATGGCTACATAAATATAATACAACCAAGGAAATTAACGTAAAAATTATAAAAATTGTAGAGAATCCGAGGCTCGACCTGGCCATAATATTCAACAATAATCGAGGCACGACCAGGCCAAAAACTGTCAACAAAGCAACAACAATTGAGGCTCGACCTGGCGACAATATTCAACAATAATCGAGGCACGACCTGGCCAAAAACCGTCAACAAAGAGCGAGGCGCGACATGGCTACATACATACATATATCACAACCAAGGAAATCAGCGTAGAAATTATAAAAACCATAGAGAATCTAAGGCTCGACCTAGCCACAATATTCAACAATAATCGAGCCACCAAAAACCGCCAACAAAGGGCGAGGCGCGACATGGCTACATACATACATGCATATATCACAACCAAGGAAAATAGCGTAGAAATTATAAAAACAGTAGAGAATCCGAGGCTCAAACTAGCCATAATATTCAACAATAATCGAGGCATATCCTGGCCACAATATTCAACAATAAACATGGCCATCAACAAAGGGCGAGGCACATCATGGCCACATACATACATAAACACACAGAAATTATAAAAATCATAGAGAATCCGAGGGTCGTCCTGGCCACAATATTCAACAATAATCGAGGCATGACCTAGCCAAAAACCGTCAACAAAGGGCGAGGCGCAACATGGCTATATACATATATCACAACCAAGGAAATCAACGTAGAAATTATAAAAACCATAGAGAATCCGAGGCTCGACCTGGCCATAATATTCAACAATAATCGAGGCACGACCTAGCCAAAAACCATCAACAAAGGGCGAGGCGCGACATGGCCACATACACACACACATACATATTATAAAACCGTAGAGAATCCGAGGCTCGACCTGGCCACAATATTCAACAATAATCAAGGCACGACCTGGCCAAAAACTGTCAACAAAGGGCGAGGCGCCACATGGCCATATACATATATACATACACACACTCAGACAGAGACAAAGACACATACATACATACACATACATATATGTACATATATATGCATATATGTACATATACATGTACATATGTATGCATATATGTACATATACATGTACATATGTATGCATATATGTACATATACATGTACATATGTATGCATATATGTACATATACATGTACATATGTATGCATATATGTACATATACATGTACATATGTATGCATATATGTACATATACATGTACATATGTATGCATATATGTACATATACATGTACATATGTATGCATATATGTACATATACATGTACATATGTATGCATATATGTACATATACATGTACATATGTATACATATATATACATGTACATATGTATACATATATATATATACATATATATATACATATATGCATAAATACACGTGCGCGCGCACACACAGATATATACCACAAGTTAACAAGTAGAATAACTTGAATTATAATAGTATGCAAATCTCTGAATTTAATTATAATAATAGGAAAAAAAACTAAATATCAAGTAATGGTGAAAATGGAGGGAACCATCGGAACTGAGCCACTCAATTTTAATGGTGAAATATAAATCATGATGATAACTACACATTAAAATCATAATAAGTAAACAATGAATGCAGAATCTGTCTTTATACACATCTGAAGAATATCTTAAAAGCCCTCCTTTAGAGTTTCTATTATATCAAGTTTCTTTATGAAGAATTATACAAGAAGGATATCAATGAATTGTATTGTTATAGATCAGATTTGAGATACCCTATTAACAATAACAAGTTATAAATTTATTTATGTCTCCGTTTAGCTCTATCTATAGAAACATCGTCCATTCATCTTTCCATTATTTTGTTCATATTTTATAATGTTTCTGGATTGATGTTGTCCAAGATTCCAATCACCGTACCAATTGTAATCACGGAGATATTACCAAGGTTTTAAATACTAACTTTAGGATGAATGAAAAGATATTGGGTATAAATTATTTCATCAGTGTATGGCCCCGTTTGGGGTTGTTACCCTCCCAATTTTGCGAGTGTGGCTAGCTAAAATATGCTTTTTTTTGTGTGTTTAGGACAGCTAAAATCAGCTGTGGGAGAGAAGCACGGGGCGCTTCCCCAAATCAGCATTAACTTAACCAATCACCACCCTCCCTCCCCTTTCCACTCCCGCTGCCCCCCTTCCCCTTGCCGCCCCCCTCCTCTTCTTTGGCCGCCTCTAATGAACCCTCACCTTGTTCCTTATCTGCCTCTAGCCACCCAACCGCTCTCCCCTTAACTCTAATTTCAAATTTTTTTTAATTTAATATTTTAATTATTTTCAAGTTATTATTTTAATTATTTTACAATATTGTTTTATTTATCAATTTAATTGTTTTAAGTTATTGTTTTAATTTTTTTTAGATTTATTATTTAAATTATCATTTTAATTACTTTTAAGTTATTAGGAAAAAATAAGTAAAAATAATGTGAGAGCATGTCACTTTTGTAATAATCAATTTTCTAAACAGTAAAAAGCTAAAAACATCAGTAGTATGGATATTGGCCCCAGTGGCGGAGCTACATAGAGGTCAGTGTGGGCAAATGCCCCCCCTGACCCTAGATAATAACACTAATTATGTATATAAATTTATAATATCATCCATTTAAAAACCTACCTTGCCCCCACTATAAATCATTGTTAACGCTATTTTGCAAAACATTGCCCCTTTAATTTTTATTTTTTAATTAATATATTATGTGTTCAATAATTACATATTTGAAAATGATAGTGTGTGGTTGCAAATTAAAATTAATGAACTGTACATAGTGTTCAACATAAACTTGCAACCTACAATTATGTTTCTTTCTACAATAAATAAAAAAATATTATTTAAATCAAATACTTACCATGACATCACTGTATTAGTACATATTATTAGTGCATTGTGTATTATCTCATAGCTAACATGGCAAGCTACAAGTAGCTCTTCCCTCCCTGCACTACCTTAGTTCGAGAGGAGGGCAAGGGTTAACGTTGAATCAACTCATATGTACCCCTTTCTTCCCAAGTCCCTAGATGATTAGCAACAAGCTAACTCACACAAGATTACTCTTTTCTTCTAATGCGACATCACTGCCTTCCTTAGAACCCCTTGTAACTACAACACTATTACCCCTCCCCCTATTTGGGCGACGACTAGCCGATTACTCAATAAACAATAACTACTTTACAACTTAGTTGATCCTTTATTATTATGATTTATGATTTTTCTTGTTAATATTCTATGATTATTTTTAGTAGTCAATAAAATATTTATTATTATTATATATAATTTTTATTATTTAATTATAAAATTTTTTACTCCAATTATATATTTTTATATGAGAGTTTAAATATATTAATATTATATATATTATAATTAATTAATTATTATATAATTATTTTTTTAATATTGCCCCCATTTACCTTCGGGTCCTGGCTCCGCCACTGATTGGCCCTATGTAGCTTTAGCTATAGGACTTTTGAAATATAAAGTAATTAGATGTGCAATATAACAAACACCTCAGGTACTCAACTAATCAGATATACCATGAGGTTATTCGGATCCCTCAAATTATTTTCCCAATTAGCTAAATATAGAATCAATTGCTTAGATTTTGCCAGCCTTTGCTATCCTTGGGCGAAACATGATGAGCCAGATAACTTCTACTAGTAACTTGAGAAATGGATGAAAAATAAGACAAATTATCATTTTTTATTGACATAGAAATTATCATATTTGATGAAAATATGAATACTTATTGGGAAGGTTTTTAATTTAGGTCCGTACACAGGACCGGTATGTACCGGACTTACTGACATAAAACTTCGATACCAAATGTAACATAGCATGGTACCGGTCCAGAATTCCGGTTCACACCAAAAAAATTCAACTGATTCGGACTGGTTTTTTGCAAGGATCTGAAAGCCGCCGTATCGGTACCGGTATAGTACCGGTGTACCGTCTGGTACACGACTGCAGTAGCAGCAAAGGCGAGGGCACAGGCGAGGCGGGCGGACGGCGGAAGCTTCGATCGAAGGTTCCTCCGCCAACGGAAGCTTCGATCCCGAAGCTTCCTCCGCCGGCGGAAGCTTCGATCCCGAAGCTTCCTCCGCCGGCGGAAGCTTCAATACACCAGCGCCGTCCGACCGCTGTCCGCCGCGACCATACTCCGAGCGTCCGCCCGCAACCAGTGTTCCATCGGACGATGGACCGGTACATACCGGGCACGGTACCGGACCGGTTTTAGCATCCTTGGTTTTTTGAACACTGCTTATTGGGAAGGAACAAGGGCAAGATGGCATCCTTCACAAAGATAACTAGAAATCAATTTCCCTAGGAAAGAAGTGTAAAAAATAAGCATATTCTGCACCTAATAGAGGTATATTAAGATATTAGATTGGTTCCCAAGAAATGCAATTGCTACATGACTGGATTTAGAGGTAGGAAACCAAATAACTTTCTATTGTCTAACTTTCAAATTAAAGCACACAATAATTCTGACTAAACTCTGACAACAGAATATGTTGTTCTTTTTATCCATTTTTCTTAGAATAAAAAAATCTGATTGACATTTTGTGATACCCACCATACACAAAGCTGTATATTGATTAGCATCTTCATCCAATGAGTATAATCAGTTTAATCTTTGTTACAAAATAAACTAAACCTAGATATAACCATATCTAAGCCTTCCACACCCACATGCAGCTAACCATCAGTGTTACTGACATCAACTTCATGACCTAACTATTAGTTACTTGACCATGAAAACAAGCATTGATATAAGACAAGAAAGAAAAGGGACACCAAGTCACCAACCTGATATGCCCAATCTTCCCTTCAAGTTTTTCATTTCTTCTAGGCTCAAATGTTTGTCACAATCAATGATAGTAGCTAGAGCCTCTGGAGAAGGCCCTGGATCTTCATCCCATGCATCTTCTCCAACATAGGAGTTATCTGGAATAAGTTGGCCTCCTGGTCCTTCAATGAATTTCATTATTTTAATCCTTAGGCATCGTTTTCCTCCACATGCCTTTCTTAAATCTGCAAAAGAAATAACCAAGTGTCAAAGAGGACAATTTGAAACAAAACAGCAAAATAATGCACGGAGGATCATGTCATACATTAAACATCACACAATACAAGCTCGCAGTGAAAGAAACAGAAGAAAAAATGGAAAATATAAGCAAAGAATATTTTGGAGTTAAAGAATTAAACAACACATATAGTGACAAAATTCAATACTAAAAGCATATAACGCACCCTTATATATTGATTCTCATCACCAAATTCTATGAAATCCAACTAAGTAATTACATAATCTATAGCATATGAAAATGATTAAAAATATAAAAAGGTGTATTTTCTGTTCCCTATAATCCAAGAGTGAACATTTGTGGGCACCTTTTTGTTCTCTACAACCCCTGAAACAAAAACAGAAGGATTATAGAAGTTCAAAATATTGGCATAGCACATTAAACAAACAAATTGAATGATAGTGTGTAAAAGGTAATTTTAGTTGATATTTATGTCCTAAAAAAGGTTGAAGCTCAGAATTTTGAACAACGTATCATGTGAACCAAAATAATCCTCCTTGAAAAACCTTTCATTTGTAAAACTAACTACAATAGAATGCTCAATCAAGATAATCCCGCAATAATTTTAGACAATGCATTAAAAGGCAGAGTGAATTACAAAAAACTGAAGTCAACATATTTATTGTTCACTTACCTTCTAACATTTGCGGGAGATGGTTTCGGAATCAAAGCTTACATGTAGGCCTCCGTTAATTCTTTGTTTCTCTGATGATTAATTTGACTACTTAAAGCCACATAGGACTTGTGGCATGGAATCGAGACGATAATAACATACAGAATAAATGCTCCAAATCGCCTTGGGTCCCAATTTCTAAGGTCCTAGTAATAATAATAATGGTTATAAGCTCTCAAATAACTATAATGATGCAGGACACAGGAAGACAAACAAAAAAAAATCAAAATAATGTGTGTACAAATGATGAGTTAGAAAAACGTATAATTAACAAGCAAGCATGATAAGTCAACAAATGATAGATGTGGTCGTCTATATAAATAAACATATCTATCAAGAAGCACTTTAAAAAGAAGAAAAGAAACATTTATGCATTTGAACGGTAACTGGTTGGATGAGTCAATATATCCACTCAAATTAAGATATCAGCTTGACGACCGCTCTTCTATAATAGTAGCAAAGAGAATATAAGAATCCTGCTTTGAGTTCATAAACGTATGCAAGCATATAAACTTGAAGCTTGTCTCATTATTGTTGACTACACTTAGACCATGTCTGCTTGGAGAAAAGTGCCGTATCGAGTAAGACAGCATTGGGCTACTAGCTGGTTTTAGCATCCATTGTTTATTTGTTTACACCTAAACAACATTACGCAACCAACCTCACAACAGTTGACCATCTTTTGGTAGATGCATGAGTTTCCATCAAAAAATGCCTGCCAATCTGCCGTTTAGCCACTTACCAAATTTTTATAATCTCTGGAGGAACATACCATAGAACACTCATTAAGTAAATCGAGGGTATAGTAGTCAAACTTAGCTGGATAATCAACTGCGACAGATTATTGTGTTCGAAAGTGGTAGCGGATTAAACCAAACAAATTACATGAAACGAATGAAAACATATTCAGGTTCACGCGAGAGCTCTCCATTTTAGGAGGGGAAAAAGTTTAAATAGTTCAGTCAATTGCAGCCCCATACTTTGGTTGGTCTGCCTCGAAAAAGTTTAAATACCGACCTTCCATTGCTCCCACTTGTTCCACTCCAGGAACTGCGGCACCAACTCCGACCGAAACCTTCCCAACGCCGTCTGGAACTTCTCGGCGGCGCTTCGTGCTCGCTCAACCGGCTCGGTAGCCTTGGCGCCACTATACCGCGCCCGGCCTCCTTTCCGAGGCGCTCACCTAAAGTGGAAGCAAACCGCGCTGAACCACTGCGGAGGGATTCAGAGAATGCCTCCCATGTGAACCCGGCCGATCCGTCTCCGGCACTCAAGGAGGAGGCTCAGAGGGTGGTGGTTATCCGGGTGCGGCGCCTCCTCGGGCAGTTCGTCGTAGTAGGTAGAGGGAAGGGCGGGAGGAGAGGGAGATCGCGAGCGGCTTGGAAGATGCAGGAGGAAGACGGAAGGAACGGCAACGGTTGGGCTGCGAGATAGCCCATTCACGACTTGGTAGGAATGGGGAAGGGGCTAGGGCTTGCGGCCGAAGGAAAGGGGATAGTCAGATATATAGTGTCAGGCCCAGAGATTCGTGGAACGGGCAACGTGGCCCAAGCCCACCCCGGAATCGTGAGAACAGAAGCGGCGTTACCCGGTCAAATGGCGATTTTGACCGTAAATCGGGCGTGGCGTCGTCATCTCCTACGCGAGGCTCGGGCGCAGCAGCGTCGTGGCGGCGTGATTTAGAGTTGACCGGTTAAAATCTAATTTTGATCAAGGTATTATTTAATTTAGGGTTTTTTTCGATTTTTAAAATCAGAATTAGGGTTTCTAAATTGAAGATGAAATTATTCTCCGAAATCTTAGGATTTCACGTCTAATCTAATATTCCACCGGAGTACCTTATTCCAGGGTATGACATATAGTGATATAGGCCAACCAAGGAAACGTTGGAGGCATGGGCTACAGGGTTTATACTTTAGGGTGCTGAAAATTTATTCATTTTAATCCCCATCTATAATTGTATTGTAGCTTATAATATTTTTATTTTAGCTCTCGAGGTTTAGACTATTTAGTTATCCTCCCACTCATTTAAAATTTTACAAAGCGTTTAAAAATTAATTGATTTAAAATCAATTTTCAACAAACAACAACTTTCAAAGAAAGATGTGGCATCATTTTGCTACTTACTTGCAAAGATTTTAAGGTTTTTTAAAATAAAACAGAATATTATTCCCTAAGTGTGTTATCTACACATGTATATAATGATGAAACTAACTCAGCAATAAAAATAATAGAATTGCTCAAGGCACTACAAAATTTTAGGCCATGAGAAAGTTCAATTTTTGTAGTTTACTTATTTGAATGGATTTGAAAGGATTAAAAAAAAAAGGAAACAATGCCAATTTCTATTTCGCCCTAGTTTGGATGAAAAATAAGAAAAGAACGCTCATTGCTTCTTACTCTTTTTGCTCAAACACTAGACGCCTGCCTAAACTTAATTGGAACCCTCTCCTACACGAGCTATTTATTGCCACCCCAGAGTCGAACTCCAAACTTAATTGAAAACTCTATTTTTTGGGGCGTAATTACCATACTAAATATCGATAGCAACTTCAGTTGACTCCTCAACATCATAATTTCCTTTATAATAATCTTAATTTTAGCTCAACCTTAGGAAAACTTGTATTCAATTACTTTGGTGTTTCTATTGTATCAAGCTTTTCGTGAAGAATACTGAAGCAAGAGTTAACAAAATTTATTTCTTCATATGAAATATACCAACAAAAAAGATATTGATAAGATTCCTAATTTTATCTTTTTGGATTAGGTAGGGCAACATCATTTAATTCATACTCTTCTTATTCATTTCTCACATTCCGATCCTTTTTCTGACCACAGCTGTTAGCAAATCATAATAACTTGAACTATTATCCCCACAAATATATACATGCTAGGTATTTATACAAACAATTAGAACAGATTACAAGGAAAGAAAATGTGAGTGATTTAGAGGTGAACATGATGAAAATTACACATGCAACAGTGAGATAGAAGGCAATACATAGTTAAATAAATGTTGCATATCTCTGCAAGCAGGAGTACGATCTTGCACTGAGACTTGTTAGAAGATTAGTATTGTGCAGAGAGAGAGTAGAGGCATCAACTGGTACCATGTGTCGATATCAAATGATATACTAATAGAGACCTGTATCTTAAACTTTAACTGGTACATGTCTATTTAACACTAGAGTTGTACAACGATGCAAATTGAATTTTAAAACCTTGATTTAAAATAGTTGCATCCATTTCCATGCATAAAAAGACTACTAGTCTACTACTTGTTTGTGCTTGCAAAGGAAGAAATTGACCGACGGGAGGAGAGAGAATAACCAGAGTTAGAGACGGGTAGAACCACAGCTAGACAAGAAAGATACAATGAGAAACAAACAATAATTCATTAATTAAAAGATATCATTACACCAGACAAAACCATCTAAATCATTTACACCCTAAATAACAATTAACCTCGCATAAAACCCCTAATATACACGAAGATAATTAAATTAATTTCTATATTTTTTCTCTTGTTTGTATTTTTTAAGTATTTTTTTTCACTTTCTTTTTATTCTCATTATTCCTTTGTATATTCTTTTGGGATTGTCTGTTGTTTTATTGTTAGTAAGGTTCAAAGAACTGGTCCAAACTAGCCGATTTTGTTAGTTCGTACCGCTCCAGCAGTGGTCTGGAACAAAACATGGTTGGGCGGGTGGAGAAGGAGAAGGAGAAGAGGAGAGGAAGGAGAATAAGAGAGAAAAGAAGGAAAAGAAAATGACAAGTGGAAACAAGTGGAGTGAGGGCACGAATTCAGGAAGACTATAGATGCGTGTCCATGTATTCCTCTTTCTCTTTCTCTTCCTCTTCTTCTCCTTCTTCTACTTCTTTTTTTCTACTCTGCCTGGTTTTACCCAGATTTCGCCTTGTACTACTGATACAGATTGGTTTGACCGGCAACCGGTACAATTAGTTGAACTAGAGGTGGCCAACATGCCAGGCCGGCCTGCAGTCCGTGGGCCGGCACGATATGGCCCATTGACCAGGTCAACGGCTCATGGGTGGCCCGCGGCATACTCTAGGCTTGACTTGGTTAAACACTTAAGGCACGTGGGTTGGGCCAGGAACAACACAATAGTGGACCGGGCCAGGCACGACATGATAGCGGACCGGGCCAAGCACGACATGATAGCGGCCCGAGCCAGACACGGCACGTGACTAGGCCAAGCACGGCTCGCGGGCTATGCCGGGCATGGCACGTGGGTCGGCCTAGGCACGACACACAATTAATGATTTTTTTTTCTGAAATTCAATATGGGCGCCCAAATTCAAATTCTAACCTTGCTATTTTACTTTAATGTCAAGTATCCAAAAAAATTAAATTTAGGGGTATAATTGTTTTTTAGCTATAAAATTATTATTTTATTTTTTAAATAATACAAAAATAAAGATAAATTTATAAAATTACACCCACTTCATCCCTATAAATTTTATGATAGTTCTCTATATTTTCACATACAAAATTTTAGTTTCAATTATTTTTTTTATTACATTCCTCTTAATCATGTGAGTTTCAATTACTTTTTTTAATTGTATTGCAGCTTTACTAGTGAGCACAAGCCCTAGAGAAGAATGACAGATAATAGAAGATTAAAGATAATTATTATTCTGTCAAATTCTCAATGCTTGATCTTACTTACGTCTACCTTAAATTTCTTCGATATTGAACAATGATATTGAACAATGGAGAATCATAGTTTTAAGTAGGGATGACAACGGGGCGGGTCGGGGTCGGGTTTTGCCATCCCCGACCCGACCCCAACTTTCCCAAACTCGTCCCCGACCCCGACGGGTTTAGAAAACCCAACCCCGCGAGGGAACCCGACCCCGCGGGGAAACCCGACCCGGACCGGTCTAAAAAATAAGTATATATTCTAAATAATATTTTAAAATTAATTTTTATTCCATATTCATAATATATAAATAAAAAATACTTTATATAAACTACATAATCATTTTTACATCAAACTACTATAAATTTAGTACCTAAGTTATAACTTAGAAGGGGTAAATTTGTCATTTTAATGATTGGAACCGGTTCGGGGCGGGTACCTGAATTCCCAAACCCGACCCCCAGTCAACTCGGGTTTTCCCCGTTGACTTCAAGTTGGGTCGGGGTGGGGATGGGTTTTCTTGCCATCCCTAGTTTTAAGTATTATTGAGCATGTTCATCGAATTATACGAATTAATTTATTCAAGTTCGAAGAACATATTATCCACTTATCTGATCATGCAAGAAAAGAATTTTGAGCTTCTCCCTCCCCTTTAGGGGTTGAGATCGAGATAGAGGTTCAGGACTTTCAAATTAATGATAGTGAGGATGATAGTGACAATATCAATAATGAGCCAAAACAACATACCGAACCAAATCAAGCTCAAGAGTTAATTAAGTTTTTCATTGTCGAAGAAGAAGATAGAGCTACAAACATGGAGATAGAGCTCGCACATCTTTCATAGAAGCTACTTACGTTGTTGGCTACTAGTCAATTGATTGTGTCATTATATCAGAAATTTTTAAGTTAAAATATATAATTTATGAATATAAAATTTAATCTAGTTGGTTTTAACTTTAGTGATGTGATCAAACTTAAATATGAGGTTTAAGTTGCAAATGTGATAAGCCATTTTTATTTTTTTATTTTTTTATTATTACTAATATTATTTTTAATATATTAATAAAATTTTTTGCATAATTTGTATATTATTATTATAATATAAAATTATAATTAATTTATATTATTAATAATTTCTCTTAAATATGCTTGTTTCCCTTAATTTTTTCTTATTTTATAGATTTTAATTTTAATAAATTAATAATTTTCTTATTTTATATTTTCCTAAAAATTTTATATTATTATTATTATTATCTAAATAAATAATTTTATAAAATATTTATATTATTATTATTATATAAATAAAATTTTAATGAATTAATATTTTATTTTTTTTAGTATTTTTATAATTTTTCTTGAAGTTATTATATTTATATAAATATTTATAATATATAAGAAATCTAATTGTGCTTTTTTGGTTAGTTAAGCATGATTAAGGACCACCGAAGCAAGCTTGTGCCCGGCAATTGTCTCACATTTTTTGAGTACACATGCTTATAATTTCTGAGTATGTCTCTTTTTGTTTTGCTTCTCAAGGACCACCATGATGTGGGTAGCTAGTATAGCAACAACATCAAACAACAGCAACAAATTGTTAAAGGAAGCAAGCAAGGAGAAGCATGGGGCGCGTTTTCTAAGTAGCCATCATACCCAGAATATCTGGGTATTCTTTCTTAATCAAGCGAGTACGCATCTTAAAGTAGCGTGTAATGCAAATCTCAAAGTCCCCTTTATTACCTTTTTTTCCTTGCTGCCGTTGTTGTATCTTACCATCTCCTCCCAACGCACGTTACCCTAACCAGGGTTACGGAGCCAAGCGAATCCTCTTCCCAAAAATCCCGCCATCACCCTTGTAACATCCCGTTATCTTAACCCCAAACAAATGGCACAATTCATGAATGATACAGGATGTTTCATATAAGATCGATTCATATGCTAGGTAAAACCGAGTTCAAGAAAACACGATCTGAAAATTTCCACAAATCCATACATAAATATCCACAAAACACAAATCTCATAAATCACATAAGGGTACCTGCCACCACGCAATCCTTGCACTAGACATATGCAAGGCAACAGTTATATCAAATCCGATGGCATAATTACAATTCGATTCGAAATTCAAGCAAAGCCACAAAGTCGATTTTATAAACTCATACCGAACACCGAAACCAGGCTGAGGCCCGCGGTGACACAAAAATCAAATTCATTTAACTGCCACAATCTGGCAACACAAATTTCACATAGTTCACGTGGTTCACACAAATTCACATAGTTCACATCATTCATATAGTTCGTATAATTCATATAGTTCGGCCACAACCGGCCTCATAATTAAGCACAAAAGTTCTTAAATATAATCACAGCAAACTAGCATAATGTCCACGCCAATGCTAACTCAAGAAATGCGCCCCTGCTCTATGCCTGAAAATAGTGAGGGGTGAGCTACACAGCCCAGTGAGTGGATAGTCTAAATCGACCATCCATAACATACACTCAAAAATATAGGCAGATTATTTTAAAAATCTTTAACAGAACATTATGTCAATATACAACAAGATTAAATACAGAAGTCATATAAACAGCCAGATGTACACACCAACATATAACAAACTCAGGTTCTAAACAAACTCAGGTTCTAGAGTTATACTCTAAACCAACTAAACACATCAATACTTAGTTAACCTAGTTGTCCAGCATATTCAGTAGTGACCAATATGGTCTAACCCGGCTTTGGCCTAAGCACTGGGAGCGGCAAAATCTCGTGCAACACATAAACATGGACAGTGAGTAGAATCAAGAGGTGGCCCCCGCCAGGTCACGACGTGGCACTTTGCTCTAAAACACCCCATAAACACATCGATGGCTTGTGTGTAGATTCAAGAGGTGGCCCCCGCCGGGTCACGACGTGGCACTTTGCTCTACGACACCCCATATCACAAAAAGAGAGTGATGACATCAAGAGGTGGCCCCTGTCCGACCAAGACATGGCACTTTGCGTCAAAACTCGTTCTCCCAAAAGGTTCCTACTGGACAACAAACACATCTTATATCATATTTCATAAAGGTGGACTCCTAAGTGTCAACTAGACTCTAGGATAGTCATCACAAAAATCATATCGGGCAGGCTGAACATCAACCCCCATCACAATAATCATAATAGGCAGGCTGAACATCAACCTCCTCACATATCAAATACAGGGCTGAAATTCAAACCCTTAACATATCACATAAGGACTATCCTATGAGTACACGGTTACACTTAGCCATAGTCCTAA
Source organism: Costus lasius (assembly GCA_027563935.2). Taxonomy (NCBI): domain Eukaryota; kingdom Viridiplantae; phylum Streptophyta; class Magnoliopsida; order Zingiberales; family Costaceae; genus Costus; species Costus lasius. The sequence continues at coordinate 162,467,786 of CM050447.1, read as the reverse complement.
CCAACACATAACACATAATATTCAAAATTCACATAATCCATCACATAACACATATTGTTCAAAATTCACATAACCCATACTATTCGAAAATCACATAACATAACACATAATATTTCATATTCGAATGTCACATAATATAGTGTAGTCCTTAGATTTTATGCTGATTAGTTTAGTCAAACCTTGCTATGTTATCACCCAAATTTCTCAAACCATTAAATAACAGGCTACACACCTAAATTAAATAACATGCTACACACCTAAATAAACAGTCATGGATTGTAATTAACACACATCCAAAAATCATTACAACACATATAACCCACGGTTTTACAACATGTCATCTATTTAAAATTTAAACTCTAGTTAACAAGAATGTCATGCTCAAAATTCACTAATTTAAAACTACCTAAATTCCACAACATCAACATAAAACTATAACATGTAATTGTCTTTATAATCCTCATGTAAACATGTTAATTTCGGTTTTTCATAAATAATACCAAATTTCGGTTGTTATGAATAATATCAGGATTTCGGATTATCATGAAAATTATCAAGAATTCGGTTTACTAACATGGTAGAAATTCCAAGAACTCAAATGTATCATGTCACAAACACAACTAAATCCATAGGTCAAACAAGACATTCCACTCACCTCTTAAACCGAGAATCTAAGGTTAAAATCTTCCCAAAAAACTCGCCTAAAGCCTTGATGTCGCCCAAAGGATCTCCAAGAACTCACCAAGGAAGTTTCACCTCAAGGAAATTCGCCAAGGGGAAGAAGATGGAGAAAATCGCCAAGAACTCTTCAAGAGCACCAAGATCGCCTTCTTCCTTGCCCTAGCCGCCCCAAGATTTCCTCAAGCCAAAAATCGTCAATTCTTCCTTCCCTAACCGAAATACCCACTAAAAAATTCGGTTTTTAATTTTTTTAACCCATTAACCAATTAATTCAAATAGGGTTTAATCCATTTAACTAATAATTTGAATTTTAAAACCCAATTCGTGCAAACCCAATAACCCATAATTACTAATTAATTTAACCATTAACTAACCATTCACTTAATGAAAATCCAATAAGGATTTAATTAATATCTAATAAGCTAGTTAATTAACCAATAAGGTCTAATTAATTAACCAATAAACTCTAATTAAATTATCATAAATTAGCAACCAATAATCGAATAAATTAACCACCATAAATCTCTAATTAATTTACAATAAATTAACAACCAAATAAATTAACAACCAAAATCTCTAGTTAATTAACTATAAACTAACAACCAAAAATCTCTAGTTAATTAACTATAAATTAACAACCAATACATAGAAAAATACCACAGTCAATAATTTTATTTAAATCAAAAATAATGCTTACCAGGACTTAAGATCCTTGGATCTTACAACCCTCTAGGGTTAAATCTCTCTCCAGAGCTCTCGTCGAAGGGGCGACGGAACCCTCTTGCCGACATTGACAATCCTTCTCAACCCTAGACCTCGACATTGGTAGCACCTGAAAGCATCCATCGCGATCCTCGACCTTCACCGAACCAACAGCAACCAGTCCTGCTCAACCCTAGATCTCGAAGCTTGCTGGCTTGCTGCAACCAGTCCTTTGCCTAAACTCTTCTCAGGATACGGTACAATGTATCTTTGTTTTGGAAACCGAATTTTTTTTTTTTTGCATTGACTTCTAATTAACCTTCTTATTGTCTTCTCTGCTCATCCATGTCATTTTTTACTTTATCGTATAAAGGATACCATTTGTTGAGTGCTCATCCATGTCCTTTTTACATTGTACAAATAATCAATGAATATATGTTCCTGTTTACACAATTTTTATTCAATACAAATAGATATTTTCTTCTGTACTGCATCGTATAAATATTTGAACTTGCGTATAAATTCATCTGAATTGCCTGATTTTATCCACTTGGGGGTGTTTGCTAACTAAACGGTTTATATTCGGTGATATATAGACATGATGGATACATCTAATAACCCAATGACATTCAATGAGTTTCTTGGGCAGGAGTCATCTGAGCCAAGCGAATCCTCTCCCCAAAAATCCCGCCATCACCCTCTAGGGTTAAATCTCTCTCCAGAGCTCTCGTCGAAGGGGCAACAGAACCCTCTCTCCGACATTGACAATCCTTCTCAACCCTAGACCTCGACATTGGCAGCACCTGAAAGCATCCATCACGATCCTCATGGCAAGTTCCTCCGACGACTCTAATCTTCCATTAAGGTATAATGTCATAATTATATATTTATATTGTTTGTACAAATCAAACAGATTCAGATACTGCAGTTTCATATTTGTTTCCTAACTGGTGGAAGGAAGAATCTTGCTGAATGGCCATTTACATGGGAAGTCTGCCCGCATCAGCAGGGTGAGAGTGTAGATTGTGGTGTATTTGTCATGAAATTCATGGAGTGCCTTTCCCGCAATATTAAGTTCGACTTCACACTCCAGGACATGCCTAGATTCAGAGCCCTTGTCAGTTTGGAACTACTTAAAGGAGAGTTAATGTCATATTCCTGAAAGACAACTATGTATGTATTCATTATACACAATTCAGGTCATTAAGGTCTTGTTATATGAAGTTCAGTTCATGTTATACGAAATACATTATCTTGTTATGTGATATTGTGTCCTGTTATGTGATATTATGATTTGTCATACGCAATTCAGGTATTGTTATACGAAATTTCAGTCATGTTATACGAATTTCTTCCCATGTTATACGGAATTTAGGTCCTGTTATACCCAATTCAATTCATATTATACGCAATTTCGGTCCTGTTATATGAATTTCTTCTATGTTATACGGAATTCAGATCCTGTTATACCCAATTTATGCCGTGTTATACCATGTTTGTGTCGTGTTATACCATGTTTGTGCCATGTTATACTATATTTGTGTCGTGTTATACCATGTTTGTATCATGTTATACTATATTTGTGTCGTGTTATACCATGTTTGTGCCTTGTTATACCATGTCTGTGCTGTGTTATACCATGTTTGTGCCGTGTTATATCATGTCTGTGTCGTGTTATACCATGTTTGTGTTGTGTTATACCATGTTTGTGCACTGTTATACCATGTTTGTGCCATGTTATACCATGTCTGTGCCGTGTTATACCATGTCTGTGCTATATTTGTGCCATATTATACCATGTCTGTGTCGTGTTATACCATGTTTGTGCACTGTTATATCATGTTTGTGCACTGTTATATCATGTTTGTGTTGTGTTATACCATGTTTGTGTCATGTTATACCATATCTGTGACGTGTTATACCATGTTTGTGCCGTGTTATACCATGTTTATGTCTGTTATACCATGTATGTGCCGTGTTATACCATGTTTGTTCACTGTCATACCATGTTTGTGTCGTGTTATACCATGTCTGTGTTGTGTTATACCATATTTGTGCCGTGTTATACCATGTTTGTTCACTGTTATACCATGTTTGTGCCGTGTTATACCATGTCTGTGCCGTGTTATACCATATCTGTGTCGTGTTATACCATGTCTGTGCCGTGTTATACCATGTTTGTGTCATGTTATACCATGTTTGTGCACTATTATACCATGTTTGTGCCATGTTATACCATGTTTGTGCTGTGTTATACCATGTTTACGCCGTGTTATACCATGTTTGTGCCATGTTATACCATGTTTGTGCCATGTTATACCATGTCTGTGCCATGTTATACCATGTCTGTGCCGTGTTATACCATGTTTGTGCCGTATTATACCATATTTGTGCCGTGTTATACCATGTTTGTTCCGTGTTAACCAAAAAAACACTAACCAAATCTCTGCTCAAATTTACAATCGACAATTTCCACAATAACCAGAAAATTGGAAGCGATTAAGACATTCATAAGACATTGCAATACAGAAAAGTGAAGTATGTTGTGTTTTCATACATAGCAACCAATATTTGGAAATTACTGTATCGAAAAGGAGACTTTAACCAAAATAATTGGAGTCCAGATCTCTGTTCAAATTTACAGTTCACAATTTCCACAATACAGAAACGAACGGTAGGCGTGAGATAGGTTTGCATGAGGCTGAGATCCTTCATCAGAACAATATACAACAATAATGATTATTCTTCTGCTTCATTACCTTGGGGATGAAACTGTGATCCTTCATTAGAACAATGCTGCAAATAAGTATAATAATGATTAAATACAATCAACTACAATGAAGGAGGTAGCAAAAAAATTTTACTAAGTATACTTACAGGAAATGAAGTGGCTCTCATCAACATAGAAGTGTACGACATGTACGACTGACTATGATTAAGTGGTGTCGGCATCTACATTCAAGCATTGGAATTTGATTATAATTAATTATCAAATATAACATGTGTGTGTCGTAATGTACCTATGATTCATTTATATACCTGTGTAGCCGTTGTATATGATGTTGTAGGAGGTACAGTGACATGAAGTGCACTTGACAAAGGTGTGATATCAATAGGTATACTTGAGCTACCACATGACTGTGTACTACCAATCCTTTTTGTGGGGTTCTTTCTCTCAAGGGCATTCTTTCTTCCTTTTCTGTTTTGGACCCTTTTTTGAAATCGGAAGCCGTATAGTAATATTCGGAGTTGTTACAATATCATTACTATCATTGAAGCCCTCCAGCTGAGGTTGAGGCTGAGGCTGAGGAGGCTCATTGCGAATTTTTTTTTCCACATCTAACTTTAATCGTCTGATTGCATTATCAATATATTCAAGCGTGCTTCTAATTGTGTAAACTCATTGTAGCTATGCAATATTGATTCTGACAAACCCGATTATAAATACTATCCAAACTCTCTGTTCCAAAATTATCAATAACAGGTGGACAAGCATTGCAACCATCACCTTCTCGAGCATACTTTGTCCACCTAGATAATATATATTGTTGAGGTATTGAGTGTACTTTGTTAGCTGAGAGAACCTTTATTATATGACTACATAAAATTCCATTGCATTCTCATATCTTACATGTGCAATTTACAGTCATGATGGAAGGGAAATAAGTAACAATTTCATCTCTAGCACCACCAAGTGGAGTTATTTTATATTTCAACCCAAAATCATCATTACCGACAAAGTCCATATCGCAGTCTACATGAGTCATATATTGAGCAGCAATCTCATCATATATAACTCTAGTGTACACTCCTGCTGCTTCTTTTAGCATGTTACCGAAAGTCATATATTGAGCAGCAATCTCATCATATTCATTGATTATTTGTACAATATAAAAAAGACATTGATGAGCACTCAACAAATGGTATCCTTTATATGATAAAGTAAAAATGACATGGATGAGGAGAGAAGACGATAAGAAGGTTAATTAGAAGTCAATGCAAAAAAAAAAAAATTCGGTTTCCAAAACAAAGATACATTGTACCGTGTCCTGAGAAGAGTTTAGGCGAAGGACTGGTTGCAGCAAGCCAGCAAGCTTCAAGATCTAGGGTTGAGCAGGATTGGTTGTTGTTGGTTCAGTGAAGGTCGAGGATCGCGACGGATGCTTTCAGGTGCTGCCAATGTCGAGGTATAGGGTTGAGAAGGATTGTCAATGTCGGCAAGAGGGTTTCGTCGCCCCTTCGACGAGAGCTCTGGAGAGAGATTTAACCCTAGAGGGTGATGGCGGGATTTTTGGGAAGAAGATTCACTTGGCTCCGTAACCCTGGTTAGGGTAACGTGCGTTGGGATGAGACGGTAAGATACCGCAACGGCAGCAAGGAAAAAAGGTAATAAAGGGGACTTTGAGATTTGCATTATACGCTACTTTAAGATGCGTGCTCGCTTGATTAAGAAAGAATACCTAGATATTCTAGGTATGATGGCTACTTAGAAAACGCGCCCGAAGCATGTTGTAACAACAAGCAATAATGGAGGATGGAAAGCAAGCAAATAACTAAGCGTGCCATTAGCGGCGTGCATATTGTCTCGCATTAAGGGGTGATAGGTTGGCAAATGCGAAGAGGGGAGGGGCTTCAAAACTTATCCCTAAACAATCACCTAGTTAACAACCCAATTAATAGTTGACCTGGTAAACGCCACTAATACATACTAATATAATTAAATAAATATAGATTAAACAATATCAACAAGTATTATATAAGTGAGCATAGCAACTGCAAAGCATGCCAATCATAGATCCATGAATGTCAAAATTCATGTAGAAAGTCAGTTGTTGCAGAAGTGCTAAATAAAATACTAAATTTGAATAAGGTGATGGCAAAGATGTTTAAGACACAGAAAATGCTATATATCTTATTCATACAAATATATATGTGTGAGTGTGTATGAGTGGACATAAATAAAATATACATATATGTGTGCGTCCAAATATAAATATATGCATCAATGCATGTATACATACAAAGATAAATATATGCAGCCCTGTGTAACACCCTGAGTTCAGCGTCTTCCGGCGTCGACTTCAGCGATTTCGGGGACAGGGCGGAGAAATCGGGCGGCGACGACGAAGTCTTCCCCACGAGTCGGGATGACGACGAGAAGGTGGCGAGCGGTTTCATAAGTGGCGTCGACGAGGCGAGCGGAGTCGTCTCATTCGACGAGTTCTTCGGCACAGCGAACGCGGATGCGGTCCACGCGAGGAAGACGATGCGGTACACGTAATCCAGCGGCAGAGGCGAGCGGATCACACGCGGAGGCGTGATTCGCTAGCGTCCCCTTTCCCTTTAAAACTTGAAGCAGAGGCGGCTAATTGAGGGAGGAGAGCAATCCCTGTGGCGTCCTGTCCGAGCTGTTAACGGGCGAGAATAGAGCGAGGAGCAGCGAGAACTCTGCTTCGAATAGCGGGTAGGCAGCGCCGCAGCGGAGAGACTTTCCCTTCGAACAGTTTCCTCCACGAGGGAGAGAGAATCTGATGCAGACGAGGATTCTATTTTGTGCTACATCAGAGTTGTCCCGAGAAGTTGACGACGGTGAGAATCCGACGAGCGGATCAGAGAGAGATTGAGTTGTTAGGGGTTTTTATGTATCTATTTGAGAGGTAATAGAGAAAAATTTCCCCTTCATTTGGCTGTCTTCTCCGGCGAATGTTCTTCCCCTGTGTTTTCCGGCAAGTTCCCTTGTTCCGATTCTCAGTGCTTCTTCACCACTTCCGGCGACGATATCCGGCGTCCGGCGAGGCGTCGGCAAAGGCTGAGGCGAGGACGTGAGCAGTCCAAACCTGCCGCACGCCCAAATCCTTCTTCTCCAGTGGCGATCGGCGGTCTTCGCATCCTGGCGTAGCTGCGAGGCACGCGTTCGTAACAGCACAGCAGCTCGATTCGAGCGTAGAGAAAAAAAAATAGTTTACGAGGTTTAACGTGGCTGACGTGGACGTTGGGAGTAAGTGGGGCGTGACAGTGTGCCCATCTGCCCGGACGGCAAGCGGAAGCTGGCTCGCGGGCTTGCCCGGTGGCGAAAACAAAGATTAGAAAGCTGGCGGACGCGGAAGGAGACTTGTTCGAGGCTTTTGCAAAAGTATTAGCTAATAAACCTTAGCTTTTGATACTATAACGCTTAGTTTATATGTAAACTTTTTGCAAAAGAAATTTGATATATAAAACAAACTCCTCCCATACATTCATTAACATATTATAATTACATATTACACATAAACAAAAAGACACATAATTAAACTCACACAAAAATATAAACCTAAAATAATTTAATCTAACACTTGGGAGGAGATTCATACCCAAGCAACTCTATGGAAGAGTCTTGGGGCAGCACCGCAGGCCGCAGCAACTAGTCACCACAGAATTGCAGCATCGAGGATTCTGCCACTGCTGCAAAGACCGCGCCTCGATCTCGTGGATGGCCATCATAAAGATGATGGCTAAGGAAATGTAAATTATCAAGAGCGAAACCAAGGTGGTCATCATCTTTGTAACTGGTGGTAAGGATGACTTTACCATCGTCTCTAACGTTATATTATAGGCAAGAATAAACACTTTAAATTATTAATAATTGATGATATAATTAATATTTCTTATAAGTGCGGCAGCTCTGGTTTATCATAAATGTAAATTTATACCATGCGCATGCTGACATCAGAAATGCACATAAAGAGGCGGGGCCTGCAATGAAAAATAAAAGTCCTTTATCTTCTTGGGAGGATGGGCCATGATAGATAGAAACAACACCGCAAGAAGGTAAGAGGGTGAAGTTGTTGTCAGCAGCATCTTTCTTTGCTTTTGCTTTTAGTATTGAAAATTGTAATTTTATCTATATTTTTTTTCTTTAAAAACATTTGATTCTAGTCACGCTATAGTATCCTATTTTGATGAGAATTGGAGTACAGCTAGCATGGAACCGACTCTCTGAAAAATGTCTTTCTACTTTTGCCTACATTTTTTTTCTTTTGCCTACATTTTAAATTGCTTATAAAGTAGATAACAATAATTAAATGAGAAAATTCTAATCTACTTCTTCTATGGAATTATGTAGGACGACGTGAACCTTCTTTTCTCTATAGAACAATAGGCAGTTAGAATAGATCGATCGAGAGAATGAACTACCTTTTTTCTAATTCATTGTGAAATATTGACTGCAGGTACTTGTGTCGATTGTACAAAGCTTTGAGAGATATATTCATGGCACTAATATTAAAAATTAAACGTATCAGTCACGTAATTTTATCGGCGTCGGAATATCATAATGTTTAGTTTAGGAGTGAAAAAGTTAGAACTTTAGAGCCAATTGTGCATCAGACGTACCTCAGTCCATTTATAATAGTTTTATGTATGAGTTCAAAGATTTGAAATTATCACTACTTAATATCCAATATTGAATTAAAAATTTTAAAAAAAATCCATACAATTACAAGTTGCCACTAAATACGAGTAAACTAATAAGCAAATAAGCAATTCGACCCAATAAAAAAACATTAATTTTTATTGTCAGGGGTAGGTGGTGGTGGTATGTCCATCTTCTATCACAATGGTTAAAGATAGTATGATATTTATAAGATGTAAATGCGAAAATTATCATGTTTCATACAAGATTTGATCTTTTATGTTAATATTTCTATATTTATCATTTTTCTCTTTTTAATCAATTGCCTAAACTGTTGTGTCTTTGTTTTGAACTTACATAGAAAAAGAAATTTAAAAAGAACGCCTGACAAGTTGATGTAAGGAGCAATAAATATGTGTAGCCCCCTCTCATGTGCAAGCTTTGATTCCGGAACCATCTCCGCAAATGTTAGAAGGTAAGTGAACAATAAGTATGTTGACTTCATTTTTTTGTAATTCACTTTGCCTTTTAATTCATTGTCTAAAATTATTGCCAGATTATCTTGATCTAGCATTCTATTGTAGTTAGTTTTACAAATGAAAGGATTTTCAAGGATGATTATTTTGGTTCACATGATACGTTGTTCAAAATTCTGAGCTTAGACCTTTTTCTAGGACATAAATTTCAACTAAAATTACCTTTTACACACTATCATTAATTTTGTTTGTTTAATGTGCTATGCCAATATTTTGAACTTCTATAATCCTTCTGTTTTTGTTTCATGGGTTGTAGAGAACAAAAACGTGCCCACAAATGTTCACTCTTGGATTATAGGGAACAAAAAATACACCTTTTTTTTTATATTTTTAATCATTTTCATATGCTATAAATTATGTAATTACTTAGTTGGATTTCATAGAATTTGGTGATGGGAATCAATCTATGCGGGTGCGTTATAGGCTTTTAATATTGAATTTTGTCACTGTATGTGTCGTTTAATTCTTTAACTCCAAAATATTTTTTGCTTATATTTTTCATTATTTCTTATGTTTCTTTCATTGCGATCTTGTGTTGTGTGATGTTTAATGCATGACATGATCCTCCGTGCATTATTGTGCTGTTTTGTTTCAAATTGTCCTCTTTGACGCTTGGTTATTTCTTTTGCAGATTTAAGAAAGGCATGTGGAGGAAAACGATGCGTAAAAGATTAAAAATAATGGAATTCATTGAAGGACCAGGAGGCCAACTTATTCAAGATAACTCCTATGTTGGAGAAGATGCATGGGATGAAGATCCAGGGCCTTCTCCAGAGGCTCTATCTACTATCATTGATAGTGACAAGCGTTTTAGCCTAGAAGAAAAGAAAAGCTTGAAGGGAAGATTGAGCATATCAGGTTGGTGTCCCTTTCTTCTTTCTTGACTTATATCAATGCTTGTTTGCATGGTCAAGTAACTAAAAGTTAGGTCATGAAGTTGATGTCAGTAACACTGATGGTTAGCTGCATGTGGGTGTGGAAGTCTTAGATGTGGTTATTGTAAGGGTCCCCTTCAAGGGGGAGCGAAACCCTAGATAGGCGCATAACAAAAATTTTGAGCGGAAGCAAGGGTTTCTCATGATCTTTTGCATGTCATATGATCAACTTTCATGAACTAGTATAGATCAGAAAAGATTCATACCATGGCCATCGCTTTGATGGAGCTTTGGAAGAAGATCGCAAAAAGGCTCTCCTCCGAAGGTACCGCACACAAGAAGATAGATGGCGCCTCCTTGTTGATCCTTGTGCTAGCAAAGATCTTCAAGTCTCCTTGTCGAATGGAAGGGAAGAGGAGATGTTTTTTCTTGGCCGAGAGCTCCTTGTCGTCAACCCCTTCGATCACACGAGAGTGTATGCGTCAAGAGGAATGGGCGACCAATTTTAGCGAAGAGAAGTGAACGTGAGGCGTTGAGAGGCTATTTTGGAAACCGCCACTTCCAAAAATAGCAAGCCTTCACTTCATGCGTTGATGCGTTCACCCAAGTGAACCGAACGCACATTCTTCTCCCCTTTGAACCATGCGCTCACGTATGAGCCGGTTCATATTGGTTTGGTTCAAAAACCAATCAAGCCAAGCCTTTAGTCCAGATCAAATTAAACCCTAAGGTTCCAGATCTGACCGTTCATCTCTTAATGTTCCTGATCTCACCGATCTAGAATCATCTCTCTCGATCGAAGCTTACCGATCTCAAGTCCTAATCAATCAAACATGATCAGACCAGATCTCACTTACAATCAGAGTTTAAATCCCTTTAAACTGAACCAAAACAATTCAGTCCACACGATCTGACATGAGTAAGCCATATCATCAAATTGTGCGACCCTAAGGGTTTCCTTTAAATGTCGGTAACGATAACTTACGTTATCACGATCAGTGAGGGGTATCTAGCAACACATCACTGTCTCCCGATATAAAGGAAAGAGTCTTCCAAGACTACACCCAAACCACAGCACAAGTGTGAATCCACTTCACGAGGCATACATGATTCCTTTGCCACTGGATGTTCTTATTGGACAAGCGTGTCAAGCCTGTAGCTCCAATATGATGAGCATGATTAGATCAGATGATCATAGTCACCTGGGTATGGCCATACACTTTCTCAATCATCTCATCTAGGGGGGGCCCCTTTAGAACATCACACTCCAATCAAGGAGACGGCAATCCTATATCTATCACTAGTGCCCTAACCTGACTCATGATCATTATCCAAGATAGTCTATAACCATTATGTTTCAAATGATATTGAACTACCTCAAAACAATGACAATCATCATTTAGAAACACAAGTGATCTCAAGTCAGAGGACATGTGCCACTTGTTGCAAACAAGGATTATTCACATTGTGACAAGCAATGGAATATCCTAGTAGGGTCTGTCCAGTACATCCAATGTACCCATGAGTCTACATCTTATTCCATGCTCGAAGCATCCTATAAGATTAGAACACATATTAGTCTCAATCATATCAAGGCTGTCTCATGTTCACCAAGATATCTCGACTAAGGACATAGAGCATGTCAGCCTAGCTGAACAGCATTGAGACATTATTCAGAAGCACACTTATTGCAGCAGACAATGTAACAAACTGAATAACAACCATCGCCTTTATAAACATAAGAGTTTATACATGATACTGAAAGAATCCCAAGGCCTCAAACATTAGCCTTAAGGGCATACCCCAACAATCTCCCACTTGCACTTAATCTAATGGTTGAGAAATCTCAAACCCATATTATTACAGTGCTTCTCATGCTTCTGCTGCGCCAGAGGCTTGGTAAGCGGGTCTGCCAGATTGTCATCTGTATGAACCTTGCAGATTTTGATCTCACCATGATCAATGATCTCCCGGATCAAGTGAAACCGTCCCTGTATGTGCTTGGACTTCTGGTGCGACCGTGGTTCCTTTGCTTGTGCGATTGCTCCAGTGTTATCACAGAAGATAACCAAAGGATCTGCACACGATGGAACAACACCAAGTTCCTGAACGAACTTACGAATCCATACTGCCTCCTTAGATGCTTCTGAGGCTGCAACATACTCGGCTTCTGTTGTGGAATCAGCAACGATAGACTGTTTGAAACTTTTCCACACCACTGCTCCACCATTCAAGCTAAAAACATAGCCTGATTGCGATCGGAAATCATCCTGATCAGATTGGAACGAAGCGTCAGTATATCCTTCTATACTGAGTTCTTCCTGACCTCCATAAATCAAGAACATATCTTTGGTCCTCCGCAGATATTTTAAAATGTTCTTGACCGCAATCCAAGTGCGCCTGACCTGGATTACTTTGGAATCGACTAGTCACGCTTAACCCGTAAGCGACGTCTGGGCGAGTACACAACATCGCATACATAATGGACCCAATAGCCGAAGCATAAGGCGTATTGTCCATTTCATCTTTCTCAGTCTGTGTTTGTGGACACTGACTCTTTGAAAGATTCAGACCATGTCTGACTGGAAGATATCCTCTTTTAGAATTCTCTAAATGAAATCTCTCCAGGACTTTATCGATGTAAGTACTCTGGCACAGCCCGAGAAGCCTCTTAGATCTATCTCTGTAGATCTTCACACCTAATACATAGGCTGCTTCTCCTAGATCTTTCATCTGGAAACATTTTCTCAACCATGCCTTAACAGCATGCAGTTCAGGAATATCGTTTCCAATGATTAAGATATCATCGACGTAGAGGAGTAGGAAAGTAATTACGCTCTCACTAAACCTCTTATATACACACGGGTCATCTTCATTCTTGATGAAACCAAACTCACTGATTGATTCATCAAAACGAATATTCCAGCTTCTTGATGCTTGTTTAAGTCCATAAATGGACTTCTTTAACTTGCATATTTTATAATGATCTGATAGATTAGTGAAACCTTCAGGTTGTGTCATATACACATCCTCATCCAATTTTCCATTAAGGAAAGCGGTCTTCACATCCATTTGCCAGATCTCATAATCGTAATATGCTGCTATCGCAAGAATAATCCGAATTGACTTGAACATGGCTACAGGAGAGAAAGTTTCATCATAATCTATCCCGTAGATTTGTTTGAAACCTTTCGCAACTAGCCTACCTTTATAGGTAACCACGTTACCATCCATGTCAATCTTCTTCTTGAAGATCCATTTACAGCCTATAGGGATTACTCCCGGAGGCGGATCAACCAAATCCCAGACTTGGTTATCTGACGTGGAGTCCATCTCGGCTCGCATAGCTTCAAGCCATCTAGCTGACTCCGGTCCACTAACCGCATCCGCATAAGTAAGGGGTTCATCATTATCAATGATGTAGACTCCGTCATAGCGCTCAGGCTGTCGACGGATCCTTCCCGATCTTCGCGGTTCCCGTGATATCTGAGCCTCAGGTTGTTCAATAACCTGTTCTACTGGCTCAGGCTCATCCAACTGTGCTTGACTACTTTGTCCTTCTTCTGGATTCTCATCCAGCTTTATTTCTCTCCCACTGGCCTCTTGCAGAAGAAATTCCTTCTCAAGAAAAATAGCCGTCCGAGCAACAAATACCTTGTTCTCTTTGGGATCGTAGAAATAATAACCCTTAGTTTCCTTAGGGTAACCGACAAAGATGCATTTCTCAGATCTGCTCTCTAGTTTCCCAGAGGCGAGCTTTTTGACATAAGCCTCGCAACCTCAGATCTTAATAAATGTCAAGCTCGGCTGTTTCCCATACCATAACTCATATGGAGTCTTTGAAACTGCCTTGGATGGCACTCGGTTTAGTACCTTTGCAGCTGTTTCCAGTGCAAATCCCCAAAAGGAGTAAGGTAGAGTAGCCTGACTCATCATAGAACGAACCATATCCAGTAAGGTTCTGTTCCTCCTCTCGGATACACCATTCCATTGCGGTGTTCCTGGCGGAGTGAGCTGTGAGATAATCCCACACTCCTTCAGATAGTCAGTAAACTCTCGACTTAGGTATTCACCACCTCGATCTAAGCGAAGTGCCTTGATATTTCGGCCTAGCTGATTCTGTACTTCATTTTTGAACTCTTTGAACTTGTCAAAAGATTCACTCTTATGTCTCATCAGATAGACATAACCATATCTACTGAAATCATCAGTAAAGGTAATGAAGTATGAATAGCCACCTCTGGCATGTTTACTAAATGGCCCACACACATCACTGTGTATAAGGTCAAGTAAACCTGAAGCCCTTTGACCTTTATGAGAAAAAGGAGACTTCGTCATTTTGCCCAATAAACAAGCTTTGCATGTATCAATCTCCTCATAGGAGAATGATCCCAGCAGTCCATGATCATGCAACCGCTTAATGCGCTTCTTGTTAATATGGCCTAAACGACTATGCCATAGCAAGGTGCTGTCATCAGCATACTTGGCTTTCTTATTATCAATGTTTTGTATAGAACATTCCATGTCCAACATGAATAACCCATTGTTAATTGATCCAGTAGCATAAACAATATTATCTAAAGAAAGAACACACTTTGAAATATTGCATTCAAAGGAAAATCCTTTCCTGACAAGAGCAGGAATAGAGATAATATTCTTGGTAATGCTAGGTACAAAATAACAATTGTTTAGTTCCAATACAAGTCCAGATGGTAATGAGATGTAATATTCTCCTACAGCAACAGCAGCAACCCGTGCCCCGTTTCCAACTCGTAGGTCCCCCGTTTCCAACCCGCGGCGAGGAAAAGATTTCGAGCAAATCGAATTTCGATTTCGTCGCTGACGTCAGCCTGACGTCAGTGAGACGATTAAATTTGGCGATGCTGTTAGGTCAAAATTGAGTTTGACCAGTGAGGTAAATTGATTTAGGGTTTTCGTTCTTTTTAACTTTTCTCTAAATTAGGATTAGGGTTTCTTTCGTGAGAATTGTAATTTGGGGAATAAAAGTGAGCAGGGAACTAGGGTTTCGAATTCGGGGTGAGATTTACCCTGAAACCCTAGCGCGATCACATTCCGGTGTTCCGCCGGACTACCCTAAAACAGCGGATAAGTGCCGGTTCAGGGCTGATCCGATCGGGGCGTGACACTTCCGGTGGGTCAAGGTAAGACCGGTTTTAAAAATCAGACTGGTACCATGCTATGTCAGTTCATTTGGTATCGAAATTTTATGTGTCAAGGTAAGTCTGGTGGGTCCAAGTACGGACCTAAATTCAAAACCTTACCAATAAGTATTCGTAGTTTCATCAAATATGATAATTTCTATGTAAAAAAAAAGATAATTTGTCTTATTTTTCATCCATTTCTCAAGTCATGTTTCACTCAAGGATAGCAAAGGCTGGCAAAGTCTAAGCGATTCTATATTTAGCTAATTGGGAAAATAATTTGAGGGATCTGAATAACCTTATGGTATATCTGATTCATTGAGTACCTGACGTGTTTGTTATATTGCACATCTAATTACTTTATATTGCAGAAGTCCTATAACTAAAGCTACATAGGGCCAATATCCATACTAGTGATGTTTTTAGCTTTTACTGTTTAGAAAATTGATGATTAAAAGACAACTAATTGGAAAAATTAGAAGGTGTTTAGGTAAGTTACTATTAGAATAAAAAAGTGTCGTGCTCACACATTATTTTACTTTTTTTTCCCTAATAACCTAAAAGCAATTAAATTGAT
Source organism: Costus lasius (assembly GCA_027563935.2). Lineage (NCBI taxonomy): Eukaryota > Viridiplantae > Streptophyta > Magnoliopsida > Zingiberales > Costaceae > Costus > Costus lasius. The sequence goes on along the minus strand of CM050447.1, from coordinate 162,451,863 downwards.
AAATAAAATAATAAATTAAAATAATAACTTGAAAAAAAATTAAAATTTAAAAATTTAAAAAATTTAAATTAGAGTTAAGGGGAGTGCGGTGGGGCGGCTAGAGAGAGACAAGGAACATGATGAGGATTCTCGGAGGCGGCCAGAGAAGGGGAGGGGCTGTTCTCGGAGGCGGCCCGAGAAGGGGAGGGGGCGACGGTACATGGACAAAGCATTAAGTCGTAGGCAAACAAGGGGAAGGGGGCGGAAAGGGGAGGGAGGGTGGTGGGATGGTTGGAAGGAGAGAAGGGGTGGGTGTTGGAATAAAATTTTTTAAAAAGGTTTTAATATAATTTCTTAATTGAAATTTATGTTAGCTATTAAATTAGCTAACGTTGTCTTTTAAAGCAGTCGGCTATATTAATTAATTGAATTCAATTTGAAAAATGAATTCAATGAATTGATTAGCTTTTATTTTTGCTGCACAACGTTAACATAGTTAACGTTGGAATTTTATGTCGTTGGACTTTGCCTATTAAAAAGGGCAGTGAGTCTCGACTATGAAAGAGTAAGTCTAAGCCGAGAGCTTTGCAAAGCTTTTCTTCATCTTCGTCTTATTTCTTCCTTGGTTCTTTGGTTTTCTGCTGCTCTATTGCTGAAAGGGTGTCTGGTCATCTTCTCCACGGTCGTGTCCCGCAGGAGGAGTATCTCGGTTGTATCCTGGGTGTTCAGTTCGGAATCAACTCGCACGAGAGCTCGAAACTTTCACCTAAGATTGTTGTGGAGAATTTTCAATAATTTATTTTTAACAACAATTTTGCATGCTTTTATATAATATTAAGAAAGAAAATAAAAGGAAGAGTTTAAGAAAGAAAAACCCAGAAGCTCAATGGTTAAAATTCATGACTCGTGAGGGTCATTTCCAAGGGTCGAATTTCGCTGCAGATGGAATATTTCCAAGGGCATGATGACCCATTAAACGGAACGAGATTCGGGTTTGTAAACTTTGGGTTAAAGGCCCAAATCTCTGGGCCTAGATTGTTACAGGTTGTGACTTAACAAAAAAGCTAAGTTAAGTTTTAAATCAGTTTACGCATTCTTAATCAGTATTAAGGAAGTTTTAATTCAATTTTAATATCTTTCCCATTGTTACTATTTCCGTGTGATCAATATTTGGAAAATTTTATTCAATTTAAAGTCTTTCCGAGAGTTGCCTGTTTTGATTTTTCCAAATTGCTCTTACTAAGATTAAAGTTTCTAAAATTTTAGTCTCGCATTATTTTAATAATAACCAAATTTCTGTGTACTAATTTTGGTTTATTGATTTGGTTAACGATTGTTGTTACCAAATTCTGTTATTATTATTTCCGTGCCTTAATAGTGTTAATTAAATCCTTTTATACGATAGCACTGTTTCGGTTTTGTGCTGTGCTTTGCGCAAATCAAAGTTTACCTGCTGCACGTATTTCACGTTAATTTTTAAATCTGTAACCTGTTATCTTGTTCAATCACGGTTTTGAACTTTACGCTTTGCGCTTTGCTTTTTAATCAGCTTTAAAATGTTATTGGTCTCGCGTTTTGGAATTTGTACTTTTTGAATCCCTTTGTCAGCATTTTGATCTGTGTTACTTTATAAAACAGAGAAAAAAAAAACTTATATACGCTGAAATAAATAAGTTTGCTGCTAGTGTGGATTATCATATTACTGTCTGTTCAAGAGAACCTTCCATCTTCAATTACCGAATAACATTAGAACAGTAAATTAAGCTGATTTACATATTTTTGTTAATTTATCTGTAATAGAATTGCATGTGTAATAAATTTCTATTCACAGTTTACTATTTTAACATAGACATGTTAAACCTATTGCACATAATATGTAACTTAATTACTTTAACAATGACTAAAGTAATGAACATTGTGCAACACTTGGACTTTATGCTCATAATGTGCTTAATTGTTATATTGAACTTAAATGGTTTAAAGAGACCAAAGTTTGAAATATTCATAACATACATATTGTGCATAATGTGTAATTTAATTATTTTAACCGTGTTTAAAATAATTCTTATATTTAAAAATTTGTTTATGCAGATAAACAAATTTCTTATTCCCTTTAAAACAAAAATGGCATTAGAAGATAATTTTAAACTTGAAAAATTTAATGGAGTTGGTTTTGCCCGATGGCAAGAGCAATTAGAAGCCTGGTTAATTTCACTAGGTCTAATTGCTGCGTTAGGGAAAATTCTTCCTTTCTCTTCTTCTTCTTCTTTATATAAATCTCCCTGAAGAAATTGAATACCTTTGTAGGTTTCATATCCTCTCTTGGCTAAGTGATAACCTATATGAAACTTATAGAAAATATAAAACTGCAAAAGAAATCTGGAATGCACTAGAAGATACCTACTTAAGAGATCTTGAAGGTGCAATAAGATTCACTGCATCTGATTTCAACTCCTATATGATGGTTGATCATATTCCTATAAATGATCAAATTCATGTTTTTCAAAACATGATCCATGAAATTCATAGGAATGGAACCATCTTTAGTGAATCCTACCAAATTTCTTGTCTCTTAGATAAGCTTCCCCCTTCTTGGTCCAAGTTTGGACAAGATATTAGGAGATCTCAAACTTCTATTTCTCTTAGATCTGTAATTCAATCCATAAGAATTGAAGATCAATATAGAACAAGAGAATTAAATAAAGATGCTCCTAAATCTAAAATCAACATAATTGAAGTTGCTAAGCCAAATCCAAATAATTCCTTTAAACAAAAAAAATAAAAGGTTTATCCTTAGAAATAAAAATTTTAAACCTAGGAATAATGCTAATAACAACTTCAATAATAAAAATAAAAACTTCAAACCAAATTTTAAAGGGAATAAGAAATTGAAAGATGGCCAGTTTTGCTTTGTGTGTGGAAAGAACAACCATCTTGCCTCAAATTGTTTCTACCGCAAAACTAAGAAGGTTCAAGCTAAGAAAAAAGGTTTTAAACCCAAATCTCAAGTCAACATGATTGAGAGGGAACCTTCCACTAGTACCATCAGGTCAGTTTCTTTTTCTCCTTCTGTCAACTTAGCCTACCATGATTCAGAATGGTGGCTTGACTCAGGAGCTAATGTTCATTTTTGCACTAAAAAAGAATATTTTACTTCCTTTCAGGACACAAGTGGAGGAAGTGTAATAATGAGCAATGGAACAACTGTGAATGTGCTAGGACATGGAAACGTTAACTTGAAGTTCACTTCTGGAAAGACGTTACTTCTCAACAATGTTCTACTAGTTCCAGATGTGAGGAAGAACTTAATTAGTGGATCACTTCTTGTTCAATTAGGTTAGAAAATTGTATTAGAAGTAAATAAAGTTGTAATCACCAAAAAGGATAATTAGTTAGTTCCGGTATAAGATTATATAATTTATTCGAATTTAATTTAACATAGAAGAAATTTAAGTATTTCAACCATTTTCTTTTCTAATGTTCTAATTTGAGTAAATATATCTCAGTTCAAATTATTTTATGTCACGATGAACTGTGTTTTATCAAGTAATTTTATAATTTATTATAATATATAAAAATATGATATGTATAAGATGAAAATGATGATAGTTTTGCAGATGCTGTTAATACTTGCTTCAAATTAAAAATAAATTATACTAGTTGTATGCATTAATATTATAATATATTTGTAGCAAGATGGTAAGAGGGTATCTGCAGCATTTTTTTCAATGAATTACCTAAATAACTTATCTTTTTTTCAATTTCTTAAGAAAAAAATTAATAGAAAAAAAAGCTGGCAAACTTTTTTTTTCTTGGGATCATTTTTGTTAACGATATTAAATTATTATAAAATAAAGTGTAATGAAATATACAGTTGCATGTTTCATATATATGCACTGTGAAAGATTATTAATTTCAATAGAAAGTGGGATGTCAGGAATCAGAGGCGCGTCCATGACAAGAGGCTGTATATCACATCTAAATTTTTGCAATACAAAAATCTTAGGAAGTGATGGCGTGAGTCCTCAACTCACCAGCCCTCTAAAACTACCAATGCACAATGAGGAAACACTGCTTTTCTCTCAACCCTCAATCACTATGTACGTGCCCTGAGTGCAAACTCTGTTAGCACTCTGCGCTCTCTGACCAAACAATTCGCCCCCACTCTAAAGGAGTTTGTGCTATGCTTCACCTGCCACGGATTAGTGTTTTCCTCATCCTTTTTTACCTGAGTGTGTGGAAATCACTTGTCACTTACGCGTATGCCAAGTTATAATCTTGAGGGGCAGATTGGGTTTAGCGTGCGCCCCTGACCTCTTTGCATACTCAAAGTTATGTGCCCTAAGCAAATCAGCCTTTGCACTATATTAATGCAAAGTACACACACAAAAACACTTACACAAATGTAGGCGCACTAGATATATGCGCAAAGCCTAAAACAGTAATGCACTAGACATATGTATCACACATTCTAGCAAACACAAGACCATACCACAAATGGCAACATTCATAAACCATGAAATATGTATAAAGAAGGGCTCTTAAGATATTCTTGAGATGTGTATAAAGGCAGGTAGATTCTGCATTCATTGTTTACTTATTATGTTTTTAATGTGTAGTGATCATCATGATTTATATTTCACTATGGCTCAGTTCCGATGGTTCCCTCTATTTTCACCATTACTTGATATTTAGTTTTTTTTTTCTTATTATTATAATTAAATTCTGAGATTTGCATACTATTATAATTCAAATTATTCTATGACCCATGAAATATGCCTATTATTTTTGTTTTCTATGATTTTGATCGTTGTTCTTCAATATTAGTTGGATGGCCGAGCAATCAAGGCTTTCGATGAGTTATGCCCGACATCAAAAGCCTCTTGGAAATTCAAAGTGCTATGTTTCCAAATGTATTTGATGTCTTCTCTATAACTTGCTTGAGCAAACTTTTTTTCCACTGGTTGCATACCAAAATCAACTACATATTTAGCATAGGGGAATCAATCTGTTCAACAAGTTTCTCCTTGTGAAGGATTTCTTCTCTCCATATTATTGGATTTTCTTGTCCACCTGCTAAGCTACACATCATTATGAGAGTCATAAAGAGTACGACTAGACTGCATAAGAAGAGTTTAAAAAAAATGAAGATTATGAGATTCTCATCTGATGAAGCATATGAAGGGATTCCACAAAGGTAAGCAGTAAAGCTATTTTTTTCAGCCCCTCAATCACCTATTTATAGGCGAAAACCTCTGCTGCGATTGCGAATGAGACAGGGGTGCAGCAGCATGTGAAAAACACTGAATAATACAAATTTTAAAAACACAAAGTTCGGCCATTGGTTTGGCGGTTTGCGGGGGAGGAAGACCCGGAAAAAGGAAAAGAGGCATGAAGAGGAAGACGCAAAAAAGGGAAAAGTCTCTCTACTAAGTTACAAGACAAAAAATTAATAAATGGGATATTCCACCACTTCACGTGACTGGCTTTGTCCTCATTTGTCGTCTTAAAAACACAAAGTTCGGCCATCTGCCTCGACGCTTGCCGCTACTGTATTATTTTTCTTTTATTTTTCTGATTCACGTGAGAATAACGTAATTTGTTTTTTCCTTCCACTTATTTTCTTTTCTTTTTTATTTTTTCTTTCCTCTCGTTTCTTTTCTTCTCTCGTAAACACAGGGAAATTCATTAAAAAAAATGCTGGACATAACAACCTTACCCTCTTACCTTCTTGCTACAAATATATTATAATATTAATGCATACTATAATTTATTTTTAATTTGAAGCAAGTATTAGCAACAATACGGAAAAGTATTAATGTTTGCATTTTCATCTTATAAATATCATATTTTTATTTATTATAATAAATTACATAATTACTTATCAAACACACATTTCATCGTGACATAAAATAATTTGAACTCAAATTAGAAAACTAGAAAAGAATCACTTATCTTTTTCTGCAAGGAGGCCGAAGACTCGATCAGAGGGAGGAGTCACGGGCAGAGTTTGCAATTTTAGATGAGCTTTCAAAGTATGTGGCACAGTTTGCTAAAAAAGACTCGATCAGAGGGAGGAGTCACGGGCAGAGTTTGCAATTTTAGATGAGCTTTCAAAGTATGCGAAGCGGCACAGTTTGCAATTTTAGCATGATGAGCTGTAATCCGAAGCAGAGGCATAGTTTGCAATTTTTGCATGAAACTATTTTTGACCTTTATTTTGTGGACAATTACAAGAACACCAGAGGGCATGAAAGTCAACAAGAATGGTTGGTTGCTCTATAAATACCGGCTTCAAACATGAAATGAAACATAGGCGACGGTAAGCACTCTTTGTAGAGATGAGAAACAAATTCGTCTCGCTTATACTTTACATCTCTATCGTCGTCATCTTTATGATGGCCGCCAGCGAGATCGAGGCGCGGTCTCTCCAGCAACGGCGGGATCCCCGATGCTGCAACTCTGCGGTAACTAAGTGTTGCCCCAAGACTCTTCCGTAGAGTTGCTTGGGCATAAATCTCCTCCCCGGGTTAAATAGAATTTAGTTTAAATTATTATAATTTTATGTTTTAGTATGTGTGAGTTTACTTATTTGTTTGTTTGAGTGCAATATGTAATTATAATATGATTCAGCACTAATGAATGCACGGGAGGAGTTATGTGTTTTATATATAAAGCGCCAAAAGCAGGAGTTTATTACCTGATTGTTTTGCCAAAACCCTCTTAACACTTGTCCTCGCACGACGGCTGGTCTCCGACGAATGATGAATCTTTAAACCGTTGAGCGACGATAGTTTGGGCCGAAGGAACTCATGGTGTTACACACGGCTGCGTTTATTAAGCGGGGAAGTGGTTTCAGCGCGTCCCATAAGATTCCATGCACGAATCTTAAAAATATTAAAAAAATATATAATAAGGGCTCACTGCCGGGAAAAAACTCCCCTCTAAAATGAGTTCCGCGGGTTCCCGTTGAGATTATTTATACGAATCTCAAAGCGCAAAAAAACAGCTGGCCTTCCTCATCGACTACACTTTGGAACCGTTAGTAGTAATTAGATTAAAGAAGAGAGCAACCGCAAGTAAAAACTATAGTCATGCTTTTAGATACTCTAGTTGAGATCCTGGCAAGCAAATTTAATGAAGCAAAAACTATAGACAAGATCAATACTAGTACACATATATTAGAACGATTCTATAATGAATTGTCAGATACAAATTGGAAAACACCTTAACGACTAATGGACAGGGCATCCTTCAACCATGACACCTGGTGCAGTGGGACATATGGCGAGAGGACAATGGTCATCTAATTCTAGTCCCCACCATTTCATTCCAAATATGCCATTGAGCTGAAGGCAGGCAACAATAACGACAGTGAAAAAGGCTGCTCCAGTATCAAGCCCAGAAGATAACAAATAGTTATACCGTTCCCACCACCCTTTGTATCTTCTGAAGATAAACCAGTTAAATATCACACCAATTGTAAACCATGACCAGTAGGTAACCGGTGTTGCCGCTGGCATGACACCCACTGAACCAAATATAACTGGCCAATTGATGAGCTTAATCCATGTCTTTTTCGGATATTTACGTGACAAAAACCAGGTGGCCGGCGGCGCAATCAGTCCAATGAAAATGAAGACAAAGATACTAGAGTAGATGCCATGTGGATAGTACATTTTACTGGGCCCTACAAGACCCCAAATCACTGCATTGGCATATTGCAATCTTTGAGATGGGCATGTCCATGGACTTCCTTCTGGCAGTAACTCGGGCTCACAAATGTTCTTAATCGAGTGCAACATCCACCAGGCCAAGCAGAAGCTTATTGAGGATGATAACATAGTACCTAGAATCTGCATTAATTCTAACTCATTAAATTACACATGAAATACTAGTTTGCTTTTTATTTTTTTGGATAGATTAACGTGTTTCACAACAAAAATAAGGGCACCTGTACAAGGAACACTGTTCTTGGGGGAATCTTCATATAGTGGCAAAACTTCAAACTTGATAGTAAAAGGATTGCTTGACTCATTCCAGTACCACCAAAATATTTGAATGTTAAATTTGCAATAGGTTTTCCGGGATTCAAATATCCAATTATGATTTTTAGTAAAAACATCAGCATAATATTCTGCAGTTTTAGTGCATGCATGTTAATTATATTTTAATTATGAATCAATTCAAATAGAAAATATTTATATAGACAGGACATAGAACATTATATAGCACATCTTACCGAACTAGCAGTGGCTTGGAGTACACCGATAGGTAGCAAGAAAATGAAAATCAGTGCACATACTAATACAACTCCCCAGTAGCGAAGTTGAAATATGTCTTGAAACATTTCACAAACCAAGATTGCCAAACTCACCATCACCAGTAGAAATGAGTAATACCACCACTGAGGAACATATTTATAATTTTGTTTCATTATTCTTGTGTGAACATCCTGCTCTCCTTTATTTTTGTACGCCTCACTGAATTGTTGCCACACCAATCTGCGAATCACGAATCAACAATATTTTGGAGTTTTATTTATTGTATAAATTTGTTTATATATACACACAGATGTGCTTACCTCCCATAGTAAGTAGCAACATGGGAAATGCTTGAGCTAAAACTAGCCAGGTTAAAGCCATTAGTAAGGGTGAGGGTGGTGCTCAAATAGATTCTTGAGTAGTTACGATATGCATCTTCATCCAATGTTAAACTTGCGCCCTTTAGAATTCGAGATATATTGTATGATTGGCCATCGTAATCAAAAAGATCAGAAGAGGTAATAGGAAATCGCCTGGCAGAGAAAACATTATTCCAGTAGAATAATGGTGTTAGAATGTAGACGACAGCAATAAATCCAGCCATATTATTTAGAATGAGATCGATAGGAAGAGCCATAGGACTGCCTAAAAATGAGGACGCTGTCATCCAATCTAGTGCGATGCTACCGAGGCCAAGTCCGTGATAACCGGAACCAAGTTGTTGTGCGAGTACCGAGTCCTTCCACTTCCAACACACGAATGAAAGACCAGTAATCGAAGGAAACAAGTAAGAGGGCACCAGACTGTAAGCAAAACTTGCTATCGCTACAATAAAAAAGAACTGATATCGCGATAACATTCCCTTGGGCCTTTTCTCCTTCTCATGTAGTGCTCTATAAAGTAATAATGAATTAGCTCAGCTCGTAATTTGTTTTTTTCATCTAAATAGGCCTAATCAATTTAATTACATGATAAATATAAAATAAACAGAACAGTTAAGTAGCTGCCAACCTATAGAAAGAAACACTGATTAAAGAGGAAGGCCACCACATGTGAGGTGATTCCACCAAGAACCTTGAAAATACTCCCGTAAATCCGAAGCCCACCAACTTAATTTGAAGCCCACGTCAAAATTGTAGATTTCTAATTAATACGATTATATATATAGATAGATAGATACATAGATAGAGAGAGAAGGGTGGGTGATTGAGTTCTAACCTGAATTGATAGAATTAATAGATAGGCAGGCACTGCCGGAACATTTTTGTGGTAAAAAATCTTCGACACCGAGACAATATAAAAGCTTGGATTTGTAGTAATGGAGAGAGCGAGCATGCTCATTACTACGTGCTCTTTTATGTTGAAAGGAGCTGGATTCAATGAGAATGCCCAATTAGTACACGGGATCCTAATCAATTTATTTGGTAGAGTTCTCGACAATAGCTTCCCCATGGTGAAGATGAACATGTTGGTGCAGACGTCTGACATATAAATCACTTGTTGCCTGTAAGCGCCAAGTTCTACTATCACCGTCGATAGGATGCAAACTGGGAGCCCCAAAAGCCATGTCCGAATCGTTAAGACTCTCAGCGTTGGGTCATCTGTGTTTGGAACAGTCAATCGGACTTGTTCTATTGGGGAATAATTTTCCATCGATTAATAATCGCCTTGCAAGTGTTTCTGGAGAAGATATATTATTCATGAGTTTGTGGTATTAGACTAAAACAAAATTTAATTGAATATATTAAAAGGGAATATTGTACTTAATTCCTTACGAAATTAATCTTCTTCCTCTGGAATATTCTCTAGAACTGAGAGAATGAACTATACATTTAACACAATATATGAGTTTGCTAATGGAATTAATATTACTGACCTTCTTCCTTTATAAACAACAAAGAACTGTGATCGATCGAAGAATGAACTCGCTCTCTCCCTCTCTCTCTTCAGTATGTAGTAGCGTGCAAGTGTCAAATTGACTTCCAGATTGTCGTAATCATCTGCCCGCAAGTAATATAAATCACCTACACTTTAAATTGCTTCTAAAGTATATAAAAAGAAGGCAAATAAGAAAATCTAACCCATTTCGTTACAAATTATATAAATCAAAGATCCTGCTTATAGAACTGTATGCGACTCCATGAGTAGCACTACTTACCTTCTTCCTCTACCCAACAGCAGGCGGCTATAATCGATCGACGATCAAGATAATTAACATTCTAAACAATAATAATTCATTGTGAAATGTTACAATTAGGGTTCTCCAGATGCGGTAATCTATTTATTTATATTTGTTCTTCCGCCAATTGTAGAAAGCCTTGAGAGAAATATTTATGTCCATATTTAAAGTATACTTTCTGTTTTTATTTTTATAAAACTGTTTAATCGGATGGCACTAATAAAAACGATGAGTTACCAATCCTATTTTGCCTCCGTCGTATAAACTAATAATCAAACATTTCATTCGCTTAATTTTACCAACTTTTGGCTATAAAAGTGACTGCTCTGTAACATTTTCTCTAAAGAAGGAATTATCTAAATAATTGTACTTTTTTACACATTTTTAAATAGAAACAAAATTAAAAAATTATGCTGGTAACTTTTTATTTTCCATTTTAGATTATTTTTTGTTAACCATATTAATTTTTTATAAGACAAAATTAATGAAATGCCTAAATAAACAAGTCTTTTATGGAATATTATATATATGACAGGTCTTTGCTATTTTCTATCCGAGTTCACATTTATTGCCTGCCTCTATCATTATTTATTTATTTTTTTATTATTATCATTATACCATGAAAATAATATTTAATATGTATATAATCAATAATCACATGGGTTAATCTATATAAGTGTGAATAATCACATGGGTTAGTTCAATAGGGTTTCGGGTGCATGATCAAGTGATTCTGTAATTGATTATAATAGTTAAGAAAACTATTTCAATTATAACATTTAAAATGCGGATGTTGTTGATGTTTGATTCAAATTAAACTGAATAATGCCAGATGTTTGCATTATTATTAAGTTTGCTGGCTCACTGCCGTCTGTAACATTTTCTCCAATGAAGGAATTATCTAAATAATTATACTTTTTTACATTTTTTAAATAGAAACAAAATTAATAAAATATGCTGGTAAACCTTTTTTTTTCCATTTTAGATTATTTTTATTAACTATATTAATTTTTTATAAGACAAAATTAATGAAATGCCTAATTAAATAAGTCTTTTATGGAATATTATATATATATATGACAGGTCTTTGATATTTTCTATCCGAGTTCTCATTTATTGTCTGCCTTCAGCACAATGGCATATTTAGAATGAAAATATGAGATGGTGAGGTCTAGAGTTAGATGATCATAGCCCTCTCGCCACTTGTTGAAGGATGCGCTGTATATTAGTTGTTAAGGTGTTTTTCTGCTCCTATTTGACACTGATGACTATTGGTGTACTAGCATTGATCTTGAACGTAATTTTTGTCGCACTACAAAATTAATAAAATATAATTGTATGATATCAATTTACTATTTGTACAATTACTTCACAAAATTTCCTTTGCCAAGAGCTCGTAAAGAATAACCTTTTGCAAGTTGCAAATTTCAGAGATATCGATGAGTTAATTATTAGATTAAAGAAGAGAGTAATTATATTAAAATTTGAAGGAGCAGAGAAATTTGAAGGAGCTGCCCTCCGAGGCATTAAAATTTACTGAAAATTAGTTTCTAGAAATTATGTTAGCATCTATTTTCAACTCTCGCACCAGTGTGGAAGTAACAAGGAGAGGGAGACTAAATCTTTTTTTCCACTTGTTGCACACCAAAATCAACTACATATTTAGTCTTATTTTAGTTGTCTATTGCTTGCACTCGTAATCCCTTCACTTGAATTTATATAATTTAGAGAATTTAAACATAATTTATTTATGTAGTTGTCACTTGCACAATAGTTTGTTTGCAACAAAAATAATTTATCGATTGATTTACTGTTGAAAATTTCATACCTTATGCTTCAAAACAACTTCTGAAACCATTTCTGTTGGGAAAGGTGCACATAAATCCCAGTAAATATTAATGAGAAGCTCTTGACAAGTGTCAGGATCAACAAGTAATTAATGTATTATTTGGTTGATGGATTCCCATATTTAATAAGGGTCTTTTACGCTGTGTTTAGTAGGAAAAAAAGAATATTTGAAGGAAAAGAAAGTAAGAAAAAAAAAATAAAAAAGAAAAGAAAATACAAAGATTTCTTCTTTTATGTTTATTTAAATGAAAAGAAAGTTTGTATAAATTGATATAGCCACTCACTTTTTTATTTTTACACTAGTATTATATAAATATCACCAAATACTATTAAAAATTATAATTTAATATTAGTAAATATTATAAAACTAATTAAATATTATTAAATACTATAAAACTAATTAAATATTATTAAATAATATAAAATTAATTAAATATTTAATTAATTACTAATTAATATTATAGTAATTAATTAATAATACTATACTATTAAATACAATTGCATCATAATAATATCTTCATAATAATGTTTTGCTTTTACTACTAAGTTGTAATATGATCACTACTTTCCAATAGTATTTCAACACATGAACTAATGAGCTATCATTTCTCCTATAATTGAATGATATTTTACAATTTTCATGAAAAAAAGAAATTCAATAGAACCATGAAACTAGGAGCAACAAAGTCAAATTTCTCCAATCCAATAGCTCTACTAATTTCTTGGGAAAGCAGAACCTGAATTGATTGGATAAGATTGTATCCATATTCTTTGCGGTTCACACTTATAATCCTGGCTAATATGTCCAGACCTTATAAGAGAAGAAAAGAATTTATTAAACATCGAATAATTGAATTTTGATTACAGGATGTAAAGTAACACAGTCCGTAACAATTTTCACAGTACATTTGCAGTTCCAAAGATGCCCGATTGCCAAAATAGTTGCTTGAGTTATATTCCAAAGACAAAGGTCTTCGGCAGGTAATCAGTTTGCCTCATTGACGGAGGGTGGTGGTAGTTACGCATAGTCTGCCAAATGAGCAATAAGCAAAAAATTAGCCATATTTACATATAGGAACAGGAACGTAGAGCGGTATAGAAGAATGTATAACTCAATATAATGCTTACTCAAATGTAATTCAGCATTATTTGCAGCTTTTAATCTCAACATAATGCTTACCCAATCAAAGTGTCCAGATCTACAGTTAAACAAATAAGTAGTAGACAAGTTTATTTACATACCATGGCCGAGACAGATTGGATCCTTTCTGCAATTACACTTTACATGAGAAATATAGCAGTAACATCTGCAGATAATAGATTGCACTATATCCATACTAACGCATGCTTCACCATAATTGAATCCTAAAAATTCAATAAACAAAGTAAACAATTTCTTCAGACAAAGTTACAATACCACTACAATTGGGTAAACGAAGTACTTAAGCCAAAAAAAACAACGTATATAAGCAAGAAAGAGAATGAAAAAAATTCAAAAAAGGAGCAAAACCACATTACATGGTAAGCCTGATAACAAATTCTCCAGACTTTTGTGCAGCTTTATAAACAGGAACATTGTGCTCTGGAGTACACCTCGCCCCTTCCATGTGGGTCTCATATTCCTTTCGGAGGTAAGTGCTACAATGACTGTAGTGTAATTACTTTTTAACTTTATCAGTAGAAGTAGAACAGAAGAGAAAACATTTCAAATTTGCGAAGGAGGAACTTGTCAGTTATAACATGTTAGTCACACTCAACGGCACATAACCCCAGAGCTCGGATATGCAATACTCGAACAACCTGGTCAATGCAGCAAATGGTCAAGAGGATCGGGACTGAAAAAATCACGAGATTCCTGAAAAGAGTAATTGAGATTTGCTCGTGCCTGTAGTCTTTCAAAATCTACAATTTATGTTACAGGGGAAGCTTAAGACCAACCATTCTTTTGTTTGATCAAGGGAGTCCTGTGATGGTACTATTCAGTTCCTGCATTGCTTCATCTTCTCAATGAGGAAGAAATTCCAGGTGCAGCCAGCAATAAAACAGAACTAAGTATGGGGTAAACAATATTTCTTATCATCAAATTTTAATCTCAGTTGTATTAAAACTCCAAACTAGTTATTCATCCAGTTAACTTGAGACTGGATGTGATCTTCATCGACTGGTAGAAAGAAGGGTGATCCATGGAGATTTCATACCCCACCTTACATTAGTTGCATTAGTCATCAAGACTAGTGGTGACTTGATAACTTATTCATAAATGATGAATCAACAACGTATCGTTAAGATATTGGTAGAAAACCAGTAGTTAGGTGCCAAGCATTCTGATTCTAGTAGCAGAAAATTAACTAATTGCATTCTGAAAGTAGTCATTTCAAAATTGCCTGCACGCAACACATATGAGTTAGGTGCCAAGTACTAACAGCCGACAGAAAAAAAACTTACTCGAGAGTAATTAAATAAGACTAAAAAGCTCAATGAAATAAGTGCGAATCAGCTCAATATTGATATGAATAAAATAAATTAGGAAGTTTTTCACTGATTGAGCATATAAAAATCGGCATCATGTCTTCCATCAACTAGTGATGTAAAAATAAAGATGAATATTTTCCACAATAACTATAAATTTATTTGAATCGAAGGTTTGATGCAGGCAGGGACCCGAACAATTAAAAAGCAATTAAACATGCTATTAGAACACTAAAGAGCTTGCTAAAGTTTCTGACTTGGGCTTCTACAATTCAACCAGTTTTGAGTAATCTTTGGAAGCAGAAAAGGAAATCAGTTTCACAATGATTGTGAGAATTTGGGGAATGAACCAATATAATATTTTTGCAAATTGCTATTCGCAACAGAAGAATAGTTTTCCTACTTGGAGTCATCTTGAAAACTTCAAACAAAATCTGATCAAGATATCTATGTAATGTGTGAAAGCATTTTTGCATTTCAGTTTAGATTTTCCTAAAAGTTAAAATGAAACGGTGTTCAACTAGTATTTCACAGACAATAGGAACCGAACTGAGCCAAACAGAGAGTAAGGGGGTTTGGGAAAATGAGGGCGACGAGCAGGGTGAGATTAGAGCAACAACATACGTAGTCTCGCTTTTCTGCACGATTCCTGGATCGAGATTGAGGGGAAAGTTCATTAACTTGCTATCTATTTTCCCTCATCTTTCCGTCCGTCCCGTTAAACACACAAAATCAGCAATCCTTCCTTCTTTCATTCCTTTCCCTCCCTCTCTCCTCTCTATTAAACACGACATTAATCTTTCTAAAATTAGCTATTAAATTATATGATCATTAATTATTTGGTCGACCGTTGACAGGTCCCCGCAATTGATTAGGAGCGCTGCTTCTCAAAACCATTGGTAGAGACTCTAGAACGCCAAATGACAATCTGTGAGATCGAAATCCTTTCCATGGAAGTTGGAACTCCGCCAAGAGTACCTGATTTGCAGGTTTCTAGTTGTTTTACGGTCATTTTCGTGGCTGCCAAAACGGTGGAGAGATATATGAGGTAAAAGTAAGTAGTT
This sequence comes from Costus lasius, assembly GCA_027563935.2. Classification (NCBI taxonomy): domain Eukaryota; kingdom Viridiplantae; phylum Streptophyta; class Magnoliopsida; order Zingiberales; family Costaceae; genus Costus; species Costus lasius. Next base: position 162,436,060 of record CM050447.1, on the reverse strand, counting down.
TATAAGGACTCATACTTTGCATAAATGTAATTTTACTGTCTTTTCTATTATTTTTATTTGTTAATGGGCAAAGGGAAGGAAACTAATGTTCTCATTTCCTCTCGCAAATTTCTTTGTATCTAAGCTAAAAGAGAAATGAAAATATTTTATACCTAACCCAAGCTAAGCCAGGCTAATATGGCCGGCTGGTCATACTGAGATTTTCAGTTTTCCACAAAAAAAATATGATACTAACATAATGGTGAATTTTTTAATTTACTTAAGCAATATTATTTAAAACCTGAGTGTTATGTTTATCCCATGTGTGAACCATGTCGAGCTTAGCTTAACTCTTGTGCCTCCTTATGTTGATTGGTCAACAAGTCATGTTATGCCTGACCCAAGCCAAGTTGGACTAGTATGGCCCGTGGGTCATACTCAGATTTTCAGTTTTTCATCGTAAAAATATGATAGCAACATAATAGTGACTTTTTTTTAATTTACTTAAACAATATTATTAAGTGTTATGATTAACCCATGTGTAAACCATGTCGTGCTTAATGTTATGGACAAATTTATTTTTTAATAATAAACTTAACCACAACCGGCAGATTCCCTGTGGACTTGTGTCAGCCTCAGTGACACGATCGCACACCCGAGTCGTCCAACACAGCTGATAACGAGGGATCCCGCCATCGCTCCATCTTGATGTGCTTTGGGATTTGTGCTAAATCCCGAGAACATCACGCTTACCCCAATTCACTCATGTGCCTCCTTAAGTCAATTGGTTAACAAGTCATTTTATGCCTGACCCAAGCCAAACCGGACTAGTATGGCCTGCAAGTCACATCTAGCAGCAGGTATAGAGTTTTGTTATTCATATAAGTTATTATAAATTTGATAAAATTTTTATTCTCCAATTCTTTTCAACACAATTAAAACATCATGATTATTAAAAAAAAGAAAAAAGAAAAAAAAAAACCCACATCTCCCGCATTGCTGTTCAAAACCCCTACTTTCCACCTCTGCTGGGTCAGCTGCCTTCTCTTCCCCTTCTCCACTCACCCCTCGTGATCCCCGCGCCCCTTCCACCCCCGGATAACCCTACTTGTCCCCTCCATCGAAATGGAAGAAATAGATATTCGGGTTTGACGAGCTAACAAACGCCTCCCCTGAAGCTGTTGAATGCGTTCAGAAAATCCAAAGAATTTCCCCCTTTCCCCTCGATTGCTTCCTATGTTTTTGTTTAAACTCTCTCATCTTTTTTCGGTAAATTCATTAACCCTATCTATTTGGACATGTTGGTAGCTGCTTCCATCTTGAAGATTGGTAATGACTTGTTCAAATTGGCAGGCTTTGAAGCTGTTGAAGCTGTTTAAGAATAGAGACATGCTGCTTGGTGAGGTGAGACCATGTTTTTTTTTTTTTTGAGATACAAGGTGAGGTGAGACCATGTGTTTTTTTTGAGATACAATTATCTGATATCTATATTACAGGTGATAAGCTCATACAGTATCTCTCATTTTCACTCATTGTTATTTTTTTCTTTTCTACTAGTTTGAGATAGATCCTGATTTTACTACAGTACAGTAGTCCAAGAATAGACCCGGTACCTTGGTGTAGACTGCCTAATTGCTTATTATAGTTTAACATGGTTGAAAATGAACATGTGTACGAGCTTATAGGATGGATGCAAGTTAAAATTTGTAACGAATCACTTTAATTAGTGCCATCTAATTAAACATAACAAATGAGTAATGCAGATAGAAACAACAGGCTGTATATGAATAAAACAGTAAGTACATATGCATTTTCGGACATAAATATTTCTCTAAAAATGTTTCTAGAATTGGCCGAAGAGCCAGTATATTACCAGGTCTGCAGATTCCTTATAGAATTGGAGAAAAGTTAATTTGTGCTACAAGAGATAGAAAGTTCAATCTCTCGACGCATCGTAGCTGCCTCTTCTACGATGGAGGAAGCAGGTAAGTGCCACCATTTTTAGTTCAAAAACAGCACCTTTTTTTCTCGTAGCATGCAGTCACAACTACTAAAATATCTTCGATTAATCCTATACATTCTACTTAATCCGTGGAGAAGAAGAATATATTGTTTTTGTGGATCCTCCGTTCGATCATTTTGTATGTATTGTTGGAATCAAAGTAATTAAATTGCAGTTCATAATTTATGGATGGATACTTCACCAATCGAGGAGGTACGGTTGACTGTTCCACCAATTGATGACACCACACTGCATGTGCTAACCTTCCTCACTTGGCTTATTGGAATTCCCCTTTGCATCCTCCAAACGGTGATTGCACGATTCTCGGCAGCAGAGTGTAGACTTATCTGGTAACTGTGTCAATCTTGTTTTGTTCTTCTCAGGGAGGCTTTTGGCAAAAGTGTTGCCTAATAAAGTGATTAGGGTTCCATTGACCACATGGATATTTTCGTTGAACCCGGGGCCTTTCAACACCAAAGAGCATGTGGTGATGGGCATGCTGGTGACCTCGGCTACTGTTACTTCGGGCTTTGATACCGTGTATATAACTTAAGATCTTCTTCCACGGGCATAAAACCTTTGCCTTCCTTATTGTTAGTCGTAACCAAATAGGTGATTAATAAATATTAATGTATTTATGTATTTATTTATCATATTATAGTACTGATTATATAAATACAGCTTCTTGAGTTTGGGTTTGCCCGGTATTTATGTGAAGTTCCTAGTGGATTCAACCTACTTGTGGTGGCCTTATGTGCTAGTCGGTGTTTCTTTTTATAGGTATTTAATACATTATATGTATTATGTGAATAATCAAAGGAAAAAATGTGCATGATGTGTAAATCAATCAAATATATGATATAACAATTAGTTGCTTTTGTGAGGCATTGCACAAAGAGGAGAAGAGGGAAAAAGGAAAGTCGTCTCGGCACCAGTTCTTCTTCATTGTAGCTATTGCAAGCTTTGCGTACAGCATTGTTCCCACCTACTTGTTTCCATCCATAACGGCTCTGTCGGTGGTGTGTTGGGTATGGAAGGAGCACAGCAAATTGATTCTGCACTTCACGGATTGGATGTTGGCTCTATTATGCCTGATTGGATGACTATTACTAACTTCCTAGGCAATCCTCTGGTCATTCCTACGTTCGTGCTGTTGTACATGGCGACTGGAGTCATCTTAATCTCTTACATCTTTCTGCCAATATTTTACTGGAATAACATTTACCGTACCAAAAGCTTTACAATCTCATTCACGGCCACGTTTTGACAACTGTGGTCAAGTATACAATGTCCCCCGGATTCTGGATCCCCAAACTCTTGCATTCAATGAGCAAGCCTACCGGCTTTACTCTAATATGTACTTTAGTGTAAAGCTCGCATTGTACTATGGCTTCATCTTTGCAAGCATCACATGCAGCATCACCTATATCGCTCTCTTTTCCGGCAGGTTAGTGCTATAGTGGTGTCTGTGTGTAATGCTTGTAGCTCTTTATCTTGATTGATTATTTGTATATACACAGATCACTGTGGGAACAATTTAGCACGGCAAACAGCCGCCATCATCAAGATGTTTACTACAGATTAATGAAGCAAAACTATAAAGCCATTCCCCAATGGTGGTTTTACTCGAAACTAGTTTCAATGATCGGGCTTGCAATCGTGTTGTGCGAAAGATTTAGGGATAAAATCCAGCTTCGCGGTTGGGGAGTTTTATTAGCATATATTTTACTGTTTATGCTCTTGTTTCCTCAGGGTGTACTCTCAGCTGTTGCTAGTGCGGTATGTCCGTATGTCAATACATAAAACATGATTTAATTATTATATATTTATATAAATCATTAGAAGATTATACGTATATGATGTATATAGTGCTTGCAGAGTATTCCTTCCGAAATTTTGTTCGAGATTCTAATAGGATACTTAAACCCAGGCAAACCTATTGCCAACATGGCTTTCAAACTATTTGGCAGGAACACAATGTCCACAGTAATACTAGTTATCTCCTATCTAAAGTCGTCTCATTACATGAAGATTCCTCCAAGAATAGCATTTCTCGTCCCGGGGTTTTAATTATACCTTGACTGTATCCATTTACTTGTATATATGTTATTTATTTATTTGTGTTGTTGCCATTTGCTTAGTAGCTTATAGTAAGACCTGGCAAAACTTGACCCGACTCGACTCAACACAAATTTATGCGGATTCGAGCTAATAATAATCGTGTTTGAGTTATAAATAGGGTAGTGTCAGGCTATAAACGGGTTGACCCACTTAACCCGATTACATTATATATTTACATATACAAATTTTAAATATAGGCTCGCCCAACTCCTAGTGCTAGCCCATAAGCTTAAATCTCTTCTAATTATTTTTTTGCCCAAATTTTAGCTAACACTACAAGCCCAAATTTTTATAAATTTTAATAAAATTTTTATCAATTTATTATTTATGTATAAAATATAAATAATAAATTTATAATTGGGTCATATCGGGTCGTGGTCAAGCATATTAGTCTAAACAAATGACCCATTTAATAAATGAGTTATTCGCGTCGTGTCAGGTTGACCTGATTATATGTGAGTCAGTGTTCGAGTTATATAGTTTTACCCAATTAATTAAACGGGTCATGCTCGGGTTGGCTTAATCGGGTCATGGGTCACAATTGACACGACCCATTTATGACCTGCTGACTTGAATTTCCCGGTTTGCTTACAGTAATACTAATTTATTGTTAGATTTACTGTTAAAATTAGTGTGTTACAACATATGTTTAGTGCACTACTATTTTGCCTCTTTCACTCTAGTTTGGCATGATGGATGCACTACTTGATCGACAATATTAGCTAGCCGGATCTGCTGCCGATGGGCAGCCCTTGGACATGCCCAGGCGGAAGACTAGCGTACACCCACGGTTTGACATGGGGGGTTGCGACGAGGATGTTCTTACTGCACAATGCCAACTCTATTGTTTTCCTAGTCTGCAGCCGCCTCGGTCTTGTCTCGCCGCTGCCGCTTTGGGTGTTATTGCGCAAGTACCCGAATAAAAAATGGATCTAGAACATTAATCTGCCCATCATTTTTAGCGGCATGAGCATTTTGGCAATAGCTAAGCCATCCAACTTCTGGTCGTGGTGCGCGGTAGGCATCACGTTCAATTACTATGTCTACTCCGAAAAGAGTGGTGGGCCTAGTTAAAATATGTGCTATCCGCCGGGCTCGATACAAGATCTTCATTACTTGTTTTTCCTTACCGTTTGCCTCTAGTTTCAAGATTTGTACAGTGTTGGCTAGTGGGGATTGGAGTTGAATGATCATTGCCTTTTGGCCAAATGTCCAACCGTGCCAGATATCATCGTCTCAGGCTCCTCTGTCATCAAGTAAATACTTGAGATTGTATGCTTTTGTGGTCAAACTAAACTCATATTTCTCACTCTTCCCATTAATTCCGCTTGGGTGACTCTTTCATCTAATTCAATATGCTGCTTCTCCATGATTTGGTACTATTTCTATTAGAGTCAGTATGTTGCAATCAACTATGTTTTTTTCTATGGTTCAATATATCTGTCTATGATACTAACATGTATGCGTACTTTTCCATTCTCTACTTTAGGTTAAAGACACATAAGGAGAGCAAGATAAAAGAAAAATATTATTACAAACAATTATCAAATATTATTCATGCTTCTAAATTACCCTACGGGCTTCATAAGCAAAAGCTCGAGAATAGAATATAAAGCAGTCAACCCATTCACCAAATCGCCCTTTTCTTTTTAGAAATTGGCAAACAGTTATTAGTGAATGCCAAATAATAATATTATTATTATTATTAAATTTGCCAAAATAAAATTGCTCCCATTATTTATAAAATATGTTTAACACTATGTCTCAGCACCTAAACAAACCAAAGAAAGTGACAAGATTTCTTGACAGACACAGACCAACAAGTACACAAGTTGATCCTGACCATACGTCAGGTGCACGAGCACAGGCTCATTGAAATTAGGGTACCGCGAGGCCAGGGTTGTTGCCATCATCTGCGTATATTGACTCAGTCTATCTACTCAGCAGCCACTTCAGAGCCACTACCATGTCAAAAGAACATGATGCAATTATACAGTCTTGCATGGGCACTTGCGTGAGGTTGTGAGTGGGGACACATCACGTGGGATTGGTTCTCCACTGGCCGAGCCTTACAGCCGTCAAATAACTGCACTAGATGCAAGGTCCGGCAGAAGGGAGTGTGTGTGGGGTGGCGTCCTTATGGCAAAGGAGCAATGTCGGCATCCTTGTTCTACAAAGGAGCTACCCTAAGAATGCAAAAAAAGAGGGTCTTCGACTTGGAAGAGAGGATGATTCGTGACTAAACAATGCAAAGTGAGAAGCACGAGATTTGTGGTGCCCCAACTGTTCATCATCTTCTCCGATAAAATATTGCATGCCAAATGAGCCCGACTTTGAGTGAGTGGAGGCCAGAACCGGTAAAGGAGCATATATGCAAGGAGCACTACGAGACTTTGTTCGACTCTCCCTAAATCGCCACGCAAACACTCTATTTTCGATGACAACGTGTTGAGCACGCAGGAGCTCTCCCCTCTTCCTCTCCGGCAAGCTCAATGCTCGACGAGGATCGAGTGCCCTCTGGTTCTGTGTGTGGGACCAAACCCGTCCGGGAGCACATGAAATAACCACAAAGTTTTCTGGCTACGTACAAGTCAAAGATGACTACCAGTCAGCATTGCAGTAACTGGACCGTGGGCTTTTCTTTGGGCTGGGAAAAAGATGAAAGTAGAAAGTTGCATGTGCACTATTCCGGTCATGCCTTGGCCTGGGTTTTAGTAAGTGATGTAAACACTAGAGTCCGATGGTTGTGCGCACAAATCATTTCGTTTTGGCAAGTGTTTTCTACTATTGATGTCTTTGTCACTTTGTTGCGGCTTGACGCTAAAGCTCTGTTGCTGCTGTGGGTCCAAATTTGTGGCCTAATATATATTAATTGTGTTTAGAGTTTCTAGTATGCTATGTTAAATATAATTTCATATTATAGATAAATTTGAATATAATAATATTCCTCTCATGCTTATATTAGCAACTGACTACAACACATAACTCACATATCATGTGTGAGATCAATAGAAAAAAACTATAACTAAATAATACACAAAATCCTAAATGATAGTAAGGTACCTTAATAATAAAAAAAAACACATATGGAAGTTTTAGCTTCCACATCAGTGAGCTAAGGAAGCGCCCTACTAGGGCAACAATCTATTACTAGGCCCTTGCAGCAAGGCCTTTAGCGCTGCTACTTGAGTGTGAGCATTATAGTCATATTGTTGGCGATTAAGACAATAGCGAAAAAAATATAAAATATTAAAAACAAAAGAGACTTATTTATCGTTATCCTAAGTGTCTCTGAATATGCTTCAATTCAACCACCTGAGTGGCTGAGCATGTATTTATATACTGAGTGCTAATTATTTTTTATTTCATTATTGTTAACTAGCTATTTAGTTTGCTAATTACGTAATAAATTTCTATTAGCATATGTGGGTGTGAATTAGAAATACTAAAATTGTGCAATTTCTATATCGACTATATAAGCTAACTAATATAAAAAAATAATAGTATTGAATGAGTTAGGTTGGAGTAGTTGAGTGTAATAAATATATTTTTATTTGCGTGTAATTAAGCTAAATGATTTATAAAAAAATTTTAAATTTAGTAATTTAAAAAAAAATTATTATTGAGTTAGTTGCTATAATTCGAAACATTAAATTTGTGCAATTAATATTTATATTAATGTTAATATTTTACTAATTAATTTTATACGTAATACTAAATATAATTAATATTTTGATTCTTGTCGTTATCTATTTTGAAAAAAATTATGATAATTTATTATTACTTTAAAGAATTTAATTGCTATCATAATGTATTTTAGAATAAATTATAAATTAATTAATGTTTGATTTCCATTGTACTTTATTTGAGTTATTCACGAATTAATTAATATGCTGCAATTGTTGTTTAGTTTGAAAACAACATAATAATTAATATGTAATCATCGCAGCAATAGTGTTGATGAAGTTAAAATATATACATTAAGATTAAGCTGGCACCATCAAGGACTTTGTCCCACTAAAATGTTAGTGAACTTAACACTTTCTACTACCATCAAAAGTCAGAACAAATCACAACTTAAGACATTTCTTTCTAAGAGAAGCATTCTCGTAGCTTCAATATGTACTTTGAGTACAGGATAAAGCACGAGTAATGAGAAATAATAGTTTCAAAGTGAAAAACAACCCTACAGAGGCATATTGGTTTATTATAAAAATAATCATATATATAATAAACGGTTTACTATTTTGCTAGGGAATAATCACTTTGCAAGTGTTTTTGGGATTATATATTTATGAGATTGCAGAATTAAATATAATTTATAAATTAATTAAATTTATTAAAATAAAGAGTTTACTTAATTATAAATTAATCAATGTTAATTGCATTTTCAAGTAACAATTTATAGCTTATAATATTATTTTATGTTACTTTAACTAAATTAGTAGAGCTTGCTTAGTGAATATTTTTTTATTATCGTTACTATAACTGAATTAGTAGAGTTAGTAATAAAATTATAAAATAATATTAATATATTATGATGATATCAATATCATAATTATAATACTTAAGTTTAATAATATATTTGTCATAATATTAGAAAAGCAAAGATACATTAGTTACTCTAAGCTCTTAATTATTTATGGCTTATTCGATTTACTATATAAAATAAAATGTACTACATAATAACTTAACGTCCATATTTAATTTTCATATTTTATAAGAATAATAAATATCATATATAAAAATACTAGAGAGAACAATTACATCCAAGAGTGTTGAATTCGAGTTTAGCTTCCATAAAAGATTAAATTTTCATATAAAAATTATTTATTTATTAAAAATTATATGAAATCTACAACAGCAAAATTACGAAGACCCGCATATGCATCTTGAACTTGGTTTGCGCATGCTGTTTTTTTTCTTGATTACAAATTATATATTTAGTGACTTAGAATGTCTTGCACAACCTAATTTATTAGAGAAATTAGGTTCTATATAAATTATGATATGGTCAAAGCAAATTAACTTATTATTTTATTATTTCACTTTACTTTGTATCGTTGTTATAATAAATATTTTTTCTCTTTAACGACGATATATTACATAAAGTGTTGCAATTTTTTTTATTTATTCTACTGTTATATCTGGAACTAAAGTGAGAAAAGAGTAGTTCGTCATTTTAAATCGAGCACAAGTAACAGGTACACATCACAAAGCGATTATTGTTCATATCCACTATGTTTAAAGCCTAGCGGCCAAAAAATCCAACACAATAGCACCATCAACAGCAAGATCTTGAAATTCATGAAGTTTTCAATGTAAATAAAAAAAGACACAAAAATTGGAAACAAGAATACCGGTGGTGGTATAATGCATTTTGAACAGGTTTTGTGCCATCAACAATGGGAAAGACAACTTTCCAGATCTCCCCCAACCCGGCATACTTCAGAAGTCTCATGTCTCTTCTCACCTGTGACCAAAGTGAGAAGTAATGACTAGGGAATCGGAAAATAAAAGACTTCAAAAGATCCAAGATCTTCAAGAGGAACTGAAAATAAGGGGTGCGGAGATATTGATTTTTGTTCTTGTAGAACATTCGATCAAGATCTCCGGCCTCAATTTGGAGCAAAACAAGGAGATTTAGAAGCCGCTTGTAATCTTCTACGCTTTCAGCTGTCTGTCATCAAGTCCAAAAAAACTCTATAAAAAGGAAAAGGATAAAGAAAACAATAAAAATTAGAAGTTGAAAAATCTCTACTATTATATATTTAGATGTCCATGTAATAAATTCATTAGATGGTTAGAAAATTCGGATTGGCAGTCAACACAGCAAATGGCACAATGTAACCTAAATACTCATCAAAGATCTACACCTTTAAAGTTAAGGGTACATATGTCAAATTTGAAGTATTCACTAGTTGAAATTTCTAAACTTACGCATGCCAACTACCAAGCATTGACTATAATATACACTCCGCAACATGTATATTCTTTGAGGTTTGTTAGTCTAAATAGTTTGTCATAATTACATGTATTAGTCGGGTGTCCATAAGTGACATCTTGAACTCACAACGCGAAAAAGCATTAGCTTATCCTTGAACGATCACATTATGTAGATTCTACAAGATTTGATCTTTAGTGGGTCGATTTAACAAAGTGAGTTTAGGATACCTGTCTAGATGACCATAATCTGATCCACACCAGTTGGTGCTAAATGTCTCCTAAAAATGAATTGAACTATGTAACATCAAGGGGGTCTCAGGAGAAATCATTCTAAGTACACCCTAGCTTCTATAGAGGTTTGTGTATGTTTATTCTCTGTTGCAAGTTTGAGTTCCTCCCGTGACCTTGATGCTCAAACCAGCTTCACTTAATTCTTCACCTCCCCTAGTGTTAGGCCTACGGGCCAATCTTTGGGGGTGGCCCAAAGATTCAGCCCAGCCCCTTACAAAATCCACCAATTGGTGCGGTGGATGAAAAATTTGGGTGGGACCCAAATTTCATTTGGATGAATGAATTCGTCAATTGGGCGGAGTGGGGGCTGATGCGACGATTCGGGTTCTTGGGCCACGTGAAACGTGGACTGCGGAGCGGGCAAGGAATGAAAAGGAGAGGATGACGAGTCGTCGTCCTCGCGGAAAAAAAAAAAGAGAAAGCTTCGCTTTGACGCTCCCCGGCGACGCCGCTCATCTCCCTCCTCCATCTCCGGCTAGCTCCGGCTAGTTTAACGTCGTCGGACGTCCTTCCCCGAGCTTCCTGCGCATCCGGTGGTGTGGACGGGTGGATCGGATCGCACGGAGCTCCCCGTCCTCTCCTTCCTCCTCGCACCGCTGCCGTCGTAGCAACCGGACCTCACTTCCAGATCGCCTTGGAAGGCGCAGCCGGCAGCCATTTCGTCGGAAAGAAGGAGCCGGCGCTAGGCGCCGAGGTACTCCCTCTCCTGCTTCGTTCCTTTTTCTCCCCGGTCGAGCTCGCGGCTCTCGGCGGTCTTGCCTGCCTTCGCCGTTGCCTTCTTCCCGTCCGTGAGCCGGCCGCCTGCGTGCGTGAATTCTCGGCTCCGGACCCGCCTGCGTGCGGTTGCCGCCGCGTTGCTCGCCGGACAAGCCCTTCTCGCCTGCGCGCGAGTTTCCCTCCTTCCTCTCTCGCCTGCGTGCGAGCTCCGCCCCCTGCCGTCGTCCGTCGCCTGTGCGCGACTGGGACTGGGGCGGGTTTCCTTCTCCCGTTGTCCGTCTGTGGTGTTGGAGACGTCGACGTCCGCCGACGGACTCGACTTCGTAGTTGTCGTAGAGCGGCCCTCCGCTTCCTTGCCGCCGTCTATCCGCCTGGTCCCCCTCCCGCCGGCGCCTGCAACGACATCTTCTTCCATTGGAGGCATAGTGGGTGGCCGGCGCAATCCCTTTCCCAGCTTCTCTTCATCCAGGCTCTCCTGTGCGAGAGCACTTGGCGTCCGAGTTCACTAACCGCCAACAGACGAGTTTCCTCCCGTCGACGAGTTCTTCGGCTCCTTCGCCGGCCATCGTCGACATCCACGTGCACGTGGCTGCTTGCCTCCGGGCAGTCCGTTCCACTCAGCCGTTCTCGCCTACGCGCGGGGAGGACGAGGTCGTAAGCTTCCTAGTCACCTACGAGTGACGTAGCTTACGGAGCGTCGTCCGGCCTCCTCACCGGCGTGCGAGAGAGGAGCCAGCTGAGTTCCTCCTCACCGGCGTGCGACGCCGAGTGGACCTTATCCCGTCACCGACGAGCGACGTCGTGTGAACCATCGTCCAAGATCGCCGGGCGCCGGTTTGATCCACGGACGTTGGGCGAGTCAGCTACTCTCCCTCGATTCTCTCTTCGACACGTGTGCATGTCCGGATTCTATTTAGACCCCGTCTGACGCGGTCAGTTTCGGGCGCGTCCCTTTTGGGTTCGGGCGAACCGGTTTTGACTTTGCAACACCGGTCCACGGTGAATCGCAAGCATTGATCTAAACCGTGTTGGAACGGCAGCGATCTTCCGCAAAGTCCATAGTTGGGCTGGCTCCGCCAGTTGCGCCCAATCCAGCGGTTTCGACCGTTGGGATATCAGCGTTGACGTATTTGGACTCGAGTCAAGCGTTGACTCACGGATAAAATATTCAAAAAAATATTACCCTAATTTAGGGCGTGACACCTAGCAACAATACTTCTAGCACTTTTCATGGAACACAAATCATGATGTCAGATGCAAACCTACTCCCAGCTACATTAGCGTCACCCCAGTAGACTGAGTTTCACATATCATTAACTATCTCATCCCTCGTGGGCAATTTCCAGCCCACATTTTCAAGCAGGTAGAGAGTCATATGGAGTCTGGGTAGAAGGAAACCCCTTTTTGCAGTGAAATAGTTAAATCCTACTAAGTTCAAACCATCATCCCCAGAGTTGTATGACGGAGCCAAGAATAGTCTCCATTCACTCCTACCCAAACCCAATCCTATTTAAATTTTCATTACCCATTAACAACCCAAAACCTATAAATACACGAATAAATATTAATAATTATATAATAAGAGATGAAAATGGATAGACAACTAATACCCTCTTCAAAAAAGCTACGCTTGCAGACAAAGAGAAGCTTCTTCTTCCACTTCGCTCCAAACACAATGGTCCATGTACCATTCTAGTAAAGCGCCACATGGAGTATGGATATAAGGAAATCCCCCTTTTATAGTGAAACAGAGTCAATACCTAATAAGTTCAAACCCCCATCTATGGAGTTATATGATGGTCTGATAAGCCTTTCAATTCAATACCACTCTAGGATGTCAAACATCATTATGTGTTACGCTTTCCCCCAGCATTTGAGGATGGGCATTAAGGAAGTCTCCATGCACTCATACCCAAACCAAATTTTATTTAAATTTTCATTATCCATTAACAACCCAAAACCGATAAATATCTAATTAAATATTAATAATTGAAAGAAGAGATAAAAACGGATAGACAATTAATAAGGAACCCACTTCGAAAGAGAAGAAGTAGTGCTCAGAAGGGCAGCTGCTTCTTCTGCTTTGGTCTACTTTAAAAAATAATTATTCAGTGTATTGAACCCTACTCAAACTGATACAAACTAGCTATACAACTTGGTATGGACCGATCACTGCACTCACGAACAAAGGGCAATTTCTTCTTTTGCTCCGCCCAAAAATACAAAGGTCCGTGCAATGACCGGTACAAATTGGCTATTCTGCTAAGTACGGACTGGTTTTTAAATGTTGCAACAAAGTGAGTTATCAAAGTGATCCCAAATCTCCAACATTAATTTTCAACACTTTCGACTAGATTCACATAAAGAAGGTTTGGTAGCAGATGACATATTTTGAATTGAAATGTGAGCAATGGATTGAGCATCTGCAGCCTGCTAACCACTCATTGGTGTTTTGCCTAAACTTAACTCTACATTTAGTGAAGATTGAAGCGCCGATGTTGCAATTCTCATCAACTTTCTCTTTCTCGATATCATCACAAGAAGATATTTTATAAAAACCTATTGCCTATAAAAGAATAAAATTAACCATGGTCCATTGTGATAACATAATAACAAGGAATAAGAATGCAACAATAATATTGCAAGTTGTGTCCTACGTACTTGCATTAACACTAATAGCTTTAAATTATGTTTTAAGGTTTTGCAAGTTGGTTAATTCAAGCTGTTTAGCAAGTCCTACATCATCTCAAATAAATATCATAATAAAATAAATAATTACTAATCTTCAGTTTTGATAAGATATGTAAGGCTTTGCATGCCAAATCACTCACTTGCCGCTTGTTGCTTAGAAGATGAGTACTCACGATGATCAAGATGAATAAATAAGTGGGCTGGCGAGTGGCACCGACAAGCAAAGGTTTGGCGTGCTAGGCGTTAGTGTCTTCAACTAGTCTTGGTGAGTGGCAGCAAGAAGGAAAGGTTTGCGGCTGGATAAGTGCTCGGTGTCGGCGTCCCGCATCCTCAACTCCTCATGGCGAGTGGCAGCGAAGTGGCAAACTGGCGGCAAACTGGCAAAATGCTCGGAATCGGCGTGACGGCATCCTCAATTTGTCTTGGTGAGAGTGGAAGTGAAGCGGTGGCAAAATTAGGGTTTTGGTTGTCCTAGAGATGCTGTCTGTCTCTCTAGGGTTGGGAGAGGAGAGAGATTTTCAGAATTTGAGATTTTGTGTTAAAGGTTTAAATTAAGTGGGTTAATGGGTTTGGACTTTAGTTATTAGGGGTTATTGGGCAGTGGTTAAGTGTTAGGCCTAGGCGCAGGGACCAGGCCCAAATTAACCCTAGCCCAATTGATCCAGGCAAAACAGGCGATAATGGGTTGAGTCTGTGGTGGTTCTCCGTTTGGAGCAAATTTGGTAATGCGAGTGACACTCGCATGTTAGGTCTCCAGGGGACGGCATGAGTTTGATGCACGTTTGATGGCAACCGCCTCTTCCCCCTCCCTGACCTTCTTCTCCCTAGGCCATCGAGCGGCTCCTTGGTGGATGAGGTTCTTCGCGGATGGCCTTTCCTGCACTTCCTAGTGGTGCGGACGGCAGTTCGATACGCAACGTGGCGGTTCCCCTATTCTCCTCTTCGGCATCGCCGGTGGTGGAGTTGACAGACAGAGGTCCATCGAGGTACATTCAAACCTCCTGCTCCGACTTCATCTGGCGAAGGGTTCACCAACTATCTCCAGCTGCGTGTGCGTGCCTTCTCTAGGGCTCCGGCGAGCCACCTGCTACCAGCCCACGGCTCCTCTCGTGCGCACACCCTCCTCACGGGTTCAGACTCGATTCCCATTCTTGGCTAGCGATTTCCTTTCTCTGACTCCTTTTTTCACACTCCCGGCCGAGTTGTCATTCTTAGTCTGCGATTTCTCGCCTCTTCTCCGCACCTCCGATAAAATGTGCTAGCCTTGTGTGATGTGCTGTCCGGCGTGTGCAGGTTGAGTGTGCCGGACATTTGTGAAATGTTCATCCTGCGATTTGGCGAGCAAGAGAATCTCACCGCCTGCATGCAGTCTGTTCAATATTTAGGTGTGTGCACAGGCATCCTGCATGTCATCCTTCGCGCATGTGTGCACTACAGCCTACGTGTGGTTTTATTTTATTCTGATGTACCAGACTCCTATGCTCGCTGTGCTGGAAACGAGTCTCGGGCTATATATACAGGTGTACGTTGAAGCTAGACCATGCAGTTGTTCTCGACTTCCACATGGCGGTCTTTGACTCGTCGAGACAAGTGTCCAGTTGTCCACGTTGGAGAGGTTGAGGCCGGCCGTGCCAGCATCGTGTGGTGACTGGGCTCATCACCTGCATGGAATTGAGTCTCGGTCGAGCCAGTGGTAGCTCCACACGGGTCAACTATTTTAAAATTTATTAAATAGGGGCATAACATTAAGTGGGTTACTTTTGGCCCGAAACCCTGTCGCCACCGCAGATGCCTCTCGTGTCTCGTCTTCTTTCTCCCCTCTTCTAAACCCTTTCTTCCTGATCTTTTTGACGGAAGAAACTTCTCTCGTAATAATCACCCGAAAAGGGTTTCTCGAAAATGTATATTGCTCATGAATCATGAGTTAGTAGTGTTAGATAAAAAAAACACAAATTAATTGAATATATTAAAAGAGAAGTGTGCATAATTACTTACAAAATTAATCTTTTTCTGATAGACTATCATTATCATCTAATGACACCGAGAGAATGAACTATATATTTAACAGTATACAGTATCAGCTTATGGAATTAATAGTTGTTAACTTCTTTCTCTCTAGAACAACAGCCAGTTATGATATATATATTTAGTGTAAGGTAACAAATTAAAGTCAGAACCATTTGTGCATCACGCATAACTCAATTCGTTTGTTATTGATTTAACGGTGTTTCAGTAGAGGGATATATGAGGAAAAACAAAGATTTATACCTTTTCCCTTGTTTCAGTGAAAAAAAAATAAAGAAAAGAGGAAAAATTTAGTGCATTTTTTCCCTCAAATAGTTTCCGCCGATTTGGACAAAAAAACCAAATCCTTCCCTCATGCACAATTTCTCCCATGCTTTCTCCCGACACCTGAGTCTCACTCAAAACCTACTTGATACCCTCAAATCCCTCGTCGTCGACGCCCTCGCCTCTCACCCTCATCGTTGACGCCCTCCCAGACCTTGCCTCTCTCCCTTGTCGTCGACGCCCTCGCCACTCTCCCTCGTCGCCCATGCCCTCATCGCCAATGCCCACTCAAAACCCACTCTCCCTTGTCAGCACCTCTCCCCTCCAGAATCGCCTTCCGGAGGCAAATCTCCCCTCCCAGCGGCAGCTCTCTTCTATCAATCCTCTACATATATACGTGAGTACATATGCATATACACATAGGTATATCTATATTTACATATATATATGTGTATATATATGTACAATATATATATGTGTATATATATGTACAATATATATATATATATATATATATATATATATATATATATATATATATATATATGAACATTAATATATAGAGATGTATCTATATGTATATGTTTGTATATACATACATATGGATACTTATATATTTATGTATATATACATATATATATATATATATACACACAAATATATCAATATATGTGTATCTATATTTACGTGTGTGTATATATATATATATGTGTGTGTGTATATGAACATGTGTAAATATATAAACGTGTGTGTATATATATATACACACATAAGTATACGCATCTATGTGAATATATGTGTATATACATATGTAAATATGTACATATGTTATATATATATATATATAAATAATATATATATATGTAAGAACACCCCTACCAATTTTTTTCTTATTTCGAGGTTCTAGGAACGTCTACCAAAAGCGGCAGGACAGAGAGGTGCTATCTCTAGGCATGCAAGGAAAAACTTGCCCACTCCTTAAACTCAGCCTCCCAGTAGTGTCACACACCCAAACCAGATTTCCTTTTTGTTTCCCCTTTTTCTTGTCTTATACATCCCTTCACACATAAATACAATTCCTCACAATCTCTCTTCCCAATACAAGACACTATGGGACAAATAATGCGTGATTTAGGGGTATTTGAGTGCCCACCGAGCAATTGCCAACTTGGCTAGCAAGCAGCACAACACAACCAAATCACAACATGCATCTCACACAGCATTCAACATCGCAGCACAGGTATAATTCAACGTCACATAACTATATATCACAACCAAGAAAATCAACGTAGAAATTATAAAAACCATAGAGAATCCAAGCCTCGACCTGGCCACAATATTCAACAATAATCGAGGCACGACCTAGCCAAAAACAGTCAACAAAGAGCGAGGCACAACATGGCTACATACATATAATACAACCAAGGAAATTAACGTAAAAATTATAAAAACTGTAGAGAATCCGAGGCTCGACCTGGCCATAATATTCAACAATAATCGAGGCACGACCAGGCCAAAAACCGTCGACAAAGCAACAATAATTGAGGCTCGACCTGGCCACAATATTCAACAATAATCGAGGCACGACCAGGCCAAAAACCGTCGACAAAGCAACAATAATTGAGGCTCGACCTGGCCACAATATTCAACAATAATCAAGGCACGACCTGGCCAAAAACCGTCAACCAAGAGCGAGGCGCGACATGGCTACATACATACATATATCACAACTAAGGAAATCAGCGTAAAAATTATAAAAACCATAGAGAATCTAAGGCTCGACCTAGCCACAATATTCAACAATAATCGAGCCACCAAAAACCGCCAACAAAGGGCGAGGCGCGACATGGCTACATACATACATGCATATATCACAACCAAGGAAAATAGCGTAGAAATTATAAAAACCGTAGAGAATCCGAGGCTCAAACTAGCCATAATATTCAACAATAATCGAGGCACGTCCTGGCCACAATATTCAACAATAAACATGGCCATCAACAAAGGGCGAGGCGCATCATGGCCACATACATACATAAACACAGAAATTATAAAAATCATAGAGAATCCGAGGGTCGTCCTGGCCACAATATTCAACAATAATCGAGGCATGACCTAGCCAAAAACCGTCAACAAAGGGCGAGGCGCAACATGGCTATATACATATATCACAACCAAGGAAATCAACGTAGAAATTATAAAAACCATAGAGAATCCGAGGCTCGACCTGGCCATAATATTCAACAATAATCGAGGCACGACCTAGCCAAAAACCATCAACAAAGGGCGAGGCGCGACATGGCCACATACACACACACATACATATTATAAAACCGTAGAGAATCCGAGGCTCGACCTGGCCACAATATTCAACAATAATCAAGGCACGACCTGGCCAAAAACTGTCAACAAAGGGCGAGGCGCGACATGGCCATATACATATATACATACACACACTCAGACAGAGACAAAGACACATACATACATACACATACATATATGTACATATATATGCATATATGTACATGTATATATGCAAATATGTACATATACATGTACATATATATACATGTACATATGTATACATGCACATGTATACATGTATATATATATATATATATATACATATATGCATAAATACACGTGGGCGCGCGCACACAGATATATACCACAAGTTAACAAGTAGAATAACTTGAATTATAATAGTATGCAAATCTCTGAATTTAATTATAATAATAGGAAAAAAAACTAAATATCAAGTAATGGTGAAAATGGAGGGAACCATCGGAACTGAGCCACTCAATTTTAATGGTGAAATATAAATCATGATGATAACTACACATTAAAATCATAATAAGTAAACAATGAATGCAGAATCTGTCTTTATACACATCTGAAGAATATCTTAAAAGCCCTCCTTTAGAGTTTCTATTATATCAAGTTTCTTTATGAAGAATTATACAAGAAGGATATCAATGAATTGTATTGTTATAGATCAGATTTCAGATACCCTATTAACAATAACAAGTTATAAATTTATTTATGTCTCCGTTTAGCTCTATCTATAGAAACATCGTCCATTCATCTTTCCATTATTTTGTTCATATTTTATAATGTTTCTGGATTGATGTTGTCCAAGATTCCAATCACCGTACCAATTGTAATCACGGAGATATTACCAAGGTTTTAAATACTAACTTTAGGATGAATGAAAAGATATTGGGTATAAATTATTTCATCAGTTTATGGCCCCGTTTGGGGTTGTTACCCTCCCAATTTTGCGAGTGTGGCTAGCTAAAATATGCTTTTTTTCGTGTGTTTAGGACAGCTAAAATCAGCTGTGGGAGAGAAGCACGGGGCGCTTCCCCAAATCAGCATTAACTTAACCAATCACCACCCTCCCTCCCCTTTCTGCCCCCTTCCCCTTGCCGCCCCCCTCCTCTTCTTTGGCCGCCTCTAATGAACCCTCACCTTGTTCCTTATCTGCCTCTAGCCACCCCACCGCTCTCCCCTTAACTCTAATTTTAATTTTTTTTTTAATTTAATATTTTAATTATTTTCAAGTTATTATTTTAATTATTTTACAATATTGTTTTATTTATCAATTTAATTGTTTTAAGTTATTGTTTTAATTTTTTTTAGATTTATTATTTAAATTATCATTTTAATTACTTTTAAGTTATTAGGAAAAAATAAGTAAAAATAATGTGAGAGCATGTCACTTTTGTAATAATCAATTTTCTAAACAGTAAAAAGCTAAAAACATCAGTAGTATGGATATTGGCCCTATGTAGCTTTAGCTATAGGACTTTTGAAATATAAAGTAATTAGATGTGCAATATAACAAACACGTCAGGTACTCAACTAATCAGATATACCATGAGGTTATTCGGATCCCTCAAATTATTTTCCCAATTAGCTAAATATAGAATCAATTGCTTAGATTTTGCCAGCCTTTGCTATCCTTGCGCGAAACATGATGAGCCAGATAACTTCTACTAGTAACTTGAGAAATGGATGAAAAATAAGACAAATTATCATTTTTTATTGACATAGAAATTATCATATTTGATGAAAATATGAATACTTATTGGGAAGGTTTTTAATTTAGGTCCGTACACAGGACCGGTATGTACTGGACTTACTGACATAAAATTTCGATACCAAATGTAACATAGCATGGTACCGGTCCAGAATTCCGGTTCACACCAAAAAAATTCAACTGATTCGGACTAGTTTTTTGCAAGGATCTGAAAGCCGCCGTGCCGGTATGGTACCGGTATGGTACCAGTGTACCGTCTGGTACGCGACTACAGTAGCAGCGAAGGCGAGGGCACAGGCGAGGCGGGCGGACGGCGGAAGCTTCGATCGAAGCTTCCTCCGCCGATGGAAGCTTCGATTAAGCTTCAATCGAAGCTTTGATCCCGCCGGCGGAAGCTTCAATACGCCAGCGCCGTCCGACCGCTGTCCGCCGCGACCATACTCCGAGCGTCCGCCCGCAACCAGTGTTCCATCGGACCGGTACGTACCGGGCACGGTACCGGACAGGTTTTAGCATCCTTGGTTTTTTGAACACTGCTTATTGGGAAGGAACAGCAAGGGTAAGATGGCATCCTTCACAAAGATAACTAGAAATCAATTTCCCTAGGAAAGAAGTGTAAAAAATAAGCATATTCTGCACCTAATAGAGGTATATTAAGATATTAGATTGGTTCCCAAGAAATGCAATTGCTACATGACTGGATTTAGAGGTAGGAAACCAAATAACTTTCTATTGTCTAACTTTCAAATTAAAGCACACAATAATTCTGACTAAACTCTGACAACAGAATATATTGTTCTTTTTATCCATTTTTCTTAGAATAAAAAAATCAGATTGACATTTTGTGATACCCACCATACACAAAGCTGTATATTGATTAGCATCTTCATCCAATGAGTATAATCAGTTTAATCTTTGTTACAAAATAAACTAAACCTAGATATAACCATATCTAAGCCTTCCACACCCACATGCAGCTAACCATCAGTGTTACTGACATCAACTTCATGACCTAACTATTAGTTACTTGACCATGAAAACAAGCATTGATATAAGCAAAGTGTCAAAGAGGACAATTTGAAACAAAACAGCAAAATAATGCACGGAGGATCATGTCATACATGAAACATCACACAATACAAGCTCGCAGTGAAAGAAACAGAAGAAATAATGGAAAATATAAGCAAAGAATATTTTGGAGTTAAAGAATTAAACAACACATATAGTGACAAAATTCAATACTAAAAGCATATAACGCACCCTTATATATTGATTCCCATCACCAAATTCTATGAAATCCAACTAAGTAATTACATAATCTATAGCATATGAAAATGATTAAAAATATAAAAAGGTGAATTTTCTGTTCCCTATAATCCAAGAGTGAACATTTGTGGGCACCTTTTTGTTCTCTACAACCCCTGAAACAAAAACAGAAGGATTATAGAAGTTCAAAATATTGGCATAGCACATTAAACAAACAAATTGAATGATAGTGTGTAAAAGGTAATTTTAGTTGATATTTATGTCCTAAAAAAGGTTGAAGCTCAGAATTTTGAACAACGTATCATGTGAACCAAAATAATCCTCCTTGAAAAACCTTTCATTTGTAAAACTAACTACAATAGAATGCTCAATCAAGATAATCCCGCAATAATTTTAGACAATGCATTAAAAGGCAGAGTGAATTACAAAAAACTGAAGTCAACATATTTATTGTTCACTTACCTTCTAACATTTGCGGGAGATGGTTTCGGAATCAAAGCTTACATGTAGGCCTCCGTTAATTCTTTGTTTCTCTGATGATTAATTTGACTACTTAAAGCCACATAGGACTTGTGGCATGGAATCGAGACGATAATAACATACAGAATAAATGCTCCAAATCGCCTTGGGTCCCAATTTCTAAGGTCCTAGTAATAATAATAATGGTTATAAGCTCTCAAATAACTATAATGATGCAGGACACAGGAAGACAAACAAAAAAAAAATCAAAATAATGTGTGTACAAATGATGAGTTAGAAAAACGTATAATTAACAAGCAAGCATGATAAGTCAACAAATGATAGATGTGGTCGTCTATATAAATAAACATATCTATCAAGAAGCACTTTAAAAAGAAGAAAAGAAACATTTATGCATTTGAACGGTAACTGGTTGGATGAGTCAATATATCCACTCAACTTAAGATATCAGCTTGACGACCGCTCTTCTATAATAGTAGTAAAGAGAATATAAGAATCCTGCTTTGAGTTCATAAACGTATGCAAGCATATAAACTTGAAGCTTGTCTCATTATTGTTGACTACACTTAGACCATGTCTGCTTGGAGAAAAGTGCCGCATCGAGTAAGACAACATTGGGCTACTAGCTGGTTTTAGCATCCATTGTTTATTTGTTTACACCTAAACAACATTACGCAACCAACCTCACACACAGTTGACCATCTTTTGGTAGATGCATGAGTTTCCATCAAAAAATGCCTGCCAATCTGCCGTTTAGCCACTTACCAAATTTTTATAATCTCTGGAGGAACATACCATAGAACACTCATTAAGTAAATCGAGGGTATAGTAGTCAAACTTAGCTGGATAATCAACTGCGAAAGATTATTGTGTTCGAAAGTGGTAGCGCATTAAACCAAACAAATTACATGAAACGAATGAAAACATATTCAGGTTCACGCGAGAGCTCTCCATTTTAGGAGGGGAAAAAGTTTAAATAGTTCAGTCAATTGCAGCCCCATACTTTGGTTGGTCTGCCTCGAAAAAGTTTAAATACCGACCTTCCATTGCTCCCACTTGTTCCACTCCAGGAACTGCGGCACCAACTCCGAGCGAAACCTTCCCAACGCCGTCTGGACCTTCTCGGCGGCGCTTCGTGCTCGCTCAACCGGCTCGGTAGCCTTGGCGCCACTATACCGCGCCCGGCCTCCTTTCCGAGGCGCTCACCTAAAGTGGAAGCAAACCGCGCTGAACCACTGCGGAGGGATTCAGAGAATGCCTCCCATGTGAACCTGGCCGATCCGTCTCCGGCACACAAGGAGGAGGCTCAGAGGGTGGTGGTTATCCGGGTGCGGCGCCTCCTCGGGCAGTTCGTCGTAGTAGGTAGAGGGAAGGGCGGGAGGAGAGGGAGATCGCGAGCGGCTTGGAAGATGCAGGAGGAAGACGGAAGGAACGGCGACGGTTGGGCTGCGAGATAGCCCATTCACGACTTGGTAGGACTGGGGAAGGGGCTAGGGCTTGCGGCGGAAGGAAAGGGGATAGTCAGATATATAGTGTCAGGCCCAGAGATTCGTGGAACGGGCAACGTGGCCAAGCCCACCCCGGAATCGTGAGAACAGAAGCGGCGTTACCCGGTCAAATGGTGATTTTGACCGTAAATCGGGCGTGGCGTCGTCATCTCCTACGCGAGGCTCGGGCGCAGCAGCGTCGTGGCGGCGTGAGTTAGAGTTGACCGGTTAAAATCTAATTTTGATCAAAGAGGTATTATTTAATTTAGAATTTTTTTTTATTTTTAAAATTAGAGTTAGGATTTTTAAGTTGAGGATGAAATTACTTTCCGAAATCTTAAGGTTTCACGTCTGATCTAATATTCCACTGGAGTACCTTAGGCCAAGGTATGACATATAGGCCAACCAGGAAAACGTCAGAGGCATGGGCTACAAGGTTTATACTTTAGGGTGCTGAAAATTTATTCATTTTCGTAATCAAAAAGATCAGAAAAGGCAATAGGAAACCGCCTAGCAGAGAAAACATTATTCCAATAGAGTAATGGTGTTAGAACGTACACGACAGTAATAAATCCAGCCATATTATTTAGAATGAGATCGATAGGAAGAGCTAGGGCTGTTCAAAAAAACCGAAAAATTGAATCGAACTAAAAAATCGACCGAACCGAACCGAACGGGCGGTTAACCGAATGGATCGGTTCGGTTCACGGTTGGTTTTTTGAGTATAATGGTTCGGTTCGGTTACGGTTCGGAGAAAAAATTTTGACCGGTTAACCAAACTGACCAGTATATATATATGTATATCTCAAAATTATATTTAGATTGTTTATTTAGTGCAATGGTTGAAGATTGTTTTGCGAATTAGTAGATCATTAGTTCAAAACTCATTCACTACAACTTAAAAACTAATTATTTTACATATAATAATATTTACGGTTCGTGATTTTTTTCTTTCATTCAGTTCGGTTAATCGGTTGACTATGATCAACGGTTTCATTAACAGACCATGAATAGCCCTAGGAAGAGCCATAGGACTGTCTAAAAATGAAGACGCAGTCATCCAATCTAGTGCGATGCTACCGAGGCCAAGTCCGTGATAACCGGAACCAAGTTGTTGTGCGAGTACCGAGTCCTTCCACTTCCAAGACACGAATGAAAAACCAGTAATCGAAGGAAACAAGTAAGAGGGCACCAGAGTGTAAGCAAAACTTGCTATCATTGCCAACAAAAAGAATTGATAACGTGATAACATTGCCTTGGGCCTTTTCTCCTTCTCATGCAGTGCTCTACGAAGCAATAATTAAAAAGTCTAATCAATTTAATTACATTATAAACACAAATCAACAAGTACAATTAATTAGCTGCGAACCTGTAGAACTAAACATTGATTAATGTGGGAGGCCACCACATGTGGGGTGATTCCACCAACAACTTTGAAAATACTCCAGCAAATCCGAAACCCACCATCTGAATTTATAGCCCGCATCAAAATTGTAAATTGCTAATTAATATTATCTACTGCAAATAGATAGATATACAAGTAGAGAGAGAGAAAGAGAGAGAGAGAGGATGGGTGTTTAAGTACTAACCTGAATTGATAGAATTAATAGATAGACAGGCACTGGGGGAATATTTTTGTGGTAAAAAATTTTGGACACAGACACAATATCAAAGCTTGGATTTGTAGTGGTGGAGGAAGCGAGTATGCTCATTACTATGTGCTCTTTTATGTTGAAAGGAGCAGGATTTAATGAGAATGCCCAATTAGTGCATGGAATCCTGATCAATTTATTCGATAGAGTCCTCGATAAAAGCTTCCCCATGGTGAAGATGAACATCTCGATACACATAGTCGATATATAAATCACTTGTTGCCTGTAAGTGCCAAGTTCTAATACCACCGTCGCCCGGATGCAAATTGGGAGCCCCAAGAGCCATGTCCGAATCGTTAAGACTCACAGCGTCCGATCGTTCGTGTTTGGAACAGTCAATCGCACTTGTTCAATCGGGGAATAGTCTTCCATTGATTAATAATCACCTGCGAGTGCTTTTAAAGAACATTTTATTTTCGTGAGTTACTAGTATTAGATAAAAACACAAATTAATTGATTATATTAAAGAGAATATTCTCTAGAACTGGAGAATGAACAAAATATTTAACAGTATACATGAGGTACGGTGTTGCTTGTGGAATGAACACTAGTTAACCTTCTTCCTCTATAGAACCACAGACAGCTATGATTGATCGAAGAATGAACTTTTATCTTTGAGCATCTAGTGTGCATTTGTCAAGCCCACTCCCTGATTGTCGGACTCTATCTGTCTACAAATAATTAAGAGAAAGATCATATTATGAGAGCTTTCGCTGATGGATGCATGAGTAGCACTACTTACCTTGTTCCTCCGCCGAACAGAAGAAAACCATAATCAATCAAAAGAATGAACAATTCATTGTGACAATAAGGGTTCTCCATATGCGCTAATATATTTATATTGATTCCTCCGCCAATTGTAGAAACCTCTTACAGAAATATTTATGTCCAAATATACTTTCATTTTTTATATGTATGATACTCAATTTATTTTTTTTGCTTTTGCAATTGTATAACTCTTTGTAATGTGTAATCAGATGTTGCTGAGAAAAACGATCAGTTACCAATTCAATTTTGCCTCCATACAGTAAACAAATTATTTATTCGAGTTTAATTTTAACATAAACAAATTTAAGAATTTCAACCATTTTCTTTTCGTGTACTAATTTGAGTAAATATATTTGAGTTCAAATTATTTTATGTAACTTTGTGTTTGATCACGTAATTTTATAATTTATTATAATAAATAAAAATATGATATTTATAAGATAAAAATGCTAACATTACTACTTTTCCGTATCACGCGGATGTTATTAATACTTCTTCAAATTAAAAATAAATTATACGAGTTGTATGTATTAATGTTATAATATATTTGTAGAAAGAAGTTAAGAGGGTAAGGTTGTTGTCTGTAGCATTTTTTTTTTTTAATGAATTGCCTAAATAACATATCTACTTTATTAGGAAAAACATTAATAGAAAAGGAATCTCCATGCGGTGAAAGATTATCAATTTCAATACAGAGGGGAGCACCTTAGGCCGCGTGTAGGGAACAAAATTCACCTGGGTACCCAGCTT
The DNA here is from genome assembly GCA_027563935.2 of Costus lasius. Taxonomy (NCBI): domain Eukaryota; kingdom Viridiplantae; phylum Streptophyta; class Magnoliopsida; order Zingiberales; family Costaceae; genus Costus; species Costus lasius. The sequence continues at coordinate 162,409,579 of CM050447.1, read as the reverse complement.
AGGAACCTCATTTTATCCCTAAAATTATATATATTTTTATTTTTTTAATAAAAATAATTTACACATCTTAAATTATTCAATGATATTAATATTATTATGAACAAGATTACATATAATGAGAAATTAACCTAAATATTTTATATAAAAAATAAAAATATTATATTTTATATAAAAATAAAAATATTTAATATTTTATTTTTTATATAAAATATGTAGATTAATTTTTTATTGTGTAATTTTATTCATAATAATATTAATACTATTTGATAATGTCTAGATTATTTTTATAAAAAAAATTTTAAAAAAAATATATATTTATGAAAATGAGGTACGCAGCTTAGGATCCTAAACTGGGTACCAGGTTAGGAATTTTGTTAGTGTGTAGAGTGCGATCACGTTATCTTTTTTCTAGGGATGAACATTCGGTGAAAATCGAAATTGAATTTACCGAAATTAATTAACCAAAATTTTTTTTACCGAATTTTTAAAAACCGAAACTGAACCGAATTTTGTAAAAACCGAAATTTTACCGGACCGAATTTACCGAAAAAATTCGGTAAATTCGGTAAATTACCGAAAAGTTTAATTATTAAAGATTTAGTTAATTATATGATTAGTAATTAGGTTATTAGTATTAGATAATAGATTTTATACTTTTAGTAACTAATTATAATATAATAAAATAAAAATATAATATAATATATTTTATTTTATAATATATATTTTATATTTTATATATTTTAATATATATATGGTAAATTCGGTTTTTTACCGAACCAAAAAAAAACCGAACCGAAAACCGAAAACCGAAATTTAATAAAACTTAAAACCGAAACCGAAACCAAATTTATTTTTACCGAACCGAATTTACCGAAATATTCGGTAATCAGTAAAAACTGATTTTACCGCACCGAATGCTCGCCCCTACTTTTTTCTATCCTATCCAGTCTAATGGATAGGTTAAAAAAAAAGGATCCTCCTGTTAGAGGAGCGGGCTGAAAGAAGGTGAACACGAGAGCCAGGGGAGTGAGGAAAACGAGAAAAGGGATAAAGCCTCCCTCCTAAGTTAGGAGACAAAAATAAATAAATAAATGAATCATTCATGTGGGCAGGTAAACCGCTTCAAATGGTAAAAATTATTCCGGAAAGTACCGGATCGGGATGAGTACGGTTGGTGAACACGAGAGCCAGGGGAGTGAGGAAAACGAGATCCGGTTGGGTACCCGGATCTTGCAAATGCGGATCTCAAAGCAGATACGATCGCCGCTCAAAATCAATCCTCGGAAGAGCAAAACTTCGAGTACAATTGCAAACTTGATGCGGGGGACTGCTATTAAACAGGCTGGCATGTTTTTTCTTTCAGAATGTAATTTTCAAAAGTTAAACAGGTTGACAGGAATTGAAGATGAATCTTCATAGTGCAGAATTTACTAGTTCTATGAATGATTTTCTGGGCTTTTAATGTGTTTCTACGAAGAAAGACTGAAGCTTTTTTTTTTCTTTTTTTTTATATAGGCAAGTAATGAAGGTGGAATTTATCGTCAAGACCTTATTCTCAACAGCTCAACTAGTAAAAACCGTATCATTGATAACAACGTCTCCAAGATTTAAATCCCACCTTCACCACTACCACTTGACTTCTTGCAAGAAAGGACCTAACTTACTTGATGCTATGCCAGAGTCTAAATGGGAGCCTGAAAAGATAGTCTCTACATCAGTTATTCAGATCATATTTCCATAGTACTACTCATCAATCCTTGCAAAGATTCCGCATTGTAATTTTTAAAGGCTAGTAGAAGAACCAATGGACCACATCAAACCAAACCGTCAAAAAGAAAACAGTAGTTACCTGTTGAGGACTCCCGCTGCCTTTGCTCATAGAAACAGGAACAGGATGGAGATCAAGAGCAGCAGAACATTTGAAACAAGAGACAGAAGAGTGTATCCAGCTACTTCAAAGATCAACCAAGTAATCAAAAGCAGCTCGCGGATCAAGCTCTGGCCCGAATTCTGGTTCCATGTATCACTCAGCAAAAGCCCAATGAAACCAAGAAGTTGGCATCCGAAAGGGGCATACCGAGTCCACCGCCGAGGATTTAGTGAAGTGATCGTTGGCGGCTGGCGCCCGGGGCAGGCGAGGTATTGCTCTTCCGAGGATTGATCTTGACCAGCGATCGTGTCTGCTTTGAGATTCGTATTTGCAAGATCCGGATCGGATACTTTCCGAAACAATTTTTTCCTTCAAGTGCTGCTTGTCTTTGTCTCACTTTATTTAAAGTCTCAACCCCACATGAAAGCCCCTGTTCACCCTCGTGCCAGGGTTTATAGTATACAAGTGGGAAATGCAAAATTAAAATGAGAGGAAAAAATTAATTAGAAAATAATAACATTTTAATGGACATTCCTAACATTATGAATTTATACTTTTTCGATTTAAAAAATAGATAACTCCGGAATCGTAAAATCATTTTTATACAAGGCCTGATGTCTAAACCAGAGTCGCGCAAAACTCAAACAGAAACTGTCCCAAGGAACGAACAGAAACTGGAAGCGGAAGCAACAAAATCTGGCCGGCAGAACGGAAAATTTTTTTTGAGCTATTAAAAATTGTGCAGAACATGAATCTCAACCGGCAGATGAGACGAACCTCACTCAGCCAAACAGCAGAATACAAAGAGAACCAAAATGACGCTGCACGCAGGCAAGGGAACAGGGAAGGAACAGAGGCTGCGCGCAGGCAGCCGGAGACAGGAAGTATAGCAGGGTCACGTCCACTCGAAGGTGGACGAAAAAAATACAGTAAGAAGATGAACGAATTGAACGAACTAGCGACGACAAAAACCCAAGAGACGATGTCGAGAGAGAGAGAGCGCCAGAACAAGTGAGAAACGCCGGAAACGAAAATGCCACGAAAAAAAAAAAATGCCACGAAGACCAAGCTGCGACGTCGCCGGAACAACATGGCCACAACGTCGCTGGAAAATGCAAACGAACGGGAGAATACCAGGAGAAACACCGGACGACGAGGAAGAGAGACTCGCCTAGGAAGCTTGGACGGTTGGGCCGGAAAACGAAGAAACGCGAGCTCGACGAGAGCCGCCTGACGTCGGAAAACAACGAACCCGAGAGACGCCGCACACGACATCGCCGGAAGCAAGGGAGGAGGACGATGAAAAACTCGTAGGCCGAAGAGAAGGTTTACCTCGGCAGACGTACTCGTCGAATCCGCCGTAGCTACACCGAGCCGAAGGAAGAAGGAAGCAGGGAACCGCGGGAGCCTCTGTCAACGTCGCACCGCCCACAACCACTCCACTGGACGTTGTAGAGTGGCCGGAAGTCGCTGCCGACCACCGGACCGAGAGGGAACGAGGGAGATGGATCAGGAGTTTGTGTTCGCCGGAGCACGGGAGCGGAGCGAAGGTTGCGCGAGGGAAAGCCGAAAACCGGAAGCCGAAAGCTGCTGGAATTGTTGGTGGAATTGCCGAAAGCAAGAGATGAAAGCCCTTGACATATATGCAAATAATTACTATTAAACTCCACGGTCAGCCCGATTACTTTTTTAGAATGACCCCTTGTTTGGGGAAAAATTCTGTTTATATGCATCGTGATATGCACACAAAGCCATGATGTGCAGGGGTTGACATGTGAGTTTTGGAGATTTCCACTTCACCAATCCAACGGTGCTATGGTGTTTGGGTCCTTCTTTTTTTCTATTTTGTAAGGTGCTTGGTGGTTACATTGAAAGCCCTTGACTCTTGCTTTTTCATGAGAGCTTTTGCTGATGGATGCATGAAGCAGGAGAAAAAGATGCTGCTTATAGAATCCCACGATAGGAGTAGCACTACTTACTTCCTCCGCCGATGATCGATCAAAAGAATGAACAATTTATTATGACAATAAGGGTTCTTGAGATGTCGTAATATATTTATATTGATTCATCGGCTAATTGTAGAAACCTCTTATCTAAATATTTATGTCCAAATAAACTTTCTTTTTTTTTATATATATTGACACTCAATTGTGTACAACTCTTTGTAATGTCTAATCAGATGTCACTGAGAAAAAAGAGTTGTTACCAATTCTATTTTGGCTCTATACAGTAAACTGATGATAAATTTTGCCAACGTTAGGCTATAAAAAAGAGATGTTTAGTGTAGAGGTGAAATTTTTTTTTATGGGGTGAAAAATTATTACTATTCTATGCCCAGTACATTTTTATAAAATATTAAGTATAAAATCGTAATGTTTCTAAATCATAATTAGTACGAAAATATATAAATTTATATTACTATCAAATAAATTAAGATAAAAATAAAAACTATGGAACAGTACCTATAGGTAATTAATTAAATGGTCATGGGTTAAAATTATATAACGGAGCACCTAATTCAATTAATTAGTTAGTTCCGGTATAAGATTATATAATTTATTCGAATTTAATTTAACATAGAAGAAATTTAAGTATTTCAACCATTTTCTTTTCTAATGTTCTAATTTGAGTAAATATATCTGAGTTCAAATTATTTTATGTCACGATGAACTGTGTTTTATCAAGTAATTTTATAATTTATTATAATATATAAAAATATGATATGTATAAGATGAAAATGATGATAGTTTTGCAGATGCTGTTAATACTTGCTTCAAATTAAAAATAAATTATACTAGTTGTATGCATTAATATTATAATATATTTGTAGCAAGATGGTAAGAGGGTATCTGCAGCATTTTTTTCAATGAATTACCTAAATAACTTATCTTTTTTTCAATTTCTTAAGAAAAAAATTAATAGAAAAAAAAGCTGGCAAACTTTTTTTTTCTTGGGATCATTTTTGTTAACGATATTAAATTATTATAAAATAAAGTGTAATGAAATATACAGTTGCATGTTTCATATATATGCACTGTGAAAGATTATTAATTTCAATAGAAAGTGGGATGTCAGGAATCAGAGGCGCGTCCATGACAAGAGGCTGTATATCACATCTAAATTTTTGCAATACAAAAATCTTAGGAAGTGATGGCGTGAGTCCTCAACTCACCAGCCCTCTAAAACTACCAATGCACAATGAGGAAACACTGCTTTTCTCTCAACCCTCAATCACTATGTACGTGCCCTGAGTGCAAACTCTGTTAGCACTCTGCGCTCTCTGACCAAACAATTCGCCCCCACTCTAAAGGAGTTTGTGCTATGCTTCACCTGCCACGGATTAGTGTTTTCCTCATCCTTTTTTACCTGAGTGTGTGGAAATCACTTGTCACTTACGCGTATGCCAAGTTATAATCTTGAGGGGCAGATTGGGTTTAGCGCGCGCCCCTGACCTCTTTGCATACTCAAAGTTATGTGCCCTAAGCAAATCAGCCTTTGCACTATATTAATGCAAAGTACACACACAAAAACACTTACACAAATGTAGGCGCACTAGATATATGCGCAAAGCCTAAAACAGTAATGCACTAGACATATGTATCACACATTCTAGCAAAAACAAGACCATACCACAAATGGCAACATTCATAAACCATGAAATATGTATAAAGAAGGGCTCTTAAGATATTCTTGAGATGTGTATAAAGGCAGGTAGATTCTGCATTCATTGTTTACTTATTATGTTTTTAATGTGTAGTGATCATCATGATTTATATTTCACTATGGCTCAGTTCCGATGGTTCCCTCTATTTTCACCATTACTTGATATTTAGTTTTTTTTTTCTTATTATTATAATTAAATTCTGAGATTTGCATACTATTATAATTCAAATTATTCTATGACCCATGAAATATGCCTATTATTTTTGTTTTCTATGATTTTGATCGTTGTTCTTCAATATTAGTTGGATGGCCGAGCAATCAAGGCTTTCGATGAGTTATGCCCGACATCAAAAGCCTCTTGGAAATTCAAAGTGCTATGTTTCCAAATGTATTTGATGTCTTCTCTATAACTTGCTTGAGCAAACTTTTTTTCCACTGGTTGCATACCAAAATCAACTACATATTTAGCATAGGGGAATCAATCTGTTCAACAAGTTTCTCCTTGTGAAGGATTTCTTCTCTCCATATTATTGGATTTTCTTGTCCACCTGCTAAGCTACACATCATTATGAGAGTCATAAAGAGTACGACTAGACTGCATAAGAAGAGTTTAAAAAAAATGAAGATTATGAGATTCTCATCTGATGAAGCATATGAAGGGATTCCACAAAGGTAAGCAGTAAAGCTATTTTTTTCAGCCCCTCAATCACCTATTTATAGGCGAAAACCTCTGCTGCGATTGCGAATGAGACAGGGGTGCAGCAGCATGTGAAAAACACTGAATAATACAAATTTTAAAAACACAAAGTTCGGCCATTGGTTTGGCGGTTTGCGGGGGAGGAAGACCCGGAAAAAGGAAAAGAGGCATGAAGAGGAAGACGCAAAAAAGGGAAAAGTCTCTCTACTAAGTTACAAGACAAAAAATTAATAAATGGGATATTCCACCACTTCACGTGACTGGCTTTGTCCTCATTTGTCGTCTTAAAAACACAAAGTTCGGCCATCTGCCTCGACGCTTGCCGCTACTGTATTATTTTTCTTTTATTTTTCTGATTCACGTGAGAATAACGTAATTTGTTTTTTCCTTCCACTTATTTTCTTTTCTTTTTTATTTTTTCTTTCCTCTCGTTTCTTTTCTTCTCTCGTAAACACAGGGAAATTCATTAAAAAAAATGCTGGACATAACAACCTTACCCTCTTACCTTCTTGCTACAAATATATTATAATATTAATGCATACTATAATTTATTTTTAATTTGAAGCAAGTATTAGCAACAATACGGAAAAGTATTAATGTTTGCATTTTCATCTTATAAATATCATATTTTTATTTATTATAATAAATTACATAATTACTTATCAAACACACATTTCATCGTGACATAAAATAATTTGAACTCAAATTAGAAAACTAGAAAAGAATCACTTATCTTTTTCTGCAAGGAGGCCGAAGACTCGATCAGAGGGAGGAGTCACGGGCAGAGTTTGCAATTTTAGATGAGCTTTCAAAGTATGTGGCACAGTTTGCTAAAAAAGACTCGATCAGAGGGAGGAGTCACGGGCAGAGTTTGCAATTTTAGATGAGCTTTCAAAGTATGCGAAGCGGCACAGTTTGCAATTTTAGCATGATGAGCTGTAATCCGAAGCAGAGGCATAGTTTGCAATTTTTGCATGAAACTATTTTTGACCTTTATTTTGTGGACAATTACAAGAACACCAGAGGGCATGAAAGTCAACAAGAATGGTTGGTTGCTCTATAAATACCGGCTTCAAACATGAAATGAAACATAGGCGACGGTAAGCACTCTTTGTAGAGATGAGAAACAAATTCGTCTCGCTTATACTTTACATCTCTATCGTCGTCATCTTTATGATGGCCGCCAGCGAGATCGAGGCGCGGTCTCTCCAGCAACGGCGGGATCCCCGATGCTGCAACTCTGCGGTAACTAAGTGTTGCCCCAAGACTCTTCCGTAGAGTTGCTTGGGCATAAATCTCCTCCCCGGGTTAAATAGAATTTAGTTTAAATTATTATAATTTTATGTTTTAGTATGTGTGAGTTTACTTATTTGTTTGTTTGAGTGCAATATGTAATTATAATATGATTCAGCACTAATGAATGCACGGGAGGAGTTATGTGTTTTATATATAAAGCGCCAAAAGCAGGAGTTTATTACCTGATTGTTTTGCCAAAACCCTCTTAACACTTGTCCTCGCACGACGGCTGGTCTCCGACGAATGATGAATCTTTAAACCGTTGAGCGACGATAGTTTGGGCCGAAGGAACTCATGGTGTTACACACGGCTGCGTTTATTAAGCGGGGAAGTGGTTTCAGCGCGTCCCATAAGATTCCATGCACGAATCTTAAAAATATTAAAAAAATATATAATAAGGGCTCACTGCCGGGAAAAAACTCCCCTCTAAAATGAGTTCCGCGGGTTCCCGTTGAGATTATTTATACGAATCTCAAAGCGCAAAAAAACAGCTGGCCTTCCTCATCGACTACACTTTGGAACCGTTAGTAGTAATTAGATTAAAGAAGAGAGCAACCGCAAGTAAAAACTATAGTCATGCTTTTAGATACTCTAGTTGAGATCCTGGCAAGCAAATTTAATGAAGCAAAAACTATAGACAAGATCAATACTAGTACACATATATTAGAACGATTCTATAATGAATTGTCAGATACAAATTGGAAAACACCTTAACGACTAATGGACAGGGCATCCTTCAACCATGACACCTGGTGCAGTGGGACATATGGCGAGAGGACAATGGTCATCTAATTCTAGTCCCCACCATTTCATTCCAAATATGCCATTGAGCTGAAGGCAGGCAACAATAACGACAGTGAAAAAGGCTGCTCCAGTATCAAGCCCAGAAGATAACAAATAGTTATACCGTTCCCACCACCCTTTGTATCTTCTGAAGATAAACCAGTTAAATATCACACCAATTGTAAACCATGACCAGTAGGTAACCGGTGTTGCCGCTGGCATGACACCCACTGAACCAAATATAACTGGCCAATTGATGAGCTTAATCCATGTCTTTTTCGGATATTTACGTGACAAAAACCAGGTGGCCGGCGGCGCAATCAGTCCAATGAAAATGAAGACAAAGATACTAGAGTAGATGCCATGTGGATAGTACATTTTACTGGGCCCTACAAGACCCCAAATCACTGCATTGGCATATTGCAATCTTTGAGATGGGCATGTCCATGGACTTCCTTCTGGCAGTAACTCGGGCTCACAAATGTTCTTAATCGAGTGCAACATCCACCAGGCCAAGCAGAAGCTTATTGAGGATGATAACATAGTACCTAGAATCTGCATTAATTCTAACTCATTAAATTACACATGAAATACTAGTTTGCTTTTTATTTTTTTGGATAGATTAACGTGTTTCACAACAAAAATAAGGGCACCTGTACAAGGAACACTGTTCTTGGGGGAATCTTCATATAGTGGCAAAACTTCAAACTTGATAGTAAAAGGATTGCTTGACTCATTCCAGTACCACCAAAATATTTGAATGTTAAATTTGCAATAGGTTTTCCGGGATTCAAATATCCAATTATGATTTTTAGTAAAAACATCAGCATAATATTCTGCAGTTTTAGTGCATGCATGTTAATTATATTTTAATTATGAATCAATTCAAATAGAAAATATTTATATAGACAGGACATAGAACATTATATAGCACATCTTACCGAACTAGCAGTGGCTTGGAGTACACCGATAGGTAGCAAGAAAATGAAAATCAGTGCACATACTAATACAACTCCCCAGTAGCGAAGTTGAAATATGTCTTGAAACATTTCACAAACCAAGATTGCCAAACTCACCATCACCAGTAGAAATGAGTAATACCACCACTGAGGAACATATTTATAATTTTGTTTCATTATTCTTGTGTGAACATCCTGCTCTCCTTTATTTTTGTACGCCTCACTGAATTGTTGCCACACCAATCTGCGAATCACGAATCAACAATATTTTGGAGTTTTATTTATTGTATAAATTTGTTTATATATACACACAGATGTGCTTACCTCCCATAGTAAGTAGCAACATGGGAAATGCTTGAGCTAAAACTAGCCAGGTTAAAGCCATTAGTAAGGGTGAGGGTGGTGCTCAAATAGATTCTTGAGTAGTTACGATATGCATCTTCATCCAATGTTAAACTTGCGCCCTTTAGAATTCGAGATATATTGTATGATTGGCCATCGTAATCAAAAAGATCAGAAGAGGTAATAGGAAATCGCCTGGCAGAGAAAACATTATTCCAGTAGAATAATGGTGTTAGAATGTAGACGACAGCAATAAATCCAGCCATATTATTTAGAATGAGATCGATAGGAAGAGCCATAGGACTGCCTAAAAATGAGGACGCTGTCATCCAATCTAGTGCGATGCTACCGAGGCCAAGTCCGTGATAACCGGAACCAAGTTGTTGTGCGAGTACCGAGTCCTTCCACTTCCAACACACGAATGAAAGACCAGTAATCGAAGGAAACAAGTAAGAGGGCACCAGACTGTAAGCAAAACTTGCTATCGCTACAATAAAAAAGAACTGATATCGCGATAACATTCCCTTGGGCCTTTTCTCCTTCTCATGTAGTGCTCTATAAAGTAATAATGAATTAGCTCAGCTCGTAATTTGTTTTTTTCATCTAAATAGGCCTAATCAATTTAATTACATGATAAATATAAAATAAACAGAACAGTTAAGTAGCTGCCAACCTATAGAAAGAAACACTGATTAAAGAGGAAGGCCACCACATGTGAGGTGATTCCACCAAGAACCTTGAAAATACTCCCGTAAATCCGAAGCCCACCAACTTAATTTGAAGCCCACGTCAAAATTGTAGATTTCTAATTAATACGATTATATATATAGATAGATAGATACATAGATAGAGAGAGAAGGGTGGGTGATTGAGTTCTAACCTGAATTGATAGAATTAATAGATAGGCAGGCACTGCCGGAACATTTTTGTGGTAAAAAATCTTCGACACCGAGACAATATAAAAGCTTGGATTTGTAGTAATGGAGAGAGCGAGCATGCTCATTACTACGTGCTCTTTTATGTTGAAAGGAGCTGGATTCAATGAGAATGCCCAATTAGTACACGGGATCCTAATCAATTTATTTGGTAGAGTTCTCGACAATAGCTTCCCCATGGTGAAGATGAACATGTTGGTGCAGACGTCTGACATATAAATCACTTGTTGCCTGTAAGCGCCAAGTTCTACTATCACCGTCGATAGGATGCAAACTGGGAGCCCCAAAAGCCATGTCCGAATCGTTAAGACTCTCAGCGTTGGGTCATCTGTGTTTGGAACAGTCAATCGGACTTGTTCTATTGGGGAATAATTTTCCATCGATTAATAATCGCCTTGCAAGTGTTTCTGGAGAAGATATATTATTCATGAGTTTGTGGTATTAGACTAAAACAAAATTTAATTGAATATATTAAAAGGGAATATTGTACTTAATTCCTTACGAAATTAATCTTCTTCCTCTGGAATATTCTCTAGAACTGAGAGAATGAACTATACATTTAACACAATATATGAGTTTGCTAATGGAATTAATATTACTGACCTTCTTCCTTTATAAACAACAAAGAACTGTGATCGATCGAAGAATGAACTCGCTCTCTCCCTCTCTCTCTTCAGTATGTAGTAGCGTGCAAGTGTCAAATTGACTTCCAGATTGTCGTAATCATCTGCCCGCAAGTAATATAAATCACCTACACTTTAAATTGCTTCTAAAGTATATAAAAAGAAGGCAAATAAGAAAATCTAACCCATTTCGTTACAAATTATATAAATCAAAGATCCTGCTTATAGAACTGTATGCGACTCCATGAGTAGCACTACTTACCTTCTTCCTCTACCCAACAGCAGGCGGCTATAATCGATCGACGATCAAGATAATTAACATTCTAAACAATAATAATTCATTGTGAAATGTTACAATTAGGGTTCTCCAGATGCGGTAATCTATTTATTTATATTTGTTCTTCCGCCAATTGTAGAAAGCCTTGAGAGAAATATTTATGTCCATATTTAAAGTATACTTTCTGTTTTTATTTTTATAAAACTGTTTAATCGGATGGCACTAATAAAAACGATGAGTTACCAATCCTATTTTGCCTCCGTCGTATAAACTAATAATCAAACATTTCATTCGCTTAATTTTACCAACTTTTGGCTATAAAAGTGACTGCTCTGTAACATTTTCTCTAAAGAAGGAATTATCTAAATAATTGTACTTTTTTACACATTTTTAAATAGAAACAAAATTAAAAAATTATGCTGGTAACTTTTTATTTTCCATTTTAGATTATTTTTTGTTAACCATATTAATTTTTTATAAGACAAAATTAATGAAATGCCTAAATAAACAAGTCTTTTATGGAATATTATATATATGACAGGTCTTTGCTATTTTCTATCCGAGTTCACATTTATTGCCTGCCTCTATCATTATTTATTTACTTATTATTATTATCATTATACCATGAAAATAACATTTAATATGTATATAATCAATAATCACATGGGTTAATCTATATAAGTGTGAATAATCACATGGGTTAGTTCAATAGGGTTTCGGGTGCATGATCAAGTGATTCTGTAATTGATTATAATAGTTAAGAAAACTATTTCAATTATAACATTTAAAATGCGGATGTTGTTGATGTTTGATTCAAATTAAACTGAATAATGCCAGATGTTTGTTTGCTGGCTCGCTGCCGTCTGTAACATTTTCTCCAATGAAGGAATTATCTAAATAATTATACTTTTTTTTACATTTTTTAAATAGAAACAAAATTAATAAAATATGCTGGTAAACCTTTTTTTTTCCATTTTAGATTATTTTTATTAACTATATTAATTTTTTATAAGACAAAATTAATGAAATGCCTAATTAAATAAGTCTTTTATGGAATATTATATATATATATATATATATGACAGGTCTTTGATATTTTCTATCCGAGTTCTCATTTATTGTCTGCCTTCAGCACAATGGCATATTTAGAATGAAAATATGAGATGGTGAGGTCTAGAGTTAGATGATCATAGCCCTCTCGCCACTTGTTGAAGGATGCGCTGTATATTAGTTGTTAAGGTGTTTTTCTGCTCCTATTTGACACTGATGACTATTGGTGTACTAGCATTGATCTTGAACGTAATTTTTGTCGCACTACAAAATTAATAAAATATAATTGTATGATATCAATTTACTATTTGTACAATTACTTCACAAAATTTCCTTTGCCAAGAGCTCGTAAAGAATAACCTTTTGCAAGTTGCAAATTTCAGAGATATCGATGAGTTAATTATTAGATTAAAGAAAGAGTAATTATATTAAAATTTGAAGGAGCAGAGAAATTTGAAGGAGCTGCCCTCCGAGGCATTAAAATTTACTGAAAATTAGTTTCTAGAAATTATGTTAGCATCTATTTTCAACTCTCGCACCAGTGTGGAAGTAACAAGGAGAGGGAGACTAAATCTTTTTTTCCACTTGTTGCACACCAAAATCAACTACATATTTAGTCTTATTTTAGTTGTCTATTGCTTGCACTCGTAATCCCTTCACTTGAATTTATATAATTTAGAGAATTTAAACATAATTTATTTATGTAGTTGTCACTTGCACAATAGTTTGTTTGCAACAAAAATAATTTATCGATTGATTTACTGTTGAAAATTTCATACCTTATGCTTCAAAACAACTTCTGAAACCATTTCTGTTGGGAAAGGTGCACATAAATCCCAGTAAATATTAATGAGAAGCTCTTGACAAGTGTCAGGATCAACAAGTAATTAATGTATTATTTGGTTGATGGATTCCCATATTTAATAAGGGTCTTTTACGCTGTGTTTAGTAGGAAAAAAAGAATATTTGAAGGAAAAGAAAGTAAGAAAAAAAAAATAAAAAAGAAAAGAAAATACAAAGATTTCTTCTTTTATGTTTATTTAAATGAAAAGAAAGTTTGTATAAATTGATATAGCCACTCACTTTTTTATTTTTACACTAGTATTATATAAATATCACCAAATACTATTAAAAATTATAATTTAATATTAGTAAATATTATAAAACTAATTAAATATTATTAAATACTATAAAACTAATTAAATATTATTAAATAATATAAAATTAATTAAATATTTAATTAATTACTAATTAATATTATAGTAATTAATTAATAATACTATACTATTAAATACAATTGCATCATAATAATATCTTCATAATAATGTTTTGCTTTTACTACTAAGTTGTAATATGATCACTACTTTCCAATAGTATTTCAACACATGAACTAATGAGCTATCATTTCTCCTATAATTGAATGATATTTTACAATTTTCATGAAAAAAAGAAATTCAATAGAACCATGAAACTAGGAGCAACAAAGTCAAATTTCTCCAATCCAATAGCTCTACTAATTTCTTGGGAAAGCAGAACCTGAATTGATTGGATAAGATTGTATCCATATTCTTTGCGGTTCACACTTATAATCCTGGCTAATATGTCCAGACCTTATAAGAGAAGAAAAGAATTTATTAAACATCAAATAATTGAATTTTGATTACAGGATGTAAAGTAACACAGTCCGTAACAATTTTCACAGTACATTTGCAGTTCCAAAGATGCCCGATTGCCAAAATAGTTGCTTGAGTTATATTCCAAAGACAAAGGTCTTCGGCAGGTAATCAGTTTGCCTCATTGACGGAGGGTGGTGGTAGTTACGCATAGTCTGCCAAATGAGCAATAAGCAAAAATTTAGCCATATTTACATATAGGAACAGGAACGTAGAGCGGTATAGAAGAATGTATAACTCAATATAATGCTTACGCAAATGTAATTCAGCATTATTTGCAGCTTTTAATCTCAACATAATGCTTACCCAATCAAAGTGTCCAGATCTACAGTTAAACAAATAAGTAGTAGACAAGTTTATTTACATACCATGGCCGAGACAGATTGGATCCTTTCTGCAATTACACTTTACATGAGAAATATAGCAGTAACTGTTATAACCTTAATTTAGAAATAGAAATTTAGAAATTTATTTTTGGAATTTTTTATGATTTTCTGGGATTTTTCGGAATTTTTTAAAAGGTTAAAAATTAAGTTTTTATAAAAAGTTTACTCGAACCCGCGTCGCGCGGAAACCATCGTCGCCGTCTAACCACGGAACCAATTTGCATTTCTAATATAATATCGGATTCAATCGTTTTATATTAAATTTAAATTTAAATTGGGGCGACGAGTGAACTCGTCGTCTTCCTCGATTTTTTCGGCGATTTGGTCGCCGCCGCGTTCTCGCCGTAGGGAACGCGTTTTGCCTCTATATAATAGGGCTTCTGCTCTCGTGGATTCGATTCGAACCCTGGAACATCTTCACCCCTCGACGCGCCGCCAGGAAGGAGAAATCGCGCTCAAACTCGTCGCCGGAGTTCGAGCGGCTGTAAGATCCAAGGATCTTAAGTCCTGGTAAGTATTATTTTTGATTTAAATAAAATCATTGACTGTGGATATTACGTTAAGCAGTATTGGATGTTAATTAACTGGCTTATTGATTGTTAATTTATAATTAATTAATTAGAAATTTATTGGTTGTTAATTTGTAATTAATTAAATCGACCTTATTGGATGTTAAGTTAATCCTTATTGGATTTTCGTTTAAGTGAATGGTTAAATTGTTAGTTAATGGTTAAATTAATTAGTTAACTTTGGGTTTACACTTATTGGGTTTAAAATTCGAATTAATTAGTTAGTGGGTTAAACCCTATTTGAATTAATTGGTTAGCGGGTTTAAAAATTAAAAACCGAAAATTCTAGGGGAGGTGGACGGCTAGGGCAAAGAAGTTGGCGTCTTGGGCGATTTCTTGAAGAAGTTGGCGATTTCTTGAAGGCTTGGGCGATTTTTTTGAAAGCTTGGACAAACCTCTTCCTCTTCTTTTTTTCCCTTGGCCGGCGTCCATTGGTGATTGGTGGCGTTCCTCTTCCTTTGGTGGCGTCAACCTAAGAGCTTCAAGGCCTTTAGACGAGTTTTGGTGCTTGGTGTTCACGGTTCAAAGTGAGTGGAGTGTCTTATTAGATCTATCAATTTGGTTGTGTTTGTGTTAAATGATACATTTGATTTCTTGGAAACTTTGCCATGTTAAAAACCGAAATCTTGATATTCTTATGAAAACCGAAATCTTGATATTACTTATGAAAACCGAAATCTTGATATTACTTATGAAAACCGAAATTTTGATATTTCTTACATGGAATTTAAGTAGCTTGCATGAATCTCTTATTAATTATGGTTTAAATTTTAAGTAGATATTCTTGAAATTCTTGTTAACTAAGGTTTAAGATTTAGGTAGATAATATGTTGTAGAAACCGTGGGTTACTGTAGTAATTTGTAAAGTAGTTTGTAAGAATACATGTTTTAATTTTATATTGATTTTATGGATGCTTGTTAAATGCAATCCATGAATGTTACTTTATGTGTGTAGCATGTTATATATTTATGGTTATATATTTACGGCCATGTATTTTTGTTTGAGAAACTTGGGTGATAACATAGCAAGGTTAGACTGAACTAATCAGCATGAAACCTAAGGACTACACTACTATGTGATTATGTGATTTTTTGAATATTATGTGATTATGTGATTTTTGAATATTATGTGGTTATGTGATTTTCGAATATTATGTGTTGTGGTCATGGAATGGATAGGACTAAGGCTAAGTGTAACTGTGTACTCAAGGGGATAGTCTATATGTGATATGTTAAGGGTTGGAGATTTCAGCCCTGTATTGTGATATGTGAGGGGGTTGTTGTTTAGCCTGCCTGATGTGATTATTGTGATAAAAATGACTATCCTAGAGTCTAGTTGACACTTAGGAGTCCACTTTTGTGAAATAAGATATAAGATGTGTCTGGTGTTGTCCAGTTAAGGAACCCTTTGGGAGAACGAGTGATATAAGACGCAAAGTGCCATGTCTTGGTCGGACAGGGGCCACCTCTTGATGTCATCACTCTTAGACGCTTAGATTTTTGTGATTATGGGGTAGTGTAGATCAAGGTATCACATCTTGACCGGGTGGGGATTACCTCTTGAGTCTACTCACTGTCCATGTTTATATGTTGCATGTGATTTGCAGGCTTCTCCCAGTGGTTAGGCCAAAGCCGGGTTGGACCATAATGGTCACTATTGATTATGCTGGACAACTAGGTTGATTAAGTGGTTGGTGTGTTTAGTTGGTTTAGAGTATAGCTCTAGAACCTTGGTTACTCTTTGGTGACAATGATGTCTTAGCAGTTTACACTTGATTGTTTTTATATGAGTTATGTCCTTTAATTTTGTTATATGTTGACATGATATTCTGTTAAATGTTTTTAAAATAATCTGCATGTATTTTTGAGTGTATGTTATGGATGGTCGTTTGAGACTATCCACTCACTGGGCTGTGTAGCTCACTCCCTCACTATTTTCAGGTGTAGAGCAGGGGCGTATTTCTTGAGTTAGCGTTGATATGGATATTATGCTGGTTAATGTATAAGACTTTTGTGCTTAATTAACTGGGGCCGGTTGTGGCCGAATTATGTGAACTTGTGTTGCCGGTTGTGGCAGTTTTAAGTTTTGATTTTTGTGTCACCGCGGGCTTTGGCCTGGTTTCGGTGTTTGGTATTATTCATGTTAGTTTTATGAGTTTATAGAATCGATTCTGTGGTTTTGTTTTAAATTTCAAGTCGATTTGTATTTTTGCAATCGGATTTGATATAAATGTGAACTTGCATATGTCTAGTGCAAGTATTGCCTGGTGGCAGGTACCCTTATGTGATTTATGTGATTTATGGATTTTATGGATTTTATACGGATTTGATATAACGGTTGCCTTGCATATGTCTAGTGCAAGGATTGCGTGGTGGCAGGTACATTTATGAAATTTGTGTTTCGTGGGGTTTCTATGTATGGATTCTTGAAAATTTTCAGATTGTGTTTTCTTGAACTTGGTTTTACCTAGCATATGAATCGATCTTGTATGATAACATCCTGTTTCTCTATGACTTGTGTTGCTTGTTTGGGGTTAAGATAACGGGATGTGACAGCGGCGCCGCCTCGTGTTCCAGCCTTCCAGCGCCTTCGACGACGGCGATCTCGGTGTTCTGGGCTACGATACATCGTCGTAGCAAGGTATGTAAGCTTCTGTGAAGTTTCGTTTGGGTTTGGGTAGGTTTTGTGTATCGACGGCGGCGGCGCCACCGTCGATACCTGCTGTCGCTTCGGATGCTTCGACCGTGGGTCGAAACCTCGCCGAAGCTTGTCGTGGATGCTCGTCTCGTCGTCAGAAGTGTTCTAGCGAAGTTTGGCAGCGAACGGCTCTTCGACGCGCCCTCGGGAGCTCGCCGGCGCAACCAGCGGACGCAAGTCCTGCGGCCTTGCGCGGCGGCATTCGGGCGGCGCGGGCGATCGTCGGTTCGGTCCGAAATTTGGTTTGGGCAGCGGTTTATTTATAAATAAACCGGTCGCTGAGTTTTGAAATAGAATTGAACCGGACCGAGCGGTTCAATTCCAGTTTGGGTCAGTAATTGAATTTTGACCGGTTCGACCCAGATTCGGTCGAATCCGAGCCGGTTCAGGTAGCCGTTGGAAAGCTAATTAAATTTCCTATCTAATGGTAGTATGTATAGCTTTAGATGAGTTTTATATTTTGTGTAATTGAAGTTATAAATCTCGGTTTAACTTGGTTCAGGGTGAATTTGAGCGGTTCAGTGCAATTCTGTTCGGTTCAGTGGGTTTTAGGTTCGGTTCATATGATCTGAGATTGGTTCTCTAGGTTTAGGGTTATGTTATACATGTTGGTAGTTTTAGTATTCAAATTAGAATGTTTAATGATAGAGTTCATGTACAAATTCATGTTTCAGAGTGGTTGATCCAATAATCGGCTTGCATCGTGTGATAAACAATTATTGGCTTTTCAAAAGAATTCAGGATAACAGCGATTGAGGTAGGAATCTCACCCTACTCCTTTCTTACAGTGTCAAGAAATATAGGATTTGCTGCTTATTCCTTTGGTTTGATATATGATGCATATGATGGAATTGATTGACACTGATATCTAATTGCTTCGTCTGCTTGTATTGTTTCTGTAATTCAGTTGACCTCATTTATCTTGTTCATTGGTCATATTCTATTTCTGTGTGCATGATAAAAGAAACTGTATTGAGATATCTGATTTATTGGCTTATGAGCCTGGTTGAACAATTGTGTATCTGAGATATTGACGTATAAGTATGTGGAACCATTGTAAATCTGAGATGATAAAGTCGTGTTATATTTTGACCTCTGACCTGGATGATTTATTCTCCAGTGGCCTGTTTATCTGAGTTATAGTTCTGATTATATCAGACTATCTGAGTTACCGGTTAGGGCACCGCCAGTTGTCCTCGGACAATACTACGGATGTCAAATGTTGGACGCAGCATTTACCGGGCTGTTTTGGACAGTCGTTCCATTGCATGAGCAACAGTGGAAACACTCTGAAAATGAGTGCGGCTCTTAAGTGAGATCTGTTGGCCAGCTTGATGATTTGCACGACATTCCTATATTATTTGTATATCGTTGTTTCAGTTATTGTATTATCCTGTTATTTGATTCCCTCACCAAGTTTGTTGATTCCTACTTAGCATTTCTGCTAACTCTCTTGTTTCTCCTCCAGGTACAGAGTTAGCTTCTGGGAGGGATAGAGTAGATAGCAGATACCAGCCCGAGTTGAGATAGTTGTCTTTTGTATTTTATTCAGTTGATAATTTGGATAACTGTATTCAAGTATTGTGTTGATATCAAATATGGATTGTTTATTAAATAAAGAATATGTGATTTTTGTAGTTCTCTGGTTCCTATCAATATTGTTACTCCCTGGGGAACCCTGAGCTAGAAATAGCCGGCTTCCGCCGGGGCGTGACAGTAACATCTGCAGATAATAGATTGCACTATATCCATACTAACGCATGCTTCACCATAATTGAATCCTAAAAATTCAATAAACAAAGTAAACAATTTCTTCAGACAAAGTTACAATACAACTACAATTGGGTAAACGAAGTACTTAAGCCAAAAAAAACAACGTATATAAGCAAGAAAGAGAATGAAAAAAATTCAAAAAAGGAGCAAAACCACATTACCTTGATTGAAGCCTACATGGTAAGCCTGATAACAAATTCTCCAGACTTTTGTGCAGCTTTATAAACAGGAACATTGTGCTCTGGAGTACACCTCGCCCCTTCCATGTGGGTCTCATATGCCTTTCGGAGGTAAGTGCTACAATGACTGTAGTGTAATTACTTTTTAACTTTATCAGTAGAAGTAGAACAGAAGAGAAAAAACATTTCAAATTTGCGAAGGAGGAACTTGTCAGTTATAACATGTTAGTCACACTCAACGGCACATAACCCCAGAGCTCGGATATGCAATACTCGCACAACCTGGTCAATGCAGCAAATGGTCAAGAGGATCGGGACTGAAAAAATCACGAGATTCCTGAAAAGAGTAATTGAGATTTGCTCGTGCCTGTAGTCTCTCAAAATCTACAATTTATGTTACAGGGGAAGCTTAAGACCAACCATTCTTTTGTTTGATCAAGGGAGTCCTGTGATGGTACTATTCAGTTCCTGCATTGCTTCATCTTCTCAATGAGGAAGAAATTCCAGGTGCAGCCAGCAATAAAACAGAACTAAGTATGGGGTAAACAATATTTCTTATCATCAAATTTTAATCTCAGTTGTATTAAAACTCCAAACTAGTTATTCATCCAGTTAACTTGAGACTGGATGTGATCTTCATCGACTGGTAGAAAGAAGGGTGATCCATGGAGATTTCATACCCCACCTTACATTAGTTGCATTAGTCATCAAGACTAGTGGTGACTTGATAGCTTATTCATAAATGATGAATCAACAACGTATCGTTAAGATATTGGTAGAAAACCAGTAGTTAGGTGCCAAGCATTCTGATTCTAGTAGCAGAAAATTAACTAATTGCATTCTGAAAGTAGTCATTTCAAAATTGCCTGCACACAACACATATGAGTTAGGTGCCAAGTACTAACAGCCGACAGAAAAAAAACTTACTCGAGAGTAATTAAATAAGACTAAAAAGCTCAATGAAATAAGTGCGAATCAGCTCAATATTGATATGAATAAAATAAATTAGTAAGTTTTTCACTGATTGAGCATATAAAAATCGGCATCATGTCTTCCATCAACTAGTGATGTAAAAATAAAGATGAATATTTTCCACAATAACTATAAATTTATTTGAATCGAAGGTTTGATGCAGGGAGGGACCTGAACAATTAAAAAGCAATTAAACATGCTATTAGAACACTAAAGAGCTTGCTAAAGTTTCTGACTTGGGCTTCTACAATTCAACCAGTTTTGAGTAATCTTTGGAAGCAGAAAAGGAAATCAGTTTCACAATGATTGTGAGAATTTGGGGAATGAACCAATATAATATTTTTGCAAATTGCTATTCGCAACAGGAGAATAGTTTTCCTACTTGGAGTCATCTTGAAAACTTCAAACAAAAGCTGATCAAGATATCTATGTAATGTGTGAAAGCATTTTTGCATTTCAGTTTAGATTTTCCTAAAAGTTAAAATGAAACGGTGTTCAACTAGTATTTCACAGACAATAGGAACCGAACCGAGCCAAACAGACTTTCTTTGCAACCACATACAATAATATCCAAGACTACCTCAGGAAACAAGGCAGGTAGCACCAAACATCCATTAGTGGCAACAACATACGTAGTCTCGCTTTTCTGCACGATTCCTGGATCGAGATTGAGGGGAAAGTTCATTAACTTTCTATCTATTTTCCCTCATCTTTCCGTCCGTCCTGTTAAACACACAAAATTAGCAATCCTTCCTTCTTTCATTCCTTTCCCTCCCTCTCTCCTCTCTATTAAACACAACATTAATCTTTCTAAAATTAGCTATTAATTTATATGATCATTAATTATTTGGTCGACCGTTGACAGGTCCCCGCAATTGATTAGGAGCGCTGCTTCTCAAAACCATTGGTAGAGACTCTAAAACGCCAAATGATAATATGTGAGATCGAAATCCTTTCCATGGAAGTTGGAACTCCGCCAGGAGTACCTGATTTGCAAGTTTCTAGTTGTTTTATGGTCATTTGCGTGGCTGCCAAAACGGTGGAGAGATATATGAGGTAAAAGTAATTAGTTTATAAGGACTCATACTTTGCATAAATGTAATTTTACTGTCTTTTCTATTATTTTTATTTGTTAATGGGCAAAGGGAAGGAAACTAATGTTCTAATTTCCTCTCGCAAATTTCTTTGTATCTAAGCTAAAAGAGAAATGAAAATATTTTATACCTAACCCAAGCTAAGCCAGGCTAATATGGCCGGCTGGTCATACTGAGATTTTCAGTTTTCCACCAAAAAAATATGATACTAACATAATGGTGAATTTTTTAATTTACTTAAGCAATATTATTTAAAACCTGAGTGTTATGTTTATCCCATGTGTGAACCATGTCGAGCTTAGCTTAACTCTTGTGCCTCCTTAAGTTGATTGGTCAACAAGTCATGTTATGCCTGACCCAAGCCAAGTTGGACTAGTATGGCCCGTGGGTCATACTCAGATTTCCAGTTTTTCATCATAAAAATATGATAGCAACATAATGGTGACTCTTTTTTTAATTTACTTAAACAATATTATTAAGTGTTATGCTTATCCCATGTGTAAACCATGTCGTGCTTAGCCCAATTCACTCATGTGCCTCGTTAAGTCAATTGGTTAACAAGTCATTTTATGCCTGACCCAAGCCAAACCGGGCTAGTATGGCCTGCAAGTCACATCTAGCAGCAGGTATAGAGTTTTGTTATTCATATAAGTTATTATAAATTTGATAAAATTTTTATTCTCCAATTCTTTTCAACACAATTAAAACATCATGATTATTAAAAAAAAAGAATACAAAAAATACCCACATCTCCCGCATTGCTGTTCAAAACCCCTACTTTCCACCTCTGCTGGGTCAGCTGCCTTCTCTTCCCCTTCTCCACTCACCCCTCGTGATCCCCGCGCCCCTTCCACCCCCGGATAACCCTACTTGTCCCCTCCATCGAAATGGAAGAAATAGATATTCGGGTTTGACGAGCTAACAAACGCCTCCCCTGAAGCTGTTGAATGCGTTCAGAAAATCCAAAGAATTTCCCCCTTTCCCCTCGATTGCTTCCTATGTTTTTGTTTAAACTCTCTCATCTTTTTTCGGTAAATTCATTAACCCTATCTATTTGGACATGTTGGTAGCTGCTTCCATCTTGAAGATTGGTAATGACTTGTTCAAATTGGCAGGCTTTGAAGCTGTTGAAGCTGTTTAAGAATAGAGACATGCTGCTTGGTGAGGTGAGACCATGTTTTTTTTTTTTTGAGATACAAGGTGAGGTGAGACCATGTGTTTTTTTTGAGATACAGTTATCTGATATCTATATTACAGGTGATAAGCTCATACAGTATCTCTCATTTTCACTCATTGTTATTTTTTTCTTTTCTACTAGTTTGAGATAGATCCTGATTTTACTACAGTACAGTAGTCCAAGAATAGACCCGGTACCTTGGTGTAGACTGCCTAATTGCTTATTATAGTTTAACATGGTTGAAAATGAACATGTGTACGAGCTTATAGGATGGATGCAAGTTAAAATTTGTAACGAATCACTTTAATTAGTGCCATCTAATTAAACATAACAAATGAGTAATGCAGATAGAAACAACAGGCTGTATATGAATAAAACAGTAAGTACATATGCATTTTCGGACATAAATATTTCTCTAAAAATGTTTCTAGAACTGGCCGAAGAGCCAGTATATTACCAGGTCTGCAGATTCCTTATAGAATTGGAGAAAAGTTAATTTGTGCTAGAAGAGATAGAAAGTTCAATCTCTCGACGCATCGTAGCTGCCTCTTCTACGATGGAGGAAGCAGGTAAGTGCCACCATTTTTAGTTCAAAAACAGCACCTTTTTTTCTCGTAGCATGCAGTCACAACTACTAAAATATCTTCGATTAATCCTATACATTCTACTTAATCCGTGGAGAAGAAGAATATATTGTTTTTGTGGATCCTCCGTTCGATCATTTTGTATGTATTGTTGGAATCAAAGTAATTAAATTGCAGTTCATAATTTATGGATGGATACTTCACCAATCGAGGAGGTACGGTTGACTGTTCCACCAATTGATGACACCACACTGCATGTGCTAACCTTCCTCACTTGGCTTATTGGAATTCCCCTTTGCATCCTCCAAACGGTGATTGCACGATTCTCGGCAGCAGAGTGTAGACTTATCTGGTAACTGTGTCAATCTTGTTTTGTTCTTCTCAGGGAGGCTTTTGGCAAAAGTGTTGCCTAATAAAGTGATTAGGGTTCCATTGACCACATGGATATTTTCGTTGAACCCGGGGCCTTTCAACACCAAAGAGCATGTGGTGATGGGCATGCTGGTGACCTCGGCTACTGTTACTTCGGGCTTTGATACCGTGTATATAACTTAAGATCTTCTACCACGGGCATAAAACCTTTGCCTTCCTTATTGTTAGTCGTAACCAAATAGGTGATTAATAAATATTAATGTATTTATGTATTTATTTATCATATTATAGTACTGATTATATAAATACAGCTTCTTGAGTTTGGGTTTGCCCGGTATTTATGTGAAGTTCCTAGTGGATTCAACCTACTTGTGGTGGCCTTATGTGCTAGTCGGTGTTTCTTTTTATAGGTATTTAATACATTATATGTATTATGTGAATAATCAAAGGAAAAAATGTGCATGATGTGTAAATCAATCAAATATATGATATAACAATTAGTTGCTTTTGTGAGGCATTGCACAAAGAGGAGAAGAGGGAAAAAGGAAAGTCGTCTCGGCACCAGTTCTTCTTCATTGTAGCTATTGCAAGCTTTGCGTACAGCATTGTTCCCACCTACTTGTTTCCATCCATAACGGCTCTGTCGGTGGTGTGTTGGGTATGGAAGGAGCACAGCAAATTGATTCTGCACTTCACGGATTGGATGTTGGCTCTATTATGCCTGATTGGATGACTATTACTAACTTCCTAGGCAATCCTCTGGTCATTCCTACGTTCGTGCTGTTGTACATGGCGACTGGAGTCATCTTAATCTCTTACATCTTTCTGCCAATATTTTACTGGAATAACATTTACCGTACCAAAAGCTTTACAATCTCATCCACGGCCACGTTTTGACAACTGTGGTCAAGTATACAATGTACCCCGGATTCTGGATCCCCAAACTCTTGCATTCAATGAGCAAGCCTACCGGCTTTACTCTAATATGTACTTTAGTGTAAAGCTCGCATTGTACAATGGCTTCATCTTTGCAAGCATCACATGCAGCATCACCTATATCGCTCTCTTTTCCGGCAGGTTAGTGCTATAGTGGTGTCTGTGTGTAATGCTTGTAGCTCTTTATCTTGATTGATTATTTGTATATACACAGATCACTGTGGGAACAATTTAGCACGGCAAACAGCCGCCATCATCAAGATGTTTACTACAGATTAATGAAGCAAAACTATAAAGCCATTCCCCAATGGTGGTTTTACTCGAAACTAGTTTCAATGATCGGGCTTGCAATCGTGTTGTGCGAAAGATTTAGGGATAAAATCCAGCTTCGCGGTTGGGGAGTTTTATTAGCATATATTTTACTGTTTATGCTCTTGTTTCCTCAGGGTGTACTCTCAGCTGTTGCTAGTGCGGTATGTGCGTATGTCAATACATAAAACATGATTTAATTATTATATATTTATATAAATCATTAGAAGATTATACGTATATGATGTATATAGTGCTTGCAGAGTATTCCTTCCGAAATTTTGTTCGAGATTCTAATAGGATACTTAAACCCAGGCAAACCTATTGCCAACATGGCTTTCAAACTATTTGGCAGGAACACAATGTCCACAGTAATACTAGTTATCTCCTATCTAAAGTCGTCTCATTACATGAAGATTCCTCCAAGAATAGCATTTCTCGTCCCGGGGTTTTAATTATACCTTGACTGTATCCATTTACTTGTATATATGTTATTTATTTATTTGTGTTGTTGCCATTTGCTTAGTAGCTTATAGTAAGACCTGGCAAAACTTGACCCGACTCGACTCAACACAAATTTATGCGGATTCGAGCTAATAATAATCGTGTTTGAGTTATAAATAGGGTAGTGTCAAGCTATAAACGGGTTGACCCACTTAACCCGATTACATTATATATTTACATATACAAATTTTAAATATATGCTCGCCCAACTCCTAGTGCTAGCCCATAAGCTTAAATCTCTTCTAAATATCTTTTTGCCCAAATTTTAGCTAACACTACAAGCCCAAATTTTTATAAATTTTAATAAAATTTTTATCAATTTATTATTTATGTATAAAATATAAATAATAAATTTATAATTGGGTCATATCGGGTCGTGGTCAAGCATATTAGTCTAAACAAATGACCCATTTAATAAATGAGTTATTCGCGTCGTGTCAGGTTGACCTGATTATATGTGAGTCAGTGTTCGAGTTATACAGTTTTACCCAATTAATTAAACGGGTCATGCTCGGGTTGGCTTAATCGGGTCATGGGTCACAATTGACACGATCCATTTATGACCTGCTGACTTGATTTTCCAGGTTTGCTTACAGTAATACTAATTTATTGTTAGATTTACTGTTAAAATTAGTGTGTTACAACATATGTTTAGTGCGCTAAAATTAGTGTGTTACAACATATGTTTAGTGCGCTACTATTTTGCCTCTTTCACTCTAGTTTGGCATGATGGATGCACTACTTGATCGACAATATTAGCTAGCCGGATCTGCTGCCGATGGGCAGCCCTTGGACATGCCCAGGCGGAAGACTAGCGTACACCCACGGTTTGACATGGGGGGTTGTGGGCCCGACGAGGATGTTCTTACTGCACAATGCCAACTCTATTGTTTTCCTAGTCTGCAGAGTGCAGCCGCCTCGGTCTTGTCTCGCCGCTGCCGCTTTGGGTGTTATTGCGCAAGTACCCGAATAAAAAATGGATCTAGAACATTAATCTGCCCATCATTTTTAGCGGCATGAGCATTTTGGCAATAGCTAAGCCATCCAACTTCTGGTCGTGGTGCGCGGTAGGCATCACGTTCAATTACTATGTCTACTCCGAAAAGAGTGGTGGGCCTAGTAAAAATATGTGCTATCCGCCGGGCTCGATACAAGATCTTCATTACTTGTTTTTCCTTACCGTTTGCCTCTAGTTTCAAGATTTGTACAGTGTTGGCTAGTGGGGATTGGAGTTGAATGATCATTGCCTTTTGGCCAAATGTCCAACCGTGCCAGATATCATCGTCTCAGGCTC
The DNA here is from genome assembly GCA_027563935.2 of Costus lasius. Lineage (NCBI taxonomy): Eukaryota > Viridiplantae > Streptophyta > Magnoliopsida > Zingiberales > Costaceae > Costus > Costus lasius. The sequence continues at coordinate 162,382,564 of CM050447.1, read as the reverse complement.
CTCTGTCATCAAGTAAATACTTGAGATTGTATGCTTTTGTGGTCAAACTAAACTCATATTTCTCACTCTTCCCATTAATTCCGCTTGGGTGACTCTTTCATCTAATTCAATATGCTGCTTCTCCATGATTTGGTACTATTTCTATTAGTCAGTATGTTGCAATCAACTATGTTTTTTTCTATGGTTCAATATATCTGTCTATGATACTAACATGTATGCGTACTTTTCCATTCTCTACTTTAGGTTAAAGACACATAAGGAGAGCGAGATAAAAGAAAAATATTATTACAAACAATTATCAAATATTATTCATGCTTCTAAATTACCCTACGGGCTTCATAAGCAAAAGCTCGAGAATAGAATATCAAATACTTTAGAGTTTCTAGTATGCTATGTTAAATATAATTTCATATTATAGATAAATTTGAATATAATAATATTCCTCTCATGCTTATATTAGCAACTGACTACAACACATCTCACATATCATGTGTGAGATCAATAGAAAAAAACTATAACTAAATAATACACAAAATCCTAAATGATAATAAGGTACCTTAATAATAAAAAAAACACATATGGAAGTTTTAGCTTCCACATCAGTGAGCTAAGGAAGCGCCCTACTAGGGCAACAATCTATTACTAGGCCCTTGCAGCAAGGCCTTTAGCGCTGCTGCTTGAGTGTGAGCATCATAGTCATATTGTTGGCGATTAAGACAATGGCGAAAAAAATATAAAATATTAAAAATAAAAGAGACTTATTTATCGTTATCCTAAGTGTCTCTAAATGTGCTTCAATTCAACCACCTGATTGGCTGAGCATGTATTTATATACTGAGTGCTAATTATTTTTTATTTCATTATTGTTAACTAGCTATTTAGTTTGCTAATTACGTAATAAATTTCTATTAGTATATGTGGGTGTGAATTAGAAATACTAAAATTGTGCAATTTCTATATCGACTATATAAGCTAACTAATATAAAAAAATAATAGTATTGAATGAGTTAGGTTGGAGTAGTTGAGTGTAATAAATATATTTCTATTTGCGTGTAATTAAGCTAAATGATTTATAAAAAAAAATTTAAATTTAGTAATTTAAAAAAAATTATTATTGAGTTAGTTGTTATAATTCAAAACATTAAATTTGTGCAATTAATATTTATATTAATGTTAATATTTTACTAATTATTTTTATACGTAATACTAAATATAATTAATATTTTGATTCTTGTCGTTATCTATTTTGAAAAAAATTATGATAATTTATTATTACTTTAAAGAATTTAATTGCTATCATAATGTATTTTAGAATAAATTATAAATTAATTAATGTTTGATTTCCATTGTACTTTATTTGAGTTATTCACGAATTAATTAATATGCTGCAATTGTTGTTTAGTTTGAAAACAACATAATAATTAATATGTAATCATCGCAGCAATAGTGTTGATGAAGTTAAAATATATACATTAAGATTAAGCTGGCACCATCAAGGACTTTGTCCCACTAATATGTTAGTGAACTTAACACTTTCTACTACCATCAAAAGTCAGAACAAATCACAACTTAAGACATTTCTTTCTAAGAGAAGCATTCTCGTAGCTTCAATATGTACTTTGAGTACAGGATAAAGCACGAGTAATGAGAAATAATAGTTTCAAAGTGAAAAACAACCCTACAGAAGCATATTGGTTTATTATAAAAATAATCATATATATAATAAACGGTTTACTATTTTGTTAGGGAATAATCACTTTGCAAGTGTTTTTGGGATTATATATTTATGAGATTGCAGAATTAAATATAATTTATAAATTAATTAAATTTATTAAAATAAAGAGTTTACTTAATTATAAATTAATCAATGTTAATTGCATTTTCAAGTAACAATTTATAGCTTATAATATTATTTTATGTTACTTTAACTAAATTAGTAGAGCTTGCTTAGTGAATATTTTTTATTATCGTTACTATAACTGAATTAGTAGAGTTAGTAATAAAATTATAAAATAATATTAATATATTATGATGATATCAATATCATAATTATAATACTTAAGTTTAATAATATATTTGTCATAATATTAGAAAAGCAAAGATACATTAGTTACTCTAAGCTCTTAATTATTTATGGCTTATTCAATTTACTATATAAAATAAAATGTAATACATAATAACTTAACGTCCATATTTAATTTTCATATTTTATAAGAATAATAAATATCATATATAAAAATACTAGAGAGAACAATTACATCCAAGAGTGTTGAATTCGAGTTTAGCTTTCATAAAAGATTGAATTTTCATATAAAAATTATTTATTTATTAAAAATTATTTATTTATTAAAAATTATATGAAATCTACAACAGCAAAATTACGAAGACCCGCATATGCATCTTGAACTTGGTTTGCTCATGCTGGTTTTTTTTTCTTGATTACAAATTATATATTTAGTGACTTAGAATGTCTTGCACAACCTAATTTATTAGAGAAATTAGGTTCTCTATAAATTATGATATGGTCAAAGCAAATTAACTTATTATTTTATTATTTCACTTTACTTTGTATCGTTGTTATAATAAATATTTTTTCTCTTTAACGACGATATATTACATAAAGTGTTGCAATTTTTTTTATTTATTCTACTATTATATCTGGAACTAAAGTGAGAAAAGAGTAGTTCGTCATTTTAAATCGAGCACAAGTAATAGGTACACATCACAAAGCGATTATTGTTCATATATATTATTATAAATTTAATCAAATTTTTATTCTCTAATTCTACTCAATGCAATTCAACATCATGATCATTAAAATGGTTAAAAAAAATTGTGACACGGACTAAGGTTATAATAAACAGCACAATCCGTAAGCAAGGGTAAATTGCTAAAATAAAATAAAACAAACCCGCTTTGGTGTAGAACTTACGGTTCCCTCCCCCACATGGTCATAAGCCCATGAGACAAAAAGAGATAAAAAGAGAGAATAGTAAAAACATAACAAAAAGAGGAAGGGGAGAGTTGAGTGCTCTAACATAAGTAAACCAAGAGTCAAGGGCTTTTGACCTTTCACTATAACCATCTACCACCCTGACACAACAAAAAAAAAAAAAAAGAGGGATCGTTCTAAAAAAAGTATTCTGAGTGCTCACGACCATGTGATCAGTATTCTGAGTGCTCACGACCATGTGATCGAGCACTCTGGCACAACAGAAGAAAAAAAAGAGGGATCGTTCTAAAAAAAATATTCTGAGTGCTCACGACCACGTGATCGAGCGCTCTGATATAATAAAAAAAAGAGTTTAGTTGTAATCGACCGATAATAAAAAAGAAAGGGTTACTATAACCATCGCTCTAACACATACCAAAAGTGAGTGGATCATTGTACCCGCCTTACTTGCTCATAAAAGAAAAATTTAAAACATTTGTATAAAAAATTTAACAAGTAACAATTCTACTTTAGTTCACATTAAACTTTATAGATTAAAAAGAATTGCTAAGTTGAAATTCACTAGGGGTAAAGAATTCAAGATGATGTGAGTTTGATTATGTTAGTTTTTCTTTTTGCAATCCTAATTTTTTTGGGTGAAAGATGTGACTACTACAACTGCAACCAATGCTATGATTGATGTTGTAATCAATGTTATAGTTAATCTTACAATTGATGCAATGATCAATACTGCAATTAATGCTACGATCAATAATGTGGCCATTGTTGCGACTAATGCTACGACCTATACTGCAGCTAATGCTACGATCAAAGGTTATTATTATCAAATATTTTGCTGTTATAGGATGATACGTATTTGCTGTGATACTTAACATTTAGTTTTAACATTACTCTCATGTAGAGAATATATGTTTTTGTTTAATTTACAGCACTGTTTAGTTTAAGTTTAATTAACTTGTCATACTCGCGTATACACTATGTCAATATTGTAAGTTGTGTATGAAATATTTATGCATGAGAGGATTAGTAGTTGTTAATGTTAACGTACAACTTTCGTAGCATTAGTTACAATATAGGTCGTAGCATTGGACGCAGTAACGATCGCATCATTAGTCGTAGCATTAATTTCAGCAACGGTCGTTGCATCAGTAGTAGTATTAGCCCTATCGTAGCAATCAACGTTATGGCTAATGCTGCTACTAATGTAGTGGTCATTTCTGAAATTAATGTTATGACCAATAATACAATCGTTATTGCGACCAATGCTACGACCTATATTGCGACCAATGCTATGAGAGTGATACGTTAACATTAACAACAACTAATCCCCTCATGCATAAATATTTCATACACAACTTATAACACTGACATAGTGTAGATGTGAATATAACAAGATAATTAAACTTAAACTAAACAACGTTGTAAAGTAAAAAAAAAACATATTCTCTGCATAAGAGTAGTGTCAAAACCAAATGCCAAGTATTGTAGCAAATATGAATCACCCTACAATAGCAAAATATTTGACAATACTAATCCTTGATCGTAGAATTAGCCACGACATAGGTCGTAGCATTAGTCACATCATTGGTAATAGCATTAATTGCAGCAACAATAGCCATAACATTGATTGCAACACCAGTAGTAGCATTGATTGTAGTTATAGCAATCACATTTTTTACCCAAAAAACTAAAATTGCAAAAAAAAAAAAAAAACTAACAATATAAAACTCATACTTCATCTTGACTTCTGGTGAATTTCAATTGAGTCATCCCCTATAATTTATAGAGCCTAAGTTGATAAAAGTAAAATTGTTATGCATTGAATATTTTTTTAAAATTTTTTTTATGCAATCTTTTATGAGCAAGTGAGTTACAACGACCCACTCTTTTTTAGTATACGTCAGAGCAATAGTTACAATGACCCTTTCTTTTTTATTATCAGCGGGTTACAACTAAACTCTCTCATTTTTTAGTATATCAAAGCACACCAAAAGCCCTTTAACTCTAACTTGATTTACTCCGGTCAAAACACTCATTTCTCCGGTTTCTCTTTTTTGTTATTACTCTCTCTCTCTCTCTCACAGAGAGATATGAAGTGTCCTAGTTTTAAGACCATGCGGGCGAGGGAAACACAAGGCCTCCAGCCGAGTGTGGGGCCGTTTTATTTTATTTTAATAACTTACCCTTGCTAACGGGTTGGGTCATTTATTTTACCCATAGTCAGTGTCATAATTTTTTAATGACCATGAGATTGAATTATATTAAGTAAAATTATAGAATAAAAATTTTATTAAATTTACAATAACGAATATAAACAATAATCGTTGTGTGATGTCAATCTATTACTTTTGATTTAAAATGATGAAGGACTCTTTCTTACTTTAGTTCCAGATATAATAGAAAAATAAACAAAAAAAATTACGCCAATTTATTTAATATATCATCATTATGGAGAAAAAAAATATTTATTATAATAAGAATATAAAATAAATAATATAATATAATATAAAAATGAGTGAATTCACTTTTACGTATCATAATTTATAGAGGACCTACAAAATTAGACTGTGTAAGGTAATCTAAACCACTAGATATATAATCTATAATCAACAACAAAAAACATGAGCAAATAACATTTAAGATGCAATATGCGAGTTTTTGTAATTTTATTGTTGCTGTAGATTTTATGTAATTTTAAATTTTAGAAATTTATAAAATTTAAATAAATAAATAACTTTTATATGAAAATTCAATCTTTTATTGAAGATAAACTCGAATTCGACACCCTTGGATGTAATTGTTCTATCTAGTATTTTTTATACATGTCATTTATTATTCTTATAAAATATGAAAACTAAATATGCATATAAAGATATTATTAATTGCATTTTGTTTTATAAAGTAAAACGGAAAAGCAATTAATAATTAAGCGCTAGAAGTAACTACTACTTTTTTGCATTTCTAATATTATGACAAAAATATTAATAAACTAATATACTATAATTATGATATTAATATTATCACAATATATTAATATCATTTTATAATATCATTTCTCACTTTACTAAAGCAACGATAATAAAAAATATTCACTAACCTTAGCATTGATTGCAAGAATAACTAACCAACTTACATAAAATAATATTACAAGTTATCAGAGCAATTGCAACTTGAAAATGTAATTAACATTGATTAATTTATAATTAAGCAAACTCTTCTCTTTTAATAAATTTAATTATTTTATAAATTCTATCTAATACTACATACTCATAAACATATATGATCCTAAAACACTTGAACACTTGCAAAGTGATCATTCCCTAATAGAATAGTAAACTATTAAGTATATATATGATTAGTTTTATAGTAAACTAATGTGTTATTGTACGGTTTTTTTCACTCCAAAACTTCAATTCGTCATCACGTGTTTTATTTTGCACACAAGTACATAAACAAAAAAACAAAAATGCTTCTCTTAGAAAAGAATGTATAAGTTATGATTTGTTCTGATGATAGCAAAAAGAGCCAAGTTCATTGACATTTTAGCGGGACAGTCCTTGATGGTACCGACTTAAGCTACCTGTACGCCAACACTAATCAATGTGGAATTCATGCAGCTACTATATATGTTAACTTCATCAACATCAACACTAGTCATTATGCTGGTTTCAAACTAAACAACTTCAGAATACTAATTAATTTGTAACCACCTCTAAAATAAAGTACAATAAGAATCAAACATTAATTAGTTTATAAATTATTCCAAAATAGATTACCACATGAATTAAATTCTTTAAAATAAAAATTAATTATTCCAAAATAGATTACGATAGGGGTCAAACATTAATTAAATTTAGTATTACATGTAAAAATAATTAGTAAAGGATTAACATTAATATAAATATTAATTGTATAAATTTAATATTTCAAACTACCGCAACCAACTCAATCATAATGTTTTCTTTCAAACACTAAATTGAATTTTTTTTTATAAATCATTTAGCTTAATTACACACTAATAGAAATGTATATATTATACTCAATTACTCTAACCCAACTCATTGAGTACTATTATTTATTTTTTTCTATATTAGTTAACTTATACAACATATAGAAATTGCACAAATTTTGTCTTTATAATCTATACTAGCATATACAAATAAAAATTTATTACTTAATTAGCATCCTAAATAGCTAGTTAATAATAATGAAATAAAAGATAATTAGCACTCAATTGGTCCATAAATATCTGCTTGAGTAGTTGAATAAAAGCATAACTAGAGCCGCTTTGGATAAGGATAAACAAATCTCTCTTGCTTCTAATACTCTATATATTTCCTTCGTCATCCGCTTGAAGGCCAACAACATGACAGTGATGCGCACACTCAAACAACAACGCTAAAGGTCTTTCTACAAAGGACCAATAACGGATTGTTGCCCTAGTAGAGCTCTTACTTAGCTCGCTGATGTGGAAGCCAAAACTCTCATTTGTGTTATTTTTTAATTATTTATATTATTATCGTTTAAGATTTTGTGTGCTAACTAGTTTTTGTTTTCTGTCCTAATCTCACATCTACGGTGTATGAGTTATGTTATGTAATCAGTTGCTAATATAAGCATGGGAGGACTATTATTTTATTCAAATCTATCTAATATGAAATTATATTTAAAACAGTATACTAAAAAACACTAGCCTAAACCAAAAGCTCTCGCACACACAACTGTCGGACTATGGTGTTTAACTCACTAAAACCCTGGCCAAGGCACAACCGAAATAGTGCACACACAACTCTATTTTCATCTATTACTCAACTAAAAAAAGAGCCCACAAACTCACTGGGAAATTACTGCAATGCTAGCCAGTAGTTCTCTAGAACGTGTATATAGGCAGGAAACTCGGTAGATCTTTTGTGCACTCTCGAACGAGTTCGGTCCCTCACACAGAACTAGAGAGCACTTGACCCTCATCGAGCATTGAGCTCATCGGAGGAAGAGGGGAGAACACCTGCAACCTCTACACACTACCATCGCAAATAGAGTGTTCGAGTGACAATTTGAACAGCCTCTCGCAGTGTTCCTTGCACGCATGCTCCTTTACTGGCTCTAGTCTCCACTTGCACGAAGCCTAGCTCAATTGGCATGCAACGTTCTACTGGAGAAGATGATGAACAATAGGCGCATTACAAATCTCCTATGCTTCGCTCTCTGGTTTATTTAGTCATGAATCATCGTCATTTCTAAGTTGAAGATCCTCTTTTTTACATCCTCAAGGCTGCTCCTCTACAGAACAAGGAACAAGGACGATGGTGTTACTCCCAAGACATGAGAAGGACGCCACTCCACGCGCACTCCGTGCTGCACCTGGCATTCGGTGTAGCTTAGGCCTGACAAAAAATTATACGACCCGCCAACACGACACGACACGACACGAGTTTTCGCGGGTTTGGGTTTAACATAATCGTGTTTCGTGTCATTATCGTGTCGACCCGTTTATGACACGCTAAAATTCGTGTCGTGTCGTGTCGCGGGTTGACCCGTCTAACCCATATATAATATATATTATATAAAATTAATAATTTATAGATAATTTTAATATAGTGAGTTAAACAGGTTATTCATGTCGTGTCGTGTCAATCGTGTCGTGTTGTGTCATCTAATAACTTTATATTATAAATCGTGTCAATCGTGTCGTGTTATGTGACACGACCTATTTATTAAACGTGTTAATCGTGTCGTGTCGTGTCGTGTCACCTGTGAAATAAGCGGGTCGTGTCTGTGTTTCGTATATTGACACGTATACATAAACGGGTCGTGTTCGTGTCAAGCACAATCGTGTCACGTGTCAAGTATGACACGACACGTTATGACACGCGAAACACGAATTGCCACCCTTAGTGTAGCTACTGGACGGCTTTATGTCCCAACTAGTAGAGAATTGATCCCAAGTGATGTATCCCTATTCCCCATCTCACACAAGCAGCAATGCAAGACTGCATAACTGCTTTTGACATGGCAGCAAGTCTAAAGTGGCTACTGGCTGTACAGACTGAGGCAACTTTGATGCTAGCACATGAATACATGGATGATGGCAAAAACCCGACTCCAGCCTCGTACCAACTCCAATTTCAGCAAGCCCATGCCTACGCACCGCTAGATGAATGACCAGGATCAACTTATGTACTTATTAGCATACGTCTATCTAGGAATCTTGTGACTTTTTTTGAATTGTTTAAGTGCTGTGACATTAGTGTTAAACATATTTTATAATATAATGAGATCAATTGCATTTTGGCAAATTTAAGATTCTTATTATTATTTGCCCATCGCTTAAAACTGTTTGCCAGAGGGAAATGATCATTCAACTCCAATCCTTACCAACAGGAGCCGTAAGAACCTTGAAACTAGAGGCAGACGGTAAGGAAAAGAACAAGAAATGATGCTCCTATATTGAGCATGGTGGATAGCACATAGTTGTACAGGTCCATCACTCTTTCCTCTAACGGTAGACACAGTAGTTGAACATTATGCTGACCACGCACCACGACCAGAAGTAGGACTTCCCCACTATTGCCAAAAAGCCCAAGATGTTAAAAATGATGGGCAGATTAATGTGCGCGATCCATTTCTTATATGGGAACTTGCGCAATAACACCCAAAGCGGCGCAATAACACTGAGGCGGTTGCAGACTAGGAAAACAACGAAGGAGGTACCGTGCGAGAAGAACATCCTCGTTGGCCCCACAAGCCCCTACATCAACCGTGGTGTACACAAATCATTTGCTGGGGCACGTCTAAGGTGTCACACACTCGGGGATTGAGTACCTTGAGGTACTCAAGGTTTTTTGGAATTATCACGTCCTGCCCTTGGACGGAGATCGTACAGACACAGGCTCATTTATATGTAATAGCATGTTGATTATATGTGTATGTGTGTCCGTGGCTAGGGTTTAGGGTTTAAGCCTAACCCACCAAATCTGAAACCATTTGATTTTGTTAAGTAGGTATCTAAACCTATCTTTAAAAGATTGATATGTTGACTGTCCTTGAGTACAATTATCAACCCAAGGCGATGCACATAATAAGACTAAGTAACATTACTCCTCCCATACGTGTATTAGTAATTGAATATATTATAACATATGAAAAATAAGTAAACTAATAACTTAGTTCACTTCATGCAAGAATCAAGATAGAAAATTAAATTCTAGAGAGCACACCATATATGATCAATTGAATTGATTAGTACTATAATCTTAAATACTAGTAAGGTGCTTATATAATTTTTTTAGAAAGCACACCATTTATTTGTATCCTACACAAGGGAGGGGAGGTTTGACTTCCAAACCCCACATTAAGGACTAGCATTGTGTGCTGCAGCAAAACATGAAAACTAATTGCTACAGTGGAGGGGTATAACGAACAAACTTGCTACAACTTGAGAAAAAGAGTTGCAACAAAACCATAGATCCTTAGCATTGGATTTGGGTTGCAATCCTTGGTCCACTTGTGTGTAACTTTGATAGCAGCTCTTATTCTTAGGATTCTAACAAGCTAGCTAGTTTCACCCCTCCACCGCCTTTGCAGTGAGCAAAATCACCGACAGTATCTTCATCTTCTTTGTTGGTATTTAGTTCTACTACCACAATGTGCATTAGCTTGTTACTAATATTTATTGGCAAACACAATAGCCTCTTTGTTATTTTATTAAACAATTTAACCTTGATAATCTACGGTTTGGAATCAAGGGCACATGGTGGCCTGCTTCTTGTTCTTTTTTAAAATATTTTCATTTCTCTTATAGCTTAGATACAAAGAAATTTGCGAGAGGAAATTAGAACATTAGTTTCCTTCCCTTTGCCCATTAACAAATAAAAGGAAATTAGAACATTAGTTTCCTCCCCTTTGCCCATTAACAAATAAAAATAATAGAGAAGACTAAGTAAAAACACGTTGATGCAAAGTATGAATTCTTATAAACTAATTATTTTTACCTCATAGATCTCTCCACCATTTTGGGCGCCACAAAAATGACCATTAAACTTACTGGGCCGGGATCAAATTGGCCCAGTAAAGAGGATCAAAGAAATCGATTTACCAGAGAAATCGATTTACAAATTGGCTAGTATGAACTAAAGAGGATCAAAGAAATCATAAAATCTTAAATACAAATCCTAACTTAGTTTTGCACAAATAATTGAAACAGAAAACACATCACCAACATACCAGGACAAGCGGAGTGCCGGGTTAAAGGAGCGAAGCAAGTTGGCTGCCGGGCATAACTCATCCAAAACCTTGGTTACTGGGCCATCCTGACTGATATTGAAGCACAGCAATCAAAATCATAGAAAACAAAACGAAACAAAAATTATCTGCGTATTTTATGGATCTAACACCTAACGTGCCTCCTCCATGCTCCTCCCAGAGGGTGTGGCAAATGACCTCATCGGCGGGGAATCAGGTACTCCCAGCAGAGTTCTAACTTCCATTGACAGGTTTTTGATCTCAGGGATTTCGGCATTTGGCATTCTATGGCCTCTACCTTCCATAGACTGGTTTTCGATCTCAGGGAAAGCGTTGGTAGACTTTCAACCTAATGAACATCTTTGTGCTTAAAGTGCTTAAACTAATGTGATTTCAAAAGCAGTAATTACACTTGGAATTCCGATTTAACTGGTCTCAAGGAAATTCGTCCATCTCACCAATAAAAGTAACAACTAAGATCATTCTGATATTTGATAAAATGATATTCTGATATTTGATAAAATGATAACGGACATCTATGCAGCTAAAGTTGAAACATTTAACTAGTTACCTCCAAAGATAAGTCGACTCGATTCAGTCAACGAAAACTAAAAAACAAATTGCGTCAACAAAAAATACCAGCTGAACCAGTGCTCTGAGACGCGCAAGCAAAGCAAGTACAGTGGTACAAAATCCCATGAAAAATGATTTAGCAAGCAATAAAGATATCTGACTAAACAAAAGTTAATGGAAAAGATAATAAATGTTTTAAGTACCTTGCATATTGAATTGGGTGAGAGAAAGGGGGGAGAGAGATGAAACATAGGTTTCTCGAGAATGCTTAAAATTAAAGGGTGATATACACAAAGAACATATTACTTATGTTTCCTTGTGAAATTTTTGTAGTGTACTGAATTTAATTTTGATTTTTGAACCCACATTAGAATCGAGTAAAGGATACGTTGCTGCTTTAAGCATTTGGCTCAACCATGTGCAGAAGATAAAGGTGAGTAAGAACCTTTCTGGTTATCATCAATAGACAAGAAAATATGAAAAAGGTTTTAGAGAACCAATACAACGTACTTTCATTTTATAAAAATGCTTATAAAAAAAATCTCATAAAATAGTGGCTTTATTACTAATAAAGTATGTGTTGCTTAATTTTGTATGAAGAAATAATTCAAGGCCAATGTTAATGAAAATTAAAAAAATAAATAAATAAAAGGAGATGGGCAAAACAGACATTTGATAAAAATCGTGCAACACCTAGCAATCGATCCTTGCAGCTAGCACGAGAGCTATGTAACTTTGAACTGCAAAACAACAAATTCACTATTATAATCAATTATCATGGATATGACATGAGAAGTTGATACGCTAACAGGAATAGAACTTTAGAGCACACCAAGAATGGATAAAGATGCCAAAAGTTTGACATTAGTTTTTATTCCAATTAACAATGATAACGTTGGGAATCGCCATCATCAATAGAGGCCACTAAACTTATAGTGCAATTGATAAATATGAAAACATAACAACATATACTCATAAATTTCATAAGATTTACCTACAAGTAACTTGAAAGATATATATTCTTAGCAGCTAAAAAGATATTACATTTTGCAAAAGGATAGAACACTCAGAAACACAACAGATTATCTAACAACTATTATCTAACAACTGATGATGTTAAACTATCTTGAAAAACTGACAAAAAAATTTCTTCCGGAATAAAATGGGAATCAATTACAAGTGTCCGATTTCTGTACCTCTTATCTATAATTTTCACTATACAATATTGTTTAAATAAAATTAGACATCTTTTTTTATATCATCAGCAATTCCAACCCACATTTCTATCAAATGGTTCTACTAAGGATATGTGTGAAAGGAAGAAAAATAAGCTTATTTAAGACTCATGCATTTGCAATATTCTAGATAAACTTATATCGGTTGCTAACAAATTGTCTCGCAAGGATCATATCAGATGTGTGAATTGGACAGAGTTATCATGGTTGTGTATTGTGTAACAAATCTGATTGCAAAAGAAGTGGTTACCTGGATACTAAGTTATTTTATTTTTAAAAGAAGTACGCGTAGTCATAATTGCATGTAAAATATACTGGACTATCAAAATTCTAATATCGGTGTTATTATTTCCAACAAAGACTTTTATAAATGAGAGAACTAGGGAAGAAATGTTCCCTCAATTTTTAAAATTAAATTCTCAGGTAGATTCTTCTATGATTTTATGCTTTAAGATCAACAAAAGCTCGTGGAAAAAAAAAGAAAAAAGAAAATGAACAATCAAGCCAACAGGTTAGGCACTTGGAACAATTTATTTGCTGCTTCTGATTGCAGAATATTCATTTACCCATCGTCCCATTATTATTCTCAAAGCCAAAGAAACATATGTACATTTAGGAAAAATCATACATAAATACAAGGTAGTTCCAGATAACATGTTCATTATGGTTAATTTTTGTTCCTTAACAAAGCAAGTCTTGATCAGCAGTGAGAGACTAACAGCTAAGTAATTATATGATAACAATCAATAATCAAACATTACAATATATCTTTCGTGTTAAAGCTAATTTTGCAACAGCCTTAGTATCAACCAATAAGCATTGTCTATGATGTAATATATAGTATTGGTTTTCTCCTTAACACAAAGAAGTATATGCTTTAAAAGAAATCATCCAACTAGTTAATATAATTATCCTCAGGTGTCTTCAAAGTTCGAGCAATTACATCCAATGTGAAACCACAATATAACTCTTACCCATCAACAGCTTACATATGATGATTATTCTATGATTTACCAATGTTTTAATCTGGTAAGTGCAACAAACTAATGATATTTTACATATTACCTTTATACGTCTCTCCTGAAAATTTCGATTCAATTTTTATACTCAAATTCATTAAGTTTTAATAATTACAACGTACCAATATAAACGATTAAAAAAGATGCATGCTATTAACTTAAATTTGTAACTAGATCAAAGAAGGAATAGATCCCGCTCCCAAAGAGAAAGAGACAATCTACCTTGCCATTTTGATGTATATTCAATTCAGTTATAATTTTTAAACCACAAAAATAAGTCACAAGTACTACACCATATATCTAATAAGATTTTTTTAAGTGAAAAATCTTATGTAAAGTCTCTACTTAATTTACTTATAGATCTGCATTGTAAATTTTCATCTTACAAGAGGCCAATGTTCTATAATCATTTACTAAGTACTTAGGCATAATAAAAATATTATTGCTTAACATGACAATCAATGCAGTATATATTCATATCCAATATGTTTAAAGCCTAGCGGCCAAAAAATCCAACACAATAGCACCATCAACAGCAAGATTTTGAAATTCATGAAGTTTTCAATGTAAATAAAAAAAGACACAAAAATTGGAAACAAGAATACCGGTGGTGGTATAATGCATTTTAAACAGGTTTTGTGCCATCAACAATGGGAAAGACAACTTTCCAGATCTCCCCCAACCCGGCATACTTCAGAAGTCTTATGTCTCTTCTCACCTGTGACCAAAGGAAACCGATATAAAAGGGGCAAGCTTTAAGTGAGAAGTAATAACTAGGGAATCGGAAAATAAAAGACTTCAAAAGATCCAAGATCTTCAAGAGGAACTGAAAATAAGGGGTGCGGAGATATTGATTTTTGTTCTTGTAGAACATTCGATCAAGATCTCCGGCCTCAATTTGGAGCAAAACAAGGAGATTTAGAAGCCGCTTGTAATCTTCTACGCTTTCAGCTGTCTGTCATCAAGTCCAAAAAAACTCTATAAAAAGGAAAAGGATAAAGAAAACAATAAAAATTAGAAGTTGAAAAATCTCTACTACTATATATTTAGATGTCCATGTAATAAATTCATTAGATGGTTAGAAAATTCGGATTGGCAGTCAACACAGCAAATGGCACAATGTAACCTAAATACTCATCAAAGATCTACACCTTTAAAGTTAAGGGTACATATGTCAAATTTGAAGTATTCACTAATTGAAATTTCTAAACTTACGCATGCCAACTACCAAGCATTGACTATAATATACACTCCGCAACGTGTATATTCTTTGAGGTTTGTTAGTCTAAATAGTTTGTCATAATTACATGTATTAGTCGGGTGTCCATAAGTGACATCTTGAACTCACAACGCGAAAAAGCATTAGCTTATCCTTGAACGATCACATTATGTAGATTCTACAAGATTTGATCTTTAGTGGGTCGATTTAACAAAGTGAGTTTAGGATACCTGTCTAGATGACCATAATCTGATCCACACCAGTTGGTGCTAAATGTCTCCTAAAAATGAATTGAACTATGTAACATCAAGGGGATCACAGGAGAAATCATTCTAAGCACACCCTAGCTTCTATAGAGGTTTGTGTATGTTTATTCTCTGTTGCAAGTTTGAGTTCCTCCCGTGACCTTGATCCTCAAACCAGCTTCACTTAATTCTTCACCTCCCCTAGTGTTAGGCCTACGGGCCAAATCTTTGGGGGTGGCCCAAAGATTCAGCCCAGCCCCTTACAAAATCCACCAATTCATGCCGTGGATGAAAAATTTGGGTGGGACCCAAATTTCATTTGGACGAATGAATTCGTCAATTGGGCGGAGTGGGGGCTGATGCGACGATTCGGGTTCTTGGGCCACGTGAAACGTGGACTGCGGAGCGGGCAAAGAATGAAAAGGAGAGGATGACGAGTCGTCGACTCGTCGTCCTCACGGAAAAAAAAAAAAGAAAGAGAAAGCTTTGCTTTGACGCTCCCCGGCGACGCCGCTCATCTCCCTCCTCCATCTCCGGCTAGTTTAACGTCGTCGGACGTCCTTCCCCGAGCTTCCAGCGCATCCGGTGGTGTGGGCGGGTGGATCGGATCGCACGGAGCTCCCCGTCCTCTCCTTCCTTCTCGCACCGCCACCGTCGCCGTCGTAGCCACCGGACCTCACTTCTAGATCGCCTTGGAAGGCGCAGCCGGCAGCCATTTCGTCGGAAAGGAGCCGGCGTGTTGCGCACCAAAAATCCACCCGAAACCCGCACCGGGAATCCCGAACCTCGGGACGCACAACACTGTACCTGTCAAATCAATCCTGACAACTGAAAGGTACAAACTAAAAAAATAACATAACAAGGGCCAACCCAGCCCCAAAAATCCATAATACAACACCGACAGATAAAAATATGTAGACCGGCGCAGCGGTCAATAAAAAACAACAAGACCGGCGCAGCGGTCAACCGAACCAACAGATAACAAGACCGACGCAGCGGTCAAAAAGTCCAACAATATAACATAATATAACAACAGGCTAATATGCATCACAACCCACCCAGACTAGTGGTCAAACTACTAACTATTTACTCTGCTCCAGGTGGAGCCGCGCCTGAACCTGGAGGCAAACCAAAGGGGGGGGGGTTAGCCGGAGGCTAAGTAGGGATATCACAAAGTATATGGTGCATGATCAGATATAAGGAATTACCAGAATACAACCAAGACTCTATATGACTACATAGAGTATAATCAAATCTCAAATACGTATAAATATATATGACCTCATACACAGATAAAAACTGGGAGCTGGTACAGCAGTGGTCCACGACCCGCAACTCTATAAAATAGAGTTTATAGAGTAGTCCCTACTGATGGCTCCCCGAACAGTAGAGACGACTGTCCGTCGACAGCCCGCTAGTGTAGCATCCTACACTCAGTACAACCCCTCATTGGGCTAATAACAGACCTCAAGCCCATAACATCGGACTCTCTCGGTCAGAAACGATCACACAGCGTCTCAATAGAAATCTCACAGGCAGTATCTGAGGTATACTAGCATGTCTATCGCTAGACATTCAATCCTCAATGTACATATACAGAACTCATACCACCTACCAACTACCAATAAACATGCAAGAACAAAATACTCATACCATGTTTCATGCAACAAATTATGTCAACAGGAATGTACTCAGAGCAGAACAGGAATCAAAACAGTAATCAACAGTGATAATCAGCAATAAGGGAGGTGCCGCTAACTACACATGTGGTTGGCACCGTAACAAAGAACAGAGGTAGAGTCCCTACCTCAGATGCAGACGTACAGAAAAATATAGATCCAACCAGACGTACGTAGTCAATCAACAGATCCTAGCAGGTTAATCAAGGTATAAGCCCACAATATTCCATTTAATGCATTTTAATCGTAATTACTAGTTAACATGTTAATCCTAAGTTCGTTAAGTATTTATGTCCAGATCCAGGATCGATTTACGCATGCATTCGTTTACTCGTATACGAAGGGGGTTCGGGTACTAACCTAGTTCGCAACCTCGTGCGAACGAACAATCACCACCGGAAGTCGGGATACGCAAGAACCAACCTCGCGCGCGTAACCGAGTTGTCAGCACGAAAATCGATATTCACTGGAACAGTAGCGCCACCGCTACAGTGTCGCCGGAAAGTTCGCCGGAGTTCGCAAACTGCCAGAAAACAGAGGGGAAAGACTCTTTGTTCGTCAGAGACCAAAGACGAGCACAGAGGGTCACCGGAGAAGGTGCAACATCGCTGGAAGTCACGTCTAGCACGTTGCCGTCCAAAACCCTAACCGCCGGATGAATTGGCGAGGAAGGGCTGCGGATCAACCTTGGGGAACGTCGCAGGAGGAGAAGGGAGCAGTCGCCGGCGCTGGAAGAGGCGAGGGGAAGACTCGCCGAACTCACAGCATCCACGCACTCCGCGTCCGCCACCACACCAGCCACACGAGCGGAGAAAAGGAACGACGCCGAAAATCAGTTCACAGGTCTAGGGCTTCATCTTCGTCGACGCCAGCGAAGGAGCTTGCCGGAGCGATCGTCAGACACAGGTGGAGGCTCACGAGGAAGGAGACGCGAGCGAAGGTGAAGAGCTGCGTTCGTTCGGTGCTTCCTCGGTGAAGACGAATACGAGCGGCTGGGGGAGGAGTAATAGAGAAGGAAAGCAGGTCACGAGTGAAACAACAAGGCATGGGTTCGGTCACATGGCACAGTGACATGTCGTACCAATTCCATCAACCAGACTAAATTAATATTTCATTCCCCTTTTACACTTCTCTTTTGTCGTCTTATGTCACGGTCGTAACATACGCCCGTGATGCAAACGGACAAAACGCAGATAAATTTTAAATAAAGTAATGTTAAAATAATGAATTGATGGGACGTCACTGTGCGCGGTGGTCAAGCCCACGCTGTGCCATACCATCCGGTCGCGTACGCCTCCTTTCCCCTTTATTTCTTCCCCGCCTTCACGTCTTCCTTCACCGAGCGAACGAACAAGCGCGGCCTTTCTCACCTGCGACCGCGACTTCCCCTCCCCCACGTCTCCACCTGCGTCCGGCGGTTGCTCCGGCCAAATCTAGTGCCGGGGACGACGAAGCTCTAACCCAGTGAGCTAACTTTGGCAACGTCTTTAACCTCTGCTAGCGATTCCTGTTCGGCGACGAGCACTTCCGACGTGTGCGTCGCTCCCAACTGTATGCTAAGTACAGCAAGTGTGCTTTTTGGCTAAGTGAAGTTACCTTCTTAGGGCATGTGATTTCCGGTGAAGGTGTGGCAGTTGATCCTGAAAAGATTAAAGTTGTTATAGAATGGGAAAGTCCGAAGACTGTGGGAGAAGTTCGGAGCTTTCTCGGATTGGCCGGATATTATCGAAAATTTGTAGAGAAATTTTCTAAAATTACCGGTCCGCTTACAAATTTGACAAAGAAAGAGGTTAAATTCTGTTGGAATGAAAATTGTGAAAATAATTTTATAGAATTAAAAGAAAGACTGATCAGTGCCCCTATCTTAGTACTTCCGACTGGTGACGAGGGGTATACAGTATACACAGATGCCTCTTTCCAAGGCTTAGGTGTTGTATTGATGCAGTATGGTAAAGTGATAGCGTATGTCTCCCGTCAACTTAAAGAGCATGAAAAGAACTACCCAGTACATGATTTGGAATTAGCTGCGGTGGTATTCGCCCTTAAAATTTGGCGACATTATTTATACGGAGTTATATTTGAGATATTTACAGATCATCAAAGCCTGAAATATTTATTTTCACAGAAGGAATTGAATATGAGACAGCGTAGATGGGTGGAATTCCTTAAAGATTATGATTGTACAATTAATTACCACCCGGGTGAAGCTAATGTGGTAGCAGATGCATTAAGTAGGAAGACGGCAGGGGTGTTAGCTCATTTGCGAGTAACACCGACTGAATTAGCACAACAGATGGCAGATTTATGTGTTGAGATTGTGTGCCCCACTGAGCATGATTGTTTGGCCGTGATGATGGCACAGTTCCCTATGGTGCAAAAGATTATTGAGACACAACCAAATGATTGGTACCTGCAGAGTATCATTACGAAGGGTAAGAGAGCGGAATTTACCCAGGATGATCAGGGTGTGATCAGATGTTAGGACCGCCTATGTGTGCCCGAGATAGTTAAAGATGAATTAATGGAAGAAGCACATAAGTCCAGATTTGCAGTACACCCTGGTGCCACTAAGATATATAGAGACCTTCGAAAATCCTATTGGTGGAAAGGCATGAAAAGAGATGTGGCAGAGTATGTCGGGCGATGTCTCGTATGCCAACATGTGAAAATTGAACATAAGAAACTTTCTGGGCTCTTACAGAGTATTCCTATTCCGGAGTGGAAGTGGGAACACATTACCATGGACTTCGTGACAGACCTTCCTAGGTCGCGCACCAGCCACGACTCGATCTGGGTGATTGTAGACCGGTTGACCAAGTCTGCCCATTTCCTCCATATCAGAAAGAATTACTCCATGGACAAGCTGGCAATGCTGTATTGTCAGGAGATTGTACGGCTACATGAGGTTCCTGCCAGTATTATTTCTAACAGAGACCCACGGTTCACGTTTAGGTTGTGGGGCAGTTTGCAGAAGGCTTTGGGAACTAAACTGCGGTTCAGTACGGCTTATCACCCGCAGACTGATGGACAGTCTGAGAGGACCATTCAGACCTTAGAGGACATGCTTTGAGCCATCACTTTGGAGTTCACGGATGGTTGGGAGTGCCATCTTCACATAGTGAAATTTGCGTACAATAATAGTTATCATTCGGCGATCCAGATGGCACCTTTCGACGCTTTGTACGGTAGGAAGTGTAGATCTCCGGTGCTATGGGACGAAGCAGGTGAAAGCCGTGTGTTGGGACCGACTATGTTAGCATTTGATACCGAGAGAGTTCAGATTATTAGACGGAGATTATTAGCTGCCCAAACCCAACAAAAGAGTTACGCAGACAAGAGACGGCGGCCACTTGAATTTGATGTCGGTGACCACGTGTTCCTTCGGATTTCTCCGAAGAAGGGTACGACTAGATTCGGGTATGCCGGTAAGTTAGCCCCGAGATATATGGGTCCTTTCGAGATACTGGAGAGAGTTGGAACCGTCGCATACCGCTTAGCACTTCCACCGATGTACTCTTATATCCATCCGATGTTCCACGTATCCATGTTGCGTAAATACATCGCGGATCCATCTCATGTGTTGAGCCATGGTACGGTTCATGTCCAAGAAGATGCCACGTATGCCGAGATGCCTGTAGAGATCTTAGAGCGCAAAGAGCACAAGATGAGAAATAAGGTAATCAGCCTGATTAAAGTCAAATGGAAACACCACCCTGAGAGTGAGGCTACTTGGGAACGCGAGGACGAGTTCATGAAGAAACATCCGGATCTGTTTCCGGAGATGGAGTCAGATGAGTGATTCTGTACGAGTGACTGTCGTAATACTACTTTTGTAATTCTGTTTAAGTACCATTAATAAGATTTGTTTTGAATTTGGGAACCAAATTCTTTGAAGGTGGATATAATGTTACGCCCGTAATGCAAACGGATAAAACGCGGATAAATTTTAAATAAAGTAATGTTAAAATAATGAATTGATGGGACGTCACTGTGCGCGATGGTCAAGCCCACGCTGTGCCATCCCATCCGGTCGCGTACGCCTCCTTTCCCCTATATTTCTTCCCCGCCTTCACGTCTTCCTTCACAGAGCGAACGAACAAGCGCGGCCTTTCTCACCTGCGACCGCGACTTCCCCTCCCCACGTCTCCACCTGCGTCCGACGGCTGCTCCGGCCAGATCTAGTGCCGGGGACGACGAAGCTCTAACCCAGTGAGCTAACTTTGGCGACGCCTTTAACCTCTGCTCGCGATTCCTGTTCGGCGACGAGCACTTCCGACGTGTACGTCGCTCCCAACGTCGGCGGACCTTCTTCCTTGTGCCGGCGAGCTCTCGTCCCCCTTCCTCCGACCTCGGCGGACATTTCCGCCACCTCCCGAAGCTTTTCTGGCGTCTTCGTCTCCGGCGCCGGAGAGTTGAGCGAGCGGCGCCGCTAACTTCGAACGCAGATCTCCGGCAACCCTGACCCCCTTTCGCGAAACGAGCTGTACGACCGAACTCCTCTCGGCATCGGCTTCATTCTGTCTACCGGAACGCTCCGATCTGACCACCAGAGTTACTGTTCCGGCGATCACTGTAGCGGCGTGCGCTACTGTTCCAGCGAACCTAGAAGTTCGTGTCGACGCGTATATTGGGTTGGTTCTTGCGTCCTCCGTCGTCATGAGGTGTTATTCATTCGCACAAGGCTGCGAACTCGGTTAGTGCTCGAACCCGACCTTATACGTATATTAATGCATGCGGTTAACCCGAACACATGTATTAGATGATTAACGGTAAAATAACCTAGATCTGATCGGATTATATAACGAACCTGGATTGACATGATTAACGATAAATATGATTTAAAATAGATTAAAATATAATACGTGGACTTATACGTGATTTACCCTGCTAGGAACTGTTGGTTGACACGTGACTACCTGGTTGGTTCTATTACTATACATCTGCATCTAAGGTAGGGATTCTACCTCCTTCCGTTGTTACGATGCCAACTGCATGTTAGTTAGCGGCACCTTCTTCTTGCTGATTACTCCTGTTGATTACTATTCTGATTCCTGTTTTTCTCTAATCTTTATCCGTTGACATAAACAGCCTGTATGACATATGGTATGAGTATCGGTATTGCATGCTAGTATGTAGAGATAGCTGGTATGAGTTATGTTATACGTATGTATGAGGGCTGAATGTCTAGCGATACATACTTCAGTGTACCTCGATGTACTGCCTGTGAGATTTCTGTTGAGACGCTGTGTGATCGTCTCTGACCGAGAGAGTCCGATGTTATGAGCTTGAGGTCTGTTATCAGCCCAATGAGAGGTTGTACTGAGTGTAGGACGCTACACTAGCGGGCTGTCGACGAACAGTCGTCTCTACTGTTCGGGGAGCCATCAGTAGGGACCACTCTATTTTATAGAGTTGCGGGTCATGGACCACTGCTATACCAGCTCCCAGTTTTTATCTGTCTGAGGACACGTATATTGATACGTATTTCAGTTTAACTATACGATATACGGGACATGTAGAGTTACTGTGGCAATCTGGTAAACCTTTACACTCTGATCATGCACCATATGATTTGTTGTATCCCTACTTAGCCTCCGGCTAACCCACCTTTGTTTTGTCTCTAGGTTCAGGCGCGGCTCCTTCGGGGGCAGATTAGATAGATAGCTTGGTAACCACCAGTCCGGTTAAGTTTTGCATATGTCGGTCTGTTGTTTATTATATTTTTGTTATGTTGGACTCTGTTGACCGCTGCGCCGGTCGTGTATCTGTTGGTTCTGTTGACCGCTGCGCCGGTCATATTATCTGTTGGTTTGTCAACCGCTGCGCCGGTCCTGTTGTTGTTATTTCTGTTGACCGCTGCGCCGGTCTTGTGTCAGTATTATTGCTTTTGGATATTTAGGGTCGGGCTGGCCTCTAGTTATGTTATTTTATTTCAGTCTGTACCTTTCAGTTGTCATGATTGATTTGATAGGTACAATGTTGTGCGTCCCGAGGTCCGGGATTCCCGGCGCGGGTTCCGGGTGGATTTTGGGGCGTAACAATTATGGTATCAGAGGTTAGGTTCAGGATCTTACGTGGGACATAATGACTTAGGATCAAACCTTAGGATTTAAGATCGCGTCAGTGTTAATCGCATTTGACTATGATAATCTCTGATTTTAATTAACGTGACCATTTGTTGTTGTTGGTGCGTTACAGGAAATTGCACCAAAGAAAAGTTCCTATCTTGGACGAGTGGCGGGATTAGCTCGAGAAGCATTGAGTACGCCACTCAGTTGGATACGTAAAGCTTTAGGTTCTGGCAGTGAGAGAAGGGAAGAACCCTTCGTAGCTGCCCCACGTATTCAATACGACGACGATGTTAGTGAAGTGGGAAGTAGACGGCATGCACCAGAACCTCCGGTCCAAGAACCTCCACGGCGTAGAGCGCGTGAAACTCCCTCGACTGCAGCGTTGGAGTTAGCGTCTCGATTTACCACCATGAGGGAGCGACGATTTGGAGTGTTTTCTGGAAAACCAGATCCGTGGAAAGCCACAAATTGGTTGGAGAGTGTGACAGACACATTGAATTTATTGGGGTGCCCTAATGACCAACGGGTTAAATTGGCGGTTTATTTCTTCAAGAGTGACCCAAAGGCGTGGTTTGCAGGGCTTGAGCAGACTATTGGAGCAGCCTTCTATGATTGGGACATCTTCTGTGGGGCCTTCCATACCGAGTATTTTCCTAGGACTTTTCGGAAAACGCTACGTCAAGAGTATGTAAATCTGGAGCAGAATGGGCGGTCTGTCGATGAATACTTAGCGGACTTCCAGCGATTGTCGGCAATGTTTCCTACGGTGACCCCTACAGTTGAGGATAAGTCGGAACAGTTTATTCGTGGACTGGACCCTGAAATTTCACGAGGGACCAACTCAGCTCCTCTTGAGGACTTTTCAGCTGTGGTCGCTATTGCGCGCCGAACTGAGCAGCGCGAAAAGGCTATTGAACAGAAGCAGCGCAAGGGAAAAGCACCCACCTCGAGCCACTCTAGGGAGTCTGGGTTTTTTGCCAGCCGGAGTCCACCTGTACAACGTTCTGGTGCTCGTTCGATCCAGCCGGGTCGAAAATCGTGGGCCCCTGGGTCCGTATCTAAGCGGTCCATTCAGTCGCCTCCGCCGAGCGTTGGGTCTTTGCCTGATACGAGGGCCTGCTATCAGTGTGGGGAGGTGGGCCACATTTCCCGGGACTGCCCACTTCAGTATATTCAGTGTCACTACTGTTATGAGGTGGGCCACTAAAAAAGCTACAACCCAAATAGGGGCAAGCAGCCTCAGGTTGCCCCTAGTACACAGAGATCCGCTCCACCTACTCGACGAGGACAGCATCGACCTCCTCACCGCGGTCACACTGCACTAACTCCCCAGGCAGACCGCAGTAGACACCCACGACAGGCCAGACTTATGCGCTGATTGAGCAGGATGCACAGCGCGAGACAGGTAACGTCATGCGAGGTATCATTTCAGTATTCGGTACACCTGCATGTTTATTGATAGATACTGGTAGCTCGCACTCCTTTATTTCGTATGCTTATGTGAAAAAGTTGGAATTAGAACCGGTTTTCTCTCAACATGATATGACGGTATCTGTACCCTCTGGGGTACGTTACGATCGTACTTAGAGGTACAACAGTGCCCTCTAAGTTTCAACGGATTGATTTGACAGGACAGTGTTGTGCGTCCCGAGGTCCGGGATTCCGGGCGCGGATTCCGGGTGGATTTTGGGGCGTAACAATTATGGTATCAGTCCACGTATTATATTTTAATCCATTTTAAATCATATTTATCGTTAATCATGTCAATCCTGGTTCGTTATATAATCCGATCAGATCCAGGTTATTTTACCGTTAATCATCTAATACATGTGTTCGAGTTAACCGCATGCATTCATATACGTATAAGGTCGGGTTCGAGCACCAACCGAGTTCGCAGCCTTGTGCGAACGAATAACACATCGTGACGACGGAGGACGCAAGAACCAACCCAATATACGCGTCGACACGAACTTCTAGGTTTGCCGGAAAGTTCGCCGGAACAGTAGCGCACGCCGCTACAGTGATTGCCGGAACAGTAACTCCGGTGGTTAGATCGGAGCTTTCCGGTAGACAGAATGAAGCCGACGCCGAGAGGAGTTCGGTTGTAAAGCTCGTTTCGCGAAAGAGGGTCAGGGTCGCCGGAGATCTGCGTTCGAAGTTAGCGGCGCCGCTCGCGCAACTTGCGTCCGGCGGTTGCTCCGGCCAAATCTAGTGCTGGGGACGACGAAGCTCTAACCCAGTGAGCTAACTTTGGCGACGCCTTTAACCTCTGCTCGCGATTCCTATTCGGCGACGAGCACTTCCGACGTGTGCGTCGCTCCCAACGTCGGCGGACCTTCCTCCTTGTGCCGGCGAGCTCTCGTCCCCCTTCCTCCGGCCTTGGCGGACATTTCCGCCACCTCCCGAAGCTTTTCTGGCGTCTTCGTCTCCGGCGCCGGCGAGTTGCGCGAGCGGCGCCGCTAACTTCGAACGCAGATCTCCGGCGACCCTGACCCCCTTTCGTGAAACGAGCTTTACGACCGAACTCCTCTCGGCGTCGACTTCATTCTGTCTACCGAAAAGCTCCAATCTTACCACCGGAGTTACTGTTCCGGCGATCACTGTAGCGGCGTGCGCTACTGTTCCGGCGAACCTAGAAGTTCGTGTCGACGTGTATATTGGGTTGGTTCTTGCATTCTCCGTCGCCACGAGGTGTTATTCGTTCGCACAAGGCTGCGAACTCGGTTAGTGCTCGAACCCGACCTTATACGTATTTGAATGCATGCGGTTAACCCGAACACATGTATTAGATGATTAACGGTAAAATAACCTGGATCTGATCGGATTATATAACGAACCTTGATTGACCAGATTAACGATAAATATGATTTAAAATGGATTAAAATATAATACGTGGACTGATACCATAATTGTTACGCCCCAAAATCCACCCGGAACCCGCGCTGGGAATCCCGGACCTCGGTACGCACAACACTGTACCTGTCAAATCAATCCGTTGAAACTCAGAGGGCACTGCTGTACCTCTAAATACGATCGTAACGTACCCCCAGAGGGTACAGATACCGTCATATCATGTTGAGAGAAAACCGGTTCTAATTCCAACTTTTTCACATAAGCATACGAAATAAAGGAGTGCGAGCTACCAGTATCTATCAATAAACATGCAAGTGTATCGAATACTGAAATGATACCTCGCATGACGTTGCCTGTTTCGCGCAGTGCATCCTGCTCAGTCAGCGCACAAGTTTGGCCCGTCGTGGGTGTCTGCTGCGGTCTGCCCTGGGGAGTCGGTGCAGTGTGACCGCGGCAGAAGGTCGATGCTGTCCTCGTCGAATAGGTGGAGCGGATCTCTGTGTACTACCTTATTTGGGCAGTGGCTTTTGTAGTGGCCCACCTCATGACAGTAGTGACACTGAATATACTGAAGTGGGCAGTCCCGGGAAATGTGGCCCACCTCCCCACAATGATAGCAGGCCCTCGTATCAGGCGAAGACCCAACGCTCGACGGAGGTGACTAAATGGACCGCCTAGATAGGGACCTAGGGGCCCACGATTTTCGACCCGGCTGGATCGAACGAGCACCAGAACGCTGTACAGGTGGACTCCGGCCGGCAAAAAACCCAGACTCCGTAGAGTGGCTCGAGGCGGGTGCTTTTCCCTTGCGCTGCTTCTGTTCAATAGCCTTTTCGCGCTGCTCAGTTCGGCGCGCAATAACGACCACAGCTGAAAAGTCCTCAAGAGGAGCTGAGTTGGTACCTCGTGAAATTTCAGGGTCCAGTCCACGAATAAACTGTTCCGACTTATCCTCAACTGTAGGGGTCACCGTAGGAAACATTGCCGACAATCGCTGGAAGTCCGTGAAGTATTCATCGACAGACCGCCCATTCTGCTCCAGATTTACATACTCTTGACGTAGCGTCTCCCGAAAAGTCCTAGGAAAATACTCGGTATGGAAGGCCCCACAGAAGATGTCTCAATCATAGCGGGCTGCTCCAATAGTCTGCTCAAGCCCTGCAAACCACGCCTTTGCGTCACCCTTGAAGAAATAAACCGCCAATTTCACCCGTTGGTCATTAGGGCACCCCAATAAATTCAATGTGTCTATCACACTCTCCAACCAATTTGTGGCTTCCCACGGATTTGGTTTTCCAGAAAACACTCCAAATCGTCGCTCCCCCATGGTGGTAAAGCGAGACGCTAACTCCAACGCTGCAGTCGAGGGAGTTTCACGCGCTCTACGCCGTGGAGGTTCTTGCACCGGAGGTTCTGGTGCATGCCGTTTACTTCCCACTTCACTAACATCGTCGTCGTATTGAATACGTGGGGCAGCTACAGAGGGTTCTTCCCTTCTCTCACTGCCAGAACCTGAAGCTTTACGCATCCAACTGAGTAGCGCACTCAATGCTTCTCGAGCTAATCCCGCCCCTCGTCCAAGACGGGAACTTTTCTTTGGTGTCATTTCCTGTAACGCACCAACAACAACAAAAGGTCACGTTAATTAAAATCAGAGATTATCTAGTCAAATGCGATTAACACTGACGCGATCTTAAATCCTAAGGTTTGATCCTAAGTCCTTATGTCCCACGTAAGATCCTGAACCTAACCTCTGATACCATAATTGTTACGCCCCAAAATCCACCCGAAACCCACGCCGGGAATCCCAGACCTCGGGACGCACAACACTGTACCTATCAAATCAATCCTGACAACTGAAAGGTACAGACTGAAATAAAATAACATAACCAGAGGCCAGCCCGGCCCTAAATATCCAAAAGCAATAATACTGACACAAGACCGGCGCAGCGGTTAACAGAAATAACAACAACAGGACCGGCGCAGCGGTCGACAAACCAACAAATAACATGACCGGCGCAGCGGTCAACAGAACCAACAGATACACGACCGGCGCAGCGGTCAACAGAGTCCAACATAACAAAAATATAATAAACAACAGACCGACATATGCAAAACTAAACCGGACTGGTGGTCACCAAGCTATTTATCTAATCTGCCCCCGAAGGAGCCGCGCTTAAACCTGGAGGCAAAACAAAGGGGGGTTAGCCGGAGGCTAAGTAGGGATACAACAAATCACATGGTGCATGATCAGAGTGTAAGGGTTTACCAGATTGCCACAGTAACTCTACATGTCCCGTATATCGTATAGTCAAACTCAAATACGTATCAATATACGTGTCCTCAGACAGATAAAAACTGGGAGCTGATATAGCAGTGGTCCACGACCCGCAACTCTATAAAATAGAGTGGTCCCTACTGATGGCTCCCCGAACAGTAGAGACGACTGTTCGTCGACAGCCCGCTAGTGTAGCGCCCTACACTCAGTACAACCTCTCATTGGGCTGATAACAGACCTCAAGCCCATAACATCGGACTCTCTCGGTCAGAGACGATCACACAGCGTCTCAACAGAAATCTCACAGGCAGTATATCGAGATACACTGAAGTATCTATCGCTAGACATTCAGCCCTCATACATACGTATGACATAACTCATACCAGCTATCTCTACAGACTAGCATACAATACCGATACTCATACCATGTGTCATACAGGCAGTTTATGTCAACGGATAAAGACTAGAGCAGAACAGGAATCAGAATAGTAATCAACAGGATTAATCAGCAAGAAGAAGGTGCCGCTAACTAACATGCAGTTGGCACCGTAACAACGGAAGGAGGTAGAATCCTTACCTTAGATGCAGATGTACAGTAATAGAACCAACCAGATAGTCACGTTTCAACCAACAGTTCCTAGCAGGGTAAATCACGTATAAGTCCACGTATTATATTTTAATCTATTTTAAATCATATTTATCGTTAATCATGTCAATCTAGGTTCGTTATATAATCCGATCAGATCCAGGTTATTTTACCGTTAATCATCTAATACATGTGTTCGGGTTAACAGCATGCATTCATATACGTATAAGGTCGGGTTCGAGCACTAACCGAGTTCGCAGCCTTGTGCGAACGAATAACACCTCGTGACGACGGAGGACGCAAGAACCAACCCAATATACGCGTCGACACGAACTTCTAGATTCGCCGGAACAGTAACTCCGGTGGTCAGATCGGAGCTTTCCGGTAGACAGAATGAAGCCGACGCCGAGAGGGGTTCGGTCGTACAACTCGTTTCGCGAAAGGGGGTCAAGGTCGCCAGAGATCAGCTTTCGAAGTAAGCGGCGCCGCTCGCGCAACTCCCCGGCGCCGGAGACGAAGACGCCAGAAAAGCTTCGGGAGGTGGCGGAAATGTCCGCCGAGGCCAGAGAAAGGGGGACGAGAGCTCGCCGGCACAAGGAGGAAGGTCCGCCGACGTTGGGAGCGATGCACACGTCGGAAGTGCTCGTCGCCGAACAGGAATCGCGAGCAGAGGTTAAAGGCGTCGCCAAAGTTAGCTCACTGGGTTAGAGCTTCGTCGTCCCCGGCACTAGATCTGGCCGGAGCAATCGCCGGACGTAGGTGGAGACGTGGGGGAGGGGAAGTCGCGGTCGCAGGTGAGAAAGGCCGCGCTTGTTCGTTCGCTCGGTGAAGGAAGACGTCAAGGCGGGGAAGAAATAAAGGGGAAAGGAGGCGTACGCGACCGGATGGGATGGCACAGCGTGGTCTTGACCACCGCGCATAGTGACGTCCCATCAATTCATTATTTTAACATTACTTTATTTAAAATTTATCCGCGTTTTGTCCGTTTGCATCACGGGCGTAACATTTAATTGTTACGATCGTGACATAAGACGACAAAAGAGAAGTGTAAAAGGGGAATGAAATATTAATTTAGTTAGGTTGATGGGATTAGTACGACATGTCACTGTGCCATGTGACCGAACCCATGCCTTGTTGTTTCACTCGTGACCTACTTTCCTTCTCTATTACTTCTCCCCCAACCGCTCGTATTCGTCTTCACCGAGCAAGCACCGAACGAACGCAGCTCTTCACCTTCGCTCGCGTCTCCTTCCTCGTGAGCCTCCACCTGTGTCTGACGATCGCTCCGGCAAGCTCCTTCGCCGGCGTCGACGAAGACGAAGCCCTAGACCTGTGAATTGATTTTCGGCGTCGTTCCTCTTCTCCGCTCGTGTGGCTGGTGAGGTGGCGGACGCGGAGTGCACGGATGCTGTGAGTCCGGCGAGACTTCCCCTCGCCTCTTCCAGCGCCGGCGACTGCTCCTTCTCCTCCTGCGACGTTCCCCAAGGTTGATCCGCAGCCCTTCCTCGCCAATTCATCCGGCGGTTAGGGTTTTGGATGGCAACGCGCCAGACGTGACTTCCAGCGACGTTGCACCTTCTCCGGCGACCCTCTTTCCCCTCTATTTTCCAGCAGTTTGCGAACTCCGGCGAACTTTCCGGCGACACTGTAGCGGCGACGCTACTGTTCCAGTGAAACGTGATTTTCGTGCTGACAACTCGGTTACGCGCGCGAGGTTGGTTCTTGCGTATCCCGACTTCCGGTGGTGATTGTTCGTTCGCACGAGGTTGCGAACTAGGTTAGTACCCGAACCCCCTACGTATACGAGTAAACGAATGCATGCGTAAACCGAACCTGGATCTGGACATAAATACCTAACGAACTTGGATTAACATGTTAACTAGTAATTACGATTAAAATGGATTAAATGGAATATTGTGGGCTTATACCTTGATTAACCTGCTAGGATTTGTTGATTGACTACGTACGTCTGGTTGGATCTATATTTTTCTGTACGTCTGCATCTGAGGAAGGGATTCTACCTCCGTTCTTTGTTACGGTGCCAACCACATGTGTAGTTAGCGGCACCTCCCTTATTGCTGATTATCACTGTTGATTACTGTTCTAACTCCTGTTCTGCTCTGAGTACATTCCTGTTGACATAACCTGTTGCATGAAACATGGTATGAGTATTTTGTTCTTGCATGTTTATTGGTAGTTGGTAGGTGGTATGAGTTCTGTATATGTACATTGAGGATTGAATGTTTAGCGATAGACATGATAGTATACCTCAGATACTGCCTGTGAGATTTCTGTTGAGACGCTGTGTGATCGTTTCTGACCGAGTATTTTGTTCTTGCATGTTTATTGGTAGTTGGTAGGTGGTATGAGTTCTGTATATGTACATTGAGGATTGAATGTCTAGCGATAGACATGTTAGTATACCTCAGATACTGCCTGTGAGATTTCTGTTGAGACGCTGTGTGATCGTTTCTGACCGAGAGAGTCCGATGTTATGGGCTTGAGGTCTGTTATTAGCCCAATGAGGGGTTGTACTGAGTGTAGGACGCTACACTAGCGGGCTGTCGACGGACAGTCATCTCTACTGTTCGGGGAGCCATCAGTAGGGACCACTCTATTTTATAGAGTTGCGGGTCGTGGACCACTGCTGTACCAGCTCCCAGTTTTTATCTGTGTATGAGGTCATATATATTGATACGTATTTGAGAATTGATTATACTCTATATAGTCATATAGAGTCTTGGTTGTATTATGGTAATTTCTTATATCTGATTATGCACCATATACTTTGTGATATCCCTACTTAGCCTCCGGCTAACCCCCCCCCCCCCTCATTTGGTTTGCCTCCAGGTTCAGGCGCGGCTCGGCTCCACCTGGAGCAGAGTAGATAGTTAGTAGTTTGACCACTAGTCTGGGTGGGTTATGATGCATATTAGTCTGTTGTTATATTATGTTATATTGTTGGACTTTTTGACCGTTGCGTCTGTCTTGTTATTTGTTGGTTCGATTGATCGCTGCACCGGTCTTGTTATTTCTTATTGCCGCTGCGCCGGTCTATATATTTTTATCTGTCGGTGTTGTATTATGGATTTTCGGGGCCGGGTTGGCCCTTGTTATGTTATTTTTTTAGTCTTGTACCTTTTAGTTGTCAGGATTGATTTGACAGATACAGTGTTGTGCGTCCCGAGGTCCGGGATTCCCAGCACGGGTTACGGGTGGATTTTTGGGGCATAACACGGCGCCTAGCGCCGAGGCACTCCCTCTCCTGCTTCGTTCCTTTTTCTCCCCGGTCGAGCTCGCGGCTCCCGGTGGTCTTCCCTGCCTTTGCCGTCGCCTTCTTCCCGTCTGTGATTTTGGGGGTCTTTATTTAAGAAGCTGGGAACAGACTTGAAGATGTCTACTACTTTCCACCCCCAGACTGATGGGCAGATCGAGCGCATCAATGCTATGGTAGAAGAATATTTGAGACACTTTATATCTGCTACTCAGAGAAACTGGCCATTCTTACTGGAGACGGCTCAGTTTGCTTATAATATACAAGTGTCCTCAGCTACTAGAAAAAGTCCATTTGAGATGGTCTTAGGATATCAACCATCTACCCCGGTTGATCATCTTACGAGTGGGGCAAGCAGTCGAAATAAAGCTGCGAATCAATATGTCCAGGATCGCATAGAGCTCTGGGAAGAGGCTCGGGATAGCTTGAGGAAAGCTTCCAACCGTATGGTGAAATATGCGAACAGACATAGGCGTCATGTGGAGTTTGAGGTAGGTGATTTGGTGCTCCTCAAACTCACCCCACAGATGTGGAGAAAGATAGTGGCAGGTACTTATCATAGAGGGCTAGTACCCAGATATGAAGGACCATTTACAGTTATCAAGAGAGTGGGTACAGTA
Organism: Costus lasius; assembly: GCA_027563935.2. Lineage (NCBI taxonomy): Eukaryota > Viridiplantae > Streptophyta > Magnoliopsida > Zingiberales > Costaceae > Costus > Costus lasius. The sequence goes on along the minus strand of CM050447.1, from coordinate 162,349,718 downwards.
GCATACAAGTTGAACCTGCCAAAGCACTATAAGTTGCATTCCACATTCCATGTTAGTTTCCTCAAGAAATTTCACGCAGACGATGTTCATCTGGAGCGTCAGCAAGTGAGAAGAAAGCCAGCCCGTGGTTCTGTAGAGTTTGCAAAGCAGCCTTTGAAGATTCTGAATCACCGTATATACGGATGGAAAGGCAAAGGACAGAAGGCTGAGATATTAGTACAGTGGCAGGGCGAAGCTGAGGAGGATGCTACTTGGGAGAGAATGGCTGACCTTGAACAATTTCATTGGTTGTTCAAGAAATATGAGGAAGCCCTCGGGAGCGAGGTCTAGGTCAGCTGGGGGAGAATGTGACGACCTGGGTGTGCGGGGTACACACCCAGACCCCTCTGCATACTCATAGAGGTTATGAGTAGGGAGAGACCCTCATCTTGGGGTGAGGCCTGATGTAGAAGGGGGCAAAACCACAAAGAAATGTGTTAAGATGTTGCATGGAACACTTAGCAAAAATTTAGCCTTGTACAAGAGTGTACAAGCAAAGAAAAAAAAATATGGCATGGGTGAGTCTCGAACCCATGACCCAGGAGAGAGCTAGTTCTTATGTTGCATGGGATGGCCAACCCGAGTTTGGGTCATTCGCTGATAGGGAGCATTGGCGCATCCTCTTAAAGTCTTCATTGGCTTCACCAATTTCAAAGCATCAATGGAGGGCTGATGAGTATTGGGCGCAAATGAGATTAGGGAACAGCCCTAATCGTGAGAGGAGGAGATCCGAGACTTGTGTTGCGGCTGCTCATTTCCCTTTGGCGATTTGTGGGCGATTGTGGTCATCTCCGGCCATCTTCCATCCTCTTCTTCTCCGGTGAGGTTGAGGAACCTTTGGGTGACAAAAGGGTGCGGCATCTACTGGTGGTGCTGAGTCTTGGAAGAGATCCGCAAGGAGGAGAAGTAGTCCACTCTCGGCAGCTTGGGAGCAGCTGGCGGCAGCTTGCTCCTACCACCTCCATCCTCATTTCCGGCGACCTTGAGAGGTTCTTGAGCTGAGGGGAGACGACCACCTACTGGTTGGTCGACTTTGGAGGGGCGGCAGCACAAGGGGAGAGGTTCCCCTTCTCGGCAGCAGCATTTAGGGTGGCCTTCCACCTTCGGCTACAAGGGGAAGGAGTTCCCCCTACTTCCGGCAGCTTGGGGAAGGAGTCCCCTTGCATTCGGCTTGATTGGAGCTCACGGACAGCAGCTTGGTGGAGCCTTCCGGCGGTCACAAGGGAGCTTTCCGGCGAGGTGCAAATCAAGACATCTTGTACAAATTGCTCCCAAGGGTCGGGCGACCTTTGGAGGTATAATTTTACTTGCTTACTAGATTTCTAGGTAGAGCTTGTAATCTTGTATAAGAACTGCTGTGTAGTTGTGTTAGTGTGAGGTTTTTGATCCCTCAGCCCACATTGGGTAGTGGAGGGGTTTTCCTCACTTTTGATATCATTGTGTACTCTGCTTGGCCAGCTGAGGCCACGGTGTGATTAGGGGCGGACGCACCTAACTGATAGGGCGTACCCTCCTTGCTGTGTAGTGGTAGCTATATGCTTAGGTTTGGGGCATATGTCTAGTGCCCGTCTATTGCACTGCCTGTGATCTTGTGTGTATTTACACAGGGCGCTTTACGTATTAAGGACGGTCGTGAGCGCGCATATTGGGTTGAGGAGCAACGTGTGCTGCCCACCCGCCGCTCATTGACGTAGAGTCTAGGGCAAGGAGAAGATTAGGCCCAGACCATCAGATATCGGCCCGGGAGCACAGTGATCCACAGAGGCAGCTTAGCGGGGCACGAGCATCCTATCAGAGGATCGGGCATTTTGTGTTTGAGTTGGGTACGCAGCGACCTTAGACTTCCGCATAGCGCTGGTGTTGTGTGTAGGCTGACGGGTTACTCATTGTGTGATCTTGCCACTCTGGGGTCACACAGTGTGTAAGTCGTGCCATCACACCTCAATTTACACAGCAAAAAATTGGGGCGTGACAAGTGTGGTATCAGAGCCCAGCGCGAGATTAGATTGATATCAGATTCCGCAGCGTACCCGGAACAACTGCAACAACTCAACCTGACAAGCAGTGGTTGTTTGTGACACCGAGATATAGACGTGTGTTGTTGTGCTGTTTGGGAGTTGCGTACGTCGGTGCTTAGCGCCGGGGCGTAATTCCTCAGTTACACAACTCATCGATCAGTTTCGGGGTCCTCTCAACCGTCAGCACAGTTCACCCATCACAGCACCAGATGGCAGAGTCAGATTTACCAGGGTTGCTAGATCTAGATGAGAGGTTCATCAGACTAGAGATGGCTGTTGGGATAGATGAGGCAGAATGGCAGGGAGATCCACTAGCTGAGCGGATGCACACGCTCAGGGAACTCCAGTTACATTATGAGCATGTTAATGATGCTAGAGTTCAGAGACTAGAGTCTACTGTGGAGACTCTCACCGCTGAGATAGCCATGTTGAAGCTAGCCTTAGCCCAGGTAGCTTCAAACCCACCTACACCCACAGCTGGGGTTATGCCTTCACATCCGGTGGTGAAGCGCCATATACCCGACCCGTCTACCTTTGGAGGAGCCAGGGTAGCAAAGGAGCTAGAAAACTTTCTGTTTGACATGGAGCACTATTTTAAAGCTGCTCGGGTGCCAGAAGAGGACAAGATAGAGGTTTGTGCATCGTTCCTTACTGGAGATGCCAAAGTCTGGTGGCGTACTTCTGTAGCCCCGAGGACCGAGGGAGAGCATCCCGAGGTTGTGTCGTGGCAGGATTTGAAATTAGAGATGAGAGCTCAATTTAGGCCTGCGAACACCCTATTTACTGCTCGCATGCAATTCAGGAGTTTGAGACAGACAGGCACTGTAAGAGATTATGTTAAGCAATTTGCCACATTGCTTCTGGAAATCCCCAACATGAGTGAGGAAGAAAAGTTTATCTCATTTCTTGGAGGTCTTCAAGATTGGGCACTGTTAGAGCTCAGAAGACAAGGGGTGACCACTTACAGAGATGCAGTGGTAGCTGCAGATGCCTTGTTAGATATGAGAGGTACTAGACCTCAAGCTGGGGGAGTGACTTCTTCACTATCTTCCCATACCCATGTGCCAGATAAGGGTAAGAAGAAGTACATCCCCTAATACAAGCAAAAGGGTAAAGCTATAGTTCCTCAGACTCATCAGAAACCTCCAGTTGTACAGAAAAAGAGAAATGAGTCTAGTCCCAAGAGGAAGCTGGCTTGTTTTGTTTGCAATGGCCCTCACGTGATGAGGGATTGTCCTACCAAGAGAGCAATAGCTGCAGTCCTTACAGAGAAGAAGGATGCAGGAAAAGAAGATCTGCAGGATTGTGCATCAGTCAACCCTTTGGTAATTGCCAATGTATCAGTGAGATCTTCCCCACTGATGTACACAAATATTAGCCTGAACGGAGTAGAGATTGCAGCCATGGTGGATACTGGGGCCACTCACTTATTTGTTGCAGATAGGTTGCGTGAGCAACTGAAGCTGAAAACAACGACCAGTAACACCCATGTTAAGACAGTCAATGCTGAGGCTAGGAAAGCTATGGGCATATCTTATGATGTCCCAGTGAAGATGGGACCCTGGAGTGGGAAATGCACTGTTTTGGTTACTCAACTAGATGTCTTTGATGTCATTGTGGGCATGGACCTTCTGAGAAGAGCTAAGGCCACCCCAATGCCACATCTCAATAGTTTGCTGGTACTAGATGAAAAGAATCCTTGTTTCATTCCTTGCTTTACTGGAATGAAAGAGGAGAAGAAGAAAGCGAAGGAGGAGCTTACTCCTACCTCCCTAGCAAATGGAGTGAGGCATGGGGCTTCCACCTACTTAGCTCATATTAGAGTAGTGGAAGACACCACACGTTTGGATTCAGCTCCTGGACCGTCTATGAGGGATGTGAAGGAACTGGCCACTTCCTCCAGTTCTTGTAGTAGAAAAGGAAAAGAAGTCATTGTGGAGACTGCTATAACTTCAGTAGAGGACTTAATGACATCAGTACCTCCTGCTATTGGATCTTTACTGAAAGAGTACAAAGATGTGATCCCTCCAGAGATGCCAAAGGTACTGCCTCCCAGGAGAGACATAGATCACCAGATTGAGTTAGTCCCTGGAGCAGTACCCCCAGCACAGCCTCCCTACCGCATGCCACCGCTAGAATTGGCAGAGCTTAGGAAACAGTTGAATGAGCTCTTAGAGTCAGGGTATATCCAACCCTCAAAGGCACCATATGGAGCGCTTGTCCTGTTTCAAAAGAAGAAAGATGGGAGCTTGCGCATGTGTGTGGATTATAGAGCATTAAACAAAGTCACAGTGCGCAATGCCTATCCCATTCCTCTGATTCAAGACTTGCTGGATAGATTAGCAAATGCAAAGATCTTTAGCAAGCTTGACTTAAGATCAGGATACTGGCAGGTGCGAATTGCCGAGGGGATGAGCCAAAGACTACTTGTGTCACGCGGTATGGCTCGTTTGAGTTCATGGTTATGCCTTTTGGGCTAACCAACGCTCCTGCTACTTTTTGCAACCTCATGAACAATATCCTAAACCCATTTTTGGATAAGTTCGTGGTGGTTTATCTAGATGATATTGTGGTATATTCATCTGATCTGAAGGAGCACGAGAAGCATCTGAAGCAAGTACTGCAAGTTCTCCGGGATAATCAGTTGTATCTAAAAGCAGAAAAATGTGAGTTTGCCCAGACTGAAATTCAATTTCTAGGACATGTTGTGTCCCAAGGCAGTGTGAGGATGGACAATGATAAGATCAAGGCCATTTGGGATTGGCCTAGTCCTTCCAATGTGACTCAACTGCGCTCTTTTCTGGGTCTGGCAAACTTCTACCGTAGATTCATCATGGGATATTCAAAGGTAGTGGCACCTTTGACATATTTGCTCAGAAAGGACAAGACTTGGTGTTGGGAGGATACACACCAAAAAGCTTTTGAGACTCTGAAGAAGCTGGTAACTTCAGAGCCAGTGCTAAAATTACCAGATTTTTCACAAGGGTTTGAAGTGCACACTGATGCTTCAGACCGTGCTCTAGGCGGAGTATTAGTTCAGGATGACAGACCTGTGGCCTATGAGAGCAGAAAGCTGAAAGCAGCCGAGCTTAACTACTCAGCACATGAGAAGGAGATGCTAGCTATCGTCCACTGTCTGAGATTGTGGCGTATCTACCTTCTGGGGAGTCACTTTATAGTAAAGACCGATAACATTGCTAACACTTTCTTCCAAACTCAGAAGAAATTGTCAGCCAGGCAGGCCCGTTGGCAAGAACTCCTAGCAGAATTTGACTTCAGTTGGGAGCATAAACCGGGCAAGTGTCATCAGGTCCCAGATGCCCTAAGTAGAATTAGCAGTGTTGCTATGGTATGCGCACTTTCTAGAGCAGAAGGGAAAATCTTTCAGTATCTTAAGCAGACCGCCAGCACAGATAAAGCCTACCAGAAGCTTGTGGCACAGATCAGAGATGTTGTGCAGGTACCATGGAGGAGCATGGAGTACTTAGCAAAAATATAGCCTTGTACATGAGTGTACAAGCATAGAGGAAAAAAAAATGTGGCATGGGTGAGTCTCGAACCCATGACCTAGAGGAGTGCTAGGACTTATGTTGCATGGGATGGCCAACACGAGCTTGGGTCATTCGCTGATAAGAAGCTTGGCGCATTCCTCTTGAAGTCTTCATAGCTTCACAGATCTCAGAGCAGCCAATGGAGGGCTGATTGAGTAAGTGAAGTGAAGTGGCGCTTGGGATTAGGGGGCAGCCCCATTCGGCAACCCTAATCAGCACATAGAACCAAGTATTGCGGCTGCTCTTGCTTGGGCGATTGGAGGGCGATTCTCATCACCTCCGGCGAACTTCCTTCCACCTTCACCTCCGGCGAGCTGAAGGCCCTTTGAGAGAGCTCAAAGGGTGCGGCATCCATCAGGTTGCTGAGCCTTGGAGGAAATCCGAAAGGAGAGAACAACAGCTCACTCTCGGCAGCTTTGGAGCTCTCGGTGGCAGCCATCTTCCACTCCTCACCGGCGTTGTGAGGGTTCTTTAGAGCTTCCGACGAGTCCAGCAGCAGCTCATGCTAGTGGGCTTTGGAGGGCAGTAAGGAGGAGAGGTTCCTCCTCACTTAGCAGCAAGGGGAGAGTGCTCCCCACTCTCGGCAGCTTCATTTAGGGGTTCTCCCCTACTCGGCTACAAGGGGGAAGGAGTTCCCCCTCTCACGGCAGCTAGGGGAAGAATGTGACGACCTGGGTGTGCGGGGTACACACCCAGACCCCTCTGCATACTCATAGAGGTTATGAGCAGGGAGAGACCCTCATTTTAGGGTGAGGCCTGATGTAGAAGGGGGCAAAAAAAATAATAAATGGATTGAGAGGTTTTGCATGGACCATGGAGGAGCATGGGACACTTAGCAAAATTTATAGACTTGTACAAGAGTGTACAAGCAAAGAAAAAAAAATGTGGCATGGGTGAGTCTCGAACCCATGACCTAGGAGAAGTGCTAAACCTTATGTTGCATGGGATGGCCAACCCGAGCTTGGGTCATTCGCTGATAAGGGAAGGGGCGCATTTCTCTTATACTCTTCATGCCTTCACTAATCTCAAAGCACATCAAAGGGCTGAGAGAGTAAGTGATCATTGGAGGCGTTTTGGATTAGGGGGACAACCCTAATCGGCAGAAAACAAGATCCGAACCTTGGAGCTTGGCGGCTGCACACATTTGGGGGCGATTTGGGGGCGATTTCCGATCAGCTTTTCCGGCCATCTTCCACCATCATCTCCGGCGAGATTGAGGGTCCTTTGGGGCAGCAAAGGGTGCGGCATCCATCTTGGTTGCTGGGTCTTGGAGGAGGGGAAAACCGAGAGGAAGAGCAGCTCCATTCTCGGCCTGTTTGTGGAGCAGCCGGCGGCAGCAGCCCTTCCACTTCCTTCTCCGGCGAGAGGGAGGCCTCTTGAGCTCAAGAGGTGCGGCTACCTTCAGGTGGCTGAGTCTTGGAGAGGAGCAGCACCAAGTGGGAGGAGAATCCCCACTTTCGGCTCAGCTAGAGCAGCAGCTCGGCAGCAGCTTTTCCGGCCACCACCATCCCTATTTCCGGCCACCTTGGGTTGCTTGAGTTGAGGGGTGGCGACCACCAGCTGGTGGGGCGAATGTGGAGAGGAGGCAGCAGCTTGTAGGGGTTCTACCCTACTCGGATCTAAGGGGGAAGGAGTTCCCCCTCTCACGGCAGCAAAGGGGAAGGAGTCCCCTTGCATTGGACTTGGTTCGAGCTTCGTGGACAGCACTTGGGCAGATTGGTGGAGGAGTTCACCGGCGGCCAAAGAGGGTTTTCCGGCGAGGAGCAACTAAGCCACATCTTGTACAACCTGCTCCCAAAGGTCGGGCGACCTTTGGAGGTATCATTTTACTTGCTTTCTAGTTTAGGAGCTTGTAATATCCTGTATAAGACTGCTGTGTAGTGTAGCGTGAGGTTTTTGATCCCTCAGCCCATATTGGGTAGTGGAGGGGTTTTCCTCACTTTATATACTCATTGTGTACTGCCTGGCCAGCTGAGGCCTCGGTGTGATTAGGGGCGGGCGCACCTACTCTATAGGGCGTTCCCTCCTTGTTGTGTAGTGGTCGATATACTGCTTAGGATCGGGGCATATGTCTAGTGCCCGACTATTGCATTGCCTGTGACTTGTGTGCGTGTATTGCACAGGGCGCTATACGTATTAAGGACGGTCTTTGAGAGGCATATTGGGTTGAGGAGCAACGTGTGCTGCCCACCCGCCGCTCACTGACGTAGGTCTAGGGCTAGGAGAAGATTAGGCCCAGACCGTCAGATATCAGCCCGGGAGCACAGTGATCCACAGAGCACAGAGATATTTGATCGGGGCACGGACTTCCCATCCGGGGATCGAGGGGTTCGAGTTGGTTCGCATAGATTCTTAGACTTCCGCAGCGCGCACGTGCTTAGAGCGCGTGTTTTTGAGTAGTAGGCTGACGGGTTACTCATTGTGTAACTTTTGATACCAGGGTTACACAGTGTGTAAGTCGTGCCATCACGCTCATTTTACACAGCGAAAAATTGGGGCGTGACAAGAGTGGTATCAGAGCCCAGCGCAAGATCAGATTGATATCAGATCCGTTGCAACAACTCAACCTGACAAGCAGTGGTTGTGTGTGACACCGAGATATAGACGTGAGTCGTTGTGCTGTTTGGGAGTTGCGTACGTCGGTGCTTAGCGCCGGGGCGTAAATCCTCAGTTACTCGACTTATCGATCAGTTTCGGGGTCCTCTCAACCGTCAGCACAGTTTACCCATCACAGCACCAGATGGCAGAGTCTTCAGAGTTACCAGAGTTACTAGACTTGGATGAGAGGTTCATCCGTCTAGAGATGGCTGTTGGGATTGATGAGGCGGAATGGCAGGGAGATCCACTGGCTGAGCGGATGCAGACGCTCAGGGAGCTCCATAGGCATTATGAGATCACTAATGATGCCAGAGTCCATAGATTAGAGTCTACTGTAGAGACTCTCACTGCGGAGATAGCTATGTTGAAGCTAGCCTTAGCCCAGGTAGCTTCACACCCGCCTACACCCACAGCTGGGGTCGGGCCTTCACAGCCAGTAGCGAAGCGCCATATACCTGACCCGTCTACCTTTGGAGGAGCCAGGGTAGCAAAAGAGCTAGAAAACTTCCTGTTCGACATGGAGCATTACTTTAAAGCGGCTCGAGTGCCAGAAGAGGACAGAATTGAGGTTTGTGCATCGTTCCTCACGGGAGATGCCAAAGTCTGGTGGAGAACTTCTGTAGCACCGAGGACCGAGGGAGAGCATCCCGAGGTTGTGTCGTGGGATGATCTAAAGTTAGAGATGAGAGCTCAATTTAGACCCGCGAACACCCTGTTTACTGCTCGCATGCAGTTCAGAAGTTTAAGGCAGACCGGCACTGTAAGGGACTATGTCAAGCAATTTGCCACATTGCTTCTGGAGATCCCTAACATGAGTGAAGAGGAGAAATTCATATCATTTTTAGGAGGTCTTCAGGACTGGGCACTGTTAGAGCTCAGGAGACAAGGAGTAACGACCTACAGAGATGCCGTAGTAGCTGCTGACGCTCTATTAGATATGAGAGGTAGTAGACCTCAAGCTGGGGGAGTGACTTCTTCATCTTCCCATACCCGTGTGCCAGACAAGGGTAGGAAGAAGTACGTCCCCAAGTATAAGCAAAAGCCACAAGGAAAAGCACCAGTTCCTCAGACTCATCAGAAGCCTGTTGTGCAGAAGAAGAGAAATGAGTCTAGTCCCAAGAGGAAGCTGGCCTGCTTTGTGTGCAATGGCCCTCACCTGATGAGGGATTGTCCTACAAAGAGAGCGATAGCTGCGGTCCTAGCAGATAAGAAGGACGCAGGAAAAGAAGATTCACCGGGTTGTGCATCTGTCAACCCTTTGGTAATAGCAAATGTATCAGTGAAATCTTCCCCACTGATGTACACCAACATAAGCCTGAACGGAGTAGAGATTGCAGCCATGGTGGATACTGGGGCCACTCATTTATTTGTTGCAGATAGGTTGCGTGAGCAACTTAAGCTGAAGACGTCGACCAGTAACACTCATGTGAAAACAGTGAATGCTGAGGCAAGAAAGGCTATGGGAATATCATATGATGTCCCAGTGAAGATGGGACCCTGGAGTGGGAAGTGTACAGTGCTAGTTACTCAACTAGATGTCTTCGATGTCATTGTGGGTATGGACCTTCTGAGAAGAGCTAAGGCCACCCCAATGCCACATCTCAACAGTTTGTTAGTACTGGATGAAAAGAATCCCTGTTTCATTCCTTGCTTTACTGGAATGACAGAGGAGAAGAAGAAAGCGAAGGAGAAGGAGCTTACTCCTTCCTCCCTAGCGAATGGAGTGAGGCATGGTGCTTCCACGTACTTAGCTCATATCAGATGTGGAAGACCATCCCCAGATGGATTCAGATCCTAGACCAGTTATGAGGGATGTGAGGGAACTGGCCACTTCCTCCAGTTCTCGTAGCAGAAAAGGAAAAGAAATCATTGTGGGGGCAGCTGAAACTTCATTAGAGAGCATATTGACATCCGTACCTCGTTCTGTTGGAGCGTTGTTGAAAGAGTACAAAGATGTTATCCCACCAGAGATGCCCAAAGTACTGCCTCCTAGAAGGGACATAGACCATCAGATTGAGTTAGTCCCTGGAGCAGTACCTCCAGCCCAGCCTCCCTACCGCATGCCACCATTAGAATTGGCAGAGCTCAGGAAACAGTTGAACGAGCTCTTAGAGTCAGGGTATATCCAGCCCTCGAAGGCACCGTATGGAGCACCTGTCCTGTTCCAAAAGAAGAAGGATGGGAGCTTGCGCATGTGCGTGGACTATAGAGCACTGAACAAGGTCACAGTGCGCAATGCATACCCAATCCCGCTGATCCAAGATCTGTTGGATAGATTAGCAAATGCAAAGATCTTCAGTAAATTGGACTTGAGATCAGGATATTAGCAGGTGCGAATTGCCGAGGGGGATGAGCCGAAGACTACTTGTGTCACGCGGTACGGCTCGTTTGAGTTCATGGTGATGCCTTTTGGGCTCACGAACGCTCCTGCTACGTTTTGCAACCTCATGAACAATATCCTAAATCCCTTTTTGGATAAGTTCGTGGTGGTGTATCTTGATGATATAGTAGTATATTCATCTGATTTGAGGGAGCACGAGAAGCATCTGAAACAAGTTCTGCAAGTTCTCCGAGATAACAAGCTGTATCTGAAGGCAGAAAAGTGCGAGTTTGCCCAGACTGAAATTCAGTTTCTTGGACATGTTGTGTCCCAAGGCAGTGTGAGGATGGATAATGACAAAATCAAGGCTATTTGGGATTGGCCTAGTCCATCTAGTGTGACTCAACTGCGATCATTTCTGGGTCTAGCAAACTTCTACAGACGGTTCATCATGGGATATTCAAAGGTAGTGGCACCTTTGACTGATTTGCTGAAGAAGGACAAAGCTTGGTGTTGGGAGGATACACACCAAGAGGCTTTTGAGACTCTGAAGAAGCTGGTAACTTCAGAGCCTGTGCTAAAATTACCAGACTTTTCACAAGGGTTTGAAGTACACACTGATGCTTCAGACCGTGCTCTAGGTGGAGTATTAGTTCAAGATGGCAGACCTGTAGCCTATGAGAGCAGAAAGCTGAAAGCAGCTGAGCTAAACTACTCTGCACACGAGAAAGAAATGCTAGCTGTTGTCCACTGTCTCAGACTGTGGCGTATTTACCTCCTGGGGAGTCACTTCATAGTAAAGACCGATAACATTGCTAACACTTTCTTCCAGACTCAGAAGAAACTGTCAGCCAGGCAGGCCCGTTGGCAAGAGCTTCTAGCAGAGTTTGATTTCAGTTGGGAGCACAAACCGGGCAAGTGTCATCAGGTCCCAGATGCCCTCAGTAGAATTAGCAGTGTCGCTATGGTATGCGCCCTATCGAGAGCAGAAGGAAAGATTTTTCAGTATCTGAAGCAGACCGCCAGCACTGATAAAGCCTACCAGAAGCTTGTAGCACAGATCCGAGAGGGGATAGTGCGCAGATTCTACGTAGATGAGGATGGCCTTATCATGGCTCAGGGTGGCAGAACCTATGTTCCCGCCTCGGGAGACATTCGTTTTGGCCTCATGAGAGAGTTCCATGATACTGTATGGGCCGGACATCCAGGTGGTCACAGGATGTATGCGCTGCTCAGAAGAGGTTGGTTCTGGCCAGGGATGAAATCAGATATAGAGCACTTTGTGAAGACCTGTTTGGTATGCCAACAGGATAAAATTGAGAGAAGACTGGAGGCAGGTCTTCTCCAGCCTTTGCCCACACCTGCTAGACCATTCATGTCAGTGTCGATGGACTTTATCACTCATTTTCCAGTCTTTGATGGACTTGGTTCTGTTCTGGTGGTAGTGGATAGATTTTCAAAGTATGCGATATTTGTGGCGGCTCCTGAGGAATGCTCAGCTGAGGTGACCGCCAACCTGTTTTTCCAGCACGTGGTGAAGCACTTTGGCTTACCACGGGATATTATCAGCGATAGAGACACCAGATTTACCGGTAGATTTTGGGGGTCCCTGTTTAAGAAGCTGGGGACAGACTTGAAGATGTCTACTGCTTTCCACCCACAGACTGACGGGCAGACCGAGCGAATCAATGCAATGGTAGAAGAATATTTGAGGCACTTTGTTTCTGCGACTCAGAGAAACTGGCCGTTCCTGCTTGATACGGCCCAGTTTGCTTATAATATACAAGTGTCCTCAGCAACTGGGAAAAGTCCATTCGAGATGGTTCTAGGATATCAACCAGCTACCCCGGTTGATAATTTGGCTAGTGGAGCAAGCAGTCGGAATAAGGCTGCGAATGAATATGTCAAGGACCGCGTAGAGCTCTGGGAAGAAGCTCGGGATAGCTTGAGGAAAGCGTCCAACCGTATGGTTAAGTACGCGAACAGACATAGGCGTCATGTGGAGTTTGAGGTAGGTGATTTGGTGCTCCTCAAACTCACTCCCCAGATGTGGAGAAAAATAGTGGCGGGCACTGTTCATAGAGGGCTAGTACCCAAATATGAAGGACCATTTACTGTTGTCAAGAGAGTGGGTACAGTAGCCTATAAGTTGAACCTGCCAAAGCATTACAAGTTACATCCAACATTCCATGTTAGTTTCCTCAAAAAGTTTCACTCAGATGATCTGCATCTTGAGCGACAGCAAGTAAGAAGAAAGCTAGCCCGTGGCTCTGTAGAATATGCTAAGCAACCTTTGAAGATTCTGAATCATAGAATATATGGTTGGAGCGGCAAAGGACAGAAGGCTGAGATGTTAGTACAGTGGCAGGGCGAAGCTGAGGAGGATGCTACTTGGGAAAAGATGGCTGACCTTGAACAATTTCATTGGTTGTTCAAGAGATATGAGAAAGCCCTCGGGGGCGAGGTCTAGGTCAGCTGGGGGAGAATGTGACGACCTGGGTGTGCGGGGTACACACCCAGACCCCTCTGCATACTCATAGAGGTTATGAGCAGGGAGAGACCCTCATTTTAGGGTGAGGCCTGATGTAGAAGGGGGCAAAAACAATAATAAATGGATTGAGAGGTTTTGCATGGACCATGGAGGAGCATGGGACACTTAGCAAAATTTATAGACTTGTACAAGAGTGTACAAGCAAAGAAAAAAAAATGTGGCATGGGTGAGTCTCGAACCCATGACCTAGGAGAAGTGCTAAACCTTATGTTGCATGGGATGGCCAACCCGAGCTTGGGTCATTCGCTGATAAGGGAAGGGGCGCATTTCTCTTATACTCTTCATGCCTTCACTAATCTCAAAGCACATCAAAGGGCTGAGAGAGTAAGTGATCATTGGAGGCGTTTTGGATTAGGGGGACAACCCTAATCGGCAGAAAACAAGATCCGAACCTTGGAGCTTGGCGGCTGCACACATTTGGGGGCGATTTGGGGGCGATTTCCGATCAGCTTTTCCGGCCATCTTCCACCATCATCTCCGGCGAGATTGAGGGTCCTTTGGGGCAGCAAAGGGTGCGGCATCCATCTTGGTTGCTGGGTCTTGGAGGAGGGGAAAACCGAGAGGAAGAGCAGCTCCATTCTCGGCCTGTTTGTGGAGCAGCCGGCGGCAGCAGCCCTTCCACTTCCTTCTCCGGCGAGAGGGAGGCCTCTTGAGCTCAAGAGGTGCGGCTACCTTCAGGTGGCTGAGTCTTGGAGAGGAGCAGCACCAAGTGGGAGGAGAATCCCCACTTTCGGCTCAGCTAGAGCAGCAGCTCGGCAGCAGCTTTTCCGGCCACCACCATCCCTATTTCCGGCCACCTTGGGTTGCTTGAGTTGAGGGGTGGCGACCACCAGCTGGTGGGGCGAGTGTGGAGAGGAGGCAGCAGCTTGTAGGGGTTCTACCCTACTCGGATCTAAGGGGGAAGGAGTTCCCCCTCTCACGGCAGCAAAGGGGAAGGAGTCCCCTTGCATTGGACTTGGTTCGAGCTTCGTGGACAGCACTTGGGCAGATTGGTGGAGGAGTTCACCGGCGGCCAAAGAGGGTTTTCCGGCGAGGAGCAACTAAGCCACATCTTGTACAACCTGCTCCCAAAGGTCGGGCGACCTTTGGAGGTATCATTTTACTTGCTTTCTAGTTTAGGAGCTTGTAATATCCTGTATAAGACTGCTGTGTAGTGTAGCGTGAGGTTTTTGATCCCTCAGCCCATATTGGGTAGTGGAGGGGTTTTCCTCACTTTATATACTCATTGTGTACTGCCTGGCCAGCTGAGGCCTCGGTGTGATTAGGGGCGGGCGCACCTACTCTATAGGGCGTTCCCTCCTTGTTGTGTAGTGGTCGATATACTGCTTAGGATCGGGGCATATGTCTAGTGCCCGACTATTGCATTGCCTGTGACTTGTGTGCGTGTATTGCACAGGGCGCTATACGTATTAAGGACGGTCTTTGAGAGGCATATTGGGTTGAGGAGCAACGTGTGCTGCCCACCCGCCGCTCACTGACGTAGGTCTAGGGCTAGGAGAAGATTAGGCCCAGACCGTCAGATATCAGCCCGGGAGCACAGTGATCCACAGAGCACAGAGATATTTGATCGGGGCACGGACTTCCCATCCGGGGATCGAGGGGTTCGAGTTGGTTCGCATAGATTCTTAGACTTCCGCAGCGCGCACGTGCTTAGAGCGCGTGTTTTTGAGTAGTAGGCTGACGGGTTACTCATTGTGTAACTTTTGATACCAGGGTTACACAGTGTGTAAGTCGTGCCATCACGCTCATTTTACACAGCGAAAAATTGGGGCGTGACACCAGGGGACGGCATGAGTTTGATGCACGTTTGGTGGCAACCGCCTCTTCCCCCTCCCTGACCTTCTTCTCCCTAGTGTCACGGACGCACTCTCTTTAGTGCTTCGTGTCCGTGCGGTGCACTACTCTTCCAGCTAAGAAGTAATGCTCAACCGATCCGAGGCAACAATCCGAAGCAACAATACGAAGGCAACACAAGCAATTGAAGGCACAAGCGGCTTTCACAAGACGGTGAGTAAAATGCACGGTGAAATGACTCAACCGCACACCCCACCGTTATATTATTAATAGAGGGACAATATTACAAGACACTAAACAGAAATTAAGTGGACACTAGACCTAAAGACTTGATGGAGAGGGCAGATGTGTGGAACCTTGCAATTTTATACTTGCATGGGATCACAAGACTGCATTTAACCAAGGCACTACCACCCCTCTCAATACTATCCCATACACACATACTAAGGGTTGTGAGTAGAAGACTTCACAAGGGTTGGGTAGGCTAATTTTACACATTTGAGCCCCCATCCTGGAGTACTTGTGAAAACACAGTCCCCCACGCGCGTGTACATGCCCCGGGACAGTCCCCCAACTGCATCGCTACCCCAATGACCAAAACGCATGGCACCCAAGTGCCAAACCCTATTTTTACATGGGTCTACCCCAAATACCCAGAGACATCACAAAAGACACATTGTTAGGGTCGGGTAACATAGTTTTACACCGAACATCCTCCGAACCCTGACACTAGGCCATCGAGCGGCTCCTTGGTGGATGAGGTTCTTCGCGGATGGCCTTTCCTACACTTCCTAGTGGTGCGGACTGCAGTTCGATACGCAACGTGGCGGTTCCCCTTTTCTCCTCTTCGGCATCGCCGGTGGTGGAGTTGACAGAGAGAGGTCCATCGAGGTACATTCAAACCTCCTGCTCCGACTTCATTTGGCGAAGGGTTCACCAACTATCTCCAGCTGCATGTGCGTGCCTTCTCTAGGGCTCCGGCGAGCCACCTGCTACCAGCCCACGGCTCCTCTCGTGCGCGCACCCTCACAGGTTCAAACTCGATTCCCATTCTTGGCTAGCGATTTTCTTTCTCTGACTCCTTTTTTCACGCTCCCGGCCGAGTTGTCGTTCTTAGTCTGC
This sequence comes from Costus lasius, assembly GCA_027563935.2. Classification (NCBI taxonomy): domain Eukaryota; kingdom Viridiplantae; phylum Streptophyta; class Magnoliopsida; order Zingiberales; family Costaceae; genus Costus; species Costus lasius. Next base: position 162,333,725 of record CM050447.1, on the reverse strand, counting down.
GATTTCTCACCTCTTCTCCGCACCTCCGATAAAATGTGCTAGCCTTGTGTGATGTGCTGTCCGGCGTGTGCAGGTTGAGTGTGCCGGACATTTGTGAAATGTTCATCCTGCGATTTGGCGAGCAAGAGAATCTCACCGCCTGCATGCAGTCTGTTCAATATTTGGGTGTGTGCACAGGCGTCCTGCATGTCATCCTTCGCGCATGTGTGCACTACAGCCTACGTGTGGTTTTATTTTATTCTGATGTACCAGACTCCTACGCTCGTTGTGCTGGAAACGAGTCTCGGGCTATATATACAGGTGTACGTTGAAGCTAGACCATGCAGTTGTTCTCGACTTCCACATGGCGGTCTTTGACTCGTCGAGACAAGTGTCCAGTTGTCCACGTTGGAGAGGTTGAGGCCGGCCGTGCCAGCATCGTGTGGTGACTGGGCTCATCACCTGCATGGAATTGAGTCTCGGTCGAGCCAGTGGTAGCTCCACACGGGTCAACTATTTTAAAATTTATTAAATAGGGGCATAACATTAAGTGGGTTACTTTTGGCCCGAAACCCTGTCGCCGCCGCAGATGCCTCTCGTGTCTCGTCTTCTTTCTCCCCTCTTCTAAACCCTTTCTTCCTGATCTTTTTGACGGAAGAAACTTCTCTCGTAATAATCACTCGAAAAGGGTTTCTCGAGAATGTATATTGCTCATGAATCATGAGTTAGTAGTGTTAGATAAAAAAAACACAAATTAATTGAATATATTAAAAGAGAAGTGTGCATAATTACTTACAAAATTAATCTTTTTCTGATAGACTATCATTATCATCTAATGGCACCGAGAGAATGAACTATATATTTAACAGTATACAGTATCAGCTTATGGAATTAATAGTTGTTAACTTCTTCCTCTCTAGAACAACAGCCAGTTATGATATATATATTTAGTGTAAGGTAACAAATTAAAGTCAGAACCATTTGTGCATCACGCATAACTCAATTCGTTTGTTATTGATTTAACAGTGTTTCAGTAGAGGGATATCTGAGGAAAAGCAAAGATTTATACCTTTTCCCTTGTTTCAGTGAAAAAAAAATAAAGAAAAGCGGAAAAATTTAGTGCATTTTTTCCCTCAAATAGTTTCCGCCGATTTGGACAGAAAAAACCAAATCCTTCCCTCATGCATACTTTCTCCCGACACCTGAGTCTCACTCAAAACCTACTTGATACCCTCAAATCCCTCGTCGTCGACGCCCTCGCCTCTCACCCTCATCGTTGACGCCCTCCCAGACCTTGCCTCTCTCCCTCGTCGCCCACGCCCTCATCGCCAATGCCCTCCTAAACCTCGCATCTCCCTCATCACCGAAATAATATATATATATGTAAGAACACCCCTACCAATTTTTTTCTTATTTCGAGGTTCTAGGAACGTCTACCAAAAGCGGCACGACAGAGAGGTGCTATCTCTAGGCATGCAAGGAAAAACTTGCCCACTCCTTAAACTCAACCTCCCAATAGTGTCACACACCCAAACCAGATTTCCTTTTTGTTTCCCCTTTTTCTTGTCTTATACATCCCTTCACACATAAATACAATTCCTCACAATCTCTCTTCCCAATACAAGACACTAGGGGACAAATAATGCGTGATTTAGGGGTATTTGAGTGCCCACGGAGCAATAGCCAACTTGGCTAGCAAGCAGCACAACACAACCAAATCACAACATGCATCTCACACAGCATTCAACATCGCAGCACAGGTATAATTCAACGTCACATAACTATATATCACAACCAAGAAAATCATCGTAGAAATTATAAAATCCATAGAGAATCCAAGGCTCGACCTGGCCACAATATTCAACAATAATCGAGGCACGACCTAGCCAAAAACAGTCAACAAAGGGCGAGGCACAACATGGCTACATACATATAATACAGCCAAGGAAATTAACGTAAAAATTATAAAAACTGTAGAGAATCCGAGGCTCGACCTGGCCATAATATTCAACAATAAACAAGGCACGACCAGGCCAAAAACCGTCAACAAAGCAACAATAATTGAGGCTCGACCTGGCCACAATATTCAACAATAATCGAGGCACGACCTGGCCAAAAACCGTCAACAAAGAGCGAGGCGCGACATGGCTACATACATACATATATCACAACCAAGGAAATCAGCGTAGAAATTATAAAAACCATAGAGAATCTAAGGCTCGACCTAGCCACAATATTCAACAATAATCGAGCCACCAAAAACCGCCAACAAAGGGCGAGGCGCGACATGGCTACATACATACATGCATATATCACAACCAAGGAAAATAGCGTAGAAATTATAAAAACCGTAGAGAATCCAAGGCTCAAACTAGCCATAATATTCAACAATAATCGAGGCACGTCCTGGCCACAATATTCAACAATAAACATGGCCATCAACAAAGGGCGAGGCGCATCATGGCCACATACATACATAAACACACATAAATTATAAAAATCATAGAGAATCCGAGGGTCGTCCTGGCCACAATATTCAACAATAATCGAGGCACGACCTAGCCAAAAACCGTCAACAAAGGGCGAGGCGCAACATGGCTATATACATATATCACAACCAAGGAAATCAACGTAGAAATTATAAAAACCATAGAGAATCCGAGGCTCGACCTAGCCATAATATTCAACAATAATCGAGGCACGACCTAGCCAAAAAACCATCAACAAAGGGCGAGGCGCGACATGGCCACATACACACACACATACATATTATAAAACCGTAGAGAATCTGAGGCTCGACCTGGCCACAATATTCAACAATAATCAACGCACGACCTGGCCAAAAACTGTCAACAAAGGGCGAGGCGCGACATGGCCATATACATATATACATACACACACTCAGACAGAGACAAAGACACATACATACATACACATACATATATGTATATGCATATATGTACATATATATGCATATATGTACATGTATATATGCAAATATGTACATATACATGTACATATATATACATGTACATATGTATACATGTACATGTACATGTATACATATGTACATGTATACATATGTACATGTATATATATGTACATGTATATGTACATATTTGCATATATACATGTACATATATGCATATATATGTACATATATGCATAAATACACGTGCGCGTGCACACAGATATATACCACAAGTTAACAAGTAGAATAACTTGAATTATAATAGTATGCAAATCTCTGAATTTAATTATAATAATAGGAAAAAAAACTAAATTTAATTATAATAATAGGAAAAAAAACTAAATTTAATTATAATAATAGGAAAAAAAACTAAATATCAAGTAATGGTGAAAATGGAGGGAACCATCGGAACTGAGCCACTCAATTTTAATGGTGAAATATAAATCATGATGATAACTACACATTAGAATCATAATAAGTAAACAATGAATGCAGAATCTGTCTTTATACACATCTGAAGAATATCTTAAAAGCCCTCCTTTAGAGTTTCTATTATATCAAGTTTCTTTATGAAGAATTATACAAGAAGGATATCAATGAATTGTATTGTTATAGATCAGATTTCAGATACCCTATTAACAATAACAAGTTATAAATTTATTTATGTCTCCGTTTAGATCTATCTATAGAAACATCGTCCATTCATCTTTCCATTATTTTGTTCATATTTTATAATGTTTCTAGATTGATATTGTCCAAGATTCCAATCACCGTACCAATTGTAATCACGGAGATATTACCAAGGTTTTAAATACTAACTTTAGGATGAATGAAAAGATATTGGGTATAAATTATTTCATCAGTTTATGGCCCCATTTGGGGTTGTTACCCTCCCAATTTTGCGAGTGTGGCTAGCTAAAATATGCTTTTTTTTGTGTGTTTAGGGCAGCTAAAATCAGCTGTGGGAGAGAAGCACGGGGCGCTTCCCCAAATCAGCATTAACTTAACCAATCACCACCCTCCCTCCCCTTTCTGCCCCCTTCCCCTTGCCGCTCTCCTCCTCTTCTTTGGCCGCCTCTAATGAACCCTCACCTTGTTCCTTATCTGCCTCTAGCCATCCCACCGCTCTCCCCTTAACTCTAATTTTAATTTTTTTTTAATTTAATATTTTAATTATTTTCAAGTTATTATTTTAATTATTTTACAATATTGTTTTATTTATCAATTTAATTGTTTTAAGTTATTGTTTTAATTTTTTTTAGATTTCTTATTTAAATTATCATTTTAATTACTTTTAAGTTATTAGGAAAAAATAAGTAAAAATAATGTGAGAGCATGTCACTTTTGTAATAATCAATTTTCTAAACAGTAAAAAGCTAAAAACATCAGTAGTATGGATATTGGCCCTATGTAGCTTTAGCTATAGGACTTTTGAAATATAAAGTAATTAGATGTGCAATATAACAAACACGTCAGGTACTCAACTAATCAGATATACCATGAGGTTATTCGGATCCCTCAAATTATTTTCCCAATTAGCTAAATATAGAATCAATTGCTTAGATTTTGCCAGCCTTTGCTATCCTTGCGCGAAACATGATGAGCCAGATAACTTCTACTAGTAACTTGAGAAATGGATGAAAAATAAGACAAATTATCATTTTTTATTGACATAGAAATTATCATATTTGATGAAAATATGAATACTTATTGGGAAGGTTTTTAATTTAGGTCCGTACACAGGACCGGTATGTACCGGACTTACTGACATAAAATTTCGATACCAAATGTAACATAGCATGGTACCGGTCCAGAATTCCGGTTCACACCAAAAAAATTCAATTGATTCGAACTGGTTTTTTGCAAGGATCTGAAAGCCGTCGTACCGGTATGGTACCAGTATGGTACCGGTGTATCGTCTGGTACGCGACTGTAGTAGCAGCGAAGGCGAGGGCACAGGCGAGGCGGGCGGACGGCGGAAGCTTCGATCGAAGCTTCCTCCGCCGACGGAAGCTTCAATCGAAGCTTCGATCCCGAAGCTTCCTCCGCCGGCGGAAGCTTCAATAAGCCAGCGCCGTCCGATCGCTGTCCACCGCGACCATACTCCGAGCGTCCGCCCGCAACCAGTGTTCCATCGGACCGGTACGTACCGAGCATGGTACCGGACCGATTTTAGCATCCTTGGTTTTTTGAACACTGCTTATTGGGAAGGAACAGCAAGGGCAAGATGGCATCCTTCACAAAGATAACTAGAAATCAATTTCCCTAGGAAAGAAGTGTAAAAAATAAGCATATTCTGCACCTAATAGAGGTATATTAAGATATTAGATTGGTTCCCAAGAAATGCAATTGCTACATGACTGGATTTAGAGGTAGGAAACCAAATAACTTTCTATTGTCTAACTTTCAAATTAAAGCACACAATAATTCTGACTAAACTCTGACAACAGAATATATTGTTCTTTTTATCCATTTTTCTTAGAATAAAAAAATCTGATTGACATTTTGTGATACCCACCATACACAAAGCTGTATATTGATTAGCATCTTCATCCAATGAGTATAATCAGTTTAATCTTTGTTACAAAATAAACTAAACCTAGATATAACCATATCTAAGCCTTCCACACCCACATGCAGCTAACCATCAGTGTTACTGACATCAACTTCATGACCTAACTATTAGTTACTTGACCATGAAAACATGCATTGATATAAGACAAGAAAGAAAAGGGACACCAAGTCACCAACCTGATATGCCCAATCTTCCCTTCAAGTTTTTCATTTCTTCTAGGCTCAAATGTTTGTCACAATCAATGATAGTAGCTAGAGCCTCTGGAGAAGGCCCTGGATCTTCATCCCATGCATCTTCTCCAACATAGGAGTTATCTGGAATAAGTTGGCCTCCTGGTCCTTCAATGAATTTCATTATTTTAATCCTTAGGCATCGTTTTCCTCCACATGCCTTTCTTAAATCTGCAAAAGAAATAACCAAGTGTCAAAGAGGACAATTTGAAACAAAACAGCAAAATAATGCACGGAGGATCATGTCATACATTAAACATCACACAATACAAGCTCGCAGTGAAAGAAACAGAAGAAATAATGGAAAATATAAGCAAAGAATATTTTGGAGTTAAAGAATTAAACAACACATATAGTGACAAAATTCAATACTAAAAGCATATAACGCACCCTTATATATTGATTCCCATCACCAAATTCTATGAAATCCAACTAAGTAATTACATAATCTATAGCATATGAAAATGATTAAAAATATAAAAAGGAGTATTTTCTGTTCCCTATAATCCAAGAGTGAACATTTGTGGGCACCTTTTTGTTCTCTACAACCCCTGAAACAAAAACAGAAGGATTATAGAAGTTCAAAATATTGGCATAGCACATTAAACAAACAAATTGAATGATAGTGTGTAAAAGGTAATTTTAGTTGATATTTATGTCCTAAAAAAGGTTGAAGCTCAGAATTTTGAACAACGTATCATGTGAACCAAAATAATCCTCCTTGAAAAACCTTTCATTTGTAAAACTAACTACAATAGAATGCTCAATCAAGATAATCCCGCAATAATTTTAGACAATGCATTAAAAGGCAGAGTGAATTACAAATAACTGAAGTCAACATATTTATTGTTCACTTACCTTCTAACATTTGCGGGAGATGGTTTCGGAATCAAAGCTTACATGTAGGCCTCCGTTAATTCTTTGTTTCTCTGATGATTAATTTGACTACTTAAAGCCACATAGGACTTGTGGCATGGAATCGAGACGATAATAACATACAGAATAAATGCTCCAAATCGCCTTGGGTCCCAATTTCTAAGGTCCTAGTAATAATAATAATGGTTATAAGCTCTCAAATAACTATAATGATGCAGGACACAGGAAGACAAACAAAAAAAAATCAAAATAATGTGTGTACAAATGATGAGTTAGAAAAACGTATAATTAACAAGCAAGCATGATAAGTCAACAAATGATAGATGTGGTCGTCTATATAAATAAACATATCTATCAAGAAGCACTTTAAAAAGAAGAAAAGAAACATTTATGCATTTGAACGGTAACTGGTTGGATGAGTCAATATATCCACTCAACTTAAGATATCAGCTTGACGACTGCTCTTCTATAATAGTAGCAAAGAGAATATAAGAATCCTGCTTTGAGTTCATAAACGTATGCAAGCATATAAACTTGAAGCTTGTCTCATTATTGTTGACTACACCTAGACCATGTCTGCTTGGAGAAAAGTGCCGCATCGAGTAAGACAACATTGGGCTACTAGCTGGTTTTAGCATCCATTGTTTATTTGTTTACACCTAAACAACATTACGCAACCAACCTCACACACAGTTGACCATCTTTTGGTAGATGCATGAGTTTCCATCAAAAAATGCCTGCCAATCTGCCGTTTAGCCACTTACCAAATTTTTATAATCTCTGGAGGAACATACCATAGAACACTCATTAAGTAAATCGAGGGTATAGTAGTCAAACTTAGCTGGATAATCAACTGCGAGAGATTATTGTGTTCGAAGGTGGTAGCGGATTAAACCAAACAAATTACATGAAACGAATGAAAACATATTCAGGTTCACGCGAGAGCTCTCCATTTTAGGAGGGGAAAAAGTTTAAATAGTTCAGTCAATTGCAGCCCCATACTTTGGTTGGTCTGCCTCGAAAAAGTTTAAATACCGACCTTCCATTGCTCCCACTTGTTCCACTCCAGGAACTGCGGCACCAACTCCGACCGAAACCTTCCCAACGCCGTCTGGACCTTCTCGGCGGCGCTTCGTGCTCGCTCAACCGGCTCGGTAGCCTTGGCGCCACTATACCGCGCCCGGCCTCCTTTCCGAGGCGCTCACCTAAAGTGGAAGCAAACCGCGCTGAACCACTGCGGAGGGATTCAGAGAATGCCTCCCATGTGAACCTGGCCGATCCGTCTCCGGCACTCAAGGAGGAGGCTCAGAGGGTGGTGGTTATCCGGGTGCGGCGCCTCCTCGGGCAGTTCGTCGTAGTAGGTAGAGGGAAGGGCGGGAGGAGAGGGAGATCGCGAGCGGCTTGGAAGATGCAGGAGGAAGACGGAAGGAACGGCAACGGTTGGGCTGCGAGATAGCCCATTCACGACTTGGTAGGAATGGGGAAGGGGCTAGGGCTTGCGGCGGAAGGAAAGGGGATAGTCAGATATATAGTGTCAGGCCCAGAGATTCGTGGAACGGGCAACGTGGCCCAAGCCCACCCCGGAATCGTGAGAACAGAAGCGGCGTTACCCGGTCAAATGGCGATTTTGACCGTAAATCGGGCGTGGCGTCGTCATCTCCTACGCGATGCTCGGGCGCAGCAGCGTCGTGGCGGCGTGATTTAGCGTTGACCGGTTAAAATCTAATTTTGACCAAAGGGGTATTATTTAATTTAGGGTTCTTTTCGGTTTTCAAAATTAGAATTAGGGTTTCTAAGTTGGGGATGAAATTACTCTCGAAAATCTTAGTGTTTTATGTCCGATCTAATATTCCACCGGAGTACCTTAGGTCAGGGTATGACATATAGGCCAACCAGGGAGACGTCAGAGGCATGGGCTACAGGGTTTATACTTTAGGGTGCTGAAAATTTATTCATTTTAATCCCCATCTGTAATTGTATTGTAGCTTATAATATTTTTATTTTAGCTCTCGAGGTTTAGACTATTTAGTTATCCTCCCACTCATTTAAAATTTTACAAAGCGTTTAAAAATTAATTGATTTAAAATCAATTTTCAACAAACAACAACTTTCAAAGAAAGATGTGGCATCATTTTGCTATTTATTGCAAAGATTTTAAGGTTTTTTAAAATAAAACAGAATATTATTCCCTAAGTGTGTTTTCTACACATGTATATAATGATGAAACTAACTCAGCAATAAAAATAATAGAATTGCTCAAGGCACTACAAAATTTTAGGCCATGAGAAAGTTCAATTTTTGTAGTTTACTTATTTGAATGGATTTGAAAGGATTTAAAAAAAAAGGAAACAATGCCAATTTCTATTTCGCCCCAGTTTGGATGAAAAATAAGAAAAGAACGCTCATTGCTTCTTACTCTTTTTGCTCAAACACTAGACGCCTGCCTAAACTTAATTGGAACCCTCTCCTACACGAGCTATTTATTGCCACCCCAGAGTCGAACTCCAAACTTAATTGAAAACTCTATTTTTTGGGGCGTAATTACCATACTAAATATCGATAGCAACTTCAGTTGACTCCTCAACATCATAATTTCCTTTATAATAATCTTAATTTTAGCTCAACCTTAGGAAAACTTGTATTCAATTACTTTGGTGTTTCTATTGTATCAAGCTTTTCGTGAAGAATACTGAAGCAAGAGTTAACAAAATTTATTTCTTCATATGAAATATACCAACAAAAAAGATATTGATAAGATTCCTAATTTTATCTTTTTGGATTAGGTAGGGCAACATCATTTAATTCATACTCTTCTTATTCATTTCTCACATTCCGATCCTTTTTCTGACCACAGCTGTTAGCAAATCATAATAACTTGAACTATTATCCCCACAAATATATACATGCTAGGTATTTATACAAACAATTAGAACAGATTACAAGGAAAGAAAATGTGAGTGATTTAGAGGTGAACATGATGAAAATTACACATGCAACAGTGAGATAGAAGGCAATACATAGTTAAATAAATGTTGCATATCTCTGCAAGCAGGAGTACGATCTTGCACTGAGACTTGTTAGAAGATTAGTATTGTGCAGAGAGAGAGTAGAGGCATCAACTGGTACCATGTGTCGATATCAAATGATATACTAATAGAGACCTGTATCTTAAACTTTAACTGGTACATGTCTATTTAACACTAGAGTTGTACAACGATGCAAATTGAATTTTAAAACCTTGATTTAAAATAGTTGCATCCATTTCCATGCATAAAAAGACTACTAGTCTACCACTTGTTTGTGCTTGCAAAGGAAGAAATTGACCGACGGGAGGAGAGAGAATAACCAGAGTTAGAGACGGGTAGAACCAAAGCTAGACAAGAAAGATACAATGAGAAGCAATCAATAATTCATTAATTAAAGATATCATTACACCAGACAAAACCATCTAAATCATTTACACCCTAAATAACAATTAATCTCGCATAAAACCCCTAATATACACGAAGATAATTAAATTAATTTCTATATTTTTTCTCTTGTTTGTATTTTTTAAGTATTTTTTTTCACTTTCTTTTTATTCTCATTATTCCTTTGTATATTCTTTTGGGATTGTCTGTTGTTTTATTGTTAGTAAGGTTCAAGGAACTGGTCCAAACTAGCCGATTTTGTTAGTTTGTACCGCTCCAGCAGTGGTCTGGAACAAAACATGGTTGGGCGGGTGGAGAAGGAGAAGGAGAAGGAGAAGAGGAGAGGAAGGAGAATAAGAGAGAAAAGAAGGAAAAGAAAATGACAAGTGGAAACAAGTGGAGTGAGGGCACGAATTCAGGAAGACTATAGATGCGTGTCCATGTATTCCTCTTTTTCTTTCTCTTCCTCTTCTTCTCCTTCTTCTACTTTTTTTTTTCTACTCTGCTTGGTTTTACCCAGATTTCGCCATGTACTACTGATACAGATTGGTTCGATCGGCAACCGGTACAATCAGTTGAACTAGAGGTGGCCAACATGTCAGGCCGGCCTGCAGTCCGTGGACCGGCACGACATGGGCCAGGCACGATATGGCCCATTGACCAGGTCAACGGCTCATGGGCGGCCCGCGGCATGCTCTAGGCTTGACTTGGTTAAACACTTAAGGCACGTGGGTTGGGCCAGGCACAGCACAATAGCGGACCGGGCCAGGCACGACATGAAAGCGGACCGGGCCAGGCACGACATGATAGCGGCCCGAGCCAGACACGGCACGTGACTAGGCCAAGCACGACTCGCGGGCTCCGGGCACGGCACGTGGGTCGGCCTAGGCACGACACACAATTAATGATTTTTTTTTTCTGAAATTCAATATGGGTGCCCAAATTCAAATTCTAACCTTGCTATTTTACTTTAATGTCAAGTATCCAAAAAAATTAAATTTAGGGGTATAATTGTTTTTTAGTTATAAAATTACTATTTTATTTTTTTAATAATACAAAAATAAAGGATAAATTTATAAAATTACACCCATTTCATCCCTATAAATTTTATGATAGTTATCTATATTTTCACATTCAAAATTTTAGTTTCAATTATTTTTTTTATTACATTCCTCTTAATCATGTGAGTTTCAATTACTTATTTTAATTGTATTGTAGCTGATTAAGTTTCAATTACTTATTTTAATTGTATTGTAGCTTTACTAGTGAGCACGAGCTGTATATTAAAATTAAGAATTTTGACAACTCCAAATAATTGTTTATTGCAATTACTCCTTTTGATTTTTTTTATAGAACATTTTGCTTAATTACATATACATAAAAAAATGCATAAATTTATTGTCCTAAACAACTCCAAACAAATCAATAAATATTATTATTAATTTTTTTTTCTTTTAACTTATATAAAAATAGAAACTGACACAATTTAATTCTTTCTAACCTATATCAACATATATAAATACAAGCTAAATTATTTAGTTGGCTCAATAATTTTTTTAATGTAAAAGTTAAAATTTGGATAGAGTTTCCTGATGCTAAATTCATTTCCAACTCGGTGCACTTGGTCGTCCTCATCACCGCCATCACAAGTTTCAGCGGGGTTCATCTCATTCTTTGCAGACTTCAATTCCCCTTTTTTTTTTCTGTGATCGATAACCCATTTGCATGGTGCTGCAGATAATCTTACGGTTTTACCAGTTCCTGGTTCCAAATAAAGGAACTGTGAAGAGATCAAGAAGTGAAAATCGAGACACAGAAAATTATGGAAGAGGAGAAAGGGGAGTACTGGTGGGGCTTTCGAGCATCGCGATTCAGCTGCCATTATCGAGGACGTCGTACAGATATCTCGTGAACTCGATCCGGATCGGATAGGGCTCGAAGGGGAAAGCCGAGAAGGGGCGCCGCTGCTGCTTCTTCGCTTTTCGCCTTCTCTCGTCTCGATTCCTCAGTTTTACCTTTTCGTTCCTCGAGCACACAGTAGAAATTGTATTTAAAATGCAAGGAATGGAGGGGCAATTTGGAGAAGATCCACAATAAAATTAAAAGACCAGACAAGACTGTAAACGAGGCCAATTGAAAACATATAAGCCCATAAATAAAGCCCACAGTACTCATGTTTTTTGTTTTATTTTTAAATTTATAAAAATATCTTGTATATTACTTGGGAAAAGCTTGGAAAATTAACGAAGCAATCAAATGGGCTGACGACCGAGGCCCAGGCAACGAACAACCCAACTTTGAGGTTCTCCTTTATGCGGAATATTTAGAGGCTACACGCTCTTTTTCTCTCTCGATTTCGCGCTCTACATGCCGATGGCGCTCTCCGCCGGAATCCCAAGCCATATTCTGTGCCGCTTGCACGGCGGAGACTTTCGCTCCACTTGCGGCCGTCGGTCGTCCGTCAGGTTTCCATGCGATCTCTCTTTTCTATTGTTTTCTTTTTTATTTGGTTATGTTTACGGCTACAGTAGAGGTTTATAGAATCAAACTATGCAATACTTCGTGTCATATGATTTGTTCTACAGGTTCCCCCTTTTCGTTGAAATTTTTCATATAACTAGGCGTTCTACTTGTTGTTTTTTGCCCAGTTACGTTTGTGTTGTAAGACAAAATTATAGCTTGATATCCTCTTTGTTGATCTAGGATAAGGTTTTTTAGAGTCTATTTAGAAATTTAGGGATTTGATCTTTGGGTGTTATGGTCGGCGGAGTTAGCTCAACGTTTTCGATCGCCTAATTTCCCACATTCTACTCAGCACCTGCCATCTATCCTGCCATTTGAAATACGAAATCTTTCCTCTCCATTAATTAGCATAATAGGTCACCTTTCATTTTTATTCTCCGACATATGCTTGTCCCTCTCTGGCAAATATATAGAGGTTTACGTGTCGTTTGCTTTAAAACCATGCAAAACATGGGATCAAACTCCCTACTTTTCGAGGATTTTGCAAAAAAGACATGATTTTTTTTTCACATTCAATGTATTAACAAGAGGTTTCTCTTTACCAAAGGAGCTATCAAATTCATTTATATTTGATAACTTGATTTACTGTAGACCGTCTGTATTCAAGGTATCCTGAATAGATTTGCCCTCTTTTGACCTAATAGCAGTGGCTCTTTTTGTCAACTCTTGAAGGATGTAATTTTATCAAGGTTGCATCATTTCTTTAGGAAACATTTTTTTCACCGGCACTATAAACATGTTTCTCATTATGTATGTATTTCTTCTTCCTTATCTTCTTTGTTTTCTATTTGATTTTCTTTGTTGACTATGCTCCTTTTGAGCGCAACAAGCTCTCTCATTGTGCTATTCAGATATAAAAACAAATTATACAGGCAAGTTCCTCTATAAGCTAGCTTCAGGATTTGCCTAAAGACATGCAACACCTTGCTGTTGCTATGCTATCCATATTGATGTGCTTCTTTAATTTCATGAAAGCACCAAGTAAACTCATAATCGAGTTCTTAGTTTCTAACAATCTAAGACAAAAATGTTCCTTCTAATGTGAACTTGGTTTTTTCCAAATCATGTTTTCTTTTCTATAATCACGTGGACGTGTATTTACCTAACTAGAACCAGATATAATTTTGACTTGATTAGTAGTGCCTTAATGATGAATTTGCATAGTTAAAACTTAAAATTGAAGGCATGCACACTACCTCATATGTTGCATTATTGTATAAAATTAATTAATAGTTTGATATTACTTTTAGGAAGCTCTAGCAAACCACTTTAATAATCTCCTCATACAATCATCTCAAGAATTTTTTTTTATTTTTATATCAAGTGGCCGTTTTTTCTTTTATAGGATTTGATATATTTCATTTGTAGCTTCTTTTTAAGAATTTTTTGACACATTAATGAACTCCTTCTTGATGACATTCCCAGTTTAAATGTAACATTACTCGACTTTATGAATTTGGCTTCCTTGCACAGTGGTATTTTTAAATAACTTTAGATTCTATTCCTTCTTGGGTTATGAACCATATTTCTTATAATTTGTTTTCGGAATGTTGCAGCAGCTGCATCATCTTCTAGCTTTGCACCTGCTATTTCATTAACTGATAAAACATTAAACCATCTAAACAAAATGAGATCTGAATGGAACGAAGATCTGTAATGGGTTACTTGAAAAAACATTAAACCATCAACTTCTAGCTACTGTAGTGAGAAGCTGGGTTACCCCTACTTCTGTAATGTATGTATATATTATATATATAGGTATACATACATATGTATATATATATATATATATATATATATATATATATATACATATACATATACATATACATATATAAAACATTAAACCATCTAAACAAAATGAGATCTGAATGGAACGAAGATTTGTAATGGGTTACTTGATAAAACATTAAACCATCATCTTCTAGCTACTGTAGTGAGAAGCTGGGTTACCCCTACTTCTGTAATGTATGTATATATTATATATATAGGTATACATACATATGTATATACATATATATACATATACGTATACGTACATGTATACGTATACGTACATATATGTACATGTACATATATACATATATGTATATATACATGTATACATGTATACATGTATACATGTATACATGTATACATGTATACATGTATACATGTATACATGTATACATGTATACATGTATACATGTATACATGTATACATGATACATGTATACATGTATACATGTATACGTGTATATATACATGTATACATGTATACATGTATACGTGTATATATACATGTATACATGTATACGTGTATATATACATGTATACATGTATACATGTATATATGTATACGTGTATATATACATGTATATATACATGTATATATGTATACGTGTATATATACATGTATATATGTATACGTGTATATATACATGTATATATATATATATATATATATATATATATATATATATGTATATACATATATATATATATAAACTCAGCCGAGAGGTCAAAATCCCCGAGTTCCAAATCAAAATCAACAAGGTACAAGGAGGAGCTGCCACCTCACCATGGGGACTCACGAGCTCCCAAAATCTCTGCCAATACAATCCCAAATCCTCATGCGGAGAGTCAAAATAACATCCATGGTCAACTCTCAAATCAAATGCAGGAATTGGAATCAAATAGATGTGGGGCCCACGCCATGATATAAATCCCATGCATACTGCATGCAAATATCCCTCGCCTCTTCAATTCTCTCTCTGTGTCGATCATCCTAGGTCAGCATCGGTATAAATCCTGTGGGGTGGGGGATCAACTAGAACTGGTGCCACCCCGTCTACCCCTTGAGTCGGGATGCCACCCCGAACTCACCCTCCTATCTGGATCGAATTGGAATTAGGGCTACTAGGATCCGATACCCCTAGCGAACTAGTCACCCTCGGTCCTCCGACTGAACAAACTCTTGGGATCACTCGAGAGATACCCACCCATGGGTCACTATGGCGACCTCCCACAGTGCCAGCCCGTCGTCATCGATGGGTCCATCGCCTGCTGGCCCTAGCCTGTCTGCATCCACTAATGTGGACCCTGGTGCTCTACCGTCGAGCAAGGGTGCGTATCCTGAAATGCATCCCGTGTGGTTCGGCTTGGTACCGTCGCCTCACCGCGTCTACGTCGTCACGCTAACTCATGTGTGTCGGGTAACGCAACATACCGGCACACTCTCGCATACCAAGGCATGTGCCCAGCGCCCACGCGCAGTCGTCGCGATCTCAACCGTAATACCACGGATCGGTACTAGACAATGTATGAACCATAATACCACGGATCGGTACTAGACAATGTACCAGACCAGTGTATTAGTAGACTAAAGCTGCTCCACCGGTGACCCAAATAAGATCAAGGATCCTCAAACATCCATTCAGGCGAGTCCGGCTCCAACCAGATGACTTGCGCGAGCCCGGCAACAACCAGATGACTCGCTATGCCACTAAAGACACCTCGCAGATGCACCACAAATGCATCGCGAGGGTAAGCCTCACCTATGCACCACAAATGCACAGAGGCCGTGCCGGGATAATCCGAAGGTGACATAACATACGCGAGTCCCCATGGTGAGGTGGCAGCTCCTCCTTGCACCTTGTGGATTTTGACTTGGAGCTTGGGGATTTTGACCCCTTGGCTGAGTTTTTCCTTTGGGGATTTTTGGGCTGGCTGCAGCAGCATACGCAGAGGACTTTTTGGCACTTACTCTCGGCAGATTGGAGCTCTCGGCTGTATGCTTCATCTTTGGCAATTCCTTCATGGTGGCGAGAGCTTGATAGTTGGATTTCTGCACCAGCTAGTTTCCTTTCCCTTTGAAGAATCCCTCGCAGCTCTCCTCTCTCAGAACTTGTGCGCAGGTCGTTGACCTGGGAGAAGTGGTAGTCATCATCCATAAGGTCTTCCTGCTGAGGCTGGGTTTGTTCCTTGCTTGTGGTAGGTGCTCCAGCAGCCACACGCCTTGGCGTGGCTGGAGAAGCCGGTTGGGCGGTAACTCTTGGATCTCTACCTCCCGTGGGCGCCTTTCTTCCCTAGCTCCTTGCTTAGGCAAGTTGAGCCTTGCTGGGTTCTTTGTTGCCGAGAGTTCCCAGTTGGATTTTCCTTGCTGCCGTGGACATTTTCCTTGCTGGACTCTTTTGGTGCCATGGGCTTCTTGCTGAGTTCACTACTATACCATTGCTGATTAAGCTCCTACCGAGCTTGGTGGTTCTGTTGACCTTCGTGGTGGTTGGTTATCAGCCCACTTGCTGGGCTGGGCTAGGTAAATCTCTCAAGCTCCCTTTGATGCGTGTGTGAAATGCTTGCTGAGCCTTGATTTGGTTCTTCCTTCTTGGTGGTTGACGTGAGCTATATGGGGTGTGTGTATATATATATATATATGTGCATATGTGTATATAATTAAATATTATATTTTAAATTGGCACATATAATTTGCACATGTAATTATCAATATATATAACCCCAAACCTTGTATATTCTGTTAACCCCCTAAAATTGAAAGAATAGCCTTCCTCCTCCCCTCTAGCCAAACTAGTGGTTGGAGGGACAAATTTAGAATCTTTAAAAAATGAACAGGAATGAAGACAAGTGAGGCAAATTGAAATGATTTTTTTTTAAAAAAAATAATAATAAAAGATTAAGTATAACATATTGAAGATAATTTGTGTTGCATGGATATTTCCTCCCTTTATTCTATAAAACTATGCATTCTTTTCTCTTCCCCCTTTTTCCCCTTATTATGTTCAGTGGAATATTTATGTAGTTGTTGTATATTTTTGTACAGGCTGGAGACAGTAAGCGTATCATGCCATAAGACAGGCTCTGATATTGAACCTTCAGACATTGAAGAATTTAAAATGTATAAACCTATAGTTAAGATGTGTGGTATCACATCAGCCAAGGATGCTAAATTGGCTGCAGATGCCGGTGCTAGCCTGATTGGCATGATTCTTTGGCCAAATTCAAAGCGTTCAGTTTCACTAACAGTAGCAAAAGAAATTTCCAAAGCCGCACGAGATTGTGGTGCTAAGCCTGTTGGTGTGTTTGTTGATGATGATGCAGATACTATATTACAAGCTTCTGATGTTGCTGATCTCGAGTTTGTTCAAGTATCATTTTGATAAGCCAATTGTTATTCAAGTATTAGTGATTACCAAATAGAGAATGAAAAACTATCCTTAGCTAACATTGCTTTTTCTTCAGCTTCATGGAGATGTTTCCCGTTCCATGTTTCCAATTATCTTACAACAAAAGCGTATCATATATGTCCTCCATGCTGATGAAAATGGAAGCCTTCTCAACCATGTGCCTGAGGAGGAATCTTCTTTGGTTGATTGGCTTCTTGTGGATAGCGCAAAAGGTGGCAGGTCAGGAATATGCTTTTCATAGTGTTGAATGAATATCATATAAAGTGATTTATAATATTCACATAATGCAAGTTCAAACTCTTCATTTAATTGAAATGCTAATGAAATCAGTATGGCACATACTTTAATTAAGCATGGCAATGGGGTGGGTCGGGGTCCCTGCCTCTTTTAATCCTATCCCCAAACCCGATGGGTTGAAAAACCCTGCCCCACACCTACCCCATCAGGGGTTCAAGTCCCCTTGGGAAAACCCGATCGCAGCCGAGCGCCATCGGCAGGGAGAGAGAAACGGGTGGGTGGTGTACTATGGGCAACGGCGGGTGGTGGGTATCCTAATGCAATGAGTTTTTACTTGAAAACTTTTCTCTTAAGTCAAAGGCTTATTTTATTGGTTTGGCTTGGTCTAACTATGTTTTATTTATCAAAAACCGAATTTGAACCATTTTTTTCAAAAACATTAGAACCTGAACTGAACCGATTCAATTTAAATAAAAACCAAACCAAATAGAAATTTTTGATTCGGTCCAATTTGGTTTCTCGGGTTGAATCGGATTTCCTAGCTACCTCCATCGATCCTACTATTTTCCTTGTGGTTATATCTAAGGTTTAAAAATTAAACCATGTACAAGTTGACACTCACATCGGTACATATTGGTCCATACCGGATGGAACCGAATATGTGCCTACAAAGTGACAAGTGCAGGTAGACGAAGCATGCATGCAATGAGCTTCTTTTCCGCCATGTCCTCTTCTTCTTTTTTTTTTTTTCCTTGCCTTCTTTACTCTTCTCTTCTTTCGTGATAGCTTGGTCCTTGATAAGTGGAGTTGGATGAGCTTTTCATCAACTGCACCTTCTTCTTCTCCACTTCTTGGATTTTCCCTATTCCATGTACTACTATAAACCAGCCTTACCACATGGTATGGACCTGTCTTTATAACCTTAGTTATATCACTCAATTTGTACTTGTAGCCAAGTTCTTAGCATTGCTTTTTAGTTGGTGTTGGTTGGCATGTTAAGCTTGAAATGAGGTCTCTGTTTTCCTATATTTGCAGCGGTAAAGGTTTCAATTGGCAGAAGTTTCAGTTGCCATCTGTTAGAAGCAAACATGGGTGGCTTTTAGCTGGAGGGCTTCATCCAGACAATGTCTATGAAGCAATTTCTACTCTTAAGCCTAATGGAGTTGATGTTAGCAGTGGCATATGTGACTTTGGTGGCATCGAGAAGGATCCCATGAGAATATATTATTTTATGAGCAAAGTGAGAAATTTCAGTTCTGAACTTCAAGATTTGCCAAGTTAAACTCTATTGTACTTATAGCAAAGAGTTGAGCTGGTTTATATTTAATTGCAGATTCATAATGCTCTTGGCAATAGAAATAAAGAATCATCAAGTCCCTGTAGTTAGGCAAGATGATTGTGAACAATTTCGTGTGAATGATGTGGAGATTTGGTTTATTGTGTCACTGATTTAGAGTGTTTAATCTTATATCGAAACTAAGAGCTTCAAAAAGGAAACAACTATACATCTTCACCTCATCTTCAACCCAACATGAGATAAGCCAAAAAGCAAACGTCAGTTTGACTGCATAGGATGACATATAATGCCTTCTGTCAAGAAATAGCTATTAAGTGAATACTATATGATTTCGGTAAGTCCCCACAGTCACACGGTGCAGTCTGACAACTTGTTTGGCCATTCAATTAGAACTTCTAAGAAATGGCATCTGTAAGCCTACCAAGACAAGCAAGTTTCTGCATTTTACTCTGGGGTATGTACACGACGCTTCACTAGGTATTTCAATCCTTGCATTTTATTCTGGGGTATGTACATTGCGCCAATACATGTCGGTATATAATGTTTTGTTACACCGGGTTGAGCTGATACTTTAAACATTAACAGACCTAACTATACCTCAGTCAACTCCCAAGAAAAGACGAAAACCAACTATAGTTTAGTTAATGATGTGACAATAACATAATACTTCAAAGATAGAAAAAGTTAAGCTAACTTCAAGTCCCTAGGGCCCATCAACTAAAAAAGTAATGATGTAGATGTTAAGAGTTGTTAGGCGCAGTTATGATATTAATAAAGTGTATATTGTGACCAATTAAATATAGTTGAAATTTAAAGGAATGCACATGGTTTACTATATTTGCACACATATGTTAATGTTCTTTTTCTTTATTTAAACAAACACATTGTGATGGCCTTTTTTCTATGTTCGTATGCACGTTGTGATGGTTCTTCACTCTTTCTACTCATCTCACATTTACTATTGCATTTGTATATTTTATTTTATTGTTATCATATTTTGTTTTGAACCACGAAGAATTTAATTAGCATCATGCTTGTTAAACTATTGAATGTTTCTACATTATGAGAGTTTGGTGTATTAGTTGTTCGTTCTTGAGAATTAGTTGCGTAACTTATTTTTTGGATTGTCTATATCTGTAATGTTATACCAAGTCAATTTTACTAGTATGGTTATTGAGGCCTCATTTCAATGGCCTATGCAACGATTAATCTTTCCTTTTCCTAATTGTTTGTTAGGTGGACAAATTAGGAGACAACAATTAGTCTTTAATTTGGCCATGCTTTGATACCGTGACTATATCCAAGATCTTATACCATAACCACTGGTAAATCAATTGTTAGTCGTAACCACCCAGGTGTTCATTAATTATTTATCATCACACTGAATTACAGTGTTGATAAATTATTATATACATATATACAATTTCTTGGGTTCGGATTTGCTGGCATGTATGTGAAACTCTTAGATTCTCCTTACATGTGGTGGCCTTCTTCCTTGGATGATGTTTCTTTTTACAGATATTATAAAATATATGTGAACAATAAAAATTACAAGAAGTGATGTATAAATATATAATAAAATTTTGATTTTACATAGGGGGGAGAAAGAAAAGTTGTCACGATACTAGTAATTCATTGTGGCCATTACAAATTTTGATAGTTCATATCTACTTATTTCGATCCATAATAGCTTTGTCGATGGTATGATGGATGGGGAAGGAAATAGCTTTGTGGGGAAGGAGTTGCTGCTCGCAAGTAGATTTGTTGTACTCAGCATGGCTTGGGCATTGGCTGTCTTATGTCAGATTGATCAGATTGATGACCATAACAACCTTTTTAAGCAATCCTCTGGTAGTTCCTGTGATGGTGTGGTTGTACATGGTGGTAGAAATTGTTCTAATTGATTGTATCCTGCTGCAAATATTTTACTGGAATAATATATTCAGTGCCAAAAGATTTTCACTCTTTTCAATTAGATTTATTAATGTTTTCATCATTCACTCTACCAAACATACCCTAAAAGTGTTAAGAGAGCAAATGGATGATGGATGGTGCGCATGTGTGGCATCGTATATCACTTTTTTCCCAATATCTCCGTGTCCACAACTTGAAAATTCAATAAACAAACCTATCGATATTACTCGAATAGCTACTTCAGTGCGTAGCTTGCACTGTGGTATGCACGTTCAGATCACTGAGGGAACCATTGAATCATACTAGGCTAGCATAAAAAGGTTCACTCTAGATTAATGAAATAGAACTACCAATCCATGCCGAATAGCGGTTTTACTCGATACAAGCTTATACTGTGCTATACGTAGATTTATCTGAGAACATGCGCATTAATTATACCTTGCCTGCACTGGCAAGCCCTTCTCATTAATTTATTTAATTACAGAAAATTTTAAATATAATTTATTTGTGCAGTTGTTAGTTGCTCAATAATTTGCAGCAATATACTAATTTATCAAAAGATTTGCTTTTGAAAATTATATACTATGATCGAGCAGATGTTTAGTGCATTACTGTTTTACCTTTTCGATTACGGTATGGCGTGATCGATGATCTACTCGATCAAGAATAATTGCCAGCCGTGCGTGCCGGCCGAAAGACTGGAGTGCGCGAACATGGCACCTCTCCAAATTTTCAAATATGGAACTCAACTAATTCAATAAAGTTTATTATTGAATGCATTAAATATAATTCTTGTTACAATGACAGCAATCACAGGCACTATTGCCGCTTGCATTGTGCTGGCTAAACTTGAATGTAAGCTCATTACAATTATGCAACATCTAATTATTATTAGGTTTTGCATATAGAGTAATGCCTCCTATCTGAAATCTAGAAGTTGCTTTTGCATCCCTGACCGCTAGGAAATTGAATCTGACAATTTAAGATTCAATGTCTGTAAATTAGCATGCAAATTAATACAGATACAAATACTTTTTCAAGAAAATTACCTGAACCCTTTGGACTTGTGTTTTTTGTTTACTGTAAAAGTTTTCCGCTGGAAGCGCTTTTCAAATATCTGAGATTTCTGTTCATCCAGGACAGTCCAACTAGAGCCTCCATCTTCACTGCCCTCAACAATCCTACATAATTGCAAGTGTACATCAACCTGGGATTTTGTTACCACAAAGAACTATTTGACATGTTTACTGGCTGTGCAGAATCCATCGTTATGTTAGCAACATTCAAGACTCGTAGTGGAAAAAATGGAAAACATTTGATGCTTTTTGTTTGAAATTCAATACAGCAAAAGCATTCTGGTTCATTATTAAATCAGCAATAGGATAATAATAATAAGATAATGATAACGCACAAGAATTTGAAAAAGTCAAACGAAACATGTAACGCCAGCTTTATAATGGTAGTCTAATGACCTGACAAACAATTAGTTCAATATTATTTTCCCAGTTTCATACCAAGCCTGCCAAGGATGAAATAGTGAAGATAGATGCAAGAGATATTATACGCAACAAAAAGCGTTCATCTTTCGTACTTGTAGTACAATTTAATTATTTGTATTCATTAATTACACACCAAGTATAGTGTCTAAATGTGCGACTTGCAACAAGGACCAAAAAAATACATTTTCTCATAAACATACACTAATTGCCATATGATGGGCACTGTAGAAAGGTTCTAACCCCTATGCTTCAAAACAACTTTTGAAACCATTTCAGAAAGGTATAGATAAATCCTAGTAAATATTGTAGACAAGCCCTTGAAATACATCGAATTACTTGAATTAGCACTCTTGGTTGGACTATGAGCTAGTTTGGGGCAACTCGAGCTGGTTGGACCAGAGCTAGTTGGAACAGAGCTGGTTGAATAAATTTCATGCTCTTTGGATAAATCAACTTTTAGCTGGTCAAAGTTGGTCAAAATTAATTTTAACCCAAAGATTAGAGTTATCAATAATGGAAAAGAGAGGAGGGGAGAGTTGCCGGCGGCTACAACAAAGATCACCGGCGCAGAGGAAGGAGAAGGGGAGCTAGAACGAGGGAGGAGAAGGGTCAGGGCCGGCACAGGGGACGAACGGTGAGCTCATAGGCTTTCTTGAACAGGCCACTCTGCCGCTTAGAGATGCGTACCGCCGCAACTCCACCTTCTCCCGCGGAGCCATCTCGTCCGACGGACCCCTAAAACTCTCATATGAGTGGGTCGGGGACGGTGAGGGGAGCTCACGTTGCTGCTAGGAGAGTCTTCACAGGGGCACCGGAAGGCCTCTGCTTACCATGCTCGCCACCCGAAGCTTCCAGGAGAGGCGCCAGAACGACGAGCTTTCTTGAACAGGCCGCTCCGCCACTTGGAGAAGCGCACCTGGCAGCTGGTTCGGTCCTCGAACCGCCGCAGCTCCACCTTCCCCTGCAGGGCCATATGGAAATTTGTGGCCGGAGGAGGATGCCTAGGAGGAGACGCACAGCTCTGGAATAGGAACTAGCCGGAGGAGGACGCTTGGGAGGAAGACATCGAGAGGAAAGAAGGAAGACGCCGGGAGGAAAGACGGAAGATGAGGATGCGCCGATCTTGAACCAGTAGCTCGCTTGAAGAAAAGACGCTGGAGCGCATAGATCTGGAAGAGAAGGCGCAAGATCTGGGCGAGAGGAGCGTGAGGGCCAGGCACGAGCGCGTGTGGGGCAACGGGCACGTGAAGGAGGCGACAAGCTGCCAAAAGCTACTCTGAGCAGCTGGCTCGTAACAGTGCAGCTTCTCAGTCCCAACCTGAGAAGCTATGTTACCAAACGAGAGGTTTGACACACCAGCAGGAGCTGGAATCTGACCAATCCAAACGGGGCCTATATAGGTAACATGAAGTAATTTAACTATCTACATTTAAGTGTTAAGAGTATAATATGAAGTAATTTAACTACTTATCTCCAACTAATAATGTTCTTTATGTGAAGACAAACCTCCATTTGATTCTACAAACTCAAGGTCAACATCCTTGTGAGAAATTAATACCATTACAACATCCTACACAAGTACACATATCATTCTATTTAAAGACAAACAGGGCAATGAGATTAAGCCATTTAGTACCTACCAGTCCATTGGATCTCTTTCTGAAGCATCATTAGCAGATACTAAATCATATGACTGAAGTTCGTACATGCATTCATCAGAAACTTTATAAATGAGCCAGCATCCTGTAAAGCAAGGTCATAATACAGACAAAGTTAAATTAGTTTACGAAACATGTTTATGATGAGAATTTAATAGATTTTCTCAATTCAATTAATAAGAAGAAGATTCAACACAAAGTTGTGAGGACAGCAAAACAAGATGTAAATCTGACAGCAGAGTCAGTCATCATCAAAACTTGAGCAGTTATAATGTTTGTATTAGTAACGGGTTGTGCGAGGATTTGCCATAAACCATTCACCTTAAAAGAGCTATATTGCTACAAACCCAAATCGCACATGGAGGATATATATTGAAATCATAATCAGTAAAAAAAATTTGCAAGTATAATATACTGGGGCTTTGAGAAAAGAGTTTCTTTGGGTGTCTGCCAAAACAGTATAAAAGAGCCAAAAAAATGAATGATCTTGGAGAAAAATAACTGAAGAGGGATGAGGAATCTTTCCTTTTTGATGATATTAGAACCACGGAGGTTTGATGGAATAATGAACTCGATAAGGAGCCCGAAAAACATGTTTAACTTATTAAATATAGACCATTTTTAAGTGATCAGGTTGCATATAGCGTGAGCCGTCTTCACGGAACAAATTTCCAATACTGTTTTCTAAGGGTCTATTAATGAAAACAAGTAAATCATGAAAAATATATACAATTTTGATGTGATTGCCAAAGATTAAGAAACAGTATATGAGCTATCTGGACAAGCAGAAGATTGCAGAAAGGATCAGATTATTCAGAATGATGCAAACATGGTAGTAAGGCACATCGTAACTTCTAGCAATACATACAAAGAATAAAGTCAATGAGCATAAAAGAAACTCAAGCGGTTATGATAGTATAACGAACTAAGATGCACCATAAGGGTGTAATAATATATTCTAATAAAAAACTTTTAATCAGAATTTTGCTGAGTTGACTTTTGAACTCAGTACCTTTGGCTCCATTTGGTTCCTCCCATTTGGTTGAAAAAGTACCATCAAAAGCTGATGAAGCCTAAAATTAGCAGAAGCACAAAAAATACTCAAAGCACTGACAAAAAGAAATCATTAAAAAGCATCATACTATATATTATTTTAACTCACTATCCCGAAAGGAAGCTCTTCACCACTAGCAAGAACTGTGCCAGAGGATAGTCTGTTCGCCCTTGGAAATTGAATTTCTTTCAAGAAAACATCATCTCCCTTCATATTATCCATAATTTCTTTTACCACATCCAATGCCACTGGCAAAGCTATAGAAGTACGAACAGGATCACCACATAAAGAAACACGTATGTTTCCATCAATATTCCCCAACTCTCGCTTCAATGATATGGCAGCAAACAATCTTTCAATTGAGAGCATCACCTCATCAGAAATCTGAGAACCATTTAGTTCCAAGAAAGATGTCCGGTTCTTGAAGGATTTAATCTTAAGATCCATAAGCAATCTCTGGAGCATCTCTAGAACTCTCAGAAAGTCCATTTGTGATAAGTTTTCCACAAGAATTTGGGAGCGCAAAAGAGCAAAGGATGTGTAGATGTTCGTAACATGATCATCAATACATAATCGTAATGGACAAGTAAAACAGCTTAATGAGCCACTGTCAATAGAACTGCACTCCAATCTTGCTCTTCGCCAATCAAAAGCCCCACTTTGCCTTCCAGGTAATACTACAGAAGTGTCAACTTGAAGATATACCTCTCTCTCAATTTCCTCTACTTCTTTCTGGTCACGATCAACTAACACTCGAAGTGTTTCAGGTGAATACCCAGCACGACACTCTTCTCTTATTGAGGAAAGAACTGAAGCTACAACTGTTTCTGTTGCAAGGTTCCGTCTGGCTAAGGCCTGAAAATAAGTAATCATGATCAGTGATTTTCACAAGAGAAAATAAACAACGCCAGAAATTTACCTCATGCCATTTTCTTGTGTAGCGTTTTGTAACATCATAAACTCCATTATTTGCAATAGCTATTACGTAGTTTAGCTTCTTGTTCCAGCTTCATGAAAGCATATATCAAACTGTAAATAATATGATACTTTGATGGTTGTTCTTACAAGAGTATAATCACCATACCCCTTTTCGTACAATAATGGATTGTCGTAAATTCCATCACATGGATCAAGATGCATCCATCTACATATTCCTTATGAATTAGTATCAAAAATAAACTTAAGGCCACTAGAGCCTTATCATGCAATATAATAAAAATCAGAAACTACTGATCAAATGAAACACTACCTCCCTAAAGATCGAGAAAAGCACTCTGTCCAAACGTGATCAGTGAAATCCAATATCTACCAATGAAGAATGGAAAAATAAAATGAGAAATTTTCAGTTCATTGTGTCCAATTCTTGATAAAAATTTAGATTTTTTTTTATTAAAACACTTCATAAAAAATATGATTCTTATCGAGAAAGTACAAATTCAGTACTGGAATACCAATCAAAGCGAGATGGTTTGCAATAATGAAGGCAACATGTTTAGGGTCAACTAGTGGCAGATAAGAAGTCGCTGTACTATTCTGTTATGTACATTAGGTAACAGACTCAAATGGAAAGCAAGCTAATGGGTAAACATTATTACTAATGATTATCATATATTGAATGTAAGATTAAACATATTCTTCATGCTTCAAAATTACCAGGCGAGCTTCATAACCAAAAGCACGACAGTAGAGCGTAAAGCAATTAGCCCATTCACCACATCGCCCACTTCTTGTTTCTAGAAGCTGGCAAACAATTATCAATGACAGTCATATAACAAGAAGAATCTTCAAATTTAATTCAGCAATAACTAATTTAGAAGGTAATTGACCTTCGATGGATCGTTGTAACGTGGAAAACGGGTGATGTTTGAGCAAATATTGCACCTGGAGAATATTAATTACCAAAGAAGTAGCAAAGCCACAAAAAGACTTTGAATGAACATCAATTTGAAAATGTAAGAGCACTAATGCCTACAAATAGATGGTAGAGGAACACCAAATCATAGTGGAGGGTATACCCAAACTGGGTCTGACTGCTCGGTACTACAGTACCATCTGGTACCGTTACAAACTAAATTAGTATTGACATACAAGCTCAGCTGACACACAAATTCCAACAGCCAGATTCTTAGCCTTTGGAGCAATAGAAGTCCCAAACAGCTAGAGGAATTTGATTATTTTAAGGGGGAGAAAAATTTTCCCGCTATGAAACCACCATATGCTTCAATTTTCACTCATAACATTCTAATACTCTTGAATTCTCTCTACGTTCTTCATAATCAGTATTATTAATCTTGCATACCCTTATGCATGGAAAATATCGAGAAAATACCAAACATCATAAGCTACAGAACACATAAATTTCAAATATAGTGGAAAAACGTATAATAAGATTGCAACGTGAAGATAAACAGATTAAGAAAGCATAAAAAATTCTGTAAATCAGTTGCAATAGGTAGTTCCAACATTAAAAATTAATTAAAACATGGTGTCTGTGATAATTTGAATATAGTACTTTCAAATAAACAGAGAGAGAAAGAGAAGAATTTGTCTCTGCATCATCAGTTTTTTTTTATTTAAAAAAAAACAAGAACCATGGTACATAGATTTGTTCACTTGCAAGGAAAAAGTTAAAATAGTTAACAAATGAAGCATGGAGACTAAATCATTACAATAAGTTTCATGATATACAAGACAAATAAGTATATTCCATTGTCAGAAAAGTATTAAAGAGTTATTTTACCGTGGATCAAGGAAATGAGCAACAAGATGATGCAACAGAGACTGCCAAGGGTAATGCATGTGCACAGTTGAACTGGTGCAAGTAAAAGATTCACTATGCCGAAATAATATCTCAACGCATTGAGAAAATCACTGGACCCTCAATTTGTTCTCTAGACTTCCTTCCTAGCAGCTTATTTTAATCGCACTTTCAACTTTTTATTTTTATTGTCCCCTCTTTCTTCTTTCTTATTTTGCAATCGTAAAAAAGAACACTCCTTATTGAACTGGAAAAACAAAAGAGATGGAGCAGTAAGCTGCGAAGAATTTAAAATTACAAGGGCGTAAATTATTCAAAATATAATATAAATCTTCGACTATAGTACAAAATATGTTTAAAATTAAGTTCTCAATTTATACCTAAACAAACAATCTTGGGTAATCTAAACTAGAGCTATTTTATCTTGTGTCCTGTTTTTAATGCTCACACATAATCACAAATTTGTTAGATATGATTTGTTTTCATCTAATACAATTAGCTACTAATCTGTATCAAATATTTAGTGCGAGTAGTATCATTCCAATACAATATAAGAAAACGCAGAAATTCAAGACCAACTCTTGGTATTGGGTGTGTTTCTCTATCATACCTATAAAGTTCAACACGATAAGCACCAAATTTTATCTCAGATTGTTCTGGATTCCCCATGCCAATGTTATTAGTTCCACCACCACATTTATCACAAGATGGTGAGTTGACCCACCTGCAAAAAGTAAAGCATAAAATGGACATAGCTGAGAGACAGTTGAATGAACATGTCATTAAACTAATGAGTTAGAAAAAAGATATTTTCTAGTGTTCATATGAGCAAAAACTCTAAAATGAATATTATTAGAAATTCTGTTGTTGCAATAAACCACATGTTTGCATCAGCATAAAACATTCTAAGCTCCTAACCCTTCGCACATTGTGATCTTATCGATTTTAACAAGTTTTTACAGATGTATATACTACATATGCACACACACATATATATTCCAAATACATGTCTTTCTTAGAATCTATCAAAAAATTTATTCATTTAAACTGTAGCTTTATAAACCAGTACAATCGATTTGTATTGAGTATATATATATATATATATAATACTATTGGTATCATGTGTACAAACTAGTTTATATTGGTATATACCAGTCCAATAGTGGATTGGTACGGACCAGCATTTATAATCATGATTTAAATCTCATTAGAACAATCTCAAAAGTTTGGAGGTGGTACAAATAGTTTTCAGATGCAAATTCTCATAAAAATAGAAACTATGACCAATGTATATTGCCTGTGCAGTCTCCTTAGTTTGTCTTTCTAACTAGGATAAAAAAACTTACTTCCAAAACTCTTACTGAATGTTACTTCTAAAATAACACTTTCATTTGGAAGGAGCACTATTTTTCACATTCTGTTAGCATGCTTAGCAAGTACATTTATCAAAGTTTTATGCGGCCAGCAACTGAATGCCAAAACTGTTCTGGAAGAAGCTGTACTAATTTAATCACTAAGACAGGGTTTTGGTAGTTCAATTAATAAAACTATATGCTTGCTTCATGTTTGGGAAAGACGCATCCCTTTACTTCATGGCAATTCCTGTGGCTTCCAAAAGGCCCTTCCATGTTTGGTTGTGGATCACAAGAACAATAGGTCACAGAGGCCAGAGCCCAGGTTTGTCATTCTCTCTACATTAATGCCAGTGTTATACGTTGTTTTTTAACCTTTTATCTTCTTGTTCCTAAGGCACACAGTGACCATGTCAGAGCGTGAAATTACCATTTTGGAAATCAGAAGGCATCCCATTATAGATAAATTATCAATCATTATTTTGTGGATTTGCAAGGCCAACCTGGCCTTTCGTTGCAACAAATTCTAAAGTCAAATAAATGGTCAATAATCAAATTTCTGAGCTGTGAACTCAGATATTGAAACCTCAACAAAGGATAAAACAAAGAATGGACTCGGTAGGAGCTCCTTGTTGATGCTTGATTTAGACTAAAATTAACAGAAAGAAGTCAAAAACAATGCAAGAGAAAGAACAATAACCGAGCTTATGCAATCCCATGAGCTTTCATTTTGCCAGGGAGGTTTTATCCATAATGAAACAGTGTGTACGGAGAAACAGCAGTTGGGGTAGAGATTGGTACGGGCAACTACGCAGAGGCATGACTCTTTATTTATCAGTACGGTTCCATCCTTGTTGCCGAGATTGATTTTTGTAAGACCAAATGTTGAGGAAAACACTAGTTCTAACATGGCTGAAATTCCTAGGCATTAGAAATCAACTCAGTGGATTTAGGTTAGCATTTAGCAACCATCGAAAACAATACAAAGAAGTATTAATCATGGGTTTCAAATATCCTATCATAATAATATTTCTAACAGCCACAATACTGGAGTAGATGCTTATAGCCAGGCAATATAAACAATTGACAACATATACGCAGACCAGAATTAATATTTTTTCTGTACAAAAATTAACATAATATTTCAATACAACTAAGAATCAATATGACGCCAGCATCCAAATTTTAATTATTCAAATTAACTTTCAAATCTCTAGCACCATTACAAAACGCATTATCATATATAAGCTTCTGTATTTTCAAATTTCAATAATCTAGATTAAGTTAAGATATGGAAGCTAAACATCAAATGTATACTCAGAAATTTACTCATGTGCCCAACAGCAAATAAAGCCTTGAAAAGTTGATTTTAACAGTATGCATCTAAAACATCAATAATAAGGACATATCATTGATGTCTAGCTTGGTTAATGAACTCTCAAACACTGACAGTAAGGAATAATACCTGATGATATAATTTTTACTTTTTCAGGTGATACTGGCGTGACTCAGCATAGAGTAAATATATACTTGTCCCTAACAATTGAACCATGTATTGACATAATGACATCAAATAATTCCAGTATATGGGACATCCATTAACTTTGTCAAGCAATGGTAAAATAACTTAGGTTAAGGTTTACTAGGATTAAATAATTAATAAAAAAAAGTAAATGTAGAACAAAGGTATTGTTCCAAAAGATCCAGATTTCCAACTAGTATGATTTTACTAAGGGTGGATAGTTGTATGCATATCATGGTTTGAGCCAATTGCACTATAAGGTCATATGATAACCTGTTTGAATAAAGAAAATTTGATACTGAAAGATGTAGCATCACCTGAATGATTGTTTGAACCAGAAAAGCAACTGCAGTAAGAATGCATGATCTGACTCGTCTTTTGAAGGTTCAAAATTTCCCTCCTATACAGGTTCCAATTGAAATGATTTAATTAACTCAATATCCACAATATTACTTTGAAAGAGAACAGAAGTTATGATGCACAAACCTTTACCTTTGCCATCCATATAATGAAATAAGCAACCGACCTTTCAAGTGCTGCTGGTTGCAATTTGATGAAAAGCTAAGCACATAATAATAACACCAGGAAATTGGAAAAGTAAAGTTGGTTCACTTGTGGGACTATTAACTAATACACCTTTCATAAACCTATACTCTTTCTATATTCGTAAGTAAAGAAATAACAGCGTTTTCTTAAATAGTTGTATAACTTAAACAAGTATGACCCAACATAAACTATTAGATGCATCATTTTAAGAATGGATCCACTAACTTCTTGCAAGAAGCAAATTTGATGGATAATGTAAGGATGTATATAATTTAGTCCAACACGGGAGACTTGTAATTACATATATGGTGTAAATCTATAAAAGGTATATACCCTTCATCTAATGGGTGAGGCAATAAAATATTTTATTTTCCTGCTAATTTCACTTGGTATGTGAGCTAGCACTGCAGTTTTTTTTTTCTCTTCTTCTACAAAACCCTTCACAGCATGTGTTACCCTACTTTTCTCAGGAATCCTTGGTTTTTCTAGTGTGCATGATGGACTTTGAAGCTATGATCTATATAAGGAGCAACACATCCCCATTCAGTTCAAAGCAATGCATTCTCAACTCTAGCTTCAACTCTTGCAACCACTAAAGCAGCAAACTCACTCTACCTCACTCATCTTTGTCATCAAGGCTTGATGTCTTGCATTTATATGAGTTTTTAGTCCATTTTACTATGTCAATTGAGGCTTAATTCATCACTTTTACATCCTTTTAGACTTACTTCAGAACCTTCATTTTCCTCATTTTTGCTAAATTTTAGGGAATATCACTAAAATCTAAAGGAATTTAGAAGATTTATGCAATTCACAAGATTACGGCCGGGTAGGCCATTATGTCTTATGTTTGAAAGTTGAAATTCTTTACAGTAAAGATCACGACCAAGCCATGATTTCTATCATGGTCATGATTGTCCCAGGTCGATTTTGCATAAGTGAACAAGTATCGCGGTCTCGCAACTCCAAAAAAAGCATCAAAGCCATCACAGTCAGATGATATCGCGTATTTTTATAGTCTTTTAGACCTATATTTACCAGTAAATCGAGACCTACTATCATGTTTTTACATCTCTTTCCAACTTATTTCATTAACTTTCTTCGTAAACTTCACTACTTGTCATGTTTGTTAAATACAGGATAATTCACTCGCTTTTAGAGCTATATGGAAGCATATTTACATCTCCGAGTGAATTAAGAGTCTTAACAAGAAGTTTGGCTTTAAACAGGACTAATTTCCAAAATTACGGCCGAGGCCATAATCTATTGACTTCCGTAATTCTCTTATTGACTTCCCAATGAACCCGTTTTTATGCAAGCATGGAGCTAGTGAGCTACGCCCTTAACTTCCTCAACAGCAGCCTTTCGGAAGACAAAATCCTTAACAAGAGATATTATGAGTATGGTCATAATTTTAGCATGGTTGTAATCTTCTGATCAGTAATTTTTGACATCATACTATGGCCGAAATTCGAGTCAAAGTAGTAGGCAACTCACCCGCAAAATTTCAGACAAATCGGAGTTCAACACTAAAATTACGGGCGTGGCCATAATCACCATTATGCCTATAATCTCACCATGCAGCATTAAAGGCCAATATTCAATTGGTCATAACTTCTCCATTACAACTCCAAATCAAGCGTTCTTGGTATCAAAATGACGTTCTTGGTATCAAAATGACGAGCATTTAATGGGCCATAATTGTATAAGCGTTTCAGGCATTAAAGAGCATCGATAAAGGCATTACAGGCATGGCCGTAATCTCTCTGCAGCCAAATTTAAAACAGGCATAACTCCCTCATTATAAGTCCGTTTTTGTTGTCGAAATTTAGATAATTAAAAGGGGCTATCAATGTAGCCAATCAAAAGACACTTTCAAAATTATGTAAGGGGCGAAATTTGCTGAAGAAGGTAGCGCCCAGTTTGTGTGTGTGTGTGGGGGGGGGGGGGGGGGGGGGGGGGGGGGGGGGGGGGCAAGCGAGTTTTGCAAAAGGGGGAGAGAGGCTTGGCAACAACAAGGGAGGAGGAAGGAACCATACATTCCATTCTAGGGAAAGTTGCAACGCTTTTTTAGAAGAGTTTACTTCCTCTTTCTTCTATTTTCTCTTTAGTTCCTTCTATTCCTTTAGAGATTTGTACTGAATCGACACTATGATAGCTAATCTTCTTTATCGGGGTAGTTGAGTTATTTGGATCTTATTTTTGAACTTGTTTTCTCATACTAAATGCAACTTTATCTTGTGTTTATTTGATCTATGTTGTTTTACTACTAGTATTGCATTGGCCACGCAATTACTTTTCTTAGGCACCGCAAGAAAAAACCGAAAGGTGAATTGCGATGCTAGATCTGCTGGATCGAACATGCTCTGAACTGTGAAGAATTAGGGCAGAATTTGTGTGAAAAAACTTTATAATATCTCCGAACCCATTGGATCAATCTAGGTCCGGTTAGCAATGAAAGTAGGATGTCGATCTAGATTAATACCGAATTACGATTGTTTGAGTTTAAGAACTATCAATGAGATGAACTCGAAGTTCCAATGTCTCTAAATCTTGTTTTCTATTCAAAACTTTCGCTTGCTTGATTTGGCTAGCAATTATATTTAATTGTATTTGATTTATTTTATGAAAGCCCAAAGCATTTACTCGATTGTCTAGCTATTGATTCGTAATCACTCGGTACTTGATCACTGTCTCTGTGGGATCAACTCTTAAGTACTACTACAATAAACTGTTATGCTTGCGGTTAGATAGTAATAGATAAACTATACATCACCAGGCCATGATGGATGTCATGGCCATGTTTCTATCCACTTGTCACAATTTTACTCTGATTTCTTCCCCGAATTTGACTCGTTTTAGAAAATTTTAAGAGGAAATTTCCTAAGGGTATTAGGAAACTATTGACACATAAAAGGGAGGATTTTGTACTAGCAAGGAGGTAGATTTGGAGTATGTGTATAGAATTTTGTCTAAGAGGCTTTGAAGTAATGTTTCTTCACTGTCTTTCACGAGGGGAGTTATAGATCTTCTCCTCCTAGGCTTCTCTTGCATTATTCTTGTGATTTTAATCAATTTTTGAGAGATCTCTTCCCGTGAATCATAAACGCGGATAGCATAAACTCCATTTTTAGGACTCGAGGATAGCCCGTTATACGGTTTTATGGACACTTTGATTTTCAATATTATTGATTTCTATTGTTGTTAATTTGATCATGATTAAATTTAATTTCATGTTTTTTACTTTGGCCAAAGTATTTGTATGTTTTAGACGTTGCAAGATAGACTGAAAGGTGAATTGCGACGTTATAACTACTTTAATCAAACTTGTGAAGTGGACCATGAAAGTAGGTCTAATTTCCTTGAGGGATTTTGTAATTTATCGTATAACCCAAAAGATCTACACCAAGTTAATAAGCCACAAGATTAGGAGATTAACTTTGGTATCTATACCAGATTGTGCTACTAAAAGGGGCAATTTGTATATGTGGATAAATTCCCTTTAGCACATTAGAGTCGTAGAATCAAAAAGTTATTTTCTATAGTCATAAAATGGTAACGTGGTGAAACCCATAGTCATGATCTCTCATTATCGAATCCTACTCCTTTCTCCTTCTTAAATTTGTATTAGTTTAATTTTCTGACATTTTACTCCTATCTAGCTAGTGATTAGACGATTAGTCGGTATTTGGTCACATCAAGGCTCGCTTCCATTGCACATGCATTGAGTCTTCTCCACATGCTTTGTCAACTCTAGCGTTAAGCTGACTCATGCACACCAACATATCAACTTGCTACGGTGACTCTGCAACTTAGTTCTTTCATAGACGAGCTTCCCACAAGATTCCACACTCGCACAAGCTTCCATGGCTTCACACTTCATAGCTTTCACAGCTTTGTTCTCAACACAAGCTTGAACCTCAAATAGTTTTCATTGTGAGATAGCTCTAGCAGTATTTGCTTTGAGGCCGAACTTGTTTTCCAACATCATGAATTCAATTGCTTCAACTACTCATCTCCACGTGCATCCATTCCCTAGCAGAGCATGAGCTTGTCTTCTGTCTAGATCAAGAGATGCAAGCCCGGCTGCTATTGAAAGCTGCCCTGCAACAGCACCTTTCTGGCGTTCTCTTCTGTGAAAGTTCAATTGATTATTATTCTAGACAGCAGCTTATGCAATGTCACAGCAAACTCTAGGCAGCAGTGTTGACAAAGACTGTATACCCTATTTAGAATGCGAAGGCAGTAGGGGATTCTTATTATAACAACATAATTGGGGCAGCATCTAATATCTTTCTTGCAACACAAAGGGAATTTTTTATGGTCTTTCTACTGTTCATCTATTCCTCCTAAATGGATCCACATGATGCATCATTTTCGTGACTACCTCTCTAGAAGTTTGGGGTTATCATTTCTATGGTCTTTTATAGTTTCTTTGTAATGACAACCAAGCTGCTAGTTATATTGCCAAGAATCAAGTATTTCATGAAATGACCAAACATATTATAAAGTTCAATGTCATTTGTTAAAAATGTTGTAAACTTGTAACTGCTAAAAAGATTTGCATTCCTTTCACCAATCTAAGAAACAACTTGCTGATATATTTATCTTGCCAAAAGTAAGATTATTTTTTTAGCAAGTTGAGCATGATTAAACTTTTTAAAAAGCTGAGTATGAATTATATATATGCTCTAACTCGAGAAGAAGTGTTAGAATATACATAATTTAGTCCCCCTAATTTTTCACTGATAAGGATTATAAAAGACTATACTTAGTATCACTTCTATAAATGTGTCACTCCAGCTGTTGTCCTCTATGGGAAATGGAAGGAGAATTATGATAGTCCTAAGCCTATTTAGTTTAGCTTAACCATCTTCTAGTGTATCACATTATATTGGACCATCAGTAGGTAGATCATCACAAACTGATATCGTGGAGGATCAATTCCTAGATATATATAGAGAGAGAGATCCAACCAAAATTGTTGACATGGATGGCGGGAGCAAAATGGGTTTAGGTCCCACATGTAGCATATTAGCTAAACTATAAGATGGGATTTTCGTTTAATAAGGATGACATTTTTTTAAGTTAGGGAGAAAATAACATTATTACTTAGTCTCACATGAGAAGTAGGAGAAAAATTATAGCAGTTATAAGGCCTAAGCTTGCTACAATTACTTGAGACTAAACATTGTTTTTATTAGACCATGTTGCCTAGGCCTATAATGTTCAAAGGCTAGTTTTATCACTATGCAAATTGTTGTAACAATAGAAGCCTTTTAAAACTAAACTTGTTAACCGAGACTCCCAATGCACAAAAAAAAAAAAAAGATAGTTGGCTATCATTGAAGAAAACAATACAAGGAACATAAATCCAAGATATTAAGAGTAATATTACTCCTATAAGAGCCAACTCAAAATATTGCTTCAAAGACTAGTTTAGTTGAGTGAATGAATTCAATGCTTCTTCTATCAACCGTTGTTCAGAAGATTAATTTAGACGCTTCTTAGTTGCACAAACGAACTTTGTATGAAAGTCTAGCAAAGAGTGAATATATCACCAAATTCCCAGTTGTGCAGGCATTAATAAAAAACTGGAAAAAAAAAAAGCAAAGGGTTTTATATTAAAAGGTTAGCATTGTACTTATAAAAATACTCCATATACCCAATTGTGTTCGAACCATAAAGCAAATGGAAGAAAACAAAGTGGTTTATACTAAAAAGTTAGCATTGTGATCATGATAATACTATATCCCCCATCTTTTCGAACATACAGATTATAAATTTTTTTGTCAAGCAATTAATAGATATTCAAATGCTCAAGTGACATAATATTCATTTTGTTGGGGAACTATTTAAGTATACAACTCTATCATTATTGTGATCCTTCAAAACCACCTTTTCACTAAGGAAACTAGAACTACTTTGTGCATATGGTGACCAAAAACTAGAAATACACGCATAAAAAAAGCTATTGCTGTTTGTACCTTGGCAAGAGAAACTAATGCCGTACCTTGGCAAGAGAAACTAATGCCTTCTCCTCAAGCTCAACAATAGGAACTGTCTTGCGGGCTGCATCTTGGCGGATGGGATCCTCATACTACATTTACTCAAAAGCTTACCAAACTTCTCGCCGTAAATAGATAAAAAGAAATAAGCAAAAAAGTGAAGATCCAAAACTAACCATAAGAACCTGCTCAGTGTACGGCCGGATTCTCTGCTCAAACGTTCTTCCGTCACCCATGGCAGCAAACTGTTGAACCAACAGTGCCTCCTCCTCTGCCTGAAAAATAACAATAGCAAACATGCCACAAACAACCAAATATTTGACAAAATATGAACCCGACTAATAAAATTCCTTCAAAATTGGACGAACAAAACCTGCAATCTACGAGCCAGTTCCTCATCAGATTTCTCAACCTCAGAAGCTCTTGATCTCTCTCGCTCTTCCTCTTCTTGAATGGACAACAGTCGCAGCTTATTTGAAATGGATTCAAGATTCGAATCATCCAAGACAAGAAGACCCCCATCCTCCACCAAAATCTTGTGGTGAGCAAAACAGAAAAAGAAAAAAAAAAGATCAATCAGTTAGGTTCCAGTCATAAGACACAGTGTAAAAGTTAGTGAAGATTAGTATTACCCTTTGATCCTCCGGGGGCACAGAGGTAACGGAGAAAACTTGGTACTGAAGAACCTGATAAGAAAATAAAATGTGATTCAACAATAAGAACACGTTGTAAGAATCAAAAGATGGTAGGGTAGATGAAGCACCTCAAATCCCAAATCCGTGTCCCACTCTAACATAAATTGGTAGTCGTGGTAATGGACGACAAGATTGTGGACGACCATCTCTCCTTCTACAGATGCTTTGCTTCTCTTGTCCTGGAAAACCTTGCTCTTCGAATTCCTTTCCTAGGAGAGAGATTGACTTCTTGATCTTTCTAGTTTCTCCTCTTTGCAGGCTGTCAAGTCCAGTCCGTTTGCTGTGCTAGCAGGTACGGGTGAGTCATTTGAAAAAAAAAACAAAATATCACAATTTTATTCTATATTAACTTTTATTTTGATTTCTTCTAAGTATCTCTTTTAATAAACTCACCTACGTGGCTCTTTAGTAGCGTAAGAAAAACAAATTGACGTAATTAGGTAAGACTAAGCACATAAACACTGACCTACTCTACATGGCTCGTGAGGAATAACAAGGTATGATGAAAATGTCCTCAAAGCTCACCTATTCTTACAGAAAGAAAAGGTTTAAAATATTAATGTGATTAATTTCTCATCATTTTTTTATTCTTAATCATGCAACAACCTAGTCAAAATGTGTGAATAAGTGTTGCCTTAGACAATGCTAACATTAGCGACAGTGTAGCATTGAATTAAGGTAGTACTATATGTGCTACAGGAACAGAGGGCTTGACTACTAAACCATTTCATGCATACAAAAGTACTCGTCAAATAATAAAATGTAAATTTAGCAGCAGAAAACACAAATATAATAAGAGTAAAAGGTTAAAGGATACTCACAAATTTTGTGTGTAAGATGAATGTCATTATTATTTTTAGGAGAAGCACCGTTCTCCTATAAATTGACAACCATTCTAAAATTGGGAAAACCCAGAACTACTTACAAATTCACAAGGGCAAAAACGATTCCTCCTTAGCTTAGTTATAATTCAAATGAACTTCCAACTACATCCACTCTTGTTCGGTATCTATATGAAGACTTACGGTGCTCAAATCCAATTTGGTATAATCCCGAACTGCTATTACTCCTGTGGAATTTATGTTTACAAAGGCATTTCAGAAATTACTTTGTGAGTAGAAATTTTATAGACACCACAGGGTGTTTGATTTTTTGACATTTTATCAACACCTTGGTACCATTCTTGAATATCAATGTGTTCACAACGGTTAAGAAGTTTCATTGGTTAAAATTATCAAGCTCACTAAAATAAATAATTAACTCTCATTGGCATTCCCTCGAATAGATGGCCATCACACCTATACGTACGCAGAAACCAATTTGTCTTAGCGATCCAATCACCAAACACATACTAGGACTATCTTTGTCAATTCAATGTAAAATCACAAAATGTAGAATCTAAATCACAATAATAACAAATTCAGCTCCAACTCAATTCAGCAATACTACAGAGTAATCAGGATCACATATTAAGAAACTAAAATCTATGTAAATAATTATCAGGTCGGCTGTTATCGAAGTATTTTTTGATCTATTTCAGCCGAGTACCTTGCTGAAATTCCAGAATTCTTCCTGTATTTAGATGAAATTACAGGTTTCCTGCTGCTACATCCAAAATTGACGGCGTTCAGAGTTCAAAAATCAAATCGCAATAAGCAAAAAAAAAGAAGAAACGGAACCTATATTCATCATTCCAGACGGATAAATCATTTTCAGAATGAAATTCCAAGACTCAATAAGGATATTAAGTCGCCATTTATCCACGCACCACCGAATCGATCTTCATTAGAAATCCATCAATCTCATAACACGGATATTTCAGAAGTTCTCGTGAATTTATCTGATAGAATTTATATCAGAGGTCGATCAAGTGTTCAAATTTCTTTTACAAATTGGAAAGCCATTCGGAAAGTCAAGGGATTACTGTAACTTGTTATTGCGAAACATAAATCAAATACACTATCTAGGAAGTCAGTAATCAACTAATCTTAGAATCTTGAGAGTAAAAGGAAATGAAATCACCATATAATTTCTTTGCGGCTGAGCGCTTGCGGAAGAAGATCCAGAATCCACCAAACCGGGAAGCACCGGCCGAAATTCCAGCACCTTCGTCCAGTTCGTCGTTCGAATCCAGGGACACCGCAAGTTCCGCTTCGGCCTTGAACTCACAAATCTAAAAAGACCAGGCTCGGTTTGCCATCAAAATCCTCTTCAGATCGGTAAGATATTGTGAAATAATTTAGAACATTGAAATTTAAAGAACATGGTAAATGTTAAGCCCAGACCTAACATTAGGCCCAAATCATTGGGCTGGTCAACTGGGCCGTTGACCAGGGCAAAATTGGCCAAGACGCTCGAAAAATCGGAAACCCGGTTTGGGGGAAAATCACGAGCGGCGAAATCAGCTTCGCCCGCTCGATCGAAGGCAACGCCGTTGACGTCCCCTGCCGCCGGAGATCAAGGGCCGGACGCAGGAACCTTCGCCAGGCTAAGCATCCCCGCCGGGAGGCAGGCACCCAGCTGGCGACACAGCAGCGTGCGGCTAGTCGACGAGGCGGCGAAAGAACCGGACGACGCAAGAAAACCTCGCTGC
Organism: Costus lasius; assembly: GCA_027563935.2. Taxonomy (NCBI): domain Eukaryota; kingdom Viridiplantae; phylum Streptophyta; class Magnoliopsida; order Zingiberales; family Costaceae; genus Costus; species Costus lasius. Next base: position 162,292,845 of record CM050447.1, on the reverse strand, counting down.
TGCGTTCGATCCAGCGAGCGGAAGCAGGGATCGAGCAGAGACAGTGCCGTACTGCCGTGAGCTAGGCAAAGGATGGGCAATCATGAAATTTTTCTTAGGCGGAGCCTAGGATTAGGATTGTTAGGAGACGCTTAATCTCATATTACTTTAATAATCGTGCAACAGGTTTATCAAATTTATATAATTTTCAAAGTAATATGATTGGTTCATATTAAGTAGCGTCTAATAATCCTAGAAATTTTCTCAAAGACCACGGGTGAATTCGGCGCCGAAATGAATTTCGAGCATAGATTGGCTTTCAGTTTCAGATTCGAGTTTGAGGATCTAACCCGAGAAGACATAAAGTTCTTTTATTTCTCCTTATTTTATACGTTGACATGATTTTTCTCTCTCCTCTATCTTTTATGTGCCGGACGAGAGTCGGAATCCTTCATGGACGCTGAGGGGCACTCATCGGTGCACCCCCTACCGGTCGCACTAAATCTGGACGAATCAAACATTTTAGCCTTGTGTGGCATTTGAACTCTTGTAATAATTAATTAAAATTGATTCGTATAATTTGTATAATACAAAGCGTGACGGTCCAGATAGTCCACCAAATTGGAACATATGACTATATGAGCGATAATGGGCATTTAGGCCCAGCCCAAATGAGCGCTTCAACTCCAATAGAGTCGAGATTCGAATCGAAGAACTAGCCAGTAGGGATGAATACGATATCGATCAACGGTTGAATTGGATCAAAGTCCAGACACCCCGACCCCGCCAGCACAATTTGCTAACTCTTCTTCCTCTCGTGAACACAAGTGTCGTCGGTGGCTGATCGGTGTTCGGATGACGACTAGAGGCGGTAGAGGAAGGTATCATTTTGGGCTAAGCTTGGATACCTAAGGTGAGATAGTTCGTCGGAATTTACGGGAAAAGACAATGGCAGATTTCCGTTGCACAATGCGACCTTCCGATAGCCTGATCCTCGAAACTAGGTGATCTCCGTATAGTGGAGAGGCTTTGGTCGGTGTTTCAACAAGATTTGACAGAGGAGCTCCACCATAAAAGGAACTATAGAAGGTGTAACCACCTCAGATCTTCACAGCCAACACTCCCACGAATGCAAGTTTTCTGGCAACGGCCGAAGCCGCATCGGAGCAGTCGCCGTCTCACGCAGCAAACGAAAACACTGTTTAAATTAGACTGTCCGCAATTCTCCACAGTCTGCATCTTCCTGCATAAACCCTATGCCAACCTTCTTCCACCGTAGGTCGTCCGCCTCCTAAAGGAGGGAATAAGTGAGACTACCATCCTTTCCTACTCTACAACATCCTCCTCCGTTGGTCTCTCACGATTCCCTTCCTATCCTCCGTTGAAGGTCTCCAGCAACCTTCACCCTGCAGACTACTCAAGCGACCTTTGAATATATTGATGGCTTTGTTTGACACTTTGGGTACTTTCTTATACTGGGCAAATCCTCTATGTCCGACTTAAAGAAAGGTTTCAGTGCCATTACAAGCTTCGATCAACTTGCTCACGCACTGCTAAATTGACAGTGGACTAACTACTAGGGATGGCTAGAAAATTCATCCCCGCTCCCGCCCCCCCCCCGACCTGACCCAAAGTCAACGGGGAAAACCCGACGGAATAAAGTCGGGTCAGGGTCGGGTATAAGAATTTAGGTACTTACTTCGATCATTAAAATGACAATTTACCCCTTTTAAGTTATAATTTAGTTACTAAATTTATAGTAGTTTGATATAAAAATAATTATATAGTTTATATTAAATATTTTTTATTTATATATTATGAATATGGAATAAAAAATAATTTTAAAATATTATTATAATATATACTTATTTTTTAGGTCGGTCGGAGTCGGATTTCCCCATGGAGGTTGGGTGTGGGGTTGGATTTTCTAAACCCGTCGAGTTCGGGGTCGAGGTCAAAGATGAATTTGAAAAAATTAAGATCGGGTCGGGGCTAGCAAAACCCAATTCCAATCCATACCATTGTCATCCCTACTGTTAGGCCCCTGGGCTCCCCGGTTCAGCCCAAGGTTCGGCCCAGACCCAGACCCAGACCCAGGCCCAAAAGAAGGTGAAAATCCGAATTCGAATTCGGAAACGCAGGGCTGCTGACGACGACTTCGAAGCGGGTGCACGCGAAAGGTGAAAGCGGCAGAGCTTCGGACGAGACGCTCGCGACAGAGACGCCGTCGTCTCCGCGAGCTTCGGCTTAACGCGAAGGAAGCGGACTCGGCTCCGGGCGAGAAAGGCGCAGACGGGCAAAATCGGACGCGGAAGGATCGGACGCTGCGGAAGAAGCGGACGGAGTCCGCAGTCGACGCGGTCGTCGCGGAGAAGAAGGGAGTCGGCGGCTTCCCTATAAAGCTCAACGAAGGAGATCGAGTTCGGGGGCTACGAAAGAGAGAGTGCTCGAGCGAACGACGAGCGTGAGTTCCGGTGAGCAGAGAGAACGTGTAACGGCGGCGACGCTCGCCGCCGACGTGAGAAACAGAGACGTGAGGGCGAGAGAGAGAGGGTTTTTGTAGCTTTGATTTACGAAGAATAAAGTGAAGATTTTTCCCTTTCCATCCGGCGAGCTTTCCCTGTTTTCCGACGTCCTTCCCCTGTTCTTCCATCCGGCGACGTCTTCAGGCAGCAGGCGGCTGTCGACGATCGGCGACGAGGCCGAGACGCAGGCGGCGTCTCCCCTTGTCGGCTTCTCTTCTCCGGCGTCGTGCGAAAGGCGACCGACGAACGCAGGCGGCGTTCGAAAGCTCGGCGTAACGAAGAAGACGAAGCTCGGGCACGAGCTTCGAGACGAGTCAACGGTCAACTGAAATCGGATTTCGATTTCGAAATCGAAAACCGAAATCGAACGGCGGCTGACGCAATCTTACGTCAGTGGAGGAAATTCGGCGCGCGGCGGAGCGATTTGGTGGCTGACGTCGGCACGACGTCAGCAACGCAATTCGATCGGCGAATTCCGGATTTGCACAGTAAACACGATTTTGACTTCGGTCAAAATCAGGAGAGGTATTTTGATTTCTGATTTGGGATTTTCGATTCTTCCTCGATTTCTCAAATTAGGGTTAGAGTTTCTTGAGTGACTTGTAATTTGGGAAGAAAAATTGAGCGGGAACTAGGGTTTCGAATTTGGGGACGAAGTTCGGTCCGGAAACCCTAGCGCGATCACGTTCTGGTGTTCCGCCGGACGGCCCTGAGACAACGGATAAGCGTTGTTTTCAGACCGTTCCGACCGGGGCGTGACAACAGGTATCAGAGCTAAAGTGATCCATCAAAATGGTGAATCAAGGAGATCGTATTGCCCGGATCGAGCAGGTGCTCGGTTTGACTGGGAATAGCAGAGATGCGGTGGTTCCTCAGGTGGAGGACCTCCATCGCACAATAGAGGAGCAAAGACTGCAGATCCTTGCTCTCCAACAAGCTTTGGCTGGAGTAGTGGAGGCTCCCCAGAATGCTGAAGGCATGGCAGCCCTACAAGAACAAGTAGGGGCTTTGCAAGGACAGGTGACGACGTTGGCAACGCAGGTAGCCAACACCACGGCAGTTCAGCAACAGATAGTGGCGGACCTCGCGGTGATGCGCATGGCACTGGCGCAGGCCCAAGGGAGTGGCCCTACAGCAACCAGAACGGAGTATGGGGCTCCCAACGGCAACGGGAAGATTCGCACCCCAGAACCTGCAATGTTCAAGGGGGCCAGATCTGCAAAAGTACTTGGTAACTTTTTATGGGACATGCAACAATATTTTGAAGCTAACCATGTCACAGATCAGGAGAAGGTGAGAGTATGCACGGCATATCTCTCAGATGATGCAAAACTCTGGTGGAGAACCAAAGTTGATTCTACATCAGAGGCAGCGAGTTGGACTTGGGAGGTATTCCGAGAGGAACTGCGACAACAGTTCCTTCCCGGAAACTCGGTGGACCAAGCGCGAGAGGCGGTGGATCGCCTAAAGCATACAGGGACGATCCAGGAGTATGTCAGGGCGTTCTCCGCGCTGATGTTGGAGTTACCCGAGATGGCAGAGGGAGATAGGAGGTACTTCTTCCTCCGGAATCTCCAACCTTGGGCGGCAACGGAGGTACGAAGGCATGCGCCACAGGATTGGAGGACGGCTGCTGCTATAGCCGAATCTCTGGTGGACCAGAGGACTTCAGGGACGACCTTCCAGAGAGCACAAAGGTCGCCCCCGAAGCGACCATCTCCACCCAGACCCAGAGCACCAGAGAGAGAGAGGCTCTCTCCCCGACGAAACGGAGGACGACCCGCATGGCAGGAACAGACTCGACCTGCAGAGCGAGGGCAAGGTCAACTGAGACCGATTGCCTGCTTTTTGTGCAAAGGACCGCACCGGATACGCGACTGTCCGGATCGACAGAGATTGAACGCGATTGCAGCGATTGTGCATCGGGAGCTTGCTGAGAAACCGGCGGAGGTGCATGACGAGGAACCAGTAGAGGCTCGCATAGGAGTTGTGCGCATTGCCTCAGTGGTCGCAGGATCATCATCGACCCCCGCTGAAGCAGAGCTGAAAGACACAGTCGACAAGGACAACGTCGAGCAAAAGACGAGCTCCGAAGAGGTGAAACCTCAACAGGAGGAAAAGACGTGGAAGCAAGTAGTGGAGGAAAAGGCTCCACCGAAGTCTTCGAATTCTTCAGACACAGAGAGGAACGACTGGCCCCAGCGGATCCAGGGGAGATATTTGCCCTCTTTATCCGACCCCGTAGAGTACGAACGAAGGCGTCAATATATATTTGACGAGGCTGCCCGCCAGCAAGCAAAGAGAGAACGGCGAGCGCGGGCCTGAGCGTCGCGCCGGACATCGAGGGCGATGTCCAAATTGGGCCGGGGAGAATTGTTAGGCCCTGGGCTCCCCGGTTCAGCCCAAGGTTCGGCCCAGACCCAGACCCAGACCCAGGCCCAAAAGAAGGTGAAAATCCGAATTTCGAATTCGGAAACGCAGGGCTGCTGACGACGACTTCGAAGCGGGTGCACGCGAAAGGTGAAAGCGGCAGAGCTTCGGGACGAGACGCTCGCGACAGAGACGCCGTCGTCTCCGCGAGCTTCGGCTTCAACGCGAAGGAAGCGGACTCGGATCCGGGCGAGAAAGGCGCAGACGGGCAAAATCGGACGCGGAAGGATCGGACGCTGCGGAAGAAGCGGACGGAGTCCGCAGTCGACGCGGTCGTCGCGGAGAAGAAGGGAGTCGGCGGCTTCCCTATAAAGCTCAACGAAGGAGATCGAGTTCGGGGGCTACGAAAGAGAGAGTGCTCGAGCGAACGACGAGCGTGAGTTCCGGTGAGCAGAGAGAACGTGTAACGGCGGCGACGCTCGCCGCCGACGTGAGAAACAGAGACGTGAGGGCGAGAGAGAGAGGGTTTTTGTAGCTTTGATTTACGAAGAATAAAGTGAAGATTTTCCCTTTCCATCCGGCGAGCTTTCCCTGTTTTCCGACGTCCTTCCCCTGTTCTTCCATCCGGCGACGTCTTCAGGCAGCAGGCGGCTGTCGACGATCGGCGACGAGGCCGAGACGCAGGCAGCGTCTCCCCTTGTCGGCTTCTCTTCTCCGGCGTCGTGCGAAAGGCGACCGACGAACGCAGGCGGCGTTCGAAAGCTCGGCGTAACGAAGAAGACGAAGCTCGGGCACGAGCTTCGAGACGAGTCAACGGTCAACTGAAATCGGATTTCGATTTCGAAATCGAAAACCGAAATCGAACGGCGGCTGACGCAATCTTACGTCAGTGGAGGAAATTCGGCGCGCGGCGGAGCGATTTGGTGGCTGACGTCGTCAGCAACGCAATTCGATCGGCGAATTCCGGATTTGCACAGTAAACACGATTTTGACTTCAGTCAAAATCAGGAGAGGTATTTTGATTTCTGATTTGGGATTTTCGATTCTTCCTCGATTTCTCAAATTAGGGTTAGAGTTTCTTGAGTGACTTGTAATTTGGGAAGAAAAATTGAGCGGGAACTAGGGTTTCGAATTTGGGGACGAAGTTCGGTCCGGAAACCCTAGCGCGATCACGTTCTGGTGTTCCGCCGGACGGCCCTGAGACAACGGATAAGCGTTGTTTTCAGACCGTTCCGACCGGGGCGTGATACCTACTAACTACTTGCATTTTTCAGTTGTCTCGCGGGAAAATATAAAATATCTACAACTATGGGCTACGAGTCTATGACTTGCGAGGAGGCAACGCTGACGAGAAAGACCTAGGAGGCTGGGAGAGTGGGAATGAAGGCAGGCCGAGGCTGATAAATAATAGGATAAAGAACAATCCATGGTCTCACCATTTAATGGTCCAATAAGCTAAGCCCAAAAGCCCATTAACATGGTCCTCACTATTTAATGGTCCAATAAGCTAAGCCCAATAGCCTATTAACATGGTCCTCACTCTTCAATAGTCGTCATCCTGGTGGCGTGGGTGAACCCCAAAAAAAAACCCTCCCCAATGGCGAATGCTACGCCCTACTTCATCTCCCCAAATTCTTCTTCTTCCTCCCGTTTCCCAACACATCACCAATGGGCAGGCCTCCGGATGAACCCTTCCCTCTCTTCCCTTCCGCTTTCTTCCTCGGTTTTTGTCTACAGACGCCGGAATTTGTTGCCGACACTATCCCCTATCCGCGCCATCTCCCACCAGTTCCAATCCCAGCTTCCCGTTCTCCTCCACCGCCGCCCTGTTCCCGCCACCATCGTTTTCGCCGGGCGCAGTAAGAAGAAGGCCGGAGGTCCCTCCAAGGGGCGAATCGAGGGCAGCGGCGAGGTCCGCCGAGTGGCCAAGGCCCGTGCCCGTATCCGAAGTCGCCGACTCGATGAGAACCTCTTCTACCGCCGTAACCGTAGAGCGGCCACCTCTGGCAACCAGGCGGACTCCTTCACCGAGGACGAGCTCCAAGCCATCGGTCTCGGCTACGACCGCTTTGTCCGCTTCATGTCCAAGGACGACCCCAACCTCCGCCACCCCTACGACTGGTACAAGTACGGCCGCTACGGCCCCTACTCCTGGCGAGGCATCGTGGTAGGCCCCCCTATTCGCGGCCGCTTCTCCGATGACCGCGTCACCCTCATCAATGAGGTCCGCGACCACGAAGAGTGGGAGGAAATCGAGCAGTTCGATATGTCAACTGAGTACTGCCGCCACCTTGACTCTGCCGCTGGACTGCGGTACTACTGGATGTTCGTGCGGCACCCCAAGTGGCGGCCTACGGAGCTCCCTTGGCAGCAGTGGACGCTGGCAGCCGAGGTGGCCCTGGAGGCCGGCGACCAGCGGCTGGACAAGTGGAGCTTGATGGGACGGCTCGGCAACCAGGCCCGGTCCGCTGTCACCCAATGCGCCGCCTGGGTGCGGCCGGACATCATCTACATGAAACGACCCGTCTACCAGAGCCGGTTCGAGCCGCAGGACGACTTCTTCAAGCTGCTCGGCCCACTCCTCGACCCAAAGACGGAGAGCGAATACCTATGCGAGCTGCGGCGGGAGGATGGCGGGGTCGAGGCCTGCACCTACTTCGGCGGGCTCTGCAGGATCGTGAAGAGCAGCCCGAAGGCGTATGTGGACGACGTGGTGAAGGCGTACCAGAAGCTGAGCGAGGAGGAAAAATCACGGTGCCTGGAGTTCTTGCTCGCCAACCACCCCATGGAGCTCCTTCATCCGTACACAAAGGAGTGGAAGGCCAAGCTCGAGGAGTTGGAATTGGGATGCGATGCGCCGGATGACGACAGTGATGACGATGTCAAAGGTGATGGATCGCAAATTGTGGACTGGATCGAGGAAAGTGAAGGCTCTGATGATGAAGAGGATGAGGACGAAGTGATTGATTTGGGGGGTGAGCATGATGAAGCGATTGATTCGATGGAAGTGGAGGCCGAGAAGGAAGAAACGAATCCGGAAGAGACACCGGAGTACTGGGATAAGCTGTGGAAGAAAGCTGTTCGGAGCTCCGAGGAAATGGAGAAGTTAGTGAAGAGGAGCATCGAATTGTCAAATAGGGAATACGAGAATCAGATGCTGGATGAACAGCATAGAAAGGGGAAAACTATTGAGGATGACGCAAGTGCAATTGATTTCGACGTGAACACGGAGGAGAATAAAGAAGAATGGATCGAAGAGCTGAGAAAGGCAAGTTATACAGCATCAAAGAAGAGGGTGAGGAGCAGGATGCCGCCTGATTTGTTCCTGAGGGCTTCTGTCCGGCCTTTCACGTACCGAAATCTTGTGAAAGAAATCGTTCTGATGCGGCATGCCATTATTGATGGAGATGTTATTGTAAGCTGATGATTCGGATCATTTTGTATTTACCTCAATCTAGCTTGCTGGCCCTCAACGTGGAAAATCTCCTCTGCTGAGTAGCAGATGGTCGAGCGATTCGTACTGGTGCTTAATCTAGTACAATATTTATTTCCCTGCGAACAGCATCTGCATATGACATGCTTGTGTAGTCATTCAACACATTTTCTGTAGATACGTTAAATAGTTGAATGTGAAGAGCCAGGCTTTCGACATTTTAGGTCTCATTCCTAAAGATGCATGTTCTCGTTCAGAGCACAGGACTTGCATCTTGTGTTAGTATGAGTTCAAGAAAAGAATAATTTGACATTAACATTGCACGCATACATTGCCACTCATATAGGCGAGCCCGGTGATCTAGACTTTCAAAAAAAACCATGGATATTAGATATAAATGACTCGACCAATTGTTGCCTGCCCGTGTCATCTCAGGTCTGAGTAATTCGTTTCAGACATTTTCTTATAAAGGTTTAAAATAAATTATTAACAAAACTAAAAACATCTTATTAATAAATATGTCCAAATTGAGATAAAAAAATTAAAATAACTATTCGTTATGTGAAGATATGAGCTTTTGCAGTGAATACACCATTATAAAAGCTTCAAAACTCAAACCGGGCAACTAATTTTCAAGGTCAAGTGACATTTTGCAAATTGGATCAGGTCTTCAGATTTTATGCTCATTTCAAATAGAACATATAAAAGTTTCTCGATTAGCCTCAGAATTTAATGATAACAAATTATACATATGAAGGTGCAGGAAAAGACCAAGATACAGAGCTCTCTTTTTCTTATCTGACGACCAGAAATTGGTCAGACTGGAATCAATTTCCATGCCCTCATGAATCTAATTATACAACACAGCAGGAAAGGAAAAGACTCCGGGTAGTACTACCAAACAAACTGTCTAACTTTGACAAAAATTTATTAGGGAAAAACATTGACTATGCAACATGTCTGACCATGAGCTAACTTTACATTTAGAACGCCAAAATGGAGAGGCCAAAAATCCAATGTACTTCATGAACTCTCAGCATCGGTGGAGAGGAGCAGGATAAATGTCAAGTGGTTTATAACGCAAATGTTTGTTGACCGGTAATGGCCCGTCCTGAAGAATAAACAAAACGTATTGTTGAGCAACAATTACAGAAAGGAAACTTTTAGGTGACTAAGTAACATAGGTTGCATGTTTTCAGGGAACAGAAAATAAAGTGACTGAAGTTGAATAGAAGTCCTCCAACATATGCATGGCTACCTGAATCTCAGAAACAACATAAAAATTGCAGAAGCACTACACAAAATACCTCATCCGAGTTAACCTGAAATGGTTGTGCCAAATCTTCCAGCAAAATTGGAGACATTGTCTTCATTTTTTCATCCACTTCCTGATATTTTTTTTTGCAAAATTGTGGAGACATCTTGATCAGATTGTAGTATATAAAACGGAAAAGAAACACGAAACAAAGAGACCCATCCGCAATTAAAGAAAAACTATCTGATATATTCAAATTATAACAAACTTTTTAATTAATTTTCTCTAAGATCATCTTCAAAATCCAAGCAAATGAATCACATAGGTCCTATCAATGTAACCTGTCATGTACGAGTGTATCTCAGAATCTATTCAATATAAAGCGTCAGTTTAATTCTACTGACCACTGGTAGCAGTGTGCTCAATAAATTGACCACTACTATGATAGCAAATTTACCATTAAATGGTCATTCCACAAGGAAAATTTGGCTGATGACATAGGAATTCCGTTCATGATCTATTTCGGAAGAAATAGCTATTGCACGTTGTGTGCGAAGTCTACAGGGTATGAATTCTATTCCTAACTGTGGGAATATGTATTTAAATCAGAATTTTTTACTTAATCTAAGAAATTTTATTTTGTTCAGCCAACGAAATTTTCTATTATGTTGAAATATAAAAAAATATTATTCCATTATTATAACTACTAGTACCTTTCAAATCAAAGCATACTACAGTCTGTCTCTATGATTACTGTGTAAATGTTGCTAAGCTGACTAATTATTTCATAAAAAATAAAATTTTTTATAACTAAATCTTTTTAATACAACTTTACATCATTTTATGCTAAAACTATTTTATCAAAGTGATTTTACAATGTTAGGTTCTGATTAGTACATTTTAGCCTTCTATCATCAGTTTCAAATCAATTTTTAATGCTATTCCTATAAATCAAAAAAAGCAAAATGCATTTTACTCGATTCCTGCCGCTTTGCAAAGTAAGGAATGGTATCTATTCCTTATTTCCTGTTGATGTAGCGGCTTGATGCTAGAATCGAATTACTATGCTTCCCCACACTCAGCCTCTCTGCTGCAGGTCTTCTGCCTCTCTAATCTCCGCCCGCACTCTTCCTTGTAGGTCCCTACCTCTGAATCGTAGTCCCGCAACTTCTCTGTTCACTGCTGATGCCTCTCCACTGCAACAGGCGATGCTTCCAGCGCCCCTTTCCTCCAGGAAGTCATTAACATTGTTCCTTCACTGATGTGGCTCCTCCGTCAATGCTGCTTCCTTACCAACCCTGCATCTAGGACCTCCTCCCTTAATGCCATAGGCCCATATTATTTCTCATAGCATCTCCCTAGTTAAGTAGATGCGAGTGTTAACTTGAGTTTCTTTTTCTTTTTTCTTTTTTTTTTTGTTGCAAATTTGGGCATGTAATTTTTATACTTGGGTTGAATTTGGGTTTACAATGAGTATCCAACCCATTGCCAACCCACTCCAATTAGCGTCTCCACTAAATCTCAATACAGAGGACATTCCATTGGCACAAACAAGACATATTAACTAGGTACAAGTACGTGTAGTGCTCTTAATGTTGTGAATTTCCTTGAATGAGTAATTAGTGGTTCAACTTAGCAACTAATGCTAAGTAGGGGCTAGGATGAAAACAGATCAAATACTCGATTTTTTCTCCTTAAACCTGACCAATTGCACGCAAACCCAATAGCCAAAGGGTCAAGTATCTGTTTTCATAATCCAAACCCAAATCGAGTACTTAAATAGGTACTCGATTCAATTAAACCAAACTTCTAATCAATGTTTACATCTCAAATTATTTTCTAAAACATAATTGAATAAATTAAAATAATTATATATAATAACTATTTTAAAGGTTATTTGGTTAAGAACATTGAGTAACATTTTATTCTTATTTTCACTGGGTATCAAATAACATAAACTCATAGCTTTATGCTCAAACCCGACCCAAACCTAACATAAAATTTGAATCCATTCCATCATCGAGTACTAAACCTGCAACAAAATGGTCCAATCAAATCAATTACCCGAGTGACTTGGGTTTAATTGTCATCCTTAGTGGGGATAACATGCCTTTTGGTAGCCGCAACGTAAGGAGTTAATGCCACAAGGTTCATCACTTTAAAAGCACCCAATGAATCAAATACTCTAGGTTTTGGGCTCAAAGGTATGGCTTGTGGCTCACTCAATCACTCAAGAACTATTTGAATGACTTGGATGAGAGGTCCACACTCTGCCACTTAGGAAGAGCCAATGAGCCAAATAGAGGGTCAAGTAACAAAGGCCTAATCACTCAAGCAACATTTGAGTGTCCCAGATTAGTGCACTGAACATCGGCCACTTGGGTTGGATTTCTTACTGATCCAAACTTATGTGGGGCATCAATCACTCTGGAGCATCAGAGTGACTTGAACTGAGTGTGCACTAGTATTTTAGGAAGGCAAGGCACACCTAATCATTGAAGATCTTATCCAGCATTACCTATATCACTAACCAAACTTGTTTTAATTAATTGTTCAATTCATTATATAACTAATAATTGTATTTACCTAATGCAGTATATAATCTAATGCCATTTGAATTTTATATTATTTTTTTCAATGTTTCATAATATCATTGTTGTTGCAATTAATTAATTAATATAATTATTACATAACTTGTTAAAAAAATATTTCAAACATACCCCTACAACTCTCCTTCCTATATGACTCCCCGTACCATACCTACTCTCCCTCTCTCATCCCCACTCTATTTTGGTTCCAGTTCTGATCCCCTTCCCACACCCAATACATCTCTCCCTCTTCCATTTTTCACGTTGGCTCCTCTCACTCTTTCTTACTCTAGATCTGCTTCCTCCTCACCCTCTTCCTCAATTCAGATAGTTAATTTCTCACACCGATCCCCTGTGAGATAGGAAAGTCTAGATTATAAGAAACAGTGAAAATGAGGTAAAAATAATAGCCCCAAACCACAGTTCCAAAGAACTTTTGGTGTTTTTATTCATGTTTAGCTAATTTACAAGTTTCTAGGAGATATAGGCCCCGTTTGGCCCTGTTTCTAGCTATTGCTGGTTGAAAAAGTGCTAGATGAAAAGATGCTGGCGGAGGAAGTTTGAGAGTGTTTGGATGCGCAGCTTATGGTTATGTTATTCTATTTATAATAAATATTTTTTTATTAAAAAAATTATTAAGATAAAAATTATATAATTAAATTTGTAGTTAACTATAATTAAAATATTTATTAAAAATATTATGAGTTATACTATTAAAAAATTATTATTATATATAAGGATTATTGGGCATAAGCAGGTTGGGGGGCCAGAGAAGCAACTTCACCCCTGCAGAGAAGCAGCTAATTTATGGGTTGGAACAGATAAGCTGAAGGGTCAAACGCCTCAGTTTCTTGATTTCTGCTTGTCATAAAGCATTCACTAATGTTTGAGTAGTTCACTTAGTTGAAAATGCATATTTATGAATTGCATAAAATAGTTGAGAGAACTGATTCAAACATAATTAAGTTCAAAAGGGAAAGGTTTCTTGTAAGAATTCACAAGAAGAAAGCTCTCTTTAATGACAAACCTGGATAAGCAATAATTTATTCCTCCATTTCAATCAGAAAAGTAAAATCAAAATCTTGATAAGAAAAAAAAACTAATTTACAAATTTTCACATACCAGTCCCGTTATCCTTGACTTTTCCAGAAGTTCTCTCGCGATTGCATCCATGATACGTCTGTTCTGCAGTAAACCTTTCATGGCCAGATCTTCTGTCTCTTCTATATACTGTAAACAAAAAGAAGGAAACGATCAGAATTATTTGAATTGCTTATGGCAACATATAAATGCTAAAGATTAGAAGCTCATTACCCTCGTAAGCTCTCGAGTGAAAAGTTCAGACAATTCAGGAGTCATTTCAGCAGGTATTACATGAGGATCGTCCCACTAAAATATCAAGAATCAGCAATGAAGAAATAATAAGACCACTTCCTTAAAGGTCAACGCTGATTTACAGAAGATAACAAAAACTGAAAAACATACCCTAAACTTAATCAATTCACCATCAGGATTATCTGGACGATCCATCAGACCAAATCTCTTCACAAGGGTTGTTAGACCCAATCTCGAATTTCTAGGGCTGATCACCATTTCTCTAGCAATCTGTGATAAACCTCATACATAAAAAATTATAATCAAAGCCTCAAATCAAAAGAAGGAAAAAAGAGAAACTAAGAACTAAAATCATGCAACAAAAAATGCATGATGTACCCATATCAAGGCACTACAATGGAACGTTAAAGTGGACATTATTCTTAAACTTCTTCAAGAGCATTCATTTCTACAATTTCTATTAGATTGCTCTCAAGTCGGTAAATCTCAAATAAGTTATCATCCATTGACACTGTATAAATAAACTGTAAATAATTGTATTCAACCTTTCCTATAATTCAGCTTCATCATGTGGAATATTCTCTGCAAGGGATAAGGCTTTTGAATGTGAGGACTATAGTACTATACTACAAAAAGAATAAAGTGCGAATCAGAAACAGTTTGCAATTCAATTCTACTCCTATTAAAATCTAAAGTAACAGACAGTTATCGAATGCAGAATATGAGACTTCTCCTTGGCACAGTCTAAAAGCCACATACAATTGCAAGCATGGTGATCATTCATCCGGTGGAATATGCATCTTCCCTCTTCCGCCCAAATACTGCTAAAGCCGGCGTTTGAACCTAACAATATTGCAGGAGAGAGCAGGCAGCGGGCATATAATTTACCTGATGCCTAATTGATAACAATAGGTGATTAACGGAGATTGTGATTTTCTAAGGGAGCATGGAGCAATCCAGGAGGGTATATATTGGATTTAGTGAAATTATAGCTAAATTTTAATTTCAAAACTATTAGAGAATATAAAATTGCACAAATGAAATGATGAATATTGGTAACACCCAATAACTAACTATGAATGCACTATGATAATGGCCTCATCATATTTTTCTATCATGGCAACCTTTATATTATAATTATCTTTCACTTTGCGTCATATCATATTACGGATTCCCGTATTGTTATCATATTCTAGCCTCTATAGACAGAGGCATTACGTAACCATTCAATATATGAAAATATGTATTCTTTTTGTATCCTCAACTAGGTATATGAGTGCGTTTCACTCCATATGTTAAATAGTTGCCTTCATCTGCCATCTTTCAAGTGGGTTCACCAGCACCTCTAATTCACCACCCTTGCAAAGTTACGTTTCTCTCCTTGCACCATCGTCCTCCATGCACCTTTGTCTTCCACCATCGGCTTCCTTACAGCAACACCTATTCCCCTTCTCCACTGTTGAATTCTCACAATGCCACCATCAAATTCCTCCCACAGTATTCTCCTATTACTGCACACCCTCTTAGTTATTGTCATCATTTGGGCACAAGAAAAGCAAGTTGAAGACATCTCACATGCTTCTTCTCATATTATAGTGCATTCACCAACATAACTAATTTTTTTCATAGAGCCAAGTGGCTCTAATCTAGCTGCATACCCCTTTTCCATGTAAAAGAAACAGTCAACATTCTTACCGCCACATCCTTTCTAAGACAAACTTGCTATGGCGTTTGCATGGATAGGTAGCTCTCAACTGCATGCATGTTACCTTGTCTAAACTACAAGCATCCATGAAGTAAAAACAATCAACACTCTTATCGTCACATGAATTCTAAAACATACTTGCTATTGTAGGTGGATGTATAGGTCTCGTGGCTACATGCATGTTACCTTATCTAATCGACTAGAATACCTCTTCCTTTTTCCACATAGTACAGACAGTCAACACTCTTACGTCTGCATGCATTCTAACACACTTCCTACCGCATGTGCATGGATAGGTAATTCACTGCTACATGCAATGTTAACTAGTCGTATGTACACAGTTTTGTCAATAAACACCTCTCATTTGTAACTCTCATGTTAAACATAACATTACATTAACATCACCCTGAATTTATTATGAATATTGGAGAATATGAAAGTGACACACATGGAAGGATAAATATCGGCAACACCCTACATAATGGCAATTCACTACTATGGACGGATACAAAAAAATGATAATAACCTTAACACATATTTCTATTATGGCAATCTTATGCTCTTAATTATCTTTTACCTTAGATGTACCGATCCAATGTTGGGCTGATTCATACCAACACGTGCACACAAATATATATACATATAAAGAGAGAGAGGTCCCTACTAGTGTACCGGTACTATCTCGAACCGGCTCGTCCTGGACATATTGACAATCTGCTACATTGTACCAATACAATACTACAGTATTGTGATACATTGTACCGGTACATAAGCAGTGTGATACATTGTACTGGTATAACCTATATTAAGCAGTGCGGACTAATTCTCGATTCATTGATATCCAACACCAATTTTGTACTAGTACCAATATAAGGTCTGTTTCATAGTGTAGATACTACCTACACCGGATAGTATGGACCGATTTTTGAATCCTTGCCTCAAATAGCTCTAACACATTGCATATTTTCATATTGTATTATGCTTTATCCATTATATATAAAAGGCACTATGTAGCTATAAAAGTGTCCAAAAATAATGAATTCTTTTCTTTTATTGTATTTCAACTAAGACCAAGTGGTATTCAAAGAAAAGTTTCTTACAGTAAAATGTAGTGTTGACTGCTTTCACTAAATATGACAACAAGATTGTTCAAAGGCATTCAAATTCAAGTGCCTTGGTTTTTTTTATGCCCATTCAACAAAACAGTCGTAACAGTCAGGTAAGAAATCTCACTTTATACTGTGTTTCTTATCAAACTAAGTCACACCTGATAGAATAAACATTGAACAGACTAAAAACCAAGGCAAATTAGCAAGAGAGTCAAAAATCAGACAACGTTCACGTACTCTAGTAATTTTTTCAAGATCATCTCTTCCACCATCAGTGATGTCATCACCAAAAACAATCTTTTCAGCACATCGCCCACCGTGTGCAACAACCATTTGCATCTTCATGTAACCAAAGGTGGTGTACCCTTGATCTACCATATCTTCCCTAGGATAAAATACAGATATTGCAGTCTCCTGCCAATACAGAAATATTATCAGAGTCATGGACTGCCTAGATCTGCTGACCCTAGTGCAAGACTGATATATTACAAATCAGTTTCCAATTTGCATCAAGGACTTGTACCTTGCCACCAGGAAGTAGCTGAGAGAAAGCATGCCAATCAAAGCGGGGAAATAAATGAGCTAGCAATATATGTCCAGCTTCATGCACAGCCAGCAATCTCCTTGTTTCAACGGAAACCTGCTTTATCAAGACAAATGAGAACAAAACTCAAGCAATAACTGGTAAAACGTTCACAAATTAACTGCATACACTTTCTTCACACTTCTGTTGTTCTTCTTCTGTTAGCAGTACTCCCATGCCCTCTAACAATTGTTTATCTAGCACATCTACAATATCTTGCTGTGTTATTATTGAATGGCCCTTCCTAACCTAAAATCCATGGAAAAATTGCACTCAATCTTTTAAGAGATAAATTCATAAAGATAACCTTAAGCAATTAGCAGTTTGGAACTGCACTGCTGTAAGAACAAAAAGAATATTAAAATCAGAACATCACTGTTTTTCTAGGTCAATGCAATTAAAGCATTGAGCAACATCTTTGAGTTATCTATATGCAACATTTAATTTGTATCCACTTACAGACATAATGGCTGCTTCATTGACAAGATTCCGTATATCAGCTCCAGAATACCCAACAGTCCGAAAAACAAGCTGATCACCATAACAGATACAAAGTAACATTCAGTTTCAAGAAACCATACTCTGTGAAGCAATAAAATTAAATCAACACAAAGGATATATGAGTGTGAATTTCATTCAGACCTCACTTTATGAACCAAGGTCTAAGAAGGTGGTCCATTGTTAGCCACGTGAACTGGTCCATTGTCAGACTAGCATACACTGATCGTTAAGTCCATGCTAATGAACGAGTATCACTAGTTTTATATTATATTATATATTATTATGAATACTTATATATTGAAACCACCCATGTACTAGTACCGGTACAAGATTGGCCTGGTACAAACCAGCCATTCTGCCCATTCATAATGGTTTTTAATTTTATGGTATGAACCACATGTTTCAACTGTCATAATAAAACTTCACAACATTATGATTATTTTTTTAGTTTAAAAAATACATTTGCAAGAACAGCCTCAATAGCAGGTGTTGGTGTAACATTAACACATGGCACATCCTCCCATACCCAATGCTAGGTTGTTTCATGTTATTGCAAGAGGAGCTGTCTTTCCAGGTGGAGCAATTGACAGCAATTGACCCACAACAAACGCAGGAGGATAATGAGGAACCAAATAATTCAAGAAAAATGAATAAAGAAGAGAAAGCTGAAGAAAAATGAATGAGACATTGATGTGCTTGGCATAACTATTGTCTATACATGAACATAAAAGAAAATGGTTCTCGATCGATTATTAGAATTTGGTGAACGAACTAGCCTTTTCAAAGTCAACATCTTGAGCAAGCCTCCTCCCAGTGCTATGTACTCCAAAAATTTGAACTCGTTGCTTGGCATCAGGTAATCCAATATGTAGCCGCCGGTCAATGCGCCCTGGACGAACAAACTCAGCATCCAATTCATCTGGCCGATTAGTGGCGCAGACAAAGATTACAGCTTGTCTTAGAGAAAAACGATCCACACCAGTTTTTTCTTTCCTATAAATCATAACATTTAAAAGAACATTGCCGGAACGAGGAAAACTTTGCAATTAAAATAAAAAATTCATCACTATTTATAAGAAAGCAAAGAAAGAAATAATCTTTCTATTAGTTCTACCCACAAAATTTCTTTTCAACATCACTTGCCATAGAAAAAAGAAGTAAAATTAGCAAGGAAATTTTAACAGGATCAAGTGCTTCCAAGTTTGCATCCACAAATAGAGTTACGGACAGTAGTATTGAAAGTCACAGCATGATAAGATCGCAAATCTAGTATCTCCATGATACTTAACTGAACAACTCCTATAGCCGTCCTTGGAGCAGCAACCATATGATATTAGACATGTTTTGATAATCGCAAACAGATTACTATTCTAATAGCCCATCGCATATTAACTACACATTTGTTAAAGGAAGACTTTCTTAGTAAAGCTAAGTTATTCCCTTGATGCAAGATAGCAAATCTAATAACTCATTGCATACTAACAACTCATATGAATTTAGTAAATCTTTTAACAGATATCGAATCATCATAGCAACATAATCAGATGTGTAAAACTAGAACAGAAAAGTTAGTGCATATAGGCATCTGTCTCTACAAGAGCCACCAATGATCAAATGTTTGAGGCTCTCCAAGTCGCACTTGGGATTTTCTGTGGCCTGAAACCTCAATCCTGAGGCTGTAATTGCACTGCTCAAGGATACCAGAACTTCAACAGTACATACCTACATTACATAGATAGGATTTGTGAAAACCTGACAAATTACAGAACTGAACAACATGATAACCCCGAGATGTAACCCACTTGAAAATGCTTAAAGATACCGTAATTGTAGTAAGCTTATTAGGCACCAAGTTTAAAGTTTCAATCCTTAATATTTGTTGCAGACATAGTACAGTGGTCCCGGATGTACCAACAATAGACTACAGTCGATACATACCGACTATTCGGAGTGATACATACCCGTTTTTTATTCCTTGATTAGACATTATATCTTATTATAATTCTCACCTCACTTTCTACATGGGGCTGGATCAAGAACTTAAAATCCCTCACTTAAAACTTTGACTTTCTCATTAAGCCACAAGGCTTAACTCGTAGCCCAGAACACCCTAGTTGGCAATAAGTGAGGCAAGTCCAGTGGCAGCCTTACCACCACCAACATCTTTTTCCTATTGAAATCTTATCATACCATAGATTTGGTTTGCTCTAATACCATTGTGATCTTCCTAAGGAGAGAACTAACACATTAACTTCATATGCTTACCATAACATAGCTTAATTAAAATATTTAAACACAAGTTAATAGTAGCAACTACTAACTTCAGCCTGTCTTGTATACCACCATAACTCTCCTATTTTTCATGTAGTGCTAAGCTGGCGTGTCAAATGGCTATAGCTGTGAACTATGTACACCTGTTATGTCTGAGACAAGAGTAACCATCAAATAAAAGCTCATTTACACCTCACGATCTCATTTTAAACATGATCCAACTACAGCAACTAAAGACATCTCCTTGCTTTTCGCATTCAAGTAATCAGAATAGTTTGTCTTAAATAAGCATCATATACCATCTATAGTTTAATTTCAAGAAATACAATAGCTAAAATTCGCTAAATGCCTCAACTACAACATCAGCGGGGCTGATTTATTTGAACATAGCACTTGTAAAGTTCAAATTCAGTAGCGAAGCATATTTTACCGAACCCCTAAGGAAGAATTTTGAACATATGATTTAATGAGACTTCTGATAATCCACTGTTTTAAGAGGTCACAATTTGAGTTTCAAAAGTGCTTGACCAAATTCTAAGGGCCTCTTCCAGTAAATGATATACCTTGAATGAAAGAAAACTAAGGCTGCTGGCTAAGAAGACTACTTCAGTTAAATTTGTCTCTACAAGAACATATACAAAGTTACAAACCATTACTCTCCTCTTTGGCCGTATTTAAGGGCAAGAAACTAAAATAAAGACCCAACACACAAGCCCAAACAATCCAACCTAAAAAACTAAGTTTAGATCCACGTTCAGATCCTGAGATAAAATGCTAACCAAAAACTGATTATCAAAGAATTAAAAACATTTTTTTTTGTTTTTCTATTCACATTTGCTTATTTCTAACTAATTTTGCATCATATCATTTCCATATAAATAAGAATCCTTCACTTTTTATCATAATGAACATTATCTTTTTTTCAATCAAATTACCATTTTTTTATTATCCAAAAGCCTAGACCTACTACCCAAATACCCAAATCCAACTCAAGCACCAATTGATAGGGTCCTTAAATGTTTGAGTTCAGGTTCAGGTTTGGATTCAAGTTCAAATCTAAGGACCCCAATGACACCAAAATAACTCAATCGATCCTTGACCTGACTAATGCCAACCCCAGGCAATAATGGTGAATTATGTGAAATTATGAATAATATAGTTGGAAATTACATATTTGTCAAAATCAAATGAGTCATGAAAACATCAAATCTGGTCTACAAGAAGAAAGAAAACCAAAACAAGGGAAGGTATCATGAGCTAATGTTGGTCTTAAATGATGGGTAGTAGGAATGAAACTGTCAAAACTTGAATCACTTCTAGTATTATATATGGGACTTGCAAATTGCCAAGAAGAAGAAATAATACTTTTACATGTTCAAAAGTAACTTTTCTTTTGACAACTGAACTATCGTTTTCTTTGTACAGATTACAGTGTTTTACAAAAGCAGCTAATTTTACACAGACGGATCCAAAATGATCAACAAGAATGAAACATCATGAGAAAACTCAAAGAAAAGAAATTAGTTCAGCCAAGACAGCGATTATCATTCTGAAAGTTGGTGCTTAAAAATTATTGTCTTTTATCTCAAAATGTTGCTTACTATCAAACTACAGTAGGAATTTTGGTTGGCTGCAACTTAAATAATTTGACTATTTTACACAGTGCATAGCTATAACATTAAAATAAGATATTAGATGAAGCTTGTGAGGGAACTTGTCATTCTTCATGTAAGATCATATACATTGTTTAACTAACAATTAAGCAGCATGACATACTAATGGTTCTTCTCAGTTCCAACCTAGTATGAAAATTTTCCTGTTTGATTCCACTTCGAATCCAACCATGCAAATATAATGTGGCATCACTCGGTTACAAAGACTTAATATTGGCAAATAATTCTTGCAGAAGAAAGAAATATACAAGGAAGCAACATACAGTCCGTCAAGCTGTGAAATGAGAGCCTCAAATGTTGCTCGTCTCCTTGGATCTTTCCTAGCATGACGGCCAGCAATAGCATCTATCTCATCCACAAACACAAAAGAAGGAGCCTACAGGAAATAAAAGTAAAGATTAGAACATGGCCAAAATACAATGAAAAACAAAGGTTGGATCTTTGCCGAATCAGTTGATTATCATCTGTATAATATTTTCTGGTGTCTATCATAAATCAAGAAAGAAACAAAGAAATCCTTCACACAGTTGTCCTACAACAGTAAGTAAACGGATCTCAAGATGAAATCAATAGGTTGCCACTAGGAATTTGGTGGTATCAAATTGATGCCACCAGATTTACTAAAATAACTGGTATCAATAACTATGACTGATATTGAGTTTGACTAGAGAAATTTGGTGATCCTAAATTGAAATTATCGTGATAAGAGGTGAAAATAAATTACAAGAGAGAAAGAGAGGAGATAGCAAGGAGAAAATCGGATCGTCCACACCATCCATACTTCTTATTTCATACTATGCTTCTGCATACTCATCTTCCTTCCAACGTAAGTTGAGGTAATATCTAGAGGAATAAAGAGAGATCAAGAGAAAAAAAAAAGTTAAAACATATAGATCTTTCAGCCTCCATTTCAACTTTATCTCAACCCCTCACATGTTTGATAAACTTCTCTTATAGGAATCAAAATCTAGCATCCACCGAAGACTTTGTAAACTTACTTTCTTTAGTTAGTCATACAATGAGCACTAATCATCACAAATATTTTCCCCACAAAACCACAAAACATTAAAATTTCAAAAACATGTACTAAAAATAAGAAATAAACAAGCATATAATTTACATTTAAAACACTCAAAAACAACATATATATATATATATATATATATATATATATATATATATAATGAAAATAAATAGTTGAAAAACCATAGTAGTCAATGATAGTTAAATCAATATAACATTTAGGGAACAATTAAATTCATACAATAACTCTAGAAAAACTATGTTAAACATTCAACATAGTAGTGACTACAAGTTACACGATATGATAAATTAGGCGAAATGCATGTGCCATGTATCAACTTAATTTGAAATTGTTTCTTATAAGCCACATTAGAAACTAAATCATAAAAAATTCTTCAACATACAATTTATTTTTATTTTTTATATGATTTTTAAAAATTATTAATTTGTTTATCTATTACAATCCAGCCGATCTGATCATTCCTACTTTGAATTTATTTCTTTTAAGCAACATTAGCAACTAAATACTAAAAATTTCTTCACCTTCCAAACTATTTTTTCTCATTCATATGATTTTTAGATATTTTAAATTATTTTGAATCTATTTGAATCCAGCAGAGCCAATCCGCTGATATGCGGATTGCTTTGTTATTTTTTTCCGTCAATGGCAATTAAAATACAATATTGCAAACTAAAATCTATACATAAGTTGGATCGAGAGTAAAAGACTACATACATTTCTTCTGGCAATCGAGAAAATCTCATTAATTCTAGCAGCACCACTTTTTTCACTGTCCGTAAATTCGGCACCAGATGCAAAAACAAATGGCAATCCACTTTCCTTTGAGAGTGTCCTTGCAAAAAGTGTCTTACCAGTCCCAGGAGGTCCAGAAAGCAGAACACCCTACCAAGCACATATTACAAACTCATATTAGGATAAATATATTTGAATTCATTACCTCAAGGTTATGAACAAGTTGAATAAGTAAAACTTAAAAACATCTAATTGAAATTCATGACGGGAATAAAAAGTTATAAACAACATAAAGTGAATTTAAAGTTACATTACCCGGACAAAGGCAACTTGCTTTTCATAATATTGCATGGGATTGTTCATGTAAATCATTATCTCATCCAAAAGATCCCATACATCACCACCTAAAACAACTTCTTTATACATTGATTTCGGTTCATCAAAACTTTCAACTGGCTGCCGCATATGCAAATAAGAAGGATTATAATATGGTCATTTCAGGAACATTATCAATAATAGAAAAACAATAAGTGAACATCTCATTCAGAAACCCACCAAAATGAAATTTTCTGCATATGCCATGTCATATAGTTGATTATACTTTTTGTATAGGAAGCGCTTATTTGTAATATGCAAAAGCATAACAGACTCCCTGATAAGATACAAAATAAGCAATCCTGGTAATAATGCAAACACAACTTTGAGTAAGTAATGAATTTGCTGCTTTTGAAGGAGATCAACTTCGACATCTGAACTTGAGACAATCTCAAATAAATGAGGATCAAGCGGAATATCAACCTACATAAATAAATATTTGTTAAGACTCAAGAATCAAGTTTGTTGTTAGCATGTATTGCTGCAAATCACTTCTTCAAATTATCAGATCAGAGAGAAAACAGCCAGACTTACAATATACTCCAAAGGAAAGCCTTCTTTCATTGTCACATAAACCTTCTTGAGATCTTCAGAGAAGACAACAGCAGCAACCTGTCTTAATTGAAACGAATTACAAATGCAATAAAATATTCAGGCATACAAAAGCTAACTGATGGCACTTGATGGAACCAAGGTTTGGAAAATCAGACCCGTGTTTCAGTCCAAACTCGGTTCAGTACCTCATCCGTATTAAATGAAACGGACTGTGTACCGAGGCAAGGCTGAAGCTTTGACTGTCCATTGTCTGTGCTAGAGGCAGAAGCTTCATCCGGACAGCGGATGAAGCTTTGTCCCAGCAGCGAGCAGCTTCATCCACAATTAGGGAGCTTCATCCACAATTAGGGGAGCTTAGTCCCAATGGTGAGCAGCTTTGCATGAAAGCATCTTCCAGTTTGTGCTGCTCGCCAAAGTGGAAGGTTTGCTCATCTGCCCATCCGCAGCAAGCAAAGTTTTGTCCGTAGCTTCTGCCTCTGCTCCACTTTGTACCGCCCATGCCAGGCAGGACAAACTGGTTTTTCAAATGTTACATAAAACTGAAAAGTTTATGTAAATGTTTCCTTTGTGTGAGAAAGCTCTAAAGATTTGGGCATAACCTATAAATGTATAATTTCCTAATAATGTTAGAGCATTTAAAAGTTAAACTATTACATAAATTGCCATCAAAACACAAAGAATAACAAATGAAAATTATTAGAATGGATGAATAATGATCATCCATCATGCTGTGAAGCGAATGAATAGTACATTACGCAATTTGAAGTGTAGGTTCGAGCAAAATCATGATCAGATTAATACATACCAATATACCAACCTGTGTTTCAAATCTTGTTCCTGTCCATGACTAGTACCGGTTTTATATACATATATAAATTAGTACCGACCGGTACCGTGTGTTAGTACCACTTGTGCAATACCGGCACATACCAATCCGACAATGGACTGGTATCTTAAACCAATAGGCCAAGCATATCAATCTTGCTCGATATTCCCTGGACCCTAACAGCTTAAAGCATAGTACAATGAAATTCAATAGCAAAAGATACTTCAAATGGCATCACAAGTAACTAAGCAGCATCAAGGAAGCCTTATAAACAATTTAAATTTGTGTTGAATGCATGGAGAGCTAAATATCAGCACAAGGAAGGGGAAAGATTAACCAAAAGTAGCAAAGTTAAATTGAGTCACAATTTCAAAAACCAATAGCCAGATATTTGTGATTCTTAGCCTATAAAAAAAACCACGTCATAAATCATGAGTTGAAACTCCTTAGCCATTCCTCAATTTGCCAAGAATTACTAATGCAGCATAAGCTATAACCCTCATTTTTTGAGGCATAACACACATGGGTAAATGAACTTTGAAATGCCATAATTCTTTTTTTTTCTATATGAGCTTTGATAGAAGGCAGCCCATTTAGTAGTAAGCAAGGATTGAAATACTAGTCCAATTTGTACCGATCCGAACTTGGACCAATACTCAGAGCAAGTCAATCCTGGTATATACATATGGTATAGCATATGTATACTTTTAACAAAAACCGACTAGCACCATCGGTACCATGTACCAATATAGACCGGTACATACATACTAGTCCAATAATGGACCAATATACTAGTACAAACTAGTATTTAAAACTTTGGTAGTGCCGACATAATTTTAAATCTCTCATTCAAGACTTCATATATTGAAGTTAGCCTATTATCTCATCAACCTGGAACAAGTTCATTTATGAGAAATTATCTACATAGCCTAATAATGGCACATATGTGAACTGATATGAGTCAAATTATTGTAAGTTCATCATAACGTAAAATAACAAAAATACATGAGGCAATAAATGTAGTTATTCATTTGATTTCTCTTGCATAATTAAGCAATAGAAAGTGTTTGTCTCAACAGTGTATTTTTGCCCAGCCGGACCATTGGACAGTCTATTTTATCTTAACCAAATATTTTTGATAAAGTACTAATGCTAATGTATAAGAATAATTATTTTCATTAAGAAGTATGATGTAATAATGATTGGAATTCCTTGAGGCAGGAGACTAGAAAGAGAATAAGATTATATACACAAAAGTACAAAACTAATCCTTGCTAACCAAATATTTTAGAAATGCACGAATCACATTATGAGACGCTGATACTTCAGACCCTGCACCTCAAATGCATTACAATTTACAAAAAAAAATGGAAGAGGCAAACATATGAACTAAGGCATAAAATTTGTTAACCATCCAAACTTGCTGCTCGGACTGGTATGTATTGTTATATCTTAAAATAATAATAATATTATTAATTAATTAATTAAAATTAATATTTTGTATTTTACTATGCAGTGACCCAGTTGTGAAATTGGAAAACTTATGGGTTTTCTAGCAAATGTGTTTAAAAAACCAAAACCCTATTTTCCTATTTATATCCCTTCCCTGCCCGTGTGCCGCTACCTTGCTCCTCTCGCGTTCTTCCTCCAAGGCCAAACAGAAGACGGCGACCAAAACCTTGCACCGGCCTCTCCTCTTTCAATGGTGCTTTTCGTTTGTTTCATATTCTATTCTCCTCCCGTATTGCTTTACTATGCATAGTAATATTGTGACTGATTTATATTTTTATCATCATGATGTACTTATACATGCATATTTCATTTTGTATGTTACGCAGTTATTTATGAGTAATTATTATTGTTAAGTATATCTTATTGAGATAAAAGATTGCAGGATATAATTGATTCATATGTTGAGATTTGGTTTTTATAAGCTTCGAGCGTGCACGCCGTACATGGAGATTGAAGATTTGCCGGCAAGATCACATGTTAGACCACCACAACGCCGACTACATAGCGGACTATTAATGGTTGCCAGTCATGGTTGCGGGACAATTTGGAGATTTCAGGTGTTGGAAGTAACATTATCAAGTTGTTTGATGAGTCATTCCATTTTTTGACTTTTGAGAGTTGAACCACTCTTATTAGAATATGAGGTGTGAGGCATAATGCAAAAAATGTGACTATGAACCGCTTCATTTTTATAGAGATAGGATGCATATTGATTCTATGATATATATGCACATATATGTGATACTCATGTAGTGAGTAAAGTCGTTACAAACCCCCACTTAGCTACTTTGGGCTAATTTCTTTTGTTTTGCTTCCCGGTGCGATTAGGTGTAATTTAGAGATGGGTAGATAGGATAGAGATTTCCATGGAAAGTGGCTAGTAAAATTTTTGCATTTTCTAATTTACTATTTGGATATGAATTGATTGTAATTTTTTTATGTTATTTTATAGTTGGGCAGTCAGGTAACCAATTATAAATTTTTATAGCTTTTATAAACTTGTACAGTATTGTTTGTTATAGATGACACCATCTTATTTTTGTGAGATAGAATTTTGATGAAATGGTTATGAGACTCTTGTTATGTGGATTTTATGATTCTACCAGTGTTGAATTTCTTATGGTAAATTATATATTATGAATGGATTGTTATAGTGCATGTTTATCATGCCAAATTGCCATATCACGATAAATGAAGTTATTTATCGGGCATAACATGTAATGTTCTGTACCTCACTGCAACAGAGAGGAAGAGGAAAAAGAAAAAGAGGAGAACGAAGATCTACATGCATGTCCGCCATTCGCCTATGCAAGTGGACACAATGGACCATGGCCCCGTTTGGATGCCGCGTTTGAGCGGCTTCTGGCTTTTGCGGGCAGCCAAAAGCTGGAGCGGAGGCGTTTGGGACGCAGCTTCTCAGTTCCAAACTGAGAAGTTGCACTGTTGACAGAAAGCCGCCTCGCTCGAGCTTTCCCGAAATGCGGAAGCGGCTTCTGCACAGTGTTCGCCGCTTCGCTCGAGCTCCGCCCGTACGCGTCTCGCTGCTCCCCGTCGTCGCCTCCGGCCGTCTCCGCGTCCGCCTCCGGCCGTCACCCGCGTCCGCCTCCCCCCGTCGCCGCGTCCGCCTCCGCCCGTCGCAGCCTTCGCCTCCGCCTCCGCCTCCGCCGTCGCCTCTGCCGTCGCCTCTGCCTCCAGTCGTCGCCTCCGCCCCCGCCGTCGCCGCCTCCAGCCGTCGCCGCCTTCGCCCCCGCCTCCGGCCGTCGCCGGCCGTCGGCGAGGCGCCGAACACAGCGGCGGATCCCAAATCCCTTCGCGTGGAGACGAAAGGGATTTGGGTGTTATTAATTTTTTTAAAATTTTTTATAAGATATTAATAAATATTAATCTTTAAAATTAAAATAATAAAAATATAAAAATAAGAGAATAAATATATAGAATAATGTAATAGTTTAAATTCATGTATGTAAAAATTTTAAATTTAAAAATTTATATTTGTATGATTAATTTTTTTAAATTTTAAAAAATAAAAATTAGAGAATTCTTTAAAAAAATATCTATTTTAAGTTTAAATTTATGTATGTGATAGTCTACAAAATTTTTATGGTTATGTTAGGTAATTTTATATTTTATATATGCTTTATATTAAAAAAAATTAATTTTTATTATAAATTAAAAATATTTTCTTAATAAAATTGAACAGCACAGCACAACAGCTCACAGTTGCTTATCAGACCAGCTAATACACCCAAACAACCTCAGCTTTTCAAACTAGCTCTATTCAGACCAGCTCTACTCAGACCAGCCACCAGCCAGAAGCTCCAGCCCCTCCAAACTGGCCCCATGTCCGCCTGCACAAGCAGACCACATCCATCGTTTGCCTATAGCCCTACACAAGCACCAGCTCGCGCCCGCCCAAGTCTTCACTCTCCTTTTTCTTTCCCTTTTCTTTCTTCTTCTCCTTCCCCTCTCTTTTTTTCTTATTCTCCTTTTCCTTCTCTCCCTCCTCTTCTTGCTTCTTTTCCCAGCCCTTGCTCGGACCAATACAAACTGATCGTAATAGATAATATGGACTGGTATTCAATTCCTTGGTCTAATAAGGTTTAAGACAACTATCTAAGAACAATAAGATATAAGCGAAACCAAATTAGTTTACTCTTTAGGGACCACATTTAGGTGTTACAATTAAATATCCTATCAAGCATATTCCAACCACTTATTAACTAGATGTTAACCCGTTTACCCTCTAAGAGAATCTATGTGGCTATGTCAAAATATTAGACGGAAAATTAATTTCAACAAATCATGTTGGCGTCTATTTTCAACCTCTCATAGCAGTGAGAAAGTGACAACTAGAGGGAGAGTAAAACATACCTCAGAACTATCGAGTTTATTGAGGAAATATGTGTATGGCAGTTTTGGACGATAATACCACCACCTCTTAGAAATCCAAAGTGCTCTGCTTCCAGCAGTATTTGATGTCTTCTCCATAATTTCCTTACGCAAACTTTTTTCCACTTCTTGCATATCAAAATCAACTACATATTTAGCATTAAGGGAATCAATTTGTTCAGCAAGTTTCTCCTTCTTTAGGATTTCCTTCCATTTGCCCAGTCGTTCTCGCCATGTTGTTGGACATTCTTGTGCACCTGTACTGCCAACAGCACCTCCACACCCAAAGAGAAATTGGAAGAAATGAACCTAGTTAAAGGACATATTCATTTCCTAATGTGCGCACAATAAAAAAACTATGAAACTCATGCAGCGAAACTGGAAAACATATTAGTCTAAGAGGCAAAATTTTACTGTCTCTCGTACAAGTACGGAGTGGGTCGCACAGCTATGTATCAAGCATTTTGTGAAGAATACTGAAGCAAGTGTTAACAAAATTTATTTCTTCATATGGGATATACAAACAAAAAAAATATTGATAAGATTCCTAATTTTATCTTTTTGGAACTAGGTAGGGCAACATCATTTAATTCATAAACCTTTTATTCATTTCTCACATTCCAATCCTTTTGCTGACCACAGCTGTTGCAAAACATAATAACTTGAACTATTATCCCCACAAATATATACATGCTAGGGTATTTATACAAACAATAAGAACAAATTTCAAGTAATGAGAATGTGAATGATTTAGTGGTGAACATGATGAAAATTATACAATACCTGCATGCAACAGTGGGATAGAAGGCAAAAGTGGCTAGAAAAACAATACATAGTTAAATAAATGTTGCATATCTATGCATGCGCGAGAGAGAATAGATGTTATTTGAAGCTTAGATATAAAAACTAATGTGTACCATCTGATTCAAGCAGGAGTACGATCTTGCACTGAGACTTGATACAAGATTAGTACTGTGTGTGTACATATAGAGATATATATATATATATATATATATATATATATGTGTGTGTGTGTGTTTTAGGTGATACTGACCAATTGATAGTAAGGAATAAAAAAACAGACCGTACTGCCTCTGATACAAATTAGTACAAGGTCAGAATCTATATATATATATATATATATATATATACACGAGAGAGAGAGTGGAGGCACCATGTGTCGATATCAATCGGGTACCGTGTGTCAATATCATCAGATACACCAGTAGAGACCAGTCTCTTAAGAACATGTCTATTTAACACTAGAGTTGTACAACGATACAAATCAAATTTTAAAACTTTGATTAAAAGTAGTTCATCCATTTCCATACATCAAAAAGACTACTACGTATTTGTGCTTGCAAAGGAAGAAATTGACAGAGAGGAGGAAGAGAGAGAGAGAATAAACGGAGTTAGAGAGGAGGTAGAACCATAGGTAGACAAGAAAGATACCATGAGAAGCAATCAATAATTCATTAATTAAAAGATATCATTACAACAGACAAAACCAACTAAATCATTTACACCCTAAATAACAATTAACCTCGCATAAAACCCACTATTAAGAGCCTACATAATAGTAGACCCAGTAAACTCCTAATACATACTGAGAGGATTAAATTAATTTTTATATTTTTCTCTTGTTTGTATTTTTAAGTATTTCTTTCTCTTTCTTTTTTCTCATTATTCCTTTGTACATTCTTTTGGGGTTGTTGGATGTTTTATTGTTAGCAATCGTCTCATTTTTTTCAAGTACACATGCTTATAACTTGTATGTCCCCTTTGTTTTACATCTCAAGAGTGGTCCCTTGCAAGACCATAATGTGGGTAGCTAGTATAGCAGCAACATCAAACAATAGCAACAAATTGTAAAGGAAGCAAGCAATGAGAATCGATTAATAATTTATTAATCAAAAGTTTTTACTACAATGATGAAGAAACTGAAGTCATATAAATAGGCTTTTACGTACAGCTATTAATTCTTACTAACCACGCATAAAACTAATCCCTAATCAATCACCCAGTTAACAACCCTATTAATAGTTGACCTGGTAAACGCCACTAATGCATACTAATATAATTAAATAAATATAGATTAAACAATATGAACAAGTATTGTATAAGTGAGTAAAGCACTTGCAAAGCATGCCAATCATAGATCCATGAATGTCAAAATTCATGCAGAAAGTCAGTTGTGGTAGAAATGCTAAATAAAATAGTGAATTTGAATAAGGTGACAGCAAAGATGATTAAGACAAAGAAAATGCTATATCTCGTGTCGAGAGAAGATACCTCAAGAGAAACGTTCAAATTTGGAGAGAGTTTCAAAAACTTGTTGTGAGTGCGTGTGTGTGTATATACACAGACACGCGCGCGCACATACTGTTGACTTTTTTTTCTAACAAAAACCA